>CAWUFW010007621.1:183311-783311 GCA_963921515.1 Calotriton arnoldi | reverse complement strand
GGAGAATGCACCTTCAGTGTGGGTGGCAAGGCGCAGCAGCAGCACTGGGAGATGCAATCTGGATTCAGGGTGTGGAGGGTCGTGGTGGAGTAGCGACGGTGTGCGGCAGGTGGTTGGGAGAAGGGACAGCGGTCCTGGCGCAGTGCATGGGCAGGACCCGGATAGACGCAGATGTGCTTGCCTATGGTGCACCAGCGGCGCACCTGCTGCTCCTGTTGGCACTGCAACCTCCATTAAGTGAAGACAGGTTTGCCGGGAAACCAGGGATGTCACTTCCTGTGCAGATGGATGATGAGTGATCCAGTGTTTCATTTCCGGTACAGATGTATGATGGGAAATCCAGTGATGTCTCTTCCTGTACACTATTGACTTTAGCTGAGAGTCTAAGTGGACGCTTGAGACTTAGACGGCTAGTAGGGGATACCCTGGATGTTACCAGTAGTAAATGGGGAATAATCACTATTGCTAATGTGAGGAGGGATTGGGACGGGGAATTGCCATAGAAACACTAGAGCCTTGACCTCAAGGTGGATTGTGTAGTTGTCTGTAAATGTCAGATTTTTCCTTTGTATGGGTAGCTGCAAAAATAAAGTACTTCTCTTTTTCAGTGAGTATTTGGCTGGACAATGATTTATTGCTGCTGCTGCATGTATTATTTTGAGTTTTGACCCCGTGTTCAGTATACTGTATCAACATCTTTGCACCTTCCCTAGTCCCCCATCGCGAGGGAGCCTTGGACTGCTCATGCTACGCTAACCCTGAGGGTCAAGTGAAAAGGGGTACTTGGCCCAGTTACTCAGAATACTTAGTAAGTCGGTCCCGAGACATCAGGAGTAAAAGGCCCCTACCCTCACGGTTGGACCCTGTAAGCCCTACTTTCCCTATGGCCCTCTGAAAGGGGTTCTGACACTTACCTATCCTTCTGACACTTACCTATCATAGATAACGATCACCCCTGCTTCTTGATATTGTTGGACCTCTCAGCTGCCTTTGATACGGCTGACCAGCCAACCCAAATCCACACCCTGTAGTCTTAAATGGGATTCACCGTCAGTGTCCTTTCTTCTGTGGTTCTGCTCCTACCTGTTAAATCAACACCAATTTGTTCACATGAACACCCCCTGGTCCTAAAAGATCCCTATTTCTTGCAGAGTATCCCAGAGTCCATATGGGTCTACATGGAGCAACTTGAAGCTATACACATAGATAATAACATCAAGATTCACTAATATGCAGACAATACACATCTCTACCTGAAAGAAAGCCAACACCTTAAACACTACCTGCATCTCTTCCAGATGTGGATGTCCAGCACCTAACTGAAGCTCAACCCAACGAAGACAGAATTGCTGTTATTTGCCAAGAACAACAAACAAGAAATATTACAAACTTGACTCAGTGACATGAACCTTGATGGTTTTGAGCCCCAACTTTCTCCCAATGCCTAGTCACTTGGATTCACCTTGGGCACCAACCTCACTCTCTAGTAACAGATTGCCAAAAAAATAAGAAAGGCCTAGTACTAGTTCCATCTTCTAAAGAAAGTGGAAACATATCTTCAAGAAAGTGGCTTCAGAACTGCTGTTCAAAGTAATGCCCTGCTCCATGCCCTCCCAGACTTCACACCAGCACTCTTTAAGTTTAAGAAAATCTTACACGCTGATGCATGCATCAACCTGGGTCGGAAGAAATATGACCTCTATCCAATGCTCCCATTACCAGCCCACACCATCTTCTAAATCAGCTGCATCATTTACAAAGCCATCCTGAACAACACCTGTGCTTATCTTGTGAAGAAGCTCACCATCTCTGTTTGATCTCAGCACACCCACAGGCAGGCACCCAGGATCAGGAACAGCATCCCTGTGCCCATAATACTGCCCCAGCGCTGCTCTAAATAGCACTAGATCACAATGCAGTAACAATCCAGAAATCAGCCTCTTCTTCTATTACTCACTGACTGCTTGCCTTTGACCCTACACAGTGCTCTGCTGCCTTTTTGGCTTGGTTCACACTATACAAATAGCACATTCATACATACATAAATACATGCTGTACACTAAATAGCAATATCCTTTGTCATCAACAGAAAAAATATTATTTTATTGATGTTTTCTATTTCCTCCATACACATTGCATGTTCCGTTTCCCAGTGGTTTAGATACTCTTAATAGTCCAACGAAAAAAGGAAAGTTGTAAATAAATTGGCAGTTCCAAGTATGCACTGTGACAGATCAAAAATGAACTATATAATTTGTATAGTTTACATTTCTGTGTATGTCCGTTCCTAAATTTGAAATTGTTTATGCTGTTAAAGTTGCAATTACAACCACATTCTTTGTTATTACATTTTTCATACATTGTGGTATGTTGCTATTCTTTGATTTCTTTCCTGTATTTTATTTTATATTATTTTAGGGTGTGCTGATGGTTGGACCTCCGGGGACTGGTAAAACCATGCTGGCAAAAGCTGTTGCCACAGAATGTGGGACAACCTTTTTCAACGTTTCTTCTTCTACACTGACATCTAAATACAGGGGAGAGTCTGAAAAATTAGTGCGTCTGTTGTTTGAAATGGTAAATAATCCTGTAAAGAATATCTTAAATGTATTTCTTAAGGGAAAAAGGTGGCAATACTGAGATGGTAAGGCTAGAATAAATCTACTAGTAATCAGATTCATTGCATTCTGAGCATGTATGTAATAATCAGTGCCTATATTTTAGGTACAAATGCAAAAAGAACAGATGATGGACGGAATGCTGACCACATCAAACATTCACCCCCAGTCACAGATATGGGTTAAATCCATCATTTGTTTTTGCTCGCTATACCATTCCAGTTTCAACCCAGCCATATGCAAATCAGCATTCCGTCCATCATTTCTTTGCGCAGTATAGTTTAGGTACAGCACTTTTAAAATCACACTCAATTGTGTATGTTAAATGTTAGTATGTAAATGTGCACATTCAGACTAACCCATATATTGCTTTTTGTATTGTCTGTGTTACTTGTTCTTGGCCCAGATGGTTGTTAAGAGGCTAATATATTTGCATGCTTGAATCATTTCCTGCCATCAGACCTGTGGTCCTGGTAATGTACACATGTTTCTGGTATGTTAATACTAATACTTAGGAGTTAAACAGTATTAACAATCCTACAGGCAAACAGTAGTGTTTATATAATAGCATATTGAAAATTGCCCAAATGAGTTGAATCTTCTGAACACTCCACTCACTCAAAGCCACAATGACTCATATTTTTACAGCATGTCATGCTTGAGTCTAGTGCAGAGCTATACTCTCCAGCTCCCATTTAGGTCTATTTATCAACTTATTTACTTCGAAATTTCCTTGAAAGGTTCCCAATCCAATCAATAAAAGTACAAATGCTCAAAACAGCAACATCCACTGTTGTTATATTAGCCAAAAATAGTTTCACCTCCCTGTTCTTTTTTTACCCATTATGTCCGTTTTCTTTTATAAATAGCCAACCTCTGGTGAAAAAATGTCAAGGAACCATGACTGTGATGTTTGCTTGGTGTGTCTTCTTGATTCTGACTCCATCAACGTCTGTGTGATTTGTCACAAAATGTCCTACAGGAGGGTGAGAGATTGGGGAAGGGTTTGCCTCAGGGCTAAGAAAAGAGAAATGGGCACTTCTCCTGTAGCGGAAGGTCACCATTCCACCCTCTCTTTTTCCTAGGAGACCAGCTTCTGCCACTTCTAAAGGTGAGTGGCCAGCAACTTGTCCTCACTGGCACTCCCTATCTCAGCCGATGTCGAGGCAATCCGCATTGAGGTGTATGGCATCGAGGAGCAAAAGGTCGATGTCAGGGCATACACACTTGTTGACATTGAGAGGGTCAGAGATTTTTAGGTTGACGTACCTTTGAATTTTTGAATTCTGTGGGATATTTCGATGTTGCAAGTTCCTCGTCTCTCAGAGTCTCTCCCTCTTCTGCCAGAACTGTATAATCATATATTCTGATACCAGGATAAGAATTGTTCCTCCTGCAGCACTAACCTCTCCATAGAAAACCAAACCACCTACGCAGCCTAGCTGTGTAGGGTTTTCCGTACATCAGGGAAATGGCGCTCAGACTCGTACGCGTCTATGTAACACTAGCTAATGTATGCGTACGGTGCTACCAGGTTGGGGGAAGTAACCCAATAACCCCCGTAATTCGTGTGAGTCAACAACCCACACTGGTAATATGAACACTATCCTGTGCACACGTAGTTGGGATAATAGATCAAAGCAAAGTCTCAAAAGTTGCCCAATTCAAGATCGACATCAGTTGTGTGAATCAAGATTATTTAATGATGAAACAAAGCAAAAGGAAGAACCAGCCGACACGTGTTTCGTCACTATGGGTGGTAGTCCCGTGACTCTTCAGGGCCGGAGGGTAGTGATGACCTGGGCGCAAGTGAAAGGGACGTCTTAGATGAGAGACAATGAAGTCTTGAAGTCCTGTTCAGGAGCGTGTGGCCAGGGAGATTAGTCCCCGTACTGCCAGGGGGCAGGGCCCAAAAAAGACACGCTTGAGTGAAGCTACGTGAGTGCGGCAAACCGGAGAAAGAAATCACAGGCGGGTGAGCCCGGGACCTGCATGGAAATTGGAGAAGAAGTGACGTCCGTCTCTCGAATGACTGCCGGATACCTACGCAGCCTTCTTCAGAGGTTTCCGGGCCTCCTCTTCTGTCTCGTCAGAAGGATGTCATTCCTAGAGAGGAGCATAGTCGAGAATCCAGGGAAAGATTACCATCTTTCCCATCTAACAAGAGATGCAGGAAAGAGGAGCCAGAACATATGTCTTCATGCAGACATAATGATTCTCACCATTCTGAGTCGTACAGTGAAAAGAGAAGAGGACAGCACCGGTCTTCCAATCCATAGTCAGGTTCTGCAAAGAAGTTTAATAATCAGGTTCTCCACTCCAGAAGTCAGCACTAAAATAATTTCTTAAACCATCTAGACAAAACCACAGGCTCAGCCCATTGTTCTGTTGGTCCCTGATTTATTTGAATTCATGATGGAAACCTTCACAAACGCTTTTTCAGTTTGGGCAGCAGAGAGTCACCTGGAAAAGAAATTCAGAACTGCTAGAGTTCTGAAAGATTTCATACCAGCTGATTCCTTAGTG
The DNA here is from genome assembly GCA_963921515.1 of Calotriton arnoldi. NCBI lineage: Eukaryota > Metazoa > Chordata > Amphibia > Caudata > Salamandridae > Calotriton > Calotriton arnoldi. Next base: position 778,167 of record CAWUFW010007621.1, on the reverse strand, counting down.
GTAGCAGCAGCTGAAGAAGAAATTTAAGGCAGCTGGCTTGACATCTCTACATCTGCCGGAGAAGGAAAGCAGAAGCTGGTATACCTTCAGCAAGACGATTTGCCTTATGGAAGCATGGTTAAAGCTGCCAGTTATCCAGTATTGGGATATCTTTCATAGATTCACATGCCTGAATCATTCCCCGTCGTCGAGATGGGAGTCCCACGGTAAAATATTCAAGCAGTGCCTTAAATCCTTAATAGGCTATAATGGCCCTAGGCCATCTCATTAGTAGCCTATCCATGTCCTTTTTCAAAAAAGGAAAATTTGGCATACAGCCAATCAGCTGTTAGCACCCTCTAGAACACTCCCAGCAGGAGCCAGTTCTCTTCAGATTTTCACCGCACGTCGTGTGGAAGGGAGTCTCCCTGAGTGCTACTCAGTTTTCTTCTATTCAGCAAATCTAGACATCATGTCAGACAAGAAAGGCCTTTTCCGCCCTTGTAAAACCTGTGGGAAGAAACGGGTCCATGTGGATGATCCACACAAGGAATGTATTTAGTGCCTCTATCCCAGGCATGAGGTGAGAGACTGTAAGATCTGTCGCACCTTTTCTAACAAAACCCTCAAGGACAGAGAGGGAAGACTGCTGTTGTGGCTCCAAACCACAAAACAACAATCTCGTTCTTCTGATGAGGAAGAGGATGTAGCTTCAACATCACACAAGAGGGCTAGATCCCATGACAGATCCTCAGGTGAGGGAAGAAAACATTTTAAATCTTCCCAAGTAAGGAGAGGACTACCAAACATTCGTCTGAACCAACGTTATCTGTGGCCTTAACACCTGTCAAGAAAGAAAGAGATCGTCCTAGATCTTCCTCTTCTGATCCTGTGAGTAAAAAATAGTTGAAAAAGCCATCGTCGGCGACAATTTCTCTCTCGTCGACAATATGTGTAACATCGTCAACGCCATCGTCGACGGCAACTGTGACGACGTCGATCCAGTCCCCTATTCTATCTACTAAAGTTTCTATCACGACGACGAGAGCTTCTTCGTCGTCGAAGACTGTCGACGCCCCACCGTCAACTACATTTCCGTCGACGGCAGAGACACCGTCGACGAAGACACCGTCGACGACAACAACACCGTCGACGATGACACCCGCAATAACAATACCGTTGACGACAGCACCGTTGACAAAAGAAATCCCCTCGCTTATAACTTCTGCACCATCGACGCCCCGTCGTCGAGGATTACTCAGGTCACTAGAGTTACAAAGACATTTTTACACCCGTCTATGGAGGACTATAGCAATTTGTCACCTTTGCTTCCATCGCATCTGCTGGAAGGGTATATCGAGGAAGAGGATGATGATGATGACAGCCTCCATGGGGTAGTTCACAGCCCATCTGAGCTCCATGTAAAGTGCCAGGAGGATGATGAAGAGGAGGAAGATTATCAGGAGGCACAATATTACCAGGAACAGTATATGGCTCTACGTCATAGCTATCAATTTAACCTCCGACAGGAACTGCGCCACAGAGAGATGGCTCATCTACCGCCATCATTAATAGAGATCTTCAAGCCATGTTAGAGGATTACAGACAAAGATTCCCTCCTCAACAACGTCAACCAGAAGACCAGGTTCCTCAAGTGGAAGAACCTGCAGGTGCACCAGGTCCTCAATTGCCGAGCACACCTGTAAATGTACCGGGCTCGGGGCAGCCGACCCCAAATAACAGAACACTTCCTCCTCGGGAGAAGAAGTAGAGGAAGGTGAACTGCCAGACCCGGCATCTGTTCCTGATCCTTGGGATGATTATGTGATTCCAACACCATCCCCTCCTCCGCACTTTCCTTCAGACTCTCCTCCAGAGGATATCGGGGGGTTTTACAATTTAATGCAAAGGGCAGCCAACAGGTTCCACTTACCCATTACTGTAAAACAAACAGAATGTTTTCTATACGATTTCAAAGAGGACACAAAGAAAGTGGTACGCTCAATTCCTATCATTGACCATATATGGCAGGAGGGCATCAGGATTATGAAAACACCAGCATCCATACCACCGGTGCTGTCTCGTGAAGAAAAGAAATACAGGGCTCCGGATGACTCTCCATCTTGCCTTATTGGACATCCTAAGCCAGATTCAGTCATCTCCCAGGCTGCACAGAGGCGCTCGAAGAGCCCGGCTACCCCGATTACAACCCCCCCAGACAAGGAAGGGCATAGAATGGACATCCTGGGGAAAAGGTTTTCATCAATGGCAGCTGTAACAATCAGAGCAGCAAATGCTCTAGCCATTATCGGTCGCTATGACCGCCAGATGTGGTCCGATATGGCAGGACTGATAGACCTCATCCCGGAGGAAAACAGACAAGATGCACGCAAGATCCTGCTGGAGGGTGAGCGTGCAGCTTCAGAAACAATTGACTGTGCACTTGACGTAGTAAATCCTGGTTTTAGACAGTTGGCAGGAGCAGCTGTACTTCGACACCAAGGGTGGCTAAAAGCAACTACCTTTAGGCCTGAAGTACAAACAAAAGTTCTTGATATGGCTTTTGACGGGGAGTCACTCTTTGGAAAGCACATTGATGAAGCGCTATTGGCGATAAAAAATGATACGGACACCGCAAAGTCTTTGGGAGCTCTGCAGTACAGAAGAGTACCATTGAGAGGTGCTAGAGGGTGAGGATTCACCACTTACAAACGAGGATATCAGAGGGCTCAACAATATCAGCCATACCAATCTCAATATCGCCAATCTTACAACCCTCCATCCTAGACCTGCTATTTGCTAACCAGAGTGAGACAGAGGTGATTGAAGTATTACCTCAATGCTGGACCGATCACTTTTTAATTCATTTCAGGATAACTCTGCCCAGTCCAGCCAACACTACAAATCAGTCAGTAACCTTCCGCAAGGGAAGAGAATGGGCTAAGCTACAAAAAAAATAGACAATCTTTGACATTCCTAGAACAGAATTTATTTGTATCCAGTAAATCAGTGGAAGAAAATTATCAAATCTACTGTGATCAAATAAACCATACCCTAGATCAGATTGCTCCAGTAAAAAGGCTGAATAGAAAGAAACCCTCAGCTCCTTGGTATAGCGAAGAGCTAAAATTGATTCGTAAACAACTCAAACAGGCCGAAAGGAAAGGGAGGAGGTCGTATGGGGAAGTAGACAAAAAAAAGCTGAAACTGCTGCAGGTCTCATATAAGGAAGCTATCTCTAGGTCCAAAGCAGAGTACTATGCCAAAACCATCTTGCAGGCACCTAATAGTACAAAAATGCTCTTTAACATTATAAAGGACCTATCTAATCCAGTATGTATGGGTAATTAGGTTAACGCTACACAAAAACTCTGCGATGACATCGCTGTCTACTTTGATGAAAAGATCAATAAAATTGTTGGTGTCTTAAACTCCAACAACAATAGCAGCCTGGATGAGGAAAAGGAACCACCTACGATACTAACATAAGAGCAACAGGCAGAGGCATTCAACAGCCATCAGCCGCCTGCTCTAGAGTGCTTTCAAATTCCCACTGAGGATATATTTAATAACCTAGCTCAAAGTGTATCTTCTGGCTCCCCTCTAGATCCCCTTCCGCAGGGGATATGGAAAGAGTTTCAGTTAGAACTATTCCCCTGGTTGTGGCAGATTTGCTGCCAATCACTAGAAAAGGGAAATGTGCCAGAAGTCTGGAAGCAGGCAGTGGTGACCCCGCTGCTCAAGAAACCGTCACTTGATCCTAAATGCCCATCGAGTTTCAGACCAATTTCCCTTCTGCCGTACCCAGTAAAAATTCTGGAGCGGGCAGTTAGCAAATCCCTGTCCCTTTATTTAGAAGAAAACCACCTGTTAGACAAGGCTCAATGTGGTTTTAGACCAGGGCATGGAACAGAAACGGCCCTAGTGACGGTACTTGATAACCTGAGAATGCGAGCCGCCAATGGTAATCCGTCCATATTAGTGCTATTGGATATGTCGGCCGCATTCGATACGGTGAATCACAGTATCCTGCTGAAAAGACTAGAGGACATCGGAGTGAAAGGACGGGCACTGAAGTGGCTGCAATCATATCTGATGGGCAGGCGGTAACTATCCCACCATTTACATCCCCAAAGACCCCTGTGCGACACGGGGTGCCATAGGGCTCAGCAATAAGCCCAATCTTGTTTAATATCTATTTGCGCCCTCTGATCCCCATCATCAAGTCCTTTGGCATCGATCTAGTCAATTATGCAGATGACACACAACTGGTGTTCTCTCTGGAAGGAAATCAAGCAGTATCCCTAGATAAATTCCAGGAGTGCATGCACAATACCTCCAATTGGCTCAGGAAAAACTCCTTACAATTTAATGGAGATAAAACGGAGATAGTATATTGCTCCACGGCCAAAATTGCGCGCCCTTTTCCCTCCGAGTTTAGACTCACCCCTATGGATAAACCACTGATCCCATCTAGAACAGTGCGTAACCTGGGGGTTTTAATGGATGATAATCTTCAACTTGAGTCACAAGTCAACAAAACAGTTGGTACCTGTTTCTCCTTGATAAAAGCACTATGCCAGATCCTCCCACTACTGCCCGTTGCTACTAGATCTCTAGTAGTGAGGAGTATAATACTGAGCAGGTTGGATTATTGTAACTCTTTGTATTTAGGAGCACCACAGTCAGTGTTACTGAAGCTACAGAGGATCCAGTCCATAGCAGCCAAATTGGCGTTAAATAGGCAGCGCAGGTACTCAACGACTTTAGCTTTGCGGGACCTTCACTGGTTACCCATCAATGAGAGAGTTCAATTCAAATCCCTCTGTATTGTGTTTAGGGCAGTACATGGTCTGGGTCCAATGTCTATGCAGGAGAAATTTACCTGGTACACTCCTGGGAGAAATCTCCGTTCATCGAGCGCAAATCTGGTAACCACCACTAAATTTAAGAAGACCAGGACAGGTGGAAGAGCATTCGGTGTAGCAGCCTCACGACTCTGTAATGATCTTCCCTTGAATATCAGACAAATTAAATCTCTACTCCCATTTAGGAAAAGCTTAAAGACCTGGCTCTTTCCTAGAGATTAGTAATACGAGCTCCTCCTAACCGGCGAATATGTTATCTGTATGCACACTGACAACAGGGTGAGTCGCAGCGCCAGGATACCCGCAGGGTGACAGTTTGCGCTATATAAGTTCAAATTACATTACATTACATCTTATCGTTTGAAATGGAAAAGATTCTGTTGCTGGTGTGAAAGAAATAACTTCCACCCACTGCAAGCCCCTGCTGAGCAGATTTTGCCGTACCTCCTCTCTCTGGCTAAATCAGGTCTCACTTTGTCTCACTTTCTCTTCAGTGAAGGTTCACCTGGCTGCAATTTCCCGCTATAGGAAATCTCCTCAAGCTCCTTCTCTCTGTGCATCTAGTCTCATAAAGCAATTCATGAAAGGCCTTTTCCGCACATTTCCCCCGGTGTGTGCACCTCCTCCAGAATAGAAGCTCAATGTGGTCCTGGCGCAGTTGATGAGACAACCGTTTGAGCCAATTCACAAGGCAGAGCTCAAGTTCCTCACATGGAAGGTATCCCTCTTACTAGCTCTTACCTCGACAAGTAAGGTGAGTGAAATACAAGCCTTTACAGTAAAGGAAACTTTTCTACATTTCACTGAAAACTACATAACTTTACGAACAAACCCGACATTTATTCCAAAGGTACCAGCGCAATTTCACCTCAATGAGCCTGTGATATTGCAATCCTTCTTTCCAAATCCATCTAGCCCAGCAGAACAGGCATTGTATACGTTGGATATCAAAAGGTGTCTGAAATTCTACCTACACAAGACGAAGGAGCTAAGGAAAACAGATCAGCTCCTGGTCGCTTACGGACAAGGAAAACAGGACAGCTGTAACAAAGGCTACGATCGCCAGATGGGTCTCAGCCGCGATTCAGTTCTGTCACGAAAAGGCTAACAAGCCTCTAACAGCAAGAACCAAAGCACACTCCACAAGAACGGTTTCTTCATTGACAGCTTTATTTGCTGGAGTGACATTGGACAAGATATGCCGTGCTGCGACATGGAAGAATGTCCTCACGTTTACGAAGCATTACTGTTTACAATCTACACAACAAGAGGATGCAGTCGTTGGTCAGGCGGTGCTGCGGCATCTCTTCAAATAAGGTCAGCCTCTTTGTTTGACATCAGAGGAAATCTTTCCTTTATTCTAATAAAGGTATGGCGTTTATCTGAAAATGTATAGACAAAGGTATGTATATATATGAACAAGGCAGGTGTGCCGAAACGCGTCAGAGCGAAAGAAAAATAAAACCTAAACTGAATGGCAAGCTAACTCCTGTGTCGCCGTCCGATTTCGAGTGAAAGTCGGAAGTGGTTGGAGAATATATATATATATTTATATATAGATCAGTGTGTAGGACTGTATTTATATGTGAATACTCGTGTATCTTGAAGGATTTATCTCAACATTGATGGTTTTTAGCATTTTACTTTACTGGAATATTTAATGCATACAGTTTATACTAGATTTTATGACTACTAGAAATGTTTCTGGTATATGGCTATAACATTGGGAGTTTAAGAATATATGTCTCCCACCGTCCGCTAACGACAGTACAGTTTCAGGGAAATGCTTGCTATTCTGATTCAGGCATGTGAATCTATGAAAGATACCCCAATACTGGATAAGAAAATAAGTTACTTACCTGTAACTACGGTTATCCAGTATTGGTATCTTTCATAGATTCACATGCAACCCACCCTCCTCCCCGTGGAGTCAGTTCTCATTGAATTTTGGGATCCTTACTTCCCACTTGTGCTTTGAAAATCTGAAGAGAACTGGCTCCTGCTGGGAATGTTCTAGAGGGTGCTAATAGCTGATTGGCTGTATGCCAAAATGTGGTCCTTTTTTAAAAAAGGACATGGGTAGGCTACTAATGAGATGGTCTAGGGCCATTATAGCCTATTAAGGATTTAAGGCACTGCTTGAATATTTTACCGTGGGACTCCCATCTCGACGACGGGGAATGATTCAGGCATGTGAATCTATGAAAGATACCAATACTGGATAACCGTAGTTACAGGTAAGTAACTTATTTTCTTATTTTGCTTTGTTAAGCCGCTATGACCTTTCTCTTTTGGATTCAGTGAGTCAATTCACGGACTGTCTCCCAAAAGAAAAATGGGGCAACTTCATGGAGGTGGCCAAAGAAGGAATTGTAACACCTGATAGCATAATTGGTGTAGCAAAGGACACTGCAGACCTAGATCATGCAGATTTTTGCCATGGAGTGTTTATGAGGCATTCTTCATGGCTTAGACTAACATCGTTAACACCCACAAGCTTAGCAAAAGTTGTTGAAGTTACCATCTAATGGTTCTTTTGGGTTGAATGAGGAGATCCGTAAAAACAAATTTTGATGTCTTTGGCTTATAAAAGCTAAAGAAATTTCTGTTTGAATTATTTGCAAAGGGTAAACAACACTCACATGCATCTTTCTGACGAAGCAGCAAGGGCAATCCTTTCAGGAACAAAAGTCTTTTGTGGAAGAGGTAGGAGTCAGCAGCCTTCAGATGCCTCAAGGAGGCCCCAACAAAACAGTGACTCCATCATTCTGACACCACTGATGAGTACCCCAGTGGGTGGGAGTATTTCCAGCCGTCTCTTGGCATGACAGGAGATTACAAAAGACATATGAGCGATAGATATTGTGTAGAATATGTACAAAATCAGATGTTCTAGTTCTCATCCTTAGATTTCAACAAAGGGCTCAAATTCTATAGGTCTGCCTAGCTGATTCAAGAAACCCCATCTTGGTCACAAGTTGGACATCCCTACTTGCAGAGGAGAAAACAGGAAACAGCTGGGCTGAGACTCTGACAAACAGCGACCTCACCGTGTCAGCAGAGTGCTCCTCTGATTTGAACACAGAAATGCGTGTGTATATATAACAGCATCCATGCTTCTGTGCCGAGGCCTAAGCCAGGCTGACATTGTTTATCCCCTTGTGATAGCTGTGTCGCCTTATGGAGGAACAACAACATTTGCACAATGTATGTTTAGGCCTTGTACTAAATGTTCAAGGTGTCATGATAGTGTGCCCACGAAGTGGAAATGTAAGCAATGTGGCTTCAGAGAAACTAATCCTGCACTGTCACTCATGCAGATGTGTTCCAAAAGTCATTGTGTAAAAAAGAAGACAACTTAAGAACCTTGTGCATGTAAAATGGCAGTGTTTCTTCCCGGGCATAACCAAGCCACGTGACACCCACCCCTCAATGTAAGTCGGCTAAAGCTATCAAACACCAATAAAAAACAATGCTACGTGATATATATAAATATATCCATATAAAAGACGCTAAACATTGTAAAAGGCAATTGTACTGTTTCACGCCAAAGCCTTCAGAAAGCCATACTTAAAAATATAAAAAAGACAAAAGAGGAATTGAACCCAATGTTAATTTCTTCATAATATCAGTTGATTTTATCTACAGTCTAATTGCCAAGCACAGGAACCTGCCGCGTGATTACCATGATTCAGTAATCAGGAAATTTGCAGCAGTGAAACTCGGTAAATAATTTACTTAGATGCTGGTTTCAAGCGATCTGAAGATGCACCATTCTAACTTGTCTGCCACATTTACAGTTTTTTTTCTGTAGCAGTTAACTGCATAGTCTAACTTAAATGCAGTCAACATATCTGATGTGGGGTTGAAGTCCTTTCACGATGAAAGGGAGCGTGACCAATCCAAAATGACTGCCCTTTACCAGAAGTGGAATTCCTCAGGGACGGCTGATCCAAACCTACGAAAAAGAAGACACCATAATAGAGTGGAATTCTCATCATTTCAGTAGAAATCTGCGCTTCAATAGTATGTGCATAAAACGAAAATACACATTGCTTTATTCCAATAGCATTATTTGGAAAATCCACTTTTATTTTTATTCAAAACCCATTTGTATGTGAGCTGATCTAGCTATTCATAAGGAGAAGTACTTTAAACGTTTACCTTTTTTGCTAAAATGTATATAGAGCGAAATTAGCGCAAAGACTTTATTGGACTTTACATGAGCACAAGATTATGTTGCACTAGGTTAGATTATTATTTGTTGATGTGTTTGGTTTTATTCATGAGATATTAAGTGATTAGTCCAGAATCACAGAATGTTGAGCCAACGCCAGACTCAAACCTGTTTTTTTAGTACCACAGTCGGCAGCTTTGTCCATTAGGCCACCTAATAAGATAAGAAGTGCATTAAGTACAGTGCGCAGCATGCTTTTACCTTCACTGTCCACTCAGCCTTGACTGCTGTGAGTGTGGCATGCTATTTGCTGAATAACCAGCCTTTGATCTTTGTGAATTACATAATAATTCAGGCTCAGAGCTGTTATTCTGTAGCATGCTATCCCCAGAAGGAAAGGAACTGGCTCAGCAGTCAGAGCTGCCGATTCAGGAGCTGGGGACCAGTGTTCAAGCCTAGCCGTCAGCTCAACATTCTATGATTCATTGCAAATCACTTTGTCTTCTGCTTGGTCTCTACTAATTTAGATTATACAAAAAAAACAGCAATCTCTGAGGGGCAGTCAAGCAATGTTGTGGAAGGGGTGGGGAGAGACGGCACTGGGAGATTAAGTGTGAAGCAGTATTTTATATTAAAAGAAAAACAAGCAGACTTCTGAGAGGTGGTTGGAGGTTGGCAAGCAGTGAGGGGTGAAGCTGTAGCCAAGGAGGGGGAGCGAGCGGCAAATATAAAGAGCAGCTGTTCATAATTAAGAGGAGAGGGAGCAAGCATGGGCTTGAGTGAGTTCCTGATCCCAAACGAAAAAAAAAAGTGCTCAAGCAGTAACACCACATGTAGGAGGGGCAGTCCTCATGGGAGGTTACAAAAGAAAAACGAGGGACTAGTGACCATATTAACTAATGAAAAGCAGCCATTTACAAAGGGCAGTAAAACGAGCCAATTAGAAAGATAGGTGTGGCTCAATGCCCATATCCTGAATACAGCATGTCTCAAAGATATCACGCAAGCGCTGCCTAGATGAGACCTAAACAGCCTATAAAAGATGATGGAAAGCCCATTGGGCCGTGGGGTCTTGCCGAGCAGGAGGGCCTGAACTGCGCAGCTCCTCAAGGGTAATCTGAGCATCAAGGAGCTCCGCATTTTGGGGATGGACGGCATCCCACTTGCAGGTGCTCAGATACTCCTATCAGTGTGGGGGAGACATTGCCATACTTGTAGAGAGCTTGATAATAGTCATGGAACACCCGTTGTTTGTCCTGCTCAGTGATGGCCCGTCCGTTGTCTCCAGTCTGGAGTCTCGCAATATGCGCCCTACCCTGTGCTTGGCGTAATCTGCGAGTCAACAGCATGCCTACCTTGTTGCCTCCCTCATAGTATGTCTGCCCCAGTGCCGAAAGGGAGTGTTCAGCCCTACTGGCTCTGTGAACCCTCAGTTGGCCACTCAAAATAGCAAGTTGCCGTTTATTTCGGCGGAGAGGGCTACCTGATCCTGTCGCTCCTTGGCCTTAATTTATGCTTTCAGATTGGATTCCACTTAGCGGGCCTCTTACCCCCTGGCTATGGCTATGGAGGAGATCACCCCCTGGAAGGTAGCTCTGAACCCATTAGAAAGTGTATGGAGTGAGGTATCGGGCAGGGCATTGAGCTCGCAGTACTCACACTATCCCCTTACGGATCACGGCCACATCTACCGGAACGCGGAGGAGCTGCAGGGGTAAGTGCAAGCACAGTGGACCCCGACAAGAGGAGATGCTGTCAGACCAAAACAGTTCTATGTGAGCGTGGTCAGAAATAGAGATATCAGATCTCCACCGTGTCGAGGTTGTGAAGGAGGGAATGGGTTACAAAGCCATGATCAATGCAGGAGTATGATCCATGGACATAGGAATAAAGGAGTAATCCCACACATCGGGATGTTTTGAATGCCAAGCTTCCATAAGCCCCAAGTCTGTGATGTCCCTCCTAAGCTGGGCGGACATAGCCCCGGTGGCCGGAAAGATGACCATGCTTCTGTCCAGTTCAGCGTCCCACACCAAATTAAAGTCGCTGGCAACGATAATGTCGCTATCCACCCCCGCTAGTTGCTCATGCAGAATGCATCAAAGGTAGGAGTTCTGTGCAGAGTTTGGAGCGTAGATGCTGAGAAGTGTGAGCGGCTGTTTATCGCAATGCATATGCAGTGTGAGGAAGTTATCTTCCTTATCCTTCGCCATCTTCGAGACAGAGGAGCTGAAGCCTGCTTTGCATAAAATGCCCACCCCCAGCGTTTTAGTGTCAGTGTGCCCAATAGTGCAGCGGGTATTTCGAGTAGACCATCCTATGTCTGTCCACCCCCATAAGGTGGGTCTCCTGGAGGAGGACAACTTCCGGGTCATGTTTCAGTATGTACCCGTAGATATGTTTGCATTTGTTCGGTGAGTAGAGACTGCGGACATTGAGGGAGAGCAATCTAGTACCCACCGCTAGCGTCATAGTTCAGAGGAGTTTGTGGTGGCAGTGTAATGTAAGAATTACATCGGGGCGAAACTTGGGGATGAGGAAGAGATCCAGCACCATCCCACACCCTCTCTGTGCAGCATAAAAGGTGACTGGGCAACAAAATAGTCCCATGCGCTAGTATAGTAGGCAGGTGATGCTTGTGCCTCCCGACTGGTGTTGGAAGTAGGCATTGTGTTACCTGCAGAGTTCGGTAGCAACAGGCTCTGGCATTGGTTGACCTAGGAAAGGAAAATAAACATAACAAACCAAAGGTATCAGACCGACGGGGCCTACATCCCGCATAGACCGGCACCTACATGCACAGATCCCGCTTGAGGAGTCACCCTCCTGGTGTGCGAATCATGGAGAGCTGACCATCAGATAAAGTCAACGTTCAGGCGTGGGAGGATAGTCCGGGTCCCCATGACCCAGCACAACCTACGTCTTAAGAGTGCAGAAGTCGCAGTGGCTCCAGCATTGGGAGAGGTCTGCATGTTGGTGTGAGAGTGCTATTGCATTTACAGGGAGCCAGAGGTGGAGGGTGCTGGAGAGGGGTCCTTCCCCATGTTCCAAAGGTGCTGTACGATGTCACTCTTCGTCTCTTGTGATGATGCCTCTGTTTGACGTTTGTCTGGATGACGAAATTTCACCGTGGTCCAGACAGGGCGTAGCTCATCCAGGGTGGGCATGGAAGTTGGGGAGGCGTCCTTATCCTGGGGGTCGGCAGAGAGCCCTATCACATGTTTGGCCTTTGCCAAGGAGTGTAAGAATTGTCTTTTGCCTTTCCAGGTGAACAGTAGGACAAAGGGGCATTGATAGCCAATGTCCATCTCCCTGAGCTTGTCGGTGACTGGCTTGAAGTCTCGACGTCTGCGCAAGGTAACAAGGGAAAGATCCTGAAAAAGTTGGATGGTGTGTCCACAAAACACCAGATCTGCCTTGTTCCTAGAGGCCCGTATGATAGCTTCTTTCTCCGTAAAGAAGTGCACTTGAGTCAGATTTCTGGGACCAAGTCAGGGCACTCTGGGGCAGACGCTACGCAATGTGCTCTATCCAGGTTCCAGAGGAGGGCTTCCTTATCTTCCCGAATCGTCTGCAGGAGCTCGGTGGTGAATGTCTTGATGTCACTTCCTTCTGCTCCCCTGGGCACCCCCCTGATGCTTATGTTGTGTCGGTGGCTCCTATTTTCTAGATCCTCCTGCTTAGTTTGCAATTCAATCTGTTGCTCTTCAAATGCCACTATGCGTCGCCACAACATCTCCTTATCCTCAGATCGGTCATCAACAGTTCGCTTCAAATCATCCACATGCCCCCCTATCTCAGAGACATCCCTCCAAATGTCGAGGCAAGTTTTGAAGTCCACCTTAAGCCAGCACATTTCTGAGCAGATCTCCTGTAAAAAGTGGTCTATGTAGTCTTATGAGATAGGCACCGTAGTCAAGCTCCCTCGCATGGGAGTGGGAGGAGGGTCTGTCATCTTGGAGTCAGATGGGGGTAGTTTGTTCCACTAGGAGGTCACCGGATTATCCTTAGCGGATTTAGAGCACGGCATGGTGGCCGAGGGCACAGGATCAAGTGCGGGAAGTTCAGAGCTGCTATGTTATTCACCCCCACCTCGCTGCAGGGTAGATGTCACGTGGCTAGCCTAGCTAAGTACCAAATACTTCGGCAGACCCAGAATGATCAACAGGCAGGGGAGCAGGCATGTGTGCCCCGGGGGAGAGGGGGATATTCCTCCTTGTGTGTCGTGAGTACTTCACAGGAAAAGCATAGGCTCTGCAAGGGTCCAGGCAAACCGGGGCGGGAAGGCTGCGGTGCGGGTGTCACATTACCTCACATTACCTCCCCCGTGCAGGAAAGTTCATAAGCCTTTAGGTGCGTGATCTCTGGGGTTCACACCCCACCCTCAGTGCTAAGTAAAAAAGCGTTATCTATGCATCACAGCTCCAACCTCCCTCCCCCCCACAGGCTGCAGCAACTCACAGTTAGTGATGGTCGTGGAGGAGGCTGTTCTGGGGCCCCTGCAAGTACCAGGCAGTTTATTGATTCGAAGTGGAGGTCATGGCGATCAGGAGATGAGGGGGAAGCCCCAGCGCCAATGTTCAGCAGGTGAAGGGGAGGCTGCTACGTGTCACAGCCTCAGGGAGGGCTGGTGCACGCCGGCTGTAGATAGCAGTAGCTGGCAAAAAGGGAAGAAAGGCTCGCCACCGTTCCCCATTATACTTCGGGCTCCGAGCTGTGCAGTCCATGCAGCTGCTCATGGATAAACGGCTCTCAGGGGCCCGGGCCGAAACACTCAAGCTCCCCCAGTCAGCCCAATAATGTTCCCGGTCAAAACTTCCTTCAATAGAGAGGCTGCTGTTCAGGCTCTGCGACCACAGTGGATACCCACTGACTCCCAATTCCAGAAGGCAAGAGGAAGGAGGAGGCACAGCATTGAGTCTCTAGTCCCCTTCCAGACACTCCGAAGTTGCCGGGGACAGATACCGAGGTCTATGGATACCAGGTCACGCAGGCATTCCCTCGCCACGGAGCGTCCCCGCCGCACTCACACTGCACAGGTATCACAGCAAGGCAGCCACTGGTCCCCGCCATTATCGCCGTAGTGCACGGCACAAATCTCCAAAGATGGCAGAGTGAAGGAAACTAGGCCGCGGCAGGAGCTCGCAATTCTGTCATCTGGGCAACAGTTGCAGAGTGAAATAGCCCCCCGGCCCTGGTTTGCAGATGGGGCGCACAGGTGCCCCTCTGCTGTAAACAATGTTCAAATGCAGCCCCAATGCTGTGGATGAAACCGGGTAGCTCACAAGGGCCCGGAGAGCCAGCAAGGCACGTCCTACTCCATTTTCAGCTAGGCCACACCCTAGGACCCCACTTTTGGCACACTAGTCCCTCCTTCTCAGCTTGGCTCCATGCTTCTGATGAGAATAAACAGTCCAGAACTGAGGTCAGCTCGCTGGGGTGGTGCCTATGTAGCACTGCTCACGTCACTTCCGGTGCGAACGATGCCGAAGATGTCACTCAAAGCTGAACAATGCCACCTACCAACGAGCAAGGGGATTACTTAAAAATGTCTGGATCCAGTCTGACACCTGCGGAATATCCTAAGATAAGGAATGTATGACTCGATACAGTCTGTACCAGAGAAGGTGTTACGAAAGGTAAGTAACTTTTTATATCTCACAACTTGTATTTCCAATCCCTGTGCAAACTTTAGTTTCTTTTTATTTTCTTAAAAATATTTGTGATTACATTTATTAAGACAAAAATATGATTTCACAACTGAGTTTGTCTGGTTAGGTCCCAAGAATAGGAGGTACAGGTAAAAGAAACAGTGATATTAACAGCCTGTCGTGTTAAGTAATCATCATAGATTATAGCAAATGTGAACGTGTCAGCGAAAGGTGATCACAATTAAAATGTTTTAATGAGGCTATTTGAGAATTTATATAATGGCAAATTTGTGGTACATTGTGTTTTCTTTCTTTTCTCTGTTTAATTTGTATCATTCTTTTACATTCTTCAAGGCTAGATTTTATGCACCAACAACTATCTTTATTGATGAAATTGATTCTATCTGCAGTCGTAGAGGCACTTCAGATGAACATGAGGCAAGTCGGAGAGTCAAGTCGGAGCTGCTGGTCCAGATGGATGGTAAGCTGTATTTCAGCAGTTGTTCCTTTGCTCTTCGACTTTTTTTGCTTGCTTATTTGCTTAAAATTATTGGTGTTACTAAAACTATTTCAGCTTCACATGGTTGCAATATGTCTACATTCAAATCCACTTTGTTTATATTTTATGAATCATTTTTTAAAGGCCATGAAGCATGCAGTGTAATGTGCTAGCAGAAACATTGATATGCATATAGCATTGGAGCAATTTCTACACCTATGAAAATGCATTATGCATGTTTGACTACAGCGTTGAAATCAAGTATCCATCTGGAATCATATGAAATCCATTTTCTCAAACCACCACAGGCTCCACTCATAACCTTGGTTGCTAAAGATACCTTAAAGCACTGTCCTCGAAGGAAGCATCTATCCAACAGACTGTCCAGGCTATGAAGATTTGCAAAGGGTGTTTAAAGGTTAAGATTAGACCATATGAAAGCTTCAGTTATAATAAAGTCCCTTAGCTATAAAGACCTCTTTGTACGGGTGTTAACACCCTTATCTTTGATTATCAATTGATTATCAAGATCTAATGGCATTATTTGCATACATTATTGCATTCATATTCTGGATGGGAAGCACCCTTTTCTGGGAATGGAACTATTGAGCCAAAGGTACAAGCAGGCTAGTAAGAATGCACCTTTCTCCCATGTACCATGTTCTCTCTCTATTCTGAACCACTTCATAAGCAGATCTTTGGAAGGTTTTATATCTGCCACAGAGTTGCATTTTTAGGTATTCAATCAATCAAGAAGATTTATATAGTGCGGCTAATCACCCGAGAGGGCATCCAGGTGCTTGAGGGTCATGATGGTTCAGGTGACTCAGTCGAACAGCCAGGTCAAGTGCTCTCTGGAATTCCAGTAGAGAGGTGGAGATCGGTAGCTGCAGAGGTAGGCCGTTCCAGGTTTAGCTGCGAGGTAGGAGAAGGAGCGTCCTCCGCTGTTGCTTCAGTGGATGCAGGGAGTGTGGGCGAGTTAGAGGGAGGCAGAGCGTAGTTGTCTGTTAGGTTGGTGGAATTTCAGGCGATGGTTGATGTAGGCTGGTCCATGGTTGTGCAGGGCTTTGTAGGCGTGAATCATCAGCTTGAATTGGCATCTCTTCTGTATGGGGAACCAGTGGAGTTTTCTGAGATTGGGGTGAAGTGGGTCCGTCTGGACAGGTCGAGAATGAGTCTGGCAGCGGAGTTCTGTATGGTGTGGAGTCTCTGCAGAAGGTGTGTGGTGATCCCAGCGTAGAGTGTGTTGCTGTAGTATAATGGGCTGGTGATCAGGTCCTGAGTGACGGTATGCCGGGTGCTCAGATGAGCCATTTGAAGACTTTTTGTAACATGCGAAGTGTGCGAAAGCAGGCAGAGGTGACTGCGTTGATCTGAGACTGCATGGCCAGTTTGCTGTCCAGGATTATCCCGAGGTTTCTGGCGTGGTCGGTCGGATTGGCTGATGGTCCTAGTTCCAAGGGCCACCAGGAGTCGTTCCAAGGGGTGGAGTGTTGACAAAGATCAGTACTTCCGTTGTGTCCGTGTTGAGCTTCAGGCATTTGTCCTTCAACCAGTTGGCGGTTCTCGTCATGCACCTGTGATAGTTGGTTCTTTTGCTAGCAGGATCTTCTGAGAGTGAGAAGATGATCTGGATGTCGTCAGCATAGGATATAATGTTTAATCTGAAAGAAACACATAGTGATAGATTCCTTACCTTAGAATATCCCCAGGCGTCAGACTGGATCCGGAAAGTTTTCGTCAGCAGTACCCCTGCGCGTCGGTAGGTGGCGTCGTGCGGCTCCGCGTCCTTCGTTGGCGTCGTGGTCGCCGAAATGACGTCGCGGGGGCTACTTAGACGCCGCCCACGCGCGCTGACGTCAGTTCTGTACACGACTTTCCGCGCCAGGAACGCAGAGCCATGCAAGATACTGACCACTAGTGCATTGAAACTAGGGCCCTGAAAGGGATGACCTTAACCCTAGAAATCAGTTTGCAGAACGGGGAGGATGGGTGGGGCGGTAAGGAATCTATCACTACTAATGTTTCTTACAGATATATCGTTACCGAAGGTAAGTAACTTGTTCATCTGAAAGAAACACATAGTGATAGATTCCTTACCTTAGAATAGATACCCCAGCAATACCAACCCCAGTGGTGGGTCTGCGAACCAAGATCACACCAGAAAGTCACGGAGAACAGAACGGCCAAAGAAGCCGTCTCTCCGGACTTGACTGTCCAGGCAATAATGCTTGGTAAACGTGTGCAGCGAGGCCCACGTGGCTGCCTGACAGATGTCTTGCAGGGGGACACCACGTCCCAATGCAGTAGTGGCTGCAGTAGCTCTGGTGGAATGAGCACGCAGCCCCACCGGAGGTTCTTTTTTAGCCAAAGAGTAACAGGCTTTGATACATAAGACAACCCAGCGGGAGATAGTTCTCTTGTGTACCGCCCGACCTTTCTTGGTGCCAACGTAGCCAACAAAGAGCTGGTCATCCACCCGGAACTGCTGTGTGCGGTTGAGATAAAATGAGAGCGCACGTTTTGGGTCCAGACGGTGGAGCCTCTCTTCCTCTCTGGAAGGATGCGGAGGCGGAAAGAAGGTGGGCAAGGTAATAGTCTGCCCAATGTGAAAGGCCATAACCACTTTTGGCTACGGCCAAGTCCTTGGGCCTTTCGGCCACGCGCCCTCCTCCGCCTTCTGCCTTTCGCTCCTTTTGTGCTCGCGGAAGGGGCAACCCACCATGTTCGCAACAGTCCATGCGCGGACGTGGGGACCGCCGCGGCGGTTCAGGGGGCCAGCGGCAGGGTCAGTCCACCTCCACCCCCGCCACCACTGCCTCCAAACCTTCCTAGTCCGACCTTTCAGGCCCATCAAACGCCAGTGGGTGGCAGGCTTCGCCATCACCTCCCCCACTGGCGCACCATCACGTCGGACAGGTGGGTTTTACAGATAGTCCGAAGGGGCTACTCCCTCCCCTTCGAGACTACCCCTCCAGCCATGCCACCTCAGTACCACCGCATATCGGGGGATCACTTGGCACTTCTCCAGCAGGAAGTTGCGGCCCTCTTGGCCAAGGGGGCCATAGAGCGCTTTCCGATGCCAGAAGTAGGTCGTGGTTGTTATTCCCACTACTTTCTGATTCCAAAGAAGGGCAAGGGCCTGCGTCCTATCTTGTATCTTCGGGACGTTAATCTCTTCCTCCGGAAGGAGAAGTTCAAGATGCTCACACTTGCTCAGGTCTTGTCTGCTCTAGACCCACAAGACTGGCTGGTAGAGTTGGACTTGCAGGATGCTTACTTTCATATTCCCATCCTGCCGGCCCACCGGCGTTACCTCCGGTTCACGGTAGGCCACGAGCATTTTCAGTTCACCGTGCTCCCTTTTGGCCTTACCAGCGCCCCTCAGGTGTTCACGAAAGTGATGGCGGTGGTCGCAGCTTATCTGCGCAGATCAGGGGTTTCAGTCTTCCCCTATCTCGACAACTGGTTGTTGAAGGCGGGCTCGCCCCACACAGTCGTCTCCCACCTCCAGACTACGGCCGACTTCCTGCATTTGCTGGGGTTCTCCATCAACGTGCCAAAGTCACACCTGATCCCCTCTCAGAAGCTCCTCTTCATCGGAGCGGTTCTGGACACGGTGCGGTTTCGGGTTTATCCTCCCGAACAGCGAGTCCGGGATATTCGGGCTATGATTCCAATCTTTCAGCCCTTAACCTGAGTTTCCGTCAGGATGACCCTGAGGCTGCTGGGCCTCATGGCCTCCTGCATCCTGCAGATCAATCATGCCAGGTGGCATATGCGGGCTCTGCAGTGGGACCTGAAGTTCCAGTGGGCGCAGCATCAGGGAAACCTGTCCGACTAAGTCCAGATCTCGGAGGGCACTGCACAACTCTTGCAGTGGTGGCTCACGAAAGAACATTGGGTCAGCGGCAGATCCCTCTCCCTTCCCCAACCGGAGTACACAGTGGTGACGGACACGTCCCTCCTGGGATGGGGCGGCCACATGGGAGAGGCGGAGATCAGAGGCCTCTGGTCTCCGGCGGAGTCCAGGCTCCATATCAACATTCTGGAGCTTCGGGCGATCCGACTTGCACTGAAGGCATTCCTTCCCTCTGTCAAGGGGAGAGTAGTGCAGGTGTTCACAGACAACACCGCCGCCATGTGGTACTGCAACAAACAAGGCGGGGTGGGGTCGTGGACCCTCTGTCAGGAGGCTCTGCGTCTCTGGACATGGCTGGAACATCAGGGCATGTCCCTGGTGGTTCAACAACTGGCAGGTTCTCTGAACGCCAGGGCGGACGAACTCAGCCGCAGGTGCATGCTCGATCACGAATGGCGTCTTCACTCGGAGGTGGTGCAAGGTCTCTTTCAACAGTGGGGAGAGCCTTGGTTAGATCTATTCGCCACCGAAGAGAACGCGCAATGTCATCAGTTCTGCACGTTGGAATTTCCAAGGCGGCACTCGCTCGGCGACGCGTTTCGTCGCGAGTGGAGTTGCGGTCTGTTGTACGCCTTTCCGCCTATACCACTTCTGCCCAGAGTGCTGAAGAAGATCAGGCGCGACCGGGCACAAGTCATCCTTGTGGCCCCAGACTGGGCTCGAAGAGTATGGTATCCCGAGCTACTCAGTATGAGCATCGATCCTCCGATCAGACTGCCTCTTCGGGAGGATCTTCTGTCGCAACAGCAGGGGACGGTCCTCCACCCGAACCTGTCCAGCCTCCACCTCTTTGCGTGGAGATTGAGCAGCGGCAGTTGATTCCTTTCGACTTGCCTCCTGAAGTTTGTGATGTCATTCTGGCAGCCAGGCGTCCCTCTACTAAAGTGGTATACGCCTGCAGGTGGAACAAGTTTGTGGCATGGTGCACAGCAAAGGCTGTGGATCCCCTTTCTGCCCCTCTTTCTGAGGTCCTACTGTTCCTTCTCTCTTTGGCCCGGCAGGGCTCTGCTCTGGGCACTATCAAGGGCTACTTTTCTGCAATCTCAGCCTTTCTCAGGCTACCTGATCAGCCCTCTCTTTTCAAGTCCCCTGTTGTAAATAGATTTCTCAAAGGCATTACACACCTTTTTCCTCCTATTCCTTACGTGATGCCTCAGTGGGACTTGAATCTGGTTCTTACATATTTGATGTGCGCTCCCTTTGAGCCTCTTCACAACTGTCGTCTTCATCTCTTGACATTGAAGACTGCCTTCCTGGTGGCCATCTCCTCCGCTAGGCGGGTGAGTGAGCTCCAGGCTCTTTCTTGTAAGCCTCCTTTCCTTTCAGTCCATCCGGACAAAGTGGTGCTCAGGCCCCGTCCTTCCTTTTTGCCAAAAGTGGTTATGGCCTTTCACATTGGGCAGACTATTACCTTGCCCACCTTCTTTCCGCCTCCGCATCCTTCCAGAGAGGAAGAGAGGCTCCACCGTCTGGACCCAAAACGTGCGCTCTCATTTTATCTCAACCGCACACAGCAGTTCCGGGTGGATGACCAGCTCTTTGTTGGCTACGTTGGCACCAAGAAAGGTCGGGCGGTACACAAGAGAACTATCTCCCGCTGGGTTGTCTTATGTATCAAAGCCTGTTACTCTTTGGCTAAAAAAGAACCTCCGGTGGGGCTGTGTGCTCATTCCACCATAGCTACTGCAGCCACTACTGCATTGGGACGTGGTGTCCCCCTGCAAGACATCTGTCAGGCAGCCACGTGGGCCTCGCTGCACACGTTTACCAAGCATTATTGCCTGGACAGTCAAGTCCGGAGAGACGGCTTCTTTGGCCGTTCTGTTCTCCGTGACTTTCTGGTGTGATCTTGGTTCGCAGACCCACCACTGGGGTTGGTATTGCTGGGGTATCTATTCTAAGGTAAGGAATCTATCACTATGTGTTTCTTTCAGATGAACAAGTTACTTACCTTTGGTAACGATATATCTGTAAGAAACATTAGTAGTTATAGATTCCTTACCGCCCCACCCATCCTCCCCGTTCTGCGAACTGATTTCTAGGGTTAAGGTCATCCCTTTCAGGGCCCTAGTTTCAATGCACTAGTGGTCAGTATCTTGCATGGCTCTGCGTTCCTGGCGCGGAAAGTCGTGTACAGAACTGACGTCAGCGCGTGTGGGCGGCGTCTAAGTAGCGCCCGCGACGTCATCTCGGCGACCACGACGCCAACGACGGACGCAGAGCCGCACGACACCACCTACCGACGCGCAGGGGTACTGCTGACGAAAACTTTCCGGATCCAGTCTGACGCCTGGGGATATTCTAAGATAAGGAATCTATCACTACTAATGTTTCTTACAGATATATCGTTACCGAAGGTAAGTAACTTGTTCGTCTGTGGTATTCCTTAGTTAAGTGTCTGATTTTTTCACACTCTGCTTTGAATCTGTGTATTATAGCCGTGTTTCCTGATCACACTTGGAAGACCTGACTTAAAATTGTTCTGGTTCATTAGAGGTTCCATCTTAGAATCTGACCTTGTGGAGCCATACAAGGTTCAGCTTGTGGGATAAGATATTATATCCTGTTCTCCAGTTTCTGAAATATGAGCTTTTCATGCAGCTTGATCCTTAGAGAATTCTACCGCCTTCTGCCACATCAAAGATAAATGGGATTGATGCAATGTTTGACAACAAAGTTGACACCAGTTACTTAAATTGATAACCTGTTTGCCACCACACTCCACAGCATTTACGGACCCATCTTCTGAACGAGAGAGTGTGTTCTTTCCCCTGCCATTTCCAGTGGTATGTTCATGTGCATAAACCTGACAAGGCACAGAGAAAAAATTACTTTTGAATACGTACATCAGACATCCAGTGGTTGGGCACCAAGTGGAGGTTTTTTGATGGGGAGAGGTAAAGGGACAGAGAAATGTAGTTGCAAACATTCAGATGAAGAGGTATATAGATAAAAATCCTATCTTCGTACTTTATCTTTCCTTGCATTCAAATGTTTGTTTCTTTAGGTTCAGTGGTGTAGGTGACCCAGGTGTGGGATTGTTTTTGCACTATGCAGCCTGGTTTGTAGGTGTGTTTAGTTTTTAATTTGATGCGGAGTAATTAGAACTTTATGCTTCCTGGAAGGGCAACCTATGTTGATACCTCATAAGGTGATTTAGTTGTACTGATGTTATCTCTTTAGATGGTAAAGATGACCCAGAGCTAATCTCAAGACATTTACTGGAATGTATTGGGAGTGCGCTTCATGTCTGGCAGCTGCTGAGAAGTGAGTGCTTGCTGCGCTGCCAGCAGTTCCTTCCCTGGCGTAGATTGAGATTCTTACCTTAATGACCAAACTGGAGCAATTTGTGGTCTCTTTGGCAACAATATTGTCTGCTTCACAGAAAGGATCAAGGTTGTTGGAGAGCAGGGCAATTTCCTTTGCTCAGGCTGAAAGCGGGCGCTGAGTCTCATTTCTGTCAAGAGAATTGAAGATGAGTATTCCTATTCTGGGGACTACTATGATATTGATGACTGAAAGGGTTTACTTTGTTGAGTTTATCTCCTCTATCTAAACTGATCACTGTGATAGCATTGTTTATAATATGCATAATCTGTTAGATGCAAGTAGTGTGGACTCATCAGACCGTGTGGTGAATGTATTGTACCTACCACACTCAGATTATTTCAGTTTGGATACTGCGCTTTTGTATACACATCCTCCAATTAGGGGTAGAAGGCACCATCTATGCCCTACCCAGAAAGTTGGTGTTCATTATGTGGAGCTTAGGAATGTAATGATTTGCTGACATTCTTATCTTTGACAGATGAATTTAAGAATGCCATTTCTTACCATCAGGCTAGTTCAAGGGGGTATGCGGAACTTGGGGTGAACTGAGCAATCCTTTTTTCAAGTATTTTACATTTTCCCTACATCACAGGAACCCTACAGAATTTGAATTTCAGGTGGTAGTGTGGTCAAACAGTCAACGCATACTCTTGAAGATTGGCGTGGGGGAAAATATTAAATACCGTTAGCACACAGATAAGACCAGCCAATGTTCTATCTCTGTATAAAAAATAAGACTTAGCAAAAATTGTTTGATTAGCACAACCTCAAGTTTCAGCTTAATCTCAACATGTTCAAATACCAAGGAAACCTTTCTGTGGCAGGTTTGTTTAGATGCATAATGGGCCGTGATGGCTGGTGAAACAGGTGGGGCCATGCGTGGCTCCTTATGTCCAAAAATTACTTCTGCTGTACCAGTGGCAGCATTTTGTTATAGGTGCCACCCTTATGCCATGGGTGATAATTAGAATCACAAAGAAAGTTGTGTGACTATATGTGGGCAAGATGAAGAAATCAATTTGCAGAGCATGCATTGATTTGATGTTAAAATAAGCACTTCTGGATTGAACTTCGGATATTGTGCCCTCAAATTATTGTTTGGAAGATTATTGTGACATTATACACAGGTGAGGATGTTGGTATTAACTGAGGGCAGTAAACACCTATCTAATAAGGTG
Source organism: Calotriton arnoldi (assembly GCA_963921515.1). Lineage (NCBI taxonomy): Eukaryota > Metazoa > Chordata > Amphibia > Caudata > Salamandridae > Calotriton > Calotriton arnoldi. The sequence continues at coordinate 754,563 of CAWUFW010007621.1, read as the reverse complement.
ACTGCCCAACAGAAGAATAAACCGCAATCAACCATGTAAGCCAGGAAGGAAAATTATAGAACTTCCAAATCAAAAACAAGAATTCCCGGCTCTCGAGGTCGAATGCTTTTTCTGCTATGCGTTAGATCAATGTGGAAGGAACCTTCTTTGTGTAAAAATCTTATTTTCATGCCAAGAAGCATTTATTGGTAGCTAAAAATCTGTTCTGATGAGTTATGTCATTGATGAAAGGTTTATAAAATTCAGAGTCAAAACTATCTTCCCCAAACGATTTGGTACTTAGCAGTGGGTGTATTGCCTCTCGTACTTAATTTTTCCAGAAATGAATTAAGCAGCTGGCAAAGAGAGGGTAATAATACATTAGCTAAAAATGCTGAATAATAATGTATTATTTGTATTACACTTTTAGTGAATAATACAAATAATAATGTACTAGTCACTATTTATGTACTAAAAACAGGGCAGGAAACAAATAGAACTGAGTCCCGACGCTCATAAATGCTAGCTGCTCCTGGTAATGGGACATGCTCAAGAAAAGCTTAGGTAATGTGTCTGGTTGGTGCTGGAAGTTCAGATCAGGTCAGTAGTCTTACACGTTCAGAATGTGCACACAGCTGTATTCAGGATGGGGATGATGACTACCGAGCTCCAGAACTCACAGTTCTCATGTGGAGGTGGTGCAGTGCTTTGGGGGGCCACAGCTGTAGCCTTGATAGATAGTTCAGAGAGAACAGAACCTTTGTGGACTGGTGGCACTGTTGAGCAGCAACCATAACCATGACTATCTGAAAAGCCATGTCTTCAGGTTTATGCAGAATTAAAGAAATGAGGAAGAGGTGTTATGTGTAGCAGCAGGTCATTCCACACTTAAGGAGCTGTGTAGGAAAAGGCTTGACCACCGGATCCGGTTTTCCTTATGCGTGGGATTTGTGCAAGTAAGAGCCCAGTCGAGTGGCGGTGTCTGGAATGTTTGTGAAAGCAGATGCGATTGTTGAGGTATGCTGGACCAGTGTTATGTAGTGCCTTGAAAGTGTGGGTGAGGAGTTTGAATTGTGCTCGTTTACGAATGGTGAGCCGCTGTACAGATAACTGCTTGACAAAGCTATCTGATGGTGGCATTAAATTTGAGAGGATTCTGTGATTCCTCCTAACTTTAAGCTGGTCTGATTAAAGTCAGTCACATATTTTGGAATATTGTAAGGCTATTTCTAACTTCCATGATGGTGGGAGCATGCAACGTATGTTAATATATCACTGATAACTAGTCACAAAGCCAGTGTTGCAGGTAAATACTGCACTTTCTTCTTCTTTCCCAGGGGCCAAGGGTTATATCTTTCTATGGCAAGGCTCTTGTAATGCCATCTTCTGGTGGTTATGAGTTAGAACCTCCTTTGCAAAGCAGATCTTACCACTATGATGGGTATCACCCATCCTTCAATCCAAGCTCAGACACTATACCGGTAGAAGGAAGTATGTACATTGTATATTCTTTCCCTTCTTGGACACAAAAATAACGGTATAGGATGTAATTCATCCCCTACAGTGATCCAGTATTACACAGGGTGACTCTGTGTTCTCTTCTCTCTACTTATCTTTTCCTGGCAGGTTTCTAAAGGAATATTTCATAATAATTAGGTTGTAGCTCTCTCCTTATCTCTACCTGGCAGGTGTCTGAAGGAATATGTCATAATAATTAGGTTGTAGCCTATTTCTTTCGGCTCTGTGCCGTCTCATGCCCCACCCCCCGCTTCCCACTTAGTACATCTCAGTGCAAGATCGAATTTGTGATCAGGCCCCAGTCCTGATAGAGGTCAAATAATTAACTTGTTTTGAAAACATTTGTAGTGTCACTTATCTGTATGTTCTTTAACACCCAGGTGTTGGAGGTGCTCTAGAGAATGACGACCCCTCAAAGATGGTGATGGTGTTGGCTGCCACAAACTTTCCATGGGACATCGATGAGGCATTACGAAGAAGATTAGAAAAAAGGATTTACATACCTCTGCCAACAGGTAAAGTGTTATGTATCTCTTATTTGCTTATTAGGGGCAGCAGTAAGTGCCATTTTAGTGTACCTTAACCCTTGTAATGAGCCAGCGGGAATGGAGAATAAGGAAGAAAATAAGTATTTAGACAATTGCTTTGGGGATGTTGGCTAGCTTGTTGCGTAATTTATAGAACTATATAGTATATATTTCCAGAGTCATACCTAGTAGACAATGGCCACTCTACTATTGCCTCACATAGACCTGCATTCAGAAAGATCATAAAAAGGTAGAGGAGGTCAAAACCAAAACTAACCTATTGTTTATTAGAAATGTATGCTCATAGCATATATGGCTGTAGATACTCATGCTTAGCGTATTCCTTCCATCTAGTGTTGGGCTCAGATGTTTGCAAGTTATTTTTTTATGAAACCTCTCAAGTCATGAGATGTGGTATGACTCCTCATTTCGATGTACATTGTGCATGAGCACCAACACCATGTTAAATTGTTTTTTTCCGCCATTGGGTTCGGACTTGCACCGAGTGGGCTCTGAGATCGTTGTGTCTTGATCATGTTTTTTTGTCAGCCCCATTTGGCTACCTTCCAATCCCATTTTGTCGGATTTGACCATGTTCCAATACCTTCATCCCCCCAATGTGTGAATACCTTTGGCAGCCCCAAAGACCTTCTTTGATGCCCGGGGCGTTGAGCACCTCACACCCTTTGGGGCCAAGAATGCCTCCAGTTCTTCTTCTCCAGAGAATGCTGTACGGATGATGGAACAAATGGACACCCTCTCAGAACCACCCTCACTGCCACTCGAAATAACCCTGGACAGACTATCAAGAGGTGTGCAATATGTGCCTGTCCTCTGGCCAAAACGACCCCTCTTGTCTGTTGTATCCCACCTACCAATCCAAGAAGACCCCTCGATACATAAGGGAACAACGCTGGATGCACAGGGGCATGCATCAGCAGCAACAGAGTCCCCGGACATCTTTGGTGAAGAAGATCTCCTATGCGCGTATCAAGAGGAAGAGGCAGGTCCTTCTGGCCTCCCTGCTACGCAACTTGTACCCAGTCGAGTGAGTCACCTGACCATGAGATGGATGATGTCGAACCAGCGCTGAAGACAAGACTAGCCTTCACACGAAGCCCACATCCCGGCTTGTGAGTTTACCTCAGAGTCTCGACCAACACCGACGACACCCTCAGCACCGCCGAACACCTGCACTTCCAGATCCACACCGATCCCAACACCACCCTCAGAGGAACCCTCGTCTACAGACCCCCCGGACCCCGACCACAGTTCAGCGACTCCATCGCCGACTTCGTCAGCACACACGCCCTCGCCTCCACGGACTACATCCTCCTCGGGGACCTGAACTTCCACCTCGAGAACAACAACGACACCAACTCCACCACCCTGATCGACAACCTAGCCAACCTCGGACTCAGACAACTCGTCACAACACCCACCCACTCCGCCGGTCACACGCTTGACCCCATCTTCTCCGCAAGCCCCCACGTCTCCTTCAACCACACCACCGAACTCCACTGGACCGACCATCGCTGCATCCACTTCACCTTCAAGAAACTCACCACACACCACCGCACCCAACAGATGCCCCGCCGCTGCTGGAGCAAAGTCACCGCAGACCAGCTAACCACCACCCTCGCCCAGAGCCCACCCGCCGACCCCACCGACCCCGACACCGCCGCCCGCAACCTCAGACAGTGGATCAACGACTGCGCCAACACCCTCGCCCCGATCAAGAAACTCTCCAACAGTCACACCAACAAGAAAGCCAGCTGGTTCACTGAAGACCTCCGGGCCTCCAAGCAAACCTGCCGAAAGCTGGAGAAGATCTGGCTCCATGAACGAACACCGGACAGCCACGCAGCCCACAAGAACGCCACCCGCAGACACCATCACCTCATCAGATCCGCCAAAAGGGCCTCCTTCAAAGACCGCCTAGACAACAACGCGCACAACAGCAAAGAGCTCTTCAACATCGTGAAGGAACTCTCCAACCCCAGCTCCAACACCAACGACGTCCCACCCTCGCAAGACCTGTGCGACTCGCTGGCCACCTTCTTCCACAGCAAGATCGCAGACATCCACGGCAGCTTCAACGCCACGACCGCCCCGACAACCACTGAGACCTCCGCCCCCACGACCACCATCCGCACCAACCACCTGCTCTCCTGGACCAACATCAACGACGACAACACCATCAAGATCATGAACACCATCCACTCCGGATCTCCGTCAGACCCATGCCCACACCACATCTTCAACAAAGCCAGCACAGCCATCGCACCCCATCTCCGGAAAGTCATCAACACCTCCTTCGAGACAGCAACCTTCCCGGAGAGCTGGAAGCACGCCGAGATCAACGCCTTACTCAAGAAACCCAAGGCGGACCCCAAGGACCTCAAGAACTTCCGGCCCATCTCCCTGCTCCCGTTCCCGGCAAAGGTCATCGAGAAGACCGTCAACAAACAACTGACCCGCTACCTCGAGGAGAACAACATCCTGGACCCTTCCCAGTCCGGGTTCCGCAGCAACCACAGCACCGAGACTGCCCTCATCGCCGCCACCGATGACATCAAGTCCCTGCTGGACAACGGAGTAACGGCGGCCCTCATCCTCCTGGACCTGTCAGCCGCCTTCGACACGGTCTGCCACCACACACTACAAACACGCCTCCACAACGCCGGGATCCAAGAGAAGGCCCTGGACTGGACCACCTCCTTCCTCTCCGGCAGAACACAGAGCGTCCGCCTTCCCCCTTCCGCTCCGAAGCCACCGAGATCATCTGCGGCGTACCCCAGGGCTCTTCCCTCAGCCCAACTCTGTTTAACATCTACATGGCACCGCTCGCCCACGTCGCCCGTCGGCACGACCTCAACATCATCTCCTACGCCGATGACACCCAGCTGATCCTCTCCCTCACCAAGGACCCCCACACCGCCAAAACCAACCTTCACGAAGGAATGAAGGCCGTCGCTGAATGGATGAGGAACAGCCGACTGAAGCTGAACTCGGACAAGACGGAGGTCCTCATCCTCGGATCCACCCCTTCGGCCTGGGACGACTCCTGGTGGCCGACCGCACTGGGAACCGCCCCAACACCCACCGACCACGCACGCAACCTAGGGGTCATCCTCGACTCCACCCTCTCCATGACTAAACAGGTCAACGCCGTCTCCTCCGCCTGCTTCAACACCCTCCGCATGCTCCGCAGGATCTACAAGTGGATCCCCACTGAAACGAGAAGAACGGTCACCCAGGCCCTCGTCAGCAGCAGGTTGGACTACGGAAACGCCCTCTACGCAGGAGCCTCGGCCAAACTCCTGAGACGGCTCCAACGCATCCAGAATGCCTCTGCACATCTGATCCTCGACATCCCTCGCCGCAGCCACATCATACCCCACCTGAGAGACCTGCACTGGCTCCCGGTCAACAAGAGGATAACCTTCAAACTCCTCACCCACGCACACAAGGCACTCCACAACACCGGACCAACGTACCTCAACAGACGACTCAGCTTCTACACCCCCACCCGCCAGCTCCACTCCGCCGACCTCGCCCTCGCCACTGTCCCCCGCTTCCGAAGCGCGACCTCCGGTGGCAGATCGTTCTCCCACCTCGCCGCCAAAACCTGGAACACCCTCCCCATCCACCTACGGCAGACCCAAGACCTGCTGACCTTCAGAAAACTCCTCAAGACCTGGCTTTTCGAGCAGTAGCAGCATTCCCCGCCCCAGCGCCTTGAGACCCTCACGGGTGAGTAGTGCGCTTTACAAATGATATGATTGATTGACCTTAGTCCCCTGAGGTTCACTAGTAATTTATAACTATCCAGCTCACACTGTGATCCAAAATTCTACTAATAATAGCAGGATCGATGATTTGATGATGCAGGTAAAATGCTAGCTACCTTTCTAGATGTACTTAGATTGGCAAAAGACTAATGGTGCAATGGGTAAAGGGTCTTGAGATGCTATTGTAGGACAATTTTCAGTGCAGCATGGCAGGGAAGCAGGCCGTACTCTGCAGTTTGAAAGAAGGCGGCTTTTTGACAGTATTTCATAATTTCACCATTGCAAAAAAGAGAAGGAGGATGCTTTGTCTGAGTCAGAAAAGCTGTAGCTCCCACATTTTCTGGGATGGGATTTGCGCTCAAAAACTCTGGGTCCACTGGGGGTTGTAGTACTGCCAAGAACTGGCCCATGCCGCTCTGAAGCTGATAACAGTTACTGCTCTGCTGCTAAAATGAGTTAGAGAAGGAGTCTGTTACATGTCAAAAGGGGCTCCATTCTTTGGTCGCAGATCCCTAAATCTTTGTTGGGACATTAGTCTTTGCCTTGGCAGTTAACATGGGAATCTACAGGGCTTCAGTGGTCTTGGCATCTAGATCGGCAAAGGAAGAATATTCTTCCAAAGGCGCTGCACAGGGCAACAGTAAATGTTTCTTCAGAGAGCTGTCTAGTTGTAGGCAGGGCCAAACTAGGTCTGCAGGCAGGGCCAAACTAGAATCCGAAGAATGGAGGTAATCACACTCTTAATCTGTGTCTTTATTCGTGGGGTGAAGCTATAGCTTTTCATTCTCTACTTACATGTTTTCTGAATTTGTAGCTTCCTTCGAGGGAGAAATTGTTGACAAGCAGAGACAACTTAGTCCCTTAGATTCCTTACCTTTTTTGATTTATTGTAAGGGATTGTCTAAATCAGCTCCCACCATTGCCTGGTCCAAACCTGCTTGGAGGTACCATCATCATGCCTGCACGGCTGCTTTAGTTGAAACAGCACCCTAGCAGAGGTAACCAAATCTAAAGTCGTAGTCACTGCTGTTGAGGTTGCAATATCCCTTCTTCTCTTCAGAGTTAAGTCCCATACCTCAAGAAGTCTTGGATCTTCCTGAGAATGTGACGAAGGAGAAGGTAGAGCGAGTGAGGGTTCTTGGTGGCACCACTGCGACTCCAAATCTCTCAATGTTTTTAAGCCATGGACAAAATGGACGATTATTGGTGGTTTTTAGTTTCAGAATAACGGGGCTGGTGGGGAAGTTGAAATGAACTGTGAACTGTGCTCCTTGAGTTTGGTCTAATTTTCTTTTAAAGCATTTGGGTGCATTTGACCACATAAAAACTGCCCTCTGACTCAGGCTTACCCCAAGCACCACATGCATTTTGCGTAGGAATCCGCCATCGACGTTCAATTCCTCCATTTCACATAGGATCTGAAGCATTACTTCTGTAGTAGCATGGCTCTGGAAAAGGTTTAAGAAAATAATAAGGCAAAATACATCAAGAAAAAGTCCAGAAAACATAGGAAGATCAAGAGCCTCGAATCTCTGGTGTGCAAGATAAAAGGGGAATGACAACATTGAGGATACATCAAATTCTGTGACACCAAGGCGGCTCTATAGCTGGTGCCATGTTGGTGCCACTTAGCACTGATTGCTGTTATTAAAGGTGTTCAGTTTGAAACTGGAGATATTTCAAAAGAGGAGGAATCTGCAGAAATAATTATCAAGTAAAAATAACATTTTTAAAACAAATGCTTTTGCTAAGCATTCACAGCAGAAAGCAAGTAAGTGAGATTACAGATGAACAACATAAGGGAAAATGGAGAAGGGGTGGATCTTAGACTCTTTTAAAATAAAAATATTTCTCCTTAAAACTGCAAATTATGCAATGAATGTATTATTTTTGTTTCTTTTGGATACTGCTACATTTGTCTGGCATCGGCTTTTGGTGTACAGCACATTTTAACATAGATAGCTGAGTACATATGCAGTGACAACAAATATACAAATTAAACCTTTGTTGACTGCTCAGTTAATGGGGAAGTAAGAAGATTGTTAAAGGCCTCTGAAAAAGAGTGTATTTCAGTTTCTTTTTTAACTTCGTATGACTTTCATCAAGACTTAGGTCCAGTGAGAGTATTTTGTATATCTAAAATTTTCAACAGTGTCATGTGCTTGTAAAGCAAAGAGACCTAGTTTGTGTGCAAATGTTGGATAGTAAAATGGTAATGTGCGTGAAGCCCCCTGCCATAGGCAGACATTTGCACCACACTAAAAGTTAGAATTGACACTAGACGTTTGTAAAGGTTGCGGCTGAGTACCATTTTAAACCCCTCTGAGGGAATTCCTGTTTGAGGAATCTAAGACACAACTACTGCTTTTCCTTTTGGCCCAAATAAGCATTTCCCCGCTTCCTCACACTCATATATGTTCTTCATAAGAATGGGTGGTAAAAGATACATTGTAGTAATGGAATCCAGAGTTGTTATACACCTCACTGTCAGGATCATTGCCACAGAGAATGGGATAATGGTCTAGATGGCTAATAAAATCGCTGAGCCATTAATTGACTACTTGATGGAGCTTTACCACTTGAATCTTGAGAATCAGATCTGCTGCAGTAGCTAAGGCAGTCCTCAGAGAAACATCACATATCGCCTAACAGAATTCTTGACAATTTAAACTAGTAGAGACTACCTGTGTTCCAGGAGAAAGAATGAATACACATCCTTGATGATGACTGCGATCTTTTGAAAGTATCTTATTAAGATATTCTGAGATTCTGCTGCTGTCAGCCATCAAGAGAACATCATCAATAACTGGCAGCAAAAAAGATTTAGTGCTTACATGAGTTCAGAAGGCAGCTTCCACTGTAGGTAGCAAGTTTGACCCAACTTGATAAAGGCTCTAAATTGTACAGCACTCTTTAGTACAGTGAATGCCGTTGATGAAAGTAAGCTGGACCTGAATTTGATCAGATCCAGAGAGTCCAAGGAAGGCTTCAGCAGCAAATGTTATAATGGGCCTTTTCCTATCCAAAGGGACAGGACACTTCTGATGAAAGATGAAATACTTGTTGTTTGCCAAAAATCCCTTTCCCACAGTAGCCTGCTATTAAAGCCAATAAAGTGCTCCAGGGAGTGCCTAAAGTGTCACAATTGTTCTTTGGATTCACACAATTGGCTATGACTGTGGACATTCACAGTCATGCTTCCAGCAATTATTCATCATTCTTCAAAGCCCTAGTTAAGGGGGGTGGGGCGCACGAGCAAGATGGCCGCACAGAGGTGAGGCTCCAGTTGCCCGGCCCAAACATCGAGTAAAAATCCGGACCTATCGCTGGAATACTTGTAATTAAACACATGGGTCCCGCAGCTAGCCTCGTCGAGCAACAGATGGAGGCTTGTCCGGGCTCTGTGGACCTCTGATGCGGCGAGGCAGCCAGACCTAGGCCGTGACTGCCGAGAGGGTGTGCGGAGAGAGACGGCGCTGGAAGATCCGACACTAATCGAGGCTGGTGCTGCGCACGAGGCGCGGGCCGCACTCGCCACTCGCCTGCGAGGACAGGCCTGGATGACATGCCCAGGGGTACTGGCAGTCCAATAACGTACAGCAGAGCTACAGAACACATCGGACGACAGGGGAGAGGAATACCGCCGCACCCGGAGAGACGTACTGAGGCCGGGGAAGCGCCCATTCCCGTGACTGTCGAGCCTTGGAGGGCGAGACCGGAGCGCGGAGCATTGGACTTGGGGGCAGCTTCCAAGGTGGGAAATCCGTCCCCTGGACCCATCTCTACCCCCGCAATTACATGCACTATGGAGTAGCGATATTATCGCTACAGAATCTAGCGATCACCGCCCCCAGAATTTGGACACCACGGAGGGGATGAGCCATTGGGTCGGATTGCTCACGTACGCAAACGCTGTCTACCGCGAGGTGACGCTAGGCCCTGCGAAGCCCCTTAGATGCAAGGCAGAGTAAAAGCTGGGACATTAGGGCAAACTATTGGACAATTTCAGTGGGAGCAGGCAGCGAAAAGATGGAACGTTGGGCCTGAAGCAGGGCATAGACGCCTAGTACGAAGAACTATCGTCACATACTTTACTAATGAAGGCACAGTGCGTTGCAGATATTCACTGGTCGAAGAGACAACACGGGGCAGTCTTGAATCTCAGGGCCATCTCGTAACAACCCCGGAGACTTTACAGGGAACTTCATAAGTCACAAAGACTAGCGACTGGTGGGATGGCTAGAAGAGTAAACACCAGCTCCTATAATAGCGCCCAAGCCTGGCTCCTGCTGTCGGGGTATAGCCCCTCGCACCTGTGCGCCTACATTAATCACAAGACACTTACGGGCAGACCGCTACGGACCGAGGGCCTGGAATAGTTTTTCAGCCAGCAACTCCAGACGAACCGCTGTCCGTCCACCTCATGCTAGCCTGCCATCCTAAGAAGCGTGAGTGTGGTGGGCGGAACTGACCACCTGGCCTGACCATCGGACAGGATAAGATGGGTAGAACTGACGGAAAGCAATCGAAACTACCATTTGAGGCATGAAAAACAACCTGCATGCAGCCGCAAGAACAAACCGACGCCGAAGCCCCCTTGGACAGCCATGAAGATGATTGGAAATCCTTGCTCCTCACCATGAACAGCCTCACGTCCACAGAGTCCAAAATGGGCACCATGTCTACCCGTATAGACACCATTGTCCACAAGATTGAAAAAACACGACCACAGGATCACAGAGGTTGAAAATAGAATTTCTGACCTGGAAGATACCACAGTGTGTAATAAAGAACAAATCTCTCAAATGGATCGCCTGCTGAAGGTGATCGCAGCCAAAAATAAGGGTTAGAGGCGCGCTCGCGCCTGAATAATGTATGCATACTTGGATTGCCGGAAACCACGAGTACAGGCCGTATGGAGGACTTCATTGAACGACTACTGCGTGAGGTGTTTAGCACTGAGGCCTTCTCACCGCATCTGGTGATCGAGAGGGCATACAGAGCACTAGGAGCGCGACCTCCCCCTGGGGCACCACCAAGACGCATCATAGGCAGATTTCTTAACTACCGTGATAGGGAAACGGTGTTACGCCTAGCGCAGGAAAAAAAGAAAATAGAGTATGAGAACACCACCCTCAGGTTTTATCTGGATTTCACGACAGTGCAAGAAGCAAGAAGAAAGTTCATACCAGTTAAAAGGAAACTTCAGCAAGCTCAAATCGACTACGCCATGCTCTACCCGGCGCGACTTCGGATCACCCACCAAGGGAAACAGTACTTCTTCCAGAATCCACAACAGGAGGAGGACTTTTTGAAAAGGAACCATCGTGCGGCATCCAGGGTGAACTCCAGCAGGTCCAGATCCCGATCATCCTCGCCGTTATCAAGGCTAGACTGAAAGTCCTAAAGAGGACGCATTTGTGACTTGGCAAGACGAGACAACACTGAGAAAATCAGCAACATTGCTCACATGCAAAAATGACTCACAGAACATTGCAGAGAGACCGACATAGCCGGACACTCCCTCCAGCACAACCCGAGAGACATCACTGAGTTCAGAACTTTCAATATCCGACGAGGTGTCCTTTCTTTTTCTATTATATGTACCTCTATATACGTTAGCGAGCTATAGATACAGATCCGGGCACCCCCACAGAACCCCCATTCGTTGGAAGACCCTCCGTTAACGGGACACAATGGCGAGGAGGGAAGTCGTGGGCCCCCTAGTAGTACCTCCACAGGAGAACCCCCTATCTAATTTTCTTTTATGTATTTTGATATTATGGATGTTCACATGCAAGCGATACTATCTGTTGCATTTTCATTCAAAGTTATTGGTGGGAAGGGCATGCATACCCGACAAGTTGGGGATGTCGGTGTGGAAGGGGGGCGGGAGGGGTATCAGTCACAGCATCATGTCTGTTTTTTGGCAGTTTACTAGATAAGTGATTGTCAGCAGCTCTTGACTATCGTTGCAAAACTGGTAGAATTAAATCCATCCTTATCATTAGATAATGGCAGGCTCGAGGCAACTAGCTAAAATTCACTGTATGTCCTGGAATGTCCGAGGGCTAAACAACCCACGCAAAAGAAGACACATCTAGGGATATTTAGACAGACATCACATTCAAATTGCACTGTTACAGGAGACCCACCTAGACCCTTCCGCATCACCGAGTTTCACTGCTAGCTGGGCAGTGAACTGCTGCTTTTCATCTTGCTCCATATATGCATGGGGAGCAGCGATCCTTATTAAAAAGAATACACCATTTGTACCGGGAGGTTCCCTACTTGACCCGCAAGGTCGATATTGCATTATGTAGGGTCGACTGTGGTCCCATACTGTCACAATTGCCAATTGTTATGGCCCCAACACGGATGATCCACATTTCTTTGCTACCTTATGGGGTAAAATACTCACTGTGGGGGTCGACATATGTCCTCTGGGGAGGAGATTTCATCACAGTTGTGATGCCCTCGCTAGACAGATCTCATCCCTCAACACAACATTACACTGCAGCACAGGGACAACTAGCAGGGATTATTGCAGACAACTACCTACTAGATGCATGGAGACAACTACACCCTACTACCAGAGAAGGCACGCACTACTCTGCAGTACATTCAACATGGTCCAGGCTTGACTACTGGATAATCTCTAGGGGAATGGGACAATGGGCCGATCAGGTTTAACACCTAGCAAGGACGTACTCCGATCACTCCCCGGTAAAAATGGTGTTATCCATCCCGGGGTGCGGGACTCCATTCAACAAATGGCGATTAAATTCAACGGCTTTGCTGGATGCTGTATTTCAAGCCGAAATAGGACAGGAAATACAGGACTTTTTTTGAGCGCAACATAGATTCTGTGCCGAAAGTTACTACGGTGTGAGAAGCATTCAAGGTCACCATGAGGGGATTATGCATTTCTAAAGGTGGGGGTATACTAAGGGATATTCGTAATCAGCTTAATAAGATGCATACCAAGATAAAAACCCTAGAACAGGAAATAATAAAGCTGACTGCAGAGGGAATCACAAAAGTTACCCTAAGGGACAAACTAACTGAATACAAAGACACAGTAGAGCGAGAATGTAAGTTCAGAAGTAAATATCACAAAGCTCGGAATTATGGAGAGGGAGATCGCCCAGGGAAAGCCATAGCATATTACATTAGACAACTCAGGTTTTCCAATTATGTAACCGAAATTTATGACTCTGAGGGTGTTATCCATAGAAGTACCACAAACCTTTTACATATTTTTACGACATACTACTCAACACTGTATACCTCACAGAGGAAACGACCCCTTAACCTCCCATTATATCTAGAAGACATCATGCTGGGCTGGCTGGGGGACTCCCAACGAGAGCTCCTAGCAGCAGATCTTGAGGACGACGAAATCTCTGCAGCCATCATGCAAATGAAATCTGGACTAGCTCCGGGGTCTGATGGGCTGCCAGTAAAGTTTTATAAAACCTATGTAGTACAGTTAGTCCCCATTTTAAAAAAAAGTGTTTGATGAGGCAAGCGAAGAAGGTATACTCCCATTATCCATGAGCGAGGCCATGATAACTTCACTGCTTAAGCCTGGTAAGCCAGCCTAGCACTGCAAATCTTACAGACAACTTTCGTTAATCACCTGTGACACTAAAATCTTTGCCAAGGTCCTCTCCAATAGGTTAAATCTGTTAATAAGTAAATTTGTACTGCCAGATTAAGCCGGGTTCATACCAGGATGAGCGACATCACTCAAACACCGTACACTTTCCTCGGTTCTTCAAGACATTGACGCAGATATAGCTGCGGTGGCAGTGTTTCTAGATGCCACCAAGGCGTTTGATTCCATAGAATGGGATTATCTCACTGGAATCCTTCGACATATGAGATTGCCCCAGGTTTTCTTAAATGGATAGAACTTCTATATCGGCAGCCTCTAGCCACTGTCCTCCTTAACGGCTCCCATTCATCCCCGTTTGTAATCACCAGAGGAATGCGGCAAGGCTGCCCACTATCTCCAATATTATTTGCTCTTGCAATAGAGCTGCTAGCAGCAAAACTGAGACAACACTACAAAGAGCGGGCACTAGCATATCCCACCAGACATCTTCTTATATCGCTATATGCAGATGATATAACCCTATATCTTAAAGACCCACAAGACAATCTAAACCCAGTGCTACGTGAGCTCACCAAGTTTGGGTAACACTCGGGAATACATATTAACTGGAGTAAATCGCACATATTCCCCCTCACTGATAAAGTTACACCTTACGCACTGGACTATCCCCTGGAATGGAGATTAAATACCTAGGAATTAAAATTACTAGAGACAAAAGTGAACTGCGTATAAGTTATGGTAGAACCTTAGACACCCTGACAGATTCCATTACTCGCTCTGTGGCTATGCCGCTGTCCATGGCGGGAAGGATCTCACTAATATAAATGGTGATATTTCCCTGAATGCTTTATCTGTTTACAAATATTCCATATAACCCAGGGAAACCATATTTTGCGGCTCTGAATACACAAATGATTCGACTGGCATGGGGGGGCAAACAGCCAAGGCTAAAATGTATTGACTCTCCCTTTCTCGCAAGGGGGATTTGAGGTGCCCGATCTTGAATTATACTATTATTACGCACAAGCACACTATGCAACATATTGGTTCCATCCACCCACATTCATGCCACATCTAGCAGTCGAAATGGGGTGTACGGATCCCTCCCCCTTATCCGGCTCATCTCCGTGCAACCTAAAAAGCGAGATGCTGATCCCATGACGGTATCATGTACCAACACAGCGTGGAGAAAAATAGCCGCTAAGCTGGTCAAGCTGATGCTGTATTCCCCTGTTTGCCTCTGGTGTGCCACCCGGAATTGCAGGTCACCTATGAAGGAGTATGTATGCAAGTCTTATAAAAGTTCAAATATAGACATGGGGAGATCTGTATGTAGATGTGAAGTACTTTCGTGAAAATACACCCACAGCAATGGAATTATTCATTTTTGTGAGACTCAGGCAAAGTGTTAGGGCTGCCACTCCGGAGTTTCCACACGAACCACAGGTTCTCCCACCACTACATGAGATACTACAATCAGAACCACCTCAACACGTGACCTCGCTCATCTACCACAGCACACAAAAAGCAATCAAAATATCTCAGACACCATCACGCACAGACTGGGAGGAGGAACTTGGCACTTCACTATCGGATCAGCAATGGTAATATTGTTGCAAGCAAATTGGAAATATCACAGCCAACAGTAGGCTACGAATGATTCATTGTAAGTTCTTGCATCGCCTGTACTATACCCCGGTCAAACTGTACAAGTTTCATTTAAGGGACAACAATAGATGTATGCGGTGTAAACGCGAAGGGGCTGGTTTTTTACACTTGGCACGGGAGTGCCCAGAAATTTATGAGTATTGGCAACACTTATTCGCGGCAATGCCACTAATGGTGGGTTCCCCACTCCAGATATCCCCTATCACCGCCATACTGGGCTACGCTGAAGAAGTTGAAACAGTACACAAGAAATACACGGCGTTGGGATTTCTGATAGCCAAACGCAAGGTTGCTTGCAAATGGGGAAGAGGAAGCGCTCCCAAATTCAAAGATTGGATGGAGGACCTAATCTTATGGCAAGAACAATCACTCACATATGCAGAACTACTGCCACCTACCCCTAGGCCAAGGGATATATGGGATCCCCTGAAATCCTACCTTCTGTCCACATCGGATGTTGCGTCGGCCACTGCAGATGGGTAGGCTGTAATAGGACGACGAGGGCACAAAGGTGAGGTCAGATATACTGATCCATTGGAGGGCTACATGTGTAAACATGTCATGTATGGAAGTGTGCACCGGCGAATGAGGCATTGATGTACTCAGTTTGCAATTGATATATACAGAATTATGATGTCATCGCTTTATCGAAATGTGTTTAAAACAAATGAATATGCTAATCAGGACGGAACTCATATGTAATGCCTACTTCTAATACACGATGGAACATGAAGATGTATACATGTACCGACTGCACTATATAATGCTGTGAATTACATGTTTTGGAAGAGTTTAATACACAAATTTAAGTTAAAAAAATAAAAATGTAAAAGCCCTAGTTCAGGCATCTCCTCTTCAATTGGGAAATAAAGGTTTTAATGCCATGATTGGTGGTAATGGGAACGGCTCATGACCGATCACAATCTCACCTTCAAACCACAGATTAAGCTAGTGCAACTACCAACTGAACATAATATTGAGCCTAAATACTATATCTTGTTGCAGACCATTAACTCTGCTTATCAGGGAAATATGTGGCTGAGACTGGGTAATGTCAGCACCACCTATATTGGTGATCAAGCTTTCAACTAAAACCCAAGGGACTGTGTGCAGCTGCCACTGGAAGCCCTTGATTGGTTACCTATTTTGGAGAGGGATCATTTTGTGTGCTTCATCAGGTTACTTATTGAAATCAAGGCCTTGTCATTTTGCAATACATTATCACCAACTATGCGAGTTAAGATCCTCTCAGATTACCAAAAAAGGCCTCTAATGGAGAGTCACAAGCATTGTAAGGGACACAATAGTGTCCACCTTCCACATGTCCTGCGCAAATTATACAGCTACGACAGACACAGATGGCAACTGAAGACTCATCTATTGGACTTTAATTTAGCTAAAGCTCCTCACTGTTGTTACTTTTCTGCTTGCTGTGCCATGCTGCAACAACTTAATAGTAGAATATTGAACTGAATCACAACCCTAGCCAACCAACCTCACCCTAGATCGAATTTGCGTTTTCCTCTTTACCTGTTACATCATGGAGGCGATTTGGTATCTGCCAACCCCTAAGCGCCATCACTATTAAAAGTACATCAACTGCATCACATTGTTACAAAACAAAAAGGGCTAAATGTAACTGTGATGGCTCAACTTCTTTGAGAAATGGCTGTCTGTCTTTAGCTAATGAGGTCCCACTTAAAGTGGCCCTGCCTTTGGTTTATGACATTTGGGATTAGCTTTTTGTTAAGATTTGGTTGTTCATTAATGAGATTTTGTATAGCCAAAAGAAGAAGGGAAAAGGGTGACCTAGCCAAAGATTGTGGCTGCTTCTTTATGAACTCCGCTCGAGAGCCCAGGGGGAGACCAAGTGCAGGGGAGCAGCCCCATTGGAGGCCAGTATCATTGCACAAATAGGCACCACTAACTGCTTTGGTCTGTAACATGCATAGGCTGCCCTCAACTTTTCTTCTTCTCTGGTGACGAAAGTGAAGCCTCTCAGGTTTCTGGAGAGTTGCGACTGCCTCCTCCTCTCGAATGACCTCAGGTCAGCCAATTAAATGAGGCAGCCGTTCCTTAATTGTTACAGAGTGGGATTGGGTCAGTGAGAGTTGCAGACCCCACTCCACTCTGTGACGAGGTGTCAGTGATTGACACTCAGCCCTGGGCACTTCAGGGCTTAAAACTGAAGTGCTCAGGTACGATTCTGTCTGCGACGTGCCCCCTTGTCATGATGGGGAGGACCTTGAGACACTTTGCTGGGCCGAGGAGGTCATGCCCACAGGGCTGTGAAATCTTCAGCCCGGCAAAGTTCAGCTCAGGTGGCTGCACATTTAGTGCATGTATAGCGCCTGGCTACCTGACCTGAACATAAAGAGTGTCTGTCAGACTTATCTTTGCTCAGCCTCACAGACACCCTTTATATCTGCCAAAAGCTGGGGGGTGAGGGAACAGGTCCCCTCCAACCTTAAGGACAGGCCAAAACTGTGCTTGAGGTGTCATATTTTTTTAAACATACTTTATTGCATTTTCCAGCTATCATAAAGTGCACATTACATTTCAATGATTCATTCTGTATCGCTCTCCCTCTGTGCCCCCATTGTATTGCCTCTTACTTGTGTTATCTTTTAATAGTATGTCATGCGAATAAAACTTTCAACATTTTCCCCAAAGCCCTCTTCCCTCCCCCCGTTGCAGATTCCTACTATTGCCTAAGGATGAATATGGTGGTGTTCTTTTGTCAAGTCATAATGTTATCCTGTCTGTGCTATCTCCCACCCTGCTGCTCACACCTTTAATTGTGCTCATGCAAGTCTGAGTTAGCCTGGGGCCCCTCCCCAACCAAATTCTGCTGTGCTGGGCCCCTCCGGGGAGACATCCCTGTGGGGAGGACTCTCCCGATGTAGGTTCCGGGTCCCTTGCACTATCCACCAATGCTTCCCAAGCTATGGCTCTCTCTAATGATCCAGTCCCTCGATGGGCATTTCTTAGGAGGATCCTCCCCTGGCATCCCGCCCATTTTTCCAATTCCCTTTTCCATATTTCAGTTCTAGGGCCTGCAGGGGACATCCAATGCCGTCTAATATCTCGTTTAGCTTGTATCAGGGCGAGGTCTTGGAACCTGCTAGTGACCCATGTCTTGGAGTTGTGGTGGAATAGACCCAAGAGGCAGTGCGCTGGGGCACATGGAACTGGGCGCTCTATTATCTCTCCTGGTGCTGGTGATTTCATCCCGAAAGGTCTTTAACTCGGGGCATGACCAGAGCATATGGAAGAGTTCCGGCCCTACTTCTCCGCACCTTGGGCATCCCGCAAATCCCTGTGGAAGAATTTGTTAATTCGTCCCGGGGTGAGGTATGCCGTGTGTAGTATGAAGAAACTAATTAACCGGAAACGGGCGTTCCTCGAGATCTTAGGGATTCTGGTCAGTATATTTTCCTAGGCTTTGTCTTCCAGGGAGATGTTTAGGTCTTCGGCCCATCTATCGCGGAGAGCGGTCAGCGGCTGAAAGGCGCCCCTACCCAGGGCCCCGTAATGACATGTGACTGCTTTGATTCTACCCCTGCGGTGCCAATGTAACCACAGGACATGTGGTGTGGTGGTTCAGTCATTCCTGCCCCCCAGTGAGCACGGATTGCCGCCACGACCCCCGCGTGTAATAAGAAGTGCCCGTAGGGGAGGTCAAATCCCTTTCGGAAGTCTCCGTATTGGAGGAGCTACCCGTCTCTATACAAGTCGCCCAGGCACAATGCCCCCATTTGTACCCAGTCTCCAAGGCCCTCCCATTGGCCTTGACGTGGTAGTATTCATAATATTGTTATGGGGAGGTCAGGTGAGTAGGGGACCCGCCTTTGTGTCTTTTGCAGACAGCGCCTCCAACAGCTCCGTATCACTTGTACATTGTCGGCATCATCTGGTGAGGCTCTGTCTACTCTCATCAATAGTCTCCATAGTACATTCAAGTCTGGTGTAAGCGGGTCAGCCTTGCGTACCTGCGATTGCTGAACTGCCAC
Organism: Calotriton arnoldi; assembly: GCA_963921515.1. Lineage (NCBI taxonomy): Eukaryota > Metazoa > Chordata > Amphibia > Caudata > Salamandridae > Calotriton > Calotriton arnoldi. The sequence continues at coordinate 735,443 of CAWUFW010007621.1, read as the reverse complement.
CCATCGGGCCAACCACTGTAGTTGAGGTAAGATGATCGTTGCCGTTGGACCTCCCTAGAGAAATCAGGAAAGATTCTGACATTGCTATTATCTACCACCAGGCGGTCTTTCTACCGGGCCAGTCCGAGTATGTGATCCCTGTCCTTATAAAACAGGAGGCATGCCACCACAGGTCTTGGCGGTCCTCTATAGGGAGGGGGTCTCGCAGGCACTCTATGGGCTCTCTCCAGGGTGAAGTAGGAGGATAGACCTTCCGACGCCCCTTCCTCTTTGAGCCATTTCTCCAGAAAGTCCACCATGTCTCTTCTTTCGACCCTCTCCGGAAGCCCTGTAATTCTCACATTGTTGGGGCGAGATCTGTTTTCGGCATCTTCGGCTCTCATCTCAAGCACCCTCACTTGGGCTTCCAATGCCGTCAGTCTGTCAGTAGTTGTGGTTAGGGTAGGTTTCAGCCCCTCCATCTCTGTTTCCGTCATAGTGACTCGTTCAGCCAGCTGGCAGTGATCGGCCCTCAATAGTCCCATTTCCTCTCTTACAGTGTCACTCTTGGTTTTAACGGCCTGTCTCGAGGCCGCTATGGCCTGCATTATGTCCTTCAGTGTTGGTCCTGCTTGCGAGTCATCCTGCGGCAAGTTGGAAGGGGCAGTTGGATTAGGATCGTCTGTATCCGTCTGGTTTTGGGCCAACGGTTTAGGGTCCCTCCTCCTACCTGTCTTTCCCATTATTTCAGTGGTTGCAGTGTGAGGTAGGAGAGGGCTTTTTCCTCCCTCTAGATGACTCCACAATGGAGCACCGCTTATTCCCTGACAGCCCAGGGGTGGTGGGGGAGAGCTCCGCTCAGCTTCCAGGATTGGCTGCCCACTGCAACAGTCCCTTCTCTCCTGGTGGACGTGCCTGCCCAGAGCTCCCCGCTGTGGGTTATATCTGTCTATCCGTGCCTGGGAGCGTTATTGATTTCGATGGTAAAGTTGGATATTCCCCAGCTACCGACCCCCTCCGCCAACCGTTTTGTCAGAATCTCTCCACAGTCTTCAGCTGTATGCCCGTAGTGACACAGTTACACCTGCCCTGCCAGTGTTAATGTAGTGGGCCTTTTAGTAGTGCCAAAGGGGGGGGGGGGGGCTGTGATGCTTTTAATTCGTGCGCCCGCCAGATACATGAGAGTTACCGCATGGTTATCCCTCCTCCGTGCAGCCGGTCTCCCTCTCCGTCTTCCAGTCCAGGGGCTCTCGCTGTTCACGTCTCTAGCGAGGTGCCAGTGTTCACCAGTAAGATAGGGCAGGCTATTTCACCGTGGGGGGGGGGCCCATGTATGGGCTCCAGATCCGGCCTGGTATATCTGGCCCGTGTTCTTCCGCCCTGGTGACCAGTCTGGGGCAGCAGGGTGCTCCTCGCATGCCCAGCTGCCCGCCGGGTCATGCTCTCGCCGCAGCTCCCAGCCTTGAAGCTATGCCCTGGTGCGGCCTCTCCGCTTCCGGTGACTCAGCATCAGGAGTCCAATGTTGGGCCGACTGGGTAGAAGCTCTGCCTGCTTCCCGGTCTATCTCTCACGATCTCAGCTCCGTCGTCCTCGCGCAGTCCCAGCTCGGGGGGGGGGAAAGCCAGAGATAGGGGCAGTCTTAGGAACCTGGCAGAGCAATCTAGCAGCCGCATTTTGCACCACCTGCAATCTTTGTATCACAGCTTTGTTAGAACCCAAATAGAGGACATTGCCGTGGTCCAGCCTAGATGTAACAAGGGCCTCGACTACTGTTCTCTGAGTGGAGAGGGGTAGCATCCAAAGAATTTTCTTTAGACATTTGAGAATGGTGAAACAAGTTGAAGCCACCTTCGTGACTTGTTGTTTCATCGACAACTGGTCGTCGATGATAAAGCTGAGGTTACGAACCTGATGAGCAGGCTGGGGTAAGGCACCCATTTCCGGGGGCCAATGCTGGGTACCCCAGAGATCTTGTTGCTTCCCTAAGATCAAAACTTCCGTTTTTTCTCCATTGAGTAGATTATTTTGCATCGAAGACGCAATTTTTCTCAAACCAGACTGAAGAGTCGATGATTCAGATTCCTTAGATGAAGAGAGGGAAAAGATTATCTGCGTGTCTTCAGCATAGGAGAATAGGGACAACCCCGCCTCTTCGGCAACATCTGCCAGTGGGCGAACGTAAACATTAAACAACAAAGGGCTCAATACAGAGCCTTGAGGCACTCCATAAGGGGACAGATGGGATTTAGAGCTGGCCGTGGAAGAGAAAACCTGAAACGTGCGGTTAGTAAGAAAGGAGTGGAGCCATTGAAGAGCTAAGCCCTCAATACCCAAGGATTGCAGAGCTTTCAACAACACAGTGTGCGACACCGTGTCAAATGCGGCACTCACGTCAAGTAAAATAAGGGGCACCGTGTCGCCAATGTCCAGTCGGTGTCGCAGCATTTAGGTGACTCCTAGTAGAGTAGATTCAGTAGAGAACCCAGTTCTAAAACCTGATTGAGAAATGTGAAGGAAGTTCTGGGACTCAACAAAGGAGGACAACTGGGAATTCACATGTTTTTCAAGAATTTTGGAAAAAGCCGGGAGCAGTGAGAAAATTGGAAGGCTTAGATGGATCAGCGTTGGCCTTCTTTAAGAGAGGGAGTACCATGGCATGTTTCCATTCTGGAGGGACTAAGCCCTCCTGTAAGGAGGCACTGAGGAGATCCATAATTAGCATACGTATTGGAGACTCAAGCTGCTTCAGCACAGAGATAGGAAGTAAATCACAGGGAGAGCCAGATTTAATGCTAGCCAGAAACTGGTTGAAAGAGCTAGTTTCCAAGAGAGACCAAGCTTCCAGTTTGTTGATGGATTTAGTATTCCTATGAGTCTCTGGCAACTGGTTCCATTGGGGGTGGTATCGGACGGGTGTAAAGTATTAGACAGAGTGTCACTAGACAGTGCAGAATATATTTTTTCGACTTTGCTCACAAAGTAGTGGGCAAGATCCTCACATTGCATATCATTGAGGGTGAGAGGGGTAGTCTGACTTTCCGATCCGGATAGTTCTTTAACCACCTTGGACAGGGTCTTGGAGCAGTTCTGAGCTTGAGATATTGTAAGAGAAACATACTCCGCTCGAACTGTTTTGCAGAGAGAATGGTAATCCCTTATGGCCTTTTTATAGGCCAATTTGGCATCAGGCGTATAGTTCTTCATTGTCTTTCTAGAGTTTTGCATTTAGCTTTTTCATTCTTGAGCCTCTTTGTAAACCAGGTGGTCGGTGAATACTAGACCGTTTGTTGGATAAAGGGAGACAGGTATCTACTGATTGTAGAATCCAACTTTGGATAGCCCCAAGATCCGCAATTGCCATCTGTTTGATCGCAGGTGTGCTGTTGGCTAAAGAATTGTTTAAGGCTCCAACATCAAGCTTTGCCCAATTTCTAACTTTGGACTTTGCTCCCGTCAAAGCTACCGGGGGGCAGGGAGCGACTTTTATCAGAAAGGTATGGCAAAATGATCTGACCAGCACAGGGGGAGGGCCGGGGGGGCAACAGATACCGGGCAAGTTCGAAGAAATAGGGTCTAGTAAGTGACCTGCCACATGAGTCGAACCAGAATTGCGGAGTTGGATATTCATTGCTTCAAGATCGGCAATGAATGCAGCACTTTTTGTACATGCAGTGTCGTCTAGATGGAGATTCAGATCACCCAGGATGGTAAAGTTGGCGGCATTCAGAAGGTAAGGGGTTATTAAGTCGGGGAAGGACAAAGCCCATGGTGCGGCTGGACCAGGGGGACGATAAACCAGTATACCCGAAAAGGTGAACTTGGGTGTAAGTATGATTTTGAATAAGGAGGCCTCGCAATCAGTGGTGGGTAGATCCTCAAATTTATAATCAAAAGACCTTTTGTAAATGATGGCAATGCTCCCCCCTATCTTTAGTTTCCTGTCCTTTCTGACGATGGAATAATTTGTAGGAAGTGCTGAAGCTACATCAGTGCCTGTGCTCTCTTCCAAAGGGATGTCCACTTCTAGATCTTGAGTCTCTAGATCCCCCAGCCACGGGAGCGGCAAAGTACTTTTCCACTCAAGTTATCAAAAATCTAATTTCACCATTTAATCAGATTTTGAAAATTAATTAAGTAAAAAATACATTAGACGGATTTCCTGTTATTTTCTTAGGTGGTGATATAAAATTAAATATTTTAATCAGACCCAGACCTGTCTTATGGAACATGTAGCTGGATCTTCTACCAAAGTAAAATAGCTTTAGGCCTTCAGTCAATGTGAGGGCACACTCTTTAAAATATAGTCTGCCACTTTTTTGCATGTTAAGCACACAGCCTTGTGGCCCTACAGGGCTCCCTTTAGGGGTGACTTTTTAATATATAGAAGTAGACTTTTCTATATGGCAAAGTCTTCTTTTCCTTGTCATGTGTTACTGCAGCGCATGTAAACTGCAGCCTGGTAGAACACAGTGGTGCTCCTGGCAGCCATATATTGTTGCCATATATGTTAGTGGTGTAAATATATACTGAAGCCCACAAATGGCATTTAACTCCCATATTATTAGTGCATTTTCTGTGCCTTCTACTGTGGGCTTACAGGAAAGTTAAATAGACTAGTTGTCTCAATTCAATTTTACCATTACCATTTAGAGCCGCAGAACATGCACTGTGTCTCTGAATGGCAGTGTCACACTGCACACAGTGTTACCAGCAGAATAGGGACCAGAACAAGTTAAGAAATCCATAGTGATCATGCAGAAAAGGCGAATGTGCTACATGCAGCCTTTCGAGTGGTCTGGTAGACTGCTTATACACATGATGATTGTTAGTGGGTTTGTACTCTTCTTAACTATAGCCTGCTTGATTGTCTAGAGATTATGACGCATGGATGGGTGAGTGAGTGACTTACGCAAGATTCTGTTCATAAAGTTAAATGTTCAGTTCAGTGCAGTCATGACAGACTATTGAAGAAAGTGAAGTTGGACTGCTCATGAGGAACCTCAATGGGGAGCAGCTGAGGAGTTATTTGTGATCAGATACTTGCTAAATACAACCTTTGTGTCAGTAGTTCCTGTATGCAGTGTTAAGAGATGTCACTTGCTAAATTCTCACTTTCTTCCATTTCGGAGTTCTGTTAGTAGCAAAGAGAGATAAAGCGTCATTTAATAGCTTCTGGTTGACCTAAATAACAGATGTTTCTTTTCATTGTTAAATGTTTCCCTGTGTGCGTTTCCATGTCATTAAAATCCAAGGCGAGAAATAGAATACAGGACTTATTAAGATTAATGGAGTGTAGAGAAGTCTTGCCAAGTCATTACTTTTAAACTCAAAATACTTCTTTACCAGCCACACACATTTTTGTGCATCCTCTGCTATTGAATTGTATTATGCTGTGAACCATAATAATGTTAAGCAAAGCTGTGAGATGTGCAACTTCAGCTGAACACGTCTATTCCTTACCATTCATTTAAGAGTTTATTTTCACTGTAATTATTGTGTAATATTTAGTTCACACATGAACCTGTGAAAGGTGTTATAGAAGATCAATCCCGAGTGTTACATTACTGGTGTCCTTCATATTTGCTTGAGTGGCCTCCTGTAAGCAGAACACTAACAATGAGGTACTCAGCTCCGGGCACTACCCAAATATCTGGAAAAAAGCTTCCATTCTTCCCCTGGTGAAGAAACCCTCCCTGGACCCTAAGCTGGTGGAAAGCTATAGACCCATGGTACTCATAGTACGGTCCGCCAGCGGCCCGGCAGACCGTCATTGGCGGCCCACGGACCTTGCCTTGCCGTTTCTACGTTTCCAGTGAGGCCGGCAGTAAACACAGAAGATGACTGCAGGAGCATATGTAGTGAATACGTATTAAATAGGTATTCACTACGTGTGCTCCTGCGGCCATCTTCTGTGTTTACTGCCGGCCTCTGTGACATCACGGCACCGTCGGAAAGCTTCCCAAAAGGCCCCTTAAAAGTCAGCTGTAAGCGCTTTCACAGCTGACTTTTAAAGGGCCTTTTGGGAAACTTCCTGTTTGGACAGAGACAGATAGAGGCAGTGACAGATAGAGACAGAAACAGATAGAGATAGAGACAGATAGAGAAAGAGACAGGTAGAGATAGAGACAGACAGAGACAGATAGAGACAGAGACACAGAGACAGAGATAGAGAGCGAGAGAGATAGAGAGATAGATAGAGAGAGATAGAGAGAGATAGATAGAGAGATAGATAGAGAGATAGATGTGTGTATGCCGGGTCTGGTGGCTCAGTGGACTAATGTGTCCGCTGCAGGGACATGTGTTCAACCTCATGGTCACAGTTTTTTTTTTGTTGCTCTTTTTTTGCTCTAGCCCCGCCCCCACACTGACCCCGCCCCCACCGGTTCAGCCCTTGGCCACAAACCACACTGTAAATTTGGCCCCTGAGAGAAAGTTTGTGAGTACCCATGCTATAGACGAATTTCCCAGCTTCCGTTCCCTGCCAAGCTGCTAGAGAAGGCCATGAATGAGGAAATTCTAACTTTTCTGGACACTCATCAGTTGCTTGATTCTGCTTAATACGGTTTCAGAGTAAACCATTGTGGGGAGTCAGCTCTGGTGGCTGCAGTTGAGGAAATAAGAGTCAGGGTGGATAAAGGCGGCATTAATACTACTGGATCTCTCCGCCGCCTTTGATACGGTCCACCATGCACTACTTATTAAACGTCTGCACTCCTTAGGCTTTAGGAACTCTGCACTAACTCTGCTGAGCTCATTTCTGGCAGACAGAAAACAGTGGGTAGAGATGGGAGATGCAAAGTCCTGCCCTTTTTTCCCCTCCCCCGGGGTGGCGCAGGGCTCTGCGCTTTGTCTCACTCTTTTCAACGTCTATGTTACCCTCCTGGTAAAGCTCATCCATAGTTTTGGTCTGACCGTACTGTCCTACGCAGATGATACACAGATAGTGGTATCCATCTCATCACAGGCTGAGAAAGATGCAAACAATTTCTGCAGATGTATGGTGGCAGTCGCGAGTTGGATGCGGAGCAATTGTCTCAAGCTAAACTCGGGCAAAACTGAGGTATTGCTCTTTCGGAAAGAGACCTCTTTTTGGAATGCATCCTGGTAGCCGTCGGAGCTGGGCAACCTTCCCAAGCCAGTGCAGAAGGCAAGAAACCTGGGAGTCATCTTCAACACCAAATTGTGTTTCTCTGCTCAAATTAATGCAGTAACCTCAGGTGGCTTCTTCATGCTGCGGATTCTTAAAAAAAATCTTCCCGTTCATTCCGTTTGACTTACAGAAGACTGTAATGTTGGCCCTCATCGCTTCCAAAATGGATTACTGCGATGCTCTTTATCTAGGCACCTCCAAATACCTGATAAAATAACTGCAGTCCTTACAGAATGCTGTAGCAAGAACACTTCTGAAGATTCCCAAGTTCAAACCAGTTTCTCATCTATTGCATGGCCTTCACTGGTTGCCGGTGGAGAAGAGGATCTCCTTTAAGGCTCTGTGCCTAATGCATAAAGCTCTTCACAAGACCGGCCCGTCTTGTTTCCAAGAACGGTTCACGTGGTACACGCCTAGCAGAAACCTTAGATCTAGCTCTGCGCACATGGTCATGGTCCCAAGAATTAAAAGAGTAAACTGGGGCGTTAGAACGCTTACTTAACTGGGGGGAAAGTTATGGAACTCCCTTCCTCTTGCACTCCGTTCACAACCTACCCTGCAGCTATTCAGAAAGCAGTTAAATACCTTGCTGTTTCCACTTTAAATAGCAGAGACACCCAGGCTATACCCTCAGCCTGCTGCACCTCTTTCGGCTTTTGATCTGCTCAGCGCTAAGACACCCTCGGGTAATTCGCGCTCTATAAAACTATTTCAGTCATTCATTCATTCAATCTTAAAACAATTCAACCTATCAGAAAATAGTTTATGGAGCTGATTTATAGTCTGACAACAATTTATATAATTCAAAAGGTCAAGTTAGTGTATCTGATCTCCATGAATCACCCCTGAGATAGGCACAGATCTCTTAATAGTTATCCAGATTGGGAAAGAACCTTGAATGCTAACTAATTTCTGCCTGCCAAGATCTCATTTAGGCATAAGACATTTTTTACACAATTGTTGAACTTGTTCTTAAGTGTGTCTTATCTTGATGCATCCAACACAAATTCTCTGGGGGCAGTTGAAGTTTGTGTATTTAATTCCAGACTAGAAAATCCTTTTGGGGTACAAATATGATGCTTCGTGATGGAAACAATAGTGGCTAGTAAACTAATTGCTTGCTTGGTGCTAAATTGTACCAAACTCGAAAATAAAGCAATAAAGACTGTCTTCTTTCAGGAATGTCTGGGGAGGAAGCTCTCCCATCAAGAAAAAGTAGAAAGAAAAAATTAGAAAATTGTGTCTTTTTTCAGTACACTTTTCACCAAAACTAGGTAGAGAGCAGTAGGCTTGAAAGAGATAGTCATAATATATTGTCACATTGGCGTGCCAAGCAAGCCTGGCCCTCCCAGGAGGGGTAGGTTTAGTCTTTCCATGAAAACCTGGGAAAACTGTGCAATTTTATATATCACAATTTCCCTGAAAACTGGCTTAAAAGCCATATGTAATATGGGCAGTTAAATTAAATTGGTTATAGAATTTCACATGACATATTTCAAATTGCTTATAGCATCTTTATTCATTGATATAATCAATTTCTTTTCCTTTTTAATTTATTTCCAAGTTGATTCTCAGTCAAATGAGGGTTAGGGTAGAAAATTAAAGAATTGCACAAATCTTAGAACCTCAGAACCCTAAGAGCATAGCTAGGCTGTACTTGCAAGTTCACATAGCATTGCTACAGCTCCGTTTATGGAGACTCTACTAGCCTTACAAACTCGGGCATCAGACTACAGTAGTGATAATTCCATGAACAAATCTGGCACTGACGCAATTTCAGCCCCATCTCTCTAATAGATTTCTAGTACAGCCATCCACAGAAAGCACAAATTGTGCATATGTGATGAGTTCCTGGTTTTTTTTTGTCACTCAGAAGATCTAACTATCTGGCATGACTGCAGAAGGTAGCACATCACAGCTACAGAGCTTCAGAGTGAAAGCAAGCTTTTCAGATAGGTAGCATGAACACCCTGATAGACTGCCACTGCATGAATATTGATAGTTTACATATCATTTGTCATTCATCCTCTGAAGATATGTCATTAGATCACATTCATCATCAAGCAGCCGCGGCCGCTGCAGGTAAGAGCGGTGGGGCAGTGGGGCTGGCTAGGGGAATTTCGAGAAACGACCAAAAGGGAAAATTAAATAAATAATTAATTTTCCCTCGTGGTCGTCTCTCGTAATCCCCCCCAGCCGGCCCGACCGCTCTTACCTGCAGCGGCCGCGGCTGTCATAAACCCTTGTTAAATTTTAGTTTTCACTTTATACCTTATTCTCCTTTTGTAACGCAATTCTTTATTACCTTTTTGAAATCGTACAGAATAAACATAGAAACCATTGTAGTTCAGGAATAACAGACCGCATCGTCAACATATAAGAATCCACATATAGAAATAAGCTTCAATCCCCACAAAAACACAACTTTCCATCAACTACTTAACAAATTGGGTTTCCTCGCTAAACATTATGTGCAGAATCATGCAGGGGATCCATAAAATTATATGACTACTGCAGAAAGTGGCACTATGGCAACTGACCTAAGTGCCTATGGAAATTAGTTGCCCTCCTACACTCAACAGTAAAGGTAGGATGCTTAACCCCTACCATGGTCACCATGTACCACCACTGGTGCTCTCGAAGACTGCCCTGGGGAAAGATTCTTATATGGGTCACTATGTAAGCCTTCAAGGGGGGGTCCAAATCAAATCCTTGTTTTCCATGGAAGGTACAAAAATTGGAATCCTTATGATGTGACCTGTGGGGAGCAAGGAATGGTTTCCAAATTGCCTCAAAGAGGTGCATCTAGTCATTGATTTGGTATATGATTTGTTCGCATGCTGCGATCCCGGAAAGCTCAGGCAACCACTCCCATGGAGTAGGGAGAGAAGGCTGCCGCCAGTGTTACAGTATACACACTTCGATGGTAATCAAGGCTGTCCCAAACTACCTCTAGTAATGCCTGTGGGGTACCACACAGTCCACCATATCGTGGAGGAGTGTGAAGTGTTGGACCAGTACGAAGTGAGATCAGCATAGTGCCAGAGGATGTGTGTAAGACCGCAGCCCTTCCACCGGCATATCCAACAAGTATCATTTGGAAGTAGACCAGGTCTTTGCAGTCTCTGGGGGGGACCAATACCAATTATACAGGAACTTGAAATAAGGGAATTGAAGTTTGGCTTAGCAGAGAAGAGTATCATGGGTACTTTTTAAAAATTATTTATTAATTTTTCCAATAAAGAAAAACATTGACAAGTATACATTGATCAGGAGCAATTATCCAATATAGAAACAAAGTACAACAAATGAATAATGAGTACTCACTAAAGGGGGAAGGGTGACGAGGGGGGGAGGGGGAGAAGGGAGGAGAGTCTCCATAGGCGCATATGTAGTGTTGTGTTCTATCTGCCGCGTTGGGAGAGCGTTATGCATGTCTTCCATAGTGAGGGCCGTGAGTGACTGTTTAATGCAAGGTCAGTGTACATCATAATCGACAATGGTGGGCCTGTGTAAGGCTATGGCGTCAGAATATCAACTGGTACTGGGGATGAGCTGGATGTGGAACCATCGGAGGCCCGTTGTTGTTCGGGAGACGGGTCGGGGAGGAGTGCTGAATCAGTTGTAAGTAACAGCGATAGACATGCCAAATGTCCTTAGGTCGTGAGATCGGGGGTTGAAGCGTGGCGTATATGTCGGTCTGCAGATCGCAATATGACATGCTGCGCATCCATGCTGTTTTTGTGGGGTAATGTTTGGAGCCCCAGTGTTTTGCTATTTCCGTCTTTGCTAGCATCAACGCTATGGCGACAAACCTACGGTGGCACAGTTTAATATTGCTGACCATTCCTAATAGAGCTAACTTCGGAGAGCGGAGAGGGGAGAAGGGGTATGGCAATTATATTGGCTATTGTATGGAATACCTCTACCCAGTATGTATTAATTTGGGGGCACGTCCAGGTCATGTAGGCAAAGTCGGCATCCGGCGCTTTACATTTGGATGATTTAGTGGGGTCATATTTGGCCAACTGACGTGGAGTGATATATACCCTGTGTACAAATTTGAAATGAAGGAGTTTATGTCTATGATTAGGGGACACCTTCTGTACTTGATCAAGACAGTAAGTCCATTCTTTGTCAGTCAGTGGGTAGCCCAAGTCTTCCTCCCAGCGCCGCCTCACTCCCCTGTCACGGACCTGCCCGAGTGCCATGCATGCCCGGTACAACTTAGTAACCAAGTGTGTTCCTTCCTTATCAGTAATAAGCAGTGTGAGTGTTGTGAAATCTGCAGGCGGAGACGGGAAGGAAGCAACCAATGAGCGAAGTGCCCCAAGCAGTCTGGCAGCTATAAATTTATCCATGTATGTCAGTTCGGAGTGTGTGGATATGTCCGACATGGTGAGTGCCTTGCCGTCTGGAAATAGTGTGCCAAGGGTACATAATTCCAGTTTGGTAAGGGTGTGTTGTGCCAGCTTCTCAGACGTTAGTAGCAAAAACGGGTTGTTGTGCAGTGAGATAGCAGGGGAATATAGGGGGCCATTGCCCAACATTTTGTTGAGTTTACACCAAGCCCAGCATGCGGTCGAGAGGGGTTGAATGTCATGGGGATCAAGTGGTATGCCCAGTGGGAATAGGGCTTCCAACGGTATGGCAGCAGCCAAGTTGCGTTCGGGTTTCGTGTACGGTATACGGGTGTCGGGGTGGAACCAGTGATAGGCAAATTGAGCCTGAGCCACCAAGAAATAGAGGTGAAGATTCGGGACTGCGAACCCTCCCCGGTTGTATGGGAGTGTCAAGGTGTCCCAAGCAATTCGCTGACTGCGTCCCGCCCATACCAACTGAATAAGTAAACCCCGTAGTTGAGAAAAGAAGGTGTTTGTGAGTGGGATAGGTATGTTAACAAATAGGTATAGGAACCGAGGTAATACATTCATTTTAATAAGGGCGATACGTCCGGCCATAGATAAAGGTAGCTGGATCCATCTTTCAACCTGCATGGTAAGTTGCTCAATCGCAGGCCCATAGTTCAGGCGTATAACCTGTTCCTTATCTCTGTGCAGATGTATGCCAAGATACTTGGTGGTGTCACCTGCCCATCACAAGGGGAGCTCCGCCTCATCCGTGGCAGCGGCGGCAGTAATCGGGAACATCACCGATTTACCCCAATTTATTCGTAGCCCGAACGTGGCTCCGAATCTCATCAATTAGAGGTTGTAAGTTGGCATTGAGATGTCTTATGAAAAGCAGGATGTCGTTCGCATATATGGACATCAGTAGAGGCCCTGAGTGAAACTGCAAGCCGCGAAACATATGTTTTTCTTGTAAGTGTCGAACCAAAGGGTCCAAGGCCACTATAAAAAGCCGGGTCCCGTGTGAAATCGGAATCGGAGAAGATAGGGAGCCATTTACTCGGAGCCGGACAGTTGGTAATGAATAGAGCATCGCGATCAAAGCAATTAAGGTGCCCGGGATGCCCAATTTGCGGAGCATAGCAGTTAAGAAAGGCCATTCTAGAGAATCGAAAGCCTTCTCTGCATCCAGAAGGGCTATCGCTGCAGGAATACTCGGCTCTATTCGATTGATGACAGAGAAAACGGTTAGTAAATTTAATGCAGTGGACCTATGCGGAATAAAGCCCAACTGTACCTGGGTAAAGGATTTTTTCCAATACCAACGACAACCTAGAGGATAACATTTTGGCCAGGATTTTGTTATCAAAGTTTATTAGAGAAATGGGGCGGTATGAGGAGCAACTAGTTGGTTCCTTACCCGGTTTTAGTAGTAAGGAGATAGCCGCCTCCCTCATGGGGGGAGAAGTGTGCCGTCCTCCAGGGCCTCTGCATAGACCTCGAGGAGTTGTCGCTCTAGACCTTCCTTGAATGTCTTATAAAATATCCCCGATAATCTGTCGAGGCCCGGTGCCTTAGCACCGGCCAAAGCTTCTCTAGCAAGCGTGACCTCCTCGACAGTAAAAGGTTCAGCCAGGAACTCTGCCTGTCCCGTAGTAAGCCATACCATTGCGACTTCCTCTAGGTAAGCTAGGTGCTGAGAGAAATCCTTAAGGCGAGTGGTTGTGTAAAGGGAGCGATAGTATGCGACCAGTTCCGCTATTATTTCTGTATTGGCAGTAGCTATGGAGTCTTCCGAACGTTTCATCGCCGCTATGTGCCCGGTTCCCCTCTGAGGCCGCACCAAACGTGCCTGAGTTCTACCTAGGCGTTTCCCCTCACCATACCGACGCGCTGCACAGAACTTGCCCAACAAGAACGCCTCCCTATCAGCATGCTCATTAAATTCCAAAATGAGAGTGCTACGTTTGTTCTGAGCGTGTAATGTGGGCGGTGTTGCATCTAGTAAAGCCAGTTGCTTTTCGACTCGGGCAAGACTCCAGCGGATCGATCGCAAGACTCCTGCTTGCTTAGATATACTAACGCCCTGGATATACGCCTTAAAGGCGTCCCATAGTGTTGCGTATTTGGCCACCGTGCCAGTGTTCAGGGTAAAGTATTTAGTAATGGCCTCTTGCAGTTCAGACCGAAACACCTCATCCAGCAATGCTGTAGCAGGAAAAGACCATTTGCGCTCCCAACCAGCTGCGAGCGGAATGTCTAGATGAAGAAGCACCGGCGCATGATCTGACAGAGTACGTGACAACGTATCAATGCCCCTGGATCATTGACACCCCTGCGAATCTGCTAGCCAGTAGTCTATGTGTGTTTGTGTAGAATGTGGCGCTGAGTAGAAGGTCTACCCGGCGATCTCAGGGTGATGCGTACGCCAGAGATCGCGCAGGCCCAAGGAATGTATGAGGTCCCGCATTACTCGAGGAGCATGGGGTTTAGTGGTAGCAAGTGGATTGAAGGAATCATGACTGGGATCAAGCCAAAGGTTTAGGTCCCCCCCAAGAAAGATTGCGTCGTAGTCATACCGATTTAACATGGCGTGAAGGTTCCCAAAGAAACCAGGGTTGTCCATGTTGGGCGCATAAATATTGAGGAAGAGCACCGTCCTACCCAGCAATGTTCCCACCACCAGCAAATATCTCCCCTCTGTGTCGGCTATAGTCTCCTTGTGTGTAAACTGGAAGGAATGGTGGATAAGAAGACATACCCCTCGGGAATAGGTACTATAACTTGCAAAGAATCTATGGGGTACCCAGGAGGACGCAAATGGGGGGGTCCCATGTAAGGGGAGGTGAGTTTCTTGCAGGAATGCTATTTTGACATTATGTCTCCAGAGGTAGGCCAGCACCATTTTACATTCCCTTGGATTATTGAGCCCCCGTACATTCCAGGTGATGAGGTTTACATCTACCACGGGGTCCATGACCATGGCCATGGATAGGGGAATTTGTGCCTGCCTCGCCAGTGTACATTGGCCATATTGTGAGTAATAGAGGGAGGGGATCTACAAAGGGACATACATAAGGGGTAAAACAAAGAGCAACAATACAATAAAACAGTAATCAACACCCTGAGCAAAAACATCAAAACCCACCCACCTCCCACACCTGGATTCAGAGGCCCTGTGAACATCCTCCCTCCCCGATTAACCCGAAGAAAGGGAAAAAAGAAAACCCCAAAAGAACCTTGATCGGAATCGTCCGGTGGAGGCGGGCAACGCCTCGGACGTCCGATGCCCATATATTAAACTACGTAAATTTGCAGATTGGAGATATAGAAACTTATTTAACTTCAAAGTAGAAACCGCCACAGTTCCTTATTCAAATTTCGATGACTTATTTAGACAGCTTAGCTGATAAACAACCACGAAAGCCAAGCCCTCATTCCGCAGGAAAGAGCTCTGCGCTCGCGGTCAATTGCCTATCTGGGGTGGAATGACCGGAGGATCGCGCAGGGCTCCTTCGAGCTGCATTTTGACGTTGTTTGCAGAAGGCCAGAGTATCAGTAGCGTTCTCAAACAAGCATTGGCATAGCCAATAGGTCTCGCTTTTGGGACCTTATAAGTATTTAGTTATGCAGCACAATATCCTTGGTGCAACAACATCAACTGTTGTATGGCTAAACACTTATAAGGTCCCAAAGGCGAGACCTATTGGCTATGCTGTAAATGCAGGTTGCCCCAGGGAAAACCCCCTCCCCCAGAGCAAGATCCAATAGCTAAAAAGGCAAATGTTGTTATACCTTGAAATGAAAACGACATTTCATTGAAAACTATTTGGGTGAAGTATCTGCTTTAAAAATAGCATTAATTTCAAAAGAATGCTTAGCATTTTTGTAAACATGATTTTATTTTTTTTAGAATGAATGCGATTGAGTGAATCGGAGAGCAATTGAGCCAGGGGTATACTTAGGGAGACTAGGTGAGAATGAGTGAGATTGAATGGGAGTGAGTGAGTGAGTCACAATGTGACTGGGTAAAAATGTTTGAGTTACAGATAGATTGAGACTAAGTGATCAGGAGTGAGACTGAGAGAGTAAGTAAAAATGAGTGAGACTGAGTGGGTCAGAGTGAGTGAACGTGAGGGTAAGTGAATGAGAACATGTGAGAGAGTAAGACTGAGTGGAAGCGAGTGTGAGTGAACCCACCTAGCGAAAGTCAGGCTTGCTCACTGCAATTTGGGCCAAGGCTTACACCCCACCACTTTAAATGTTCATCAGCTGCCACTGTGCAGGCGTCTGAATAGTCCCCTAAAGCACTAACCTGACTACCCCAGCTTGACACCCGTGCATGAGCCCTGGTGTGTCCTGCCAATCAGGAGCTGCCTCTGACCACACTTTGCTATTGGACCTACTAGTAGTCAGTGCACTCTTGGTGAGATGGGCGAGCGCCTGATGTCCGATGCAACCACGAATAAGAACAGTCTTAACTCGACGGCGTGCCTCGAACAAGAGTCCGGCTTTAACGCTTGCGTGTCAGCCAAAGAGCAACTACTGCCCCCGTAGCCCCTTTTTAAATGGCGATTCTTCTGCAGGAATTCAATAAAGTTGCGCAGAACGCAAGTGCGTGCTACTGTGTTGGTCGAGTATAACGTATTTGACAAGAAGACATTTTAGGCTGAAATGTGCTGCTTTTCAGCAAAATATAAAAAAAGGGGAAAAAAGACCATTGGGTTGCCTATTGAACAAGAGGAAGTCACGTCAGATAACATCGCTCGTGCTCCCTGAAACTGCGACACAAGCTGGTATGTCATTCCCTGACAGAACGCGCGCGCGTCCTGCGCCCGGAGCCGATCGATAGAGTGGAAATTGCTTGCCGTTTCCGCTGAAGAGCGCGTTTTAGTGTCTCTGCTCGGATTCGCACTGTCACCGGATCAGCGCCTGCGAGGCAGGGCACGCTCTACCCGGGGTTGGGGTCACTTGTAATCTCCCGCCCTACACTCGAGTAAAGCGGTCAGGGTAGCTTTACTAATTCCTTCACTTTTAGAGGTCTGCTGTACGTCCACGGGCGAATGTAAGCAAGCGAAATGGGTCCCCAAATCCTAGGTTGGGTGTATAAAACAACTTTTGGGTTACTGTGGGCCCCTCAAAGCCTGGTGCCGCTGCAGGCCTGATAGCTGCGCCCCTGCTGGTCTATAGAGATAAAAGTACAGCAGGCACCAATTGAAAGCAGAAACAAGCATGAGCGGGAAGGGGGGCGACGCGAGTGGTGCGCGCGCGCCACAGAGAGCGATCTGTTTCCAATTATCGCGCCTGCGTCTGGGCACGATAATGGGAAACAGATGTCGGCCCTGCGCGCGTAACCGCAGGAAAAGGCCATGACGCACGAGCGTCTGGTCAGCTTTCCAAACCCCCTTACTAAAAGTCTCGCAAGCAGCGCATGCGCTGCTCTAGGCTCGACCTAAAAAGCGGGGTTTACTGTCCACCATCACCCTTAATTTAGCTGGATAGAGCATGGCATATTTGAGTCCCATTGTACGAAGTTGGCGCTTCGCTTCCAAGAATTTGCGTCAGGCCTCCTGGACCGCGATAGTATGATCGGGGTAAAAAGAAAGCACAGCGCCCTGGTATTGTACAGGGGAGTTCTCCCGGGCCAAACGAAGAATTGTATCACGGTCCCTGTAGATGAGCAGGCGGGCTATGATGGAGCGTGGGGGGCTCCCAGGGGGAGGCCGCGGGCCAAGGGAACGGTGTGCCCGCTCAACCACGAAGTTCCTAGAGAGGTTATCGGCGCCAAACAGCTCTCTCAGCATGGCCTTGATAAAAGCTTCCGGACGACCGATGTTCGTGGATTCCGCCAGGCCCGTAATGCGGATATTATTTCTGCGCAATCTGGCCTCCAGGTCTTCGTTCTTAATTGCCACCGTTTTAAGCAACCGCTCCAGCTGACGCGTCGTGTCCCTGGTCTGATCTGCTTGGGCGGAGATTCTCTTTTCCGCCTCATCGAGCCTGGTACTGTGCCCATCTAGGCGTTCTCCCATCCTGTCCAGCCTGGAGGTCAGTGTGTCGAACCTTCCTTCTATGCCGCGGAACCCCGCCCGGAGTTCCACCATTATGGCAGCGGCACCATCCAAGGATTGCGGTGGCTCAGCGCGCTCCGACCCATCACCCCTCTCCGGGCTATGGTCGGGCCGTTCAGAGGTGCCCAGCTTGTCAAAAGTTATCTTGCGTTGTTTAGGGTCCCCACGACCCATCTTCGCGGCGTGGGGAAACGGTAATGGCAGGCTGTGGCTAGCTCGTAGTGTAGAACCACCAGTGGTTCCCCTTCTGGAGGCCCGAGGCCGTATCTCGCTGCAGAAGCCGCCCGGACGACAATGCCAGATCCCTGCATGGGGGATCGCGTGTTCCGGGCTATTTGCAGAGGTACGGCATCAAACAGAGCCCAGGAAGGCCCCCCACGGGGATCCCAGCAAAGTGGGGGGGGGGGGAGCCACGGAATCCAGATAGACCAGGCCTCAGCTGGGTTCTCTCGGTGCAGCACTGACCGGGCCCCGATATCTTGTAGGCCCCTGCCCCCGTTTTCAAGGACGTTACCGGCACTGGATGAGTAGTAGGGCGGCGCTCCCTTCTACGTGCTCCCCAACTGTAAGGCCTGTCTCCCCGAATCAGGGTGGGCAGAGGTGTCAGCCTTTCTCAGCGGCCTCGCACACTCTAGGATCCTGTTTCGTGAAGAAGGAAGGGGAGGGGGAACCCTCTTGTATGCCTAAGAGTGCCGCAGGGTGAAGATACGGGTGCCCCCTCCAGTCGTCAATGGCGGCGTCGGCATTAGGCCCAAGGGCTCGTAGCTGTGTAGCTCAAGTGCCTGCCCAGAAAGCACCAGGGGCCTGCGCAGCACCACCGATGCTCAGCGTTGCGCGGGGGAGGGGGAGGGGCGAGAAAGCGGCAGCGGCCCCCTGTAGCAAGCAGATACAGCCCCCGATGGCAGACGCGGTAGTTGGGCCTGATTTGCTGTGCCTCACCCCCGCATTCACCCCTCCTCCAAGCCGGTCAACACCTCCCAGGCAGGTCAATGCTCCATGCAGGGTCGACTTTATCCTCTCGCCTGGAAGGATGTCTCGGTGAAGCGAGGGGACCCGGCGGAGCTCTGCTGCTCCGGCCTCAGGCTCGCCCGTGGAGCCTGTCACCACGGGGCCTCCCGATGACGCCGCTCGTGGTTCGGGGCTACGGAGGTTCCCGCGCTGAGTCCACTCCGCTCCGGGACGGCTACCGCTGCATTGCGGAGGACTTCCGCGGCGTTCACAGTGTGTGGCGGTGACAAATCATGCCGTTTCAAACAAGGTTAGGGCATCGGGCGCCGGAGCTTCAATGGCGTGCGGCCTTCATGGTCGATGTCTTGGCCACGCCCGAGTATCATGGGTACTTAAGAGGTCTCCCCAATCCTCAGGTGTACTCTTGTAGTAGTCTGGTCTGCCAGTGATCCTTTGCAAGCTTCCTTGTGGGAGCAAATAACCTCATTCTCATTTGATTCTTTTTACATAATACTTCATATGCAAAAAACTATTTGACATATTACATGAAAGGAATCACATCATTTTTAATTTTTCTGACTCAGGCATTCAATACACTGATTGACCTGACTTGCTCCTTTTGAAACGGTTCCCTTCTAAGCTTTGACATCTCAGTTTGAGAAAGGAACAATTTTTTCTCAGCATTAGCATTATAAATCTCATCTTAAAAATGGTCCTTTGGCGTTTAGGTGTATTACCATTTATTGTTCCTATTTATGTGTCTTTCACATTCATTTAATTGAATTTCATGAAGTTGCTACATTCCTGCCCTTCGAATGTGGTATTCAGCCTCCATAGCACAGCAGCATAAGTATAACCATCTGCCTAATAGACCATGGACAGCCAAACTCAATCAGGGAGCATGGACCAAACAATGCCATGTCCCAGGTTTCTCAGAGGCATCATACTCCTTCCAAGCAATTTGATATTGAATTTGTCAATGATGGGACCATGAATCAAGAATGGCTTCGACCTCATATCCTGTGGTGACATCAATCACAAGAGGCAGGGGAGTTTCTCCAGGTATGGAAAGAGCAGCGTTTTACTCAGGAAACATACAGTCCTGGGATGGCCTGTAAGACCCTTTCGTAGATTGCATAATTTCATTCTGGGGCTGTCAAAGTTCTGAAAAATTGGATGTAGAGTGTTGGTTGTAGAGTTACTCCTATTGCTATGGAAAAAGCATCAGTCTCTACTGGGAAAGGTGACCTAACAGGGTGACTTACAATTTCAACAAGCAAAATTCTTTTTTTCTTATGGATACCTCTAACTGCATATTCCTCACAATGTGAATCTCCTGATGTGACAGACTGGATCTGGAAAACTGTTACATAAAGCTTCAGACTCCATCCCGCCTCTGGACATGACAATATCAGGCTGCATACATGTATCTCCCTCGTGCCCTGACGTCCATTCCTTTTTTTCCATGACCATGGATGTGGATTTGGAACTCCACTCTTACCAATTCTTGGGTTTTTTGGCAGTGTGTAGTGATAGTACTGTGCAAAAATGACACGACTCGAGTAATGCTGCTTGTATCATGAGCAGATGTTGATCACAGAGCTGCACAATGCTTGTATTTAGTGCCTTGAAAAATGCTCTCTGATGCAGCCAAAGAAGTGGGCAGCCAAATTCTATGTCGCAAGCACAAGGGGTTTATCCCACTCACTGTGTCGAGATCTCCTGGTCCCTTTCTCCATCTTCAGGTTGGTCCAAGGACAAGATGAAGAAAAAACGCAAGAGAAGCTTTGCAATGCCCTGATGCTCTCGCTACAGGAAGAGGTCTTATAGTTGGCATTCAAGGAAACCAGCTCTGGCTTCAAACTCTGACTGTGATCTGATGTCAAATCTGGAGCTGATATGCCTCGAGTTTAGTAGGCCATCATCGACTTTGCAGCAAATCACAGACTTTAGAGAGTCTATCCTGCAGTTTTAAAAATGGTTCTGGATTTCTCTGGCATGCTCTCTGGCCCATGGATCTATCGGGGAGTCAAGTTGCTATGCTCTTCCCCAGCACTGACTGACACCAGATGCAACTAGCTAATTCCACCTTTTGCACCAGGAAGCAACTCCACTCCAGCCATCCTGGCTCTGCTAGTTCTTCCTTCATTGGCGCTGCCTCTAGTGCCAAATACTGGTGCAGGATCGGATACTGGTTTCAGATTTGGAGCTAGCTTCGGTAATAGCTCATCCTACTTCAAGTTTCATACTCAGCAAAGCCCAACCTTAGGCTTTGGCAATAGCTCATCTTACTTCAAGTTCATCATCAGCAAAACTCAACATCAGGCTCAGGAAGACTCTCCTTCAATTCTCTTGCCTAGGCTTAATTTATTTAGACAATGGAGGCTATTTTGGGCTCAGATTCTGATGCTCTTCAGTGGATTGAGCATGTTTCGCATAATGAAGACAGTGATGAAGAGGCAGATTGCTTGCTCCCTCCTCATTACATTGATGTAGGCTTACATCTCGATCTTCAATAGCCAGTGCCTTGGATACCTGCCCAAAAATACAACTAAATTTGGGGTAGAGACTGAAGCTAACCTTCTAGGCAAATGTTTGTGGATTGGGCCATCGACTTCAGATCTGTAGCTGCCATTTAACAAAGCCCGGATTGAGTCAGTCTTGGTGATCTGGTCTAAGTCATAATCAACTGCGTCAGTCAGGTGCCTTATATTGAGGCAACACAGGCCTGTGTCACATGATCCAAAATTTCTGACATAGCATTCAGCTCCTGGGAGCCTTATAGTCCAGGCTGCCATGAGCGAAGTTAACCCATATTGATTTCCTGCTGCTACATTGACCATAGAATGAAATACTATTCAACGATCAGCCTAGGGCAGTGCTCTGTAAATGCTGTTTATCTCATGGCTCTCCTAAGTTGCTACACTCACAACCTGTGGGACATGCAAGTGAGGTTTTACCCACCTTGCCTGAAGACTTGACAAATGTTTTTTCCCATATAGTTCAGGATGGCCAGTATGCTGCAAAAGAAATGTTACGGTCTGGGCTAAATACCACAAATTCTGTTGCTCACGCTTTAGGCACCAATGTTTCCCTGAGACACCACGCTTGAATGTGCTCCACCAGGTTTCTAGGGACATCCACATGATTCTTATGAACTTGGAATTTGGCTAGACTATTTGGAGAAAAAGCAGGTGCGGCTCTTGAGCACTTTACAGACAGCAGAACGATGGCACATTCTCTGTGGTTACTTTCCCCAACTCACCAATTCAGTCAGTTTTAATGAATGTCCAGAGGATTATCTCCGGGCAGTACCTTTCACCAGAGGCAGCCCTGTCAACTCATTCAGCAGCTAATTGAACCTTTTCATAGTGCTAGGGACAGGGGCGATGGCAGGGGTTGATGTCAGCACAATTAGCATCTATCCTCCTTGTCGTCTCTCAGCACCACTGCCAAATCTATTTAGCTTTCCCTCCACCAACCATGTAGGGTCAATAAAGGGCTAAATCCAGTGTTCCGTACCTCAGTGGCGCTCAATTACGTCAGACCAGTGGTCCTTTGATTTGTTCAGTACCTTCCCCTCCTCAAATTCTTCTAGTTTTTGCTCTGACATCAGCATATCATGCTGCTCTTTCTCCAAAGAACTGAGGATGTGCTTGTCATTGGAATGATCAAAAATGTACCTGCGGTGGAAAGGGGAGTGGGTTGCTACTCCAGATACCTCTTGGTAACCAAGAAGGACAGGGGCCTCATACCGATTTTGGGCCTCAGGGCACTGAACTCAGTTCTCAAGAAGGCAAAGTTAAAAATGATGATAACTGCTTAAGTTCTGTTAACCTTGGACCCCAAGGATGAAGTCCCTGGACCTTCAGCTGGCATACTATTATATGCCAATCCTGCAGGTCTAAGAAAAAAGCTCTGCTTTACAGTGGAATCGAACCACAGTCACTTCATCATCCTGCCCTCTGGCCAGTCTAAAGCCACTC
This sequence comes from Calotriton arnoldi, assembly GCA_963921515.1. Lineage (NCBI taxonomy): Eukaryota > Metazoa > Chordata > Amphibia > Caudata > Salamandridae > Calotriton > Calotriton arnoldi. Next base: position 712,959 of record CAWUFW010007621.1, on the reverse strand, counting down.
TGGTCTTGATGAAGGTCATGTCGGTGGCTGCAACCCATCTGCGCAGGCCGGGGATGCATGTATTCCTGTACCTTGATGACTGGCTGTTGTAGTTGAGGTGGTCTAGCTAGTTTCAGACCACCTACAGACAACAGTGTCCCTGCTGTCTACCCTGAGATTTACCATTAACGAGCCCATCCTCTTCCATCTCAGAAAATAACCTTTTCTAACTGCAATTCTGGTGTTGCAGGGATTATGCGGTGTCACAGGACTATGCTTGGAACCATAGAACCTTAGTAGGCAGGGACTGAGTTATCCTACCACCTTAGTACCCATGAGCCCGGGACAGACTAGCCATAGGGTCTCACTTGCCCTCCTACTCACTCACAGAGGAACAAGCAATTAGACACCCCAGAACACAACAGTCCAGACTCTCTCAGGAATCACGGTGACAGGACACACCCTTTTGCTCTCACACTCGTACTTGCCCACAATAAGATCTGACAGAGACACGAGAAAAGATTAAAACATTTATTTAACTATCATGCTCTAGTATACAGTATACGTGCCACAACAAGTAAGAAGATGCCTAACACAATTACGGTCAGCATAGTAAGCAATCCATAAATCATAAACTGAGCTGTCAAGATATTAGACAGGGTAGACTAACCCCCTCCCCTTCTACAGAAGCAAAGTGATTATATATCAGAAGATCTCTGAGCTGCCTGACTGGGACAGAGTAGTGAGTTACACTCGCCAGTATTAGAGCTGCTACCCTGGTCCTACACCGCTTTTAAGTATTTTAAGTATCTTTTAAAAATCGGTTTTATAATCTTTCATGTACTGTTGAAATTGTTGAATTTGAACCTGCACTGCCACTTACTGAACTTTAGTAGCGATTGAGGGCTTGCTGGGGAAACGAACGGGGCCGCCATATTGGGTTAGCAGTCCAGCTTCCACGACGCAGAGGGGATAAAAAGCACGCTAATGCGGACGCGCAGCGCTGCCTGACTGGGACAGAGTAGTGAGTTACACTCGCCAGTATTAGAGCTGCTACCCTGGTCCTACACCGCTTTTAAGTATTTTAAGTATCTTTTAAAAATCGGTTTTATAATCTTTCATGTACTGTTGAAATTGCTGAATTTGAACCTGCACTGCCACTTACGGCACTTTAGTAGCGATTGAGGGCTTGCTGGGGAAACGAACGGGGCCGCCATATTGGGTTAGCAGTCCAGCTTCCACGACGCAGAGGGGATAAAAAGCACGCTGATGCGGACGCGCAGCGCTGCCTGACTGGGACAGAGTAGTGAGTTACACTCGCCAGTATTAGAGCTGCTACCCTGGTCCTACACCGCTTTTAAGTATTTTAAGTATCTTTTAAAAATCGGTTTTATAATCTTTCATGTACTGTTGAAATTGCTGAATTTGAACCTGCACTGCCACTTACTGCACTTTAGTAGCGATTGAGGGCTTGCTGGGGAAACGAACGGGGCCGCCATATTGGGTTAGCAGTCCAGCTTCCACGACGCAGAGAGGGGATAAAAAGCACGCTGATGCGGACGCGCAGCGCTGCCTGACTGGGACAGAGTAGTGAGGTACACTCGCCAGTATTAGAGCTGCTACCCTGGTCCTACACCGCTTTTAAGTATTTTAAGTATTTTTTTAAAATCGGTTTTATAATCTTTCATGTACTGTTGAAATTGCTGAATTTGAACCTGCACTGCCACTTACGGCACTTTAGTAGCGATTGAGGGCTTGCTGGGGAAACGAACGGGGCCGCCATATTGGGTTAGCAGTCCAGCTTCCACGACGCAGAGGGGATAAAAAGCAAGCCCGTCTGCGCCCGTCCGCGCTCTGGTCGGGCGCAGGGCCCGTTCCCCTGGCCGGTTTACTACAAACATACCGACCTATACTAGGGATGACCTCATTAGACTAAACCCATGTCGGGGAGTCGACGGGTGCCCCTGTATTCCTCTTGAGGCAATGCCTAACCATTTGAGAAGGATCTGTCAGAACTGTAAAACACTTTTGCCATATATTAAGGCTCCCCCTGACTCTGTTCCTAACAACAGAACAGGCAGGAAAACCAATCCAGATCGCCAACCAGCTCTCAGGTGTATGTTGCTGAACGCTAGATCTCTTGTTAAACACAGTATGGAGTGTGCTTTGTTCATTGAGGAACATGATATAAAAATGGCTTTTATTACTGAATCTTGGTCTGATCTGTCATCTGGTCCTGATTTAGTGAAGGTTACCCCTCCAGGATTCCTCTGTCACACTCAGGACAGACTTTATGGGAGAGGCGGGGGACTAGCAGTCATCTATCATGATTCTCTGAAGCCCGCTTTCCACACTGTGTCAAATGCCACGTGAGGCCCTTTCATTTAATCTACGTACCTCACAACATAGCACCTTTAAGGGGCTACTCCTTTATCGGCCTCCTGGCCCTAGGACAGGATTTTTAGATCTGCTGGGGGCACTGCTCGAAGATGGGCTATGTGCAGACTCCTTTACATTACTAGGGGATTTTAATTTCCATCTGGAGGATCAATCCAACCCAGACACTATCACCCTGACTGATATGATGGAGGCAGGGGATATGAAGCAACTGATCGGAGTGCCCACACATGACAAGGGGCACACGTTGGATGGGATATTCTCCAATAATCCCTCACTTACAGTTTTATCAATACTCCCTCTGGTTTGGTCCGATCACTGTGCTATCCTTTTTAAGGTAAATGAGTGGCAAGACCACAAACTTAGCTCAGAGCTCTCAGGGGCTATTGGAAAAAGAGCCTGGAAAAACGTTAATTGCACAGACTTAAGCGAGGCACTGAATAAAACCAAGCCTACTCTCCCCGCAGAGGTAGATGAGGCTTCCTCTGCATTTACGAAGTGGCTAGAAGGAGCATGCGATAAATTTGCTCCTGTAAAAGTATGGACCCCCAAAAGGGTTCTTCCGTCTGCCCCCTGGTTCTCAGATGAACTAAAAATTTTAAAACAAGGCTGTAAGCGTTTAGAAAGGATATGGAGAAAAAGCTACCATAACGCAGACAAAGCTAGCTACAAGCTTAGTCTTAGACAATATAAGGCTAAGCTGCTGGAATACAAAAGAAAGTACCTCATTGAACAAATTTCCCGGGCCGAATCCAACACCAAAGAGCTCTTTAAAACTATCTCCAAACTAGCATCCCCCAAGGCCCCCAAGAGTCAGAGTAGTCCAGAGCTCTGTGAAAAGCTGGCCAAATTTTTCCAGTATAAAGTGGAAACTATTTTCTCCTCATTTAGCCTAGCTCAAGGAGGGATATTGATGTTGCCCCCATTTCTGGAACAAAATAAACCAGCATTAGCAAATTTCTCTCTGCTAGAGAAATCAGATACTATCAAACTTCTGAATTCCATTCGGTCTGGTGCCCCGTCGGATCCATGCCCTGCATCAGTACTAAAGCAAATTCCAGAAGTTATAGGATCAACCCTTACACCATTGCTGAACAATATAATCACAACGGGCAAGTTTCCTAGCAATTGGAAAAAGGCTTCTATTCTTCCCCTTCTGAAAAAGCCTACTCTTGACCCTAGTGACCCAAACAATTATAGGCCAATTTCAAGACTCCCGCTCCCTGCCAAGATTATTGAAAAGGCCATGAACACTCAGCTCAGCACTTTTCTGCTAACTAATAACCTACTGGACACATCACAATATGGGTTCAGAGCAGAACATAGCACTGAGCTGGCCTTAATCAAATCCACAGAGGAGATTCGGGAAGCACTGGACAGAGGAGGGAAGGCAATCTTGATAATGTTGGATCTGTCAGCAGCCTTCGACACGGTCCATCATGAAGTTTTGATGGACCGGTTGTCGGAAGTAGGAGTGCAAGGGACAGCTTGGAACCTCCTCCGATCCTTTCTTTCAGGCAGATCGCAAACAGTGGAATTGGACAATCACAGTTCAAAACCTTTTTCACTCCCGTGTGGGGTGCCGCAGGGATCATCATTGAGCCCGACCTTATTCAACGTATATGTGATCTCTCTCGCAGGCCTAATCAAGTCTTTTGGTTTTCAAATCACTTCTTATGCAGACGACACACAAATAGTGCTGTCAATTAGAGAAGGGGAAGAGAAGGAAACGGGGGCTCGCTTTCATGACTGTATGAGGGCCATCTCAGGCTGGATGTCATCCAACTGCCTAAAACTAAACTCAGGCAAAACAGAAGTGATCATGTTCGGTAACAACCCCAACATGTGGACACCTGATTGGTGGCCAGCTGAGTTGGGCCTCTGTTCTACCCACACGCTGAAAGCAAAAAACTTAGGGGTGATCATGGACAATAGGCTCTCTTTCAGTGATCACATAAGTTCGGTGGTTTCGGCCTGTTTCCGAATCCTGAGAATTATAAGGAAAATTAAGTTTTTCCTTCCTGATAATAGCCTCAGGACAGTGGTCACGGCCCTTATTATGTCTCGAATCGACTACTGTAACAGTCTATACTTAAACGCCCAAAAACAGCACGTTAGGCTGCAGATCGTACAGAATGCCGCAGCCAGACTGCTTACTAGTACTCCCAAATTTGTCTCTGTAAAGAAGGAGTTAAAACAACTACATTGGCTCCCCGTGAAGCTAAGGGCACGCTTTAAGGCCCTCTGTGTAGCTTTTAAGGCCCTCAATGGAATTGGCCCCAACCATTTGAGACTAAAGTTCAAATGGTATGTCCCCGCTAGAAACCTTCGGTCCTTGGGAGCTAAACAAGCTCCAGTTCCTCGGATCAAAAGAGCTAGCTGGGGGGTGGCAGAAGCTTCATCACATGTACCTCCAAGGCATGGAATGAGCTTCCTTTCCATTTGAGGAACGCAGCGGATCTCCTTTCCTTCAGAAAGGGGCTGAAAACCTGGCTTTTTTCACAGTAATGTTCGTTCTCAGATGACCAGCAGGCCTGCCCAGCGCCAGGACACCCTAGGGTAACCGCGCGCTTTATAAGCTTGAATAACATAACATAAGTGTTTTCAGCGGACCCCGTACCTTGGCATGCACAGATGAAAGTTCTACATATCAGGTGTAGTCATGATCTCTTCTCTGAAAAAGCGCTCTCCAAAATGTGTATTTGCATGTCTGTTGTTAGAAAGGGGGGTCTCTAGTTGGCAATGGTTTGCACCTTTGTTCAAGTAGGGACCCTTGCTTGTAGTCAGGGTAAGGGAGTTACGCCCTTAGACAACCCTTGCTCCCCCCCCCTTGGTAGCTTGGCACGAGCAGACAGGCTTATCTGAGAGGCAGTGTGTAAAGCATTTGTGCACACATACAGTAATACAGTGAAAACCTACGAACGAACACCACACCAGTTTAGAAAAATAAGTAATCTTTATCTAAAGCAAACAAGACCAAAACGACAAAAATCCAACATACAGTTATCAAGATATGACTTTAAAAAGTTAAAAACAGTTCTGTCCATAGCAAACTATAGATGCGACACTTTGACACAAAGTACCTTCGATGCATCAAAATCAGAAGCAAAAACAGCCACAGGGACGGTGATGCGTCAGTTTCTTACGCACAGGGAAGGTGATGCGTCGGGTTATTGCTCCAGTGGCGGTGATGCGTCAGTTCCTTTCTCCCACGCAAGGGAGGTGATGCGTCGGTTTCTTACTGAAGAGGAGGTGATGCGTCGGTTTCCTACTGAGCAGGTAGGTGATGCATCGGTTTCTTACTGTGGCGCCGGCGTTCCTGTAGACTTGCCGCCCCGTTGCAATGCGTGGGGATTCGGGGATGCGTCAGTTATCGATCCGGCGGCAACGGCGCTGCGTTGATCTCTCCAGCCGCGGTCCCAAGATGCGTCGATTCTTGCAGTCGCACAGCAGAGCCTGCGTCGAAATCGGTGCGGTAATCAAAATCGGTGCGGTGATCTCGGACTTTGGAGATCGGTGCACGAGATTCGGTGTGCAGCGATTTCTCCAGCCGTGGGCAGGCTAGGCTCTGCGTCGGTTTCTTCAGCTGCATGATGGCGATGCGTGGGAATTCTTCTCGCACAGCGGTGTTCCGTCAGAAACGGGTGTGGATGCGTCACACTTCTTTAGTTGCTTCTCTTTCTTTTCTCAGCTCCCAGCAGCAGGAACAACGTCCAGAGGCCCAACTCAGGAACAGGCACCTCTTCTTCCAAACCAATCCATTTCAAAGCCTAGTGCCAACAATCTAGTGGTATTTTATTGAATGTAGTCAGTGTTTGGGATAGCCTTTTCCCGTATAAATGAGGTATCAATCCCTATTCCTCAAGAGTGATGATTTCTAATCTTGTGGTGGGATCCGCTCTATCCTCGCCCGCCATTAATAGGAAGCAACTGGTCTACCCAATTATAATATTTTATGTCAGCTATCCCCAAACCACATGATGAAGCATTGCTCTCCTCTTGGTCTCCTTTACATTCATCATAGTGGGGGGGGGGGGAGACTTCATGATTGTACCACATGTTCTTTATACAACCTCCATGTTACCCTTCAAAATCACTAATTATTACTTTTCACAAATTAACTCTATTTGTACAAAATTCCTATGGAACAATAAACATCTGCATGCCCATTCCAAACTTAAATATCCCAAAAATGAAGGGGGAGTTTGATTCCCTGATTTAAAGCTTTATCACTCTACTTTTTTTTTTTAATAAACTGTTTTTATTGATAAACACCACAAACAGCAGAGCAATGCCTTCACGTCTCAGCATACATTTAGTTATACAATCGGTATGAGGTGACAATTCACGCATAAATAACACTTTGACTCATTGTTCTGATAATTCTTCTGCGGCAGTGAATGTTTCATGCATTTCGACCTCACTACGTCGCAGCTCCACCGTTGGAGACAGGCAAATCTCCCCTCTATATGTATTCCACGCTGCCCACTTACGATCCCATTTTTTGGGGCATCCTCTGTACTTGAATACGTCTTTTTCAGCTATCATGGCTCTATCCCTGTCAACCTTCCAATCTCTAATTCGTGGCACTTCCCCCGACCCCCACTTCTGTGCTATGTTGCGTTTGGCGATGGCCCATCCCAGTGAGACCCATGTTTTCTCGGTTTGATTAAATTAAGGTCAGTGGCGTCCCAAATATTTAGCAGGCACAGTTGCGGGGTAACTGTTAATTTCTTCCCCCCAGCACACTCCAGTTGCTTGGCGATGCCATTCCAGTATGACTAAATGGCTGGACATGCCCAGATCGTGTGGTAGAAAGTCCCCTCTTGTTGACATTGTCGAAGGCAAAGGGGATCAGCACGCCTGCCCATCCTGACCAATATTCCTGCTGTCAGGTAGACCCGATGCAGGATTTCGAGCTGGACCAGCCGCAGTCTCATGGGGATGGCCACCTCTCTAGGGGAAGCCAAGGTGTCTCGCCAATCTTCCTCCTCAAGCTCGCCTAGATCTGTCCCCCAGTGTTGCCACAGGCGTGTTAAGAAATCTGGACGGTTATTTGTCAGTTTTTTATAAGTAAGGGATATGGCCTTTTTAGTCAGGGGGTCTAATATCAGCCTATCCTCGAGTGGGGAAGCCTCAGGAAGTGGGCCACTCTCTGGTATTACGGTTTTGAGCGTGTGACTAATCTGCAGATATCTAAATGTTTCAGCGTGTGTGAGGTCGTACTCTTTCTGGAGGTCAGCAAAGGTGGCCAGCCCCTTAGAATTCCACATGTCCCCCACCGTAGAAATACCAATCAGATCCCATGTATCAAACCCGGGGCAGGTGCTCAATCGACCCAGTTGCTCGGGTTCCCAGAGTGGGGTCGCGCGAGTGACTATTATGCCACCCATCTGTTTGTTGACCTTGTGCCAGACTTCTATCGTGCGTGCTGTCGGTCCAGTGAGGCCTAATTTTTTGGGGTTCGTATATAGTGCTCTATTATACCCTCCTCGTCCCATGAGCCACCAGTCAGTGCGGAAACCCGGGTCTCCTAGCTCCCCGTGTGCCCAACGGTTAATCGCAACCAGATGGGATGCTTGATATGACCTGATGTCGGGCAATGCAATCCCCCCCATCATACCAACCCGCCGAAAGCTTTTGTTTTGCAATACGTGGCGCTCGACCGTCCCACAGCAACGTGCGTACAGCACAATCAATACTGGAGAAATAAGCATCGGGAATTCTATCTGGGGTATTTTGCAACACATAGAGAAAACGCGTCAGCGCCAGCATCTTAAAAAGGGCTGCCCGACTCAGTAGAGTCAGGGGAAGAGAGCGCCAGTGTTTGATGTCCGCTCGAAAGCGCGTCAGGGGCCCAAGTAGGTTTTCTTCATAAAAGCGGGCTGAGTCTGTAGTTATAAAAATGCCGAGATATCGGAAACCAGGCGATGCTACAGGGATATCGTATTCCTGCGGCGTACGCGGTGGAGGGCCCTGGAGGGAAAATATTTGCGATTTAGACCAGTTAATTGTGTATCCTGAATGGTTGCTAAATATTCGAAAAATGTGGAGGATACGATGGAGGGAAGAGGTCGGAGAGGCCATGTATAACAAAATATTGTCCGCGTATAACGAGAATCTGTCCTCATGGTCCTCTGTCCATTTAAGATCACGGATCAAAGGATCTCCCCTCACCCAGATCGCCAGGGGCTCCAGCACCAGGGCAAATATTAAGGGCGACAGGGTACATCCCTGCCGGGTTCCCCTTTCTTGTTGGAACTGTCTAGAAGTATGTCGGTTCACAACTATTTGGGCCATCGGGCCAGTATATAGTAGTTTTATCCATTTTATAAAGTGGGGCCCAAATCCCATTCTTTCCAAGACAGCAAACATGTCATTCCACTCGACGGTGTCAAAAGCCATTTTGGCATCGAGGGACAATAGAGCTACGTCTTCCCGATTGTATGTCGTCTACCCAGCACCCCGTATAGGCGCCGTAGGTTCAGGGCGGTGTTCCGGCCTGGCATAAAGCCTTACTGGTCCGGATGTACCAGCCCAGCAATCAGTGGGATAAGTCTATTTGCAAGTAGTTTTGCAAGGATTTTGGCTTCAACTGTAAGCAAAGAAATAGGCCTGTACGCCTTGCAGTCATTTGCTGGCTTGCCCTGTTTGTGGATGACCACAATTGAGGCTAGTTGGATATAATCTGGCAACATTCCGGTTTCGTAGCTTTCTAAATACATCTGACGAAGGTGAGGCTTCAATTTGGAAGCCATTGGTTTGAAAAACTCAATCGGGAGCCCGTTTGGTCCCATAGCCTTGCCCGACTTGATATCTCAAATGGCTAGTTGAATTTCCTCCTCTGTGGGTTCACCCTCAAGGGAATCTCTGTCTTCTATTGACAGACAGGGTACCTTAATAGTCGAGAGGAGTTCCCCTGCCGCATTAGGCAAGACTGTCACGGTAGATCTATAAACCAATTCGAAATAGGTAGCCATCATTTCTGCAATCTGCTGGTGGTCAGTGATGTCTTCCCCTTCAGGCCCCAACAGTTGATGCACCCACCTTGAAGCGTGCTCCCTTTGTTCCAGCCAGACTAGAAGCTTACCCGTTCTCTCCCCGTGTTCATAAATTTTATGGCAAGCCGCTTTCTGTTTTGCCTTAGCCGCCTCTGTCAGAAGTTGCTTGTAGTCTAATGTCTTGACTGCTAGCAGTCGCTGCGCTTCCTGGTCAGGGGACTGTGCCAGTTCCATTTCCCCCCTTAGGATCTCCTCCTCGAGTTGGTTGATTTGTTTAGTTAGTTCTCTCGTATGACCCACCATTAGGAAAAGGCCCCCCCCCCTTATTAATCACCGCCCCGAACGCACCCCACAGGATTTGAGCTGAAGTGACCGAGCTAACATTTTCTTTAAAATATTGCTCGGTATCCTTAATTAATGCCTCTCTGATGTATGGTATTTTGAGCGCCCATGGATTCATGGTCAGGGTAGTTCGTCTTGTTGGTGGCCCCGCCGTCATCTTGACAAGGATAGGTGAGTGATCCGAAATTCCCAGCGCCAAGCAGCAGGCCTCACTAAATTCGGAGAGATCTTGAGTGTGTGTGAACATGTAGTCTATTCGTGACTGGCTATTGTGAGCCCCAGAATGGAATGTGAATTGTGTGGTAGTGGGGTTGAGTTGCCGCCAAATATCTGCCAGGCCAAGAGCCGATAGAAATGCAGCAAGTTTTGATCCAGAAGCGGGGTCTCTACGCGGGGGTAGACGGTCCAATGCGCCATCTAGTGTGAGGTTAAAGTCCCCCCAACTACCAACGTGCCTAGTGGGAAGTCAAGGATAAGCTTGCTAAGATCTTGCAATGTGGAATGATCACTCTACTTTTTTGATTAATATTTCATGCCTGAATTAATGACTTTTAAGACTCACCCATCCCACGATGGATTTACATTTGAACGATCCTTACTGAATGATTTCTGATTTAAAGATGTTATTTATGTTTAATTGTACTTTTATATCCAAAAATCCTATTTGAAAATACTCATATCATTTGTTCCAAACACTATTTTTGACTGATCTCGATCTTCAACAATGTTTTTGGTAAAATAAGTTTCTCAAATTTCTTTATAAATCTTTTTATTTTAAACACTGAATGAAAAGGGCATATGTTTGTTTACAAATTGGTGAAGGATAATTTTGTTATACCTTATCCCCAATTGCAAATACAATATGACTTACCCTCTCATTTTTTAAAAAGAATATGAAAGAATCTCCTCTGCTCTCCATTTCTTTTTTCTTACACATGAATTCCCTCCTCACCCGATTGCACCTCTACCTTTGACACCTTTGGATATCATTTCCAATGACTATTACTCAAGCTGCACGTATATGTTAAACATTATTATCACCACCTTCGGTTCAAACTAAAAACTCCCTTGAAATATTACGGAAAGCTGATCTTTCCATCTCATTCTCTCCACAATTCTTGGACAAACTCTGGCTTAAAATATTTAATACCGCCAAAGCGGCTCGTGTTTCACAATCTGTATTTTTTGTTTAAAATAGAGCTGTTATTCTCCCCGAATGTATTTCTAAATTTGGCCCTTCTGCTTCTTCACTATGTTGGTAATGCTCCAAATGTAAAGCGGTTCCTTGACTCACGTATTTTTTTATTGTTCATATGTTCTTAACTTTTGGAAATCTATTTGGTCCAAATGTTTAATGATCTTCAAATGTAATATACCATTAACTTTTCAAAATGTTTTTTTTAAGCTCTTTGTCACCGAGCTTTGAACTCCTTTCTCCCAAACCTCTGCTGTGTGATCTTTTTATTGCACTTGCTTTCAAAGTTATACTTACTTGTTGAAAAGATGCTTCTAAATTATCTGTATTAACACAGTGGAACTTTATATGTGATGAACATAGAATACACACTGTCTCTTCATTAACGTTCCATCAGAAGATCAAATTGGATTTATATTGGTTACCTTTTACTACTTATCTCGCCTCACATTCCCCATTACCTTAATTAATTATTTCTTTCCTCCTCTCTTTCCCCCACCTCTTCTCTCTCCCCCATTCTTTGCTGTTTGCTCTCTCATTCCGTCTATCTTTTTTTCTCATTTTCCTTTTATATAAAATAACCATTGTTCTTAAGTTTCATTTTAATCACATGCAATAATATTTCTGTCTTTGTTCTATTACAAGTGGTTTTTTAATTGCTTTTCATATATTTAATAAAAACCATTTGACAAAAAACTGAATTAGTGGCAAACTGCATATTACATTAGAATACAGAAACAGTTATGTTCGTAAAGTACGCAATACAAAAATGCCCTCTTCTCCTTAATCACCTTTTCTCTCAATGAATAAGTAGAGCATTTCAAATAGACACAGGGAGCGGTTCCAGCTCTCCACTGAAAAGCTCATTCTATTGTCGCTTTTTAAGCTGGATGATGAAGAACTATAAATAAAGTTTTTGCTATCATTAACTGAATATTTAAACAGGCTTAAGCTACCAGGGGCACTGCAGAGTGGCCTGGCTGAACCTTATCAAAAATCTCAGACATTCAGCAGAGAAAAATTACCATTATGCGTGAGTGCACCTCTTCGATGCTTTGAAATTGTGTATGCCTTCATTAGTGTCAGCCAGTAGGGGGCGGTGAAGGCCCAGCAGAGGACTCAAATGTATACACCTATTCCCTCTCAATGTATTTCATTTCTAAAGGTGTAGTATAACTCGCTCTCGAGCTAATGAGATTAATCCATTTTTACCCTCTACGTTCAAACCGATTTCATAGATAATTTTGTTTTTCTTTCCGGTGTTATAATTCTTTTTCCTTTCTTTAATTCATATGAACGTATATAGAACTAATAAGCACTTTATGTAAGTAGGTAACTCTGCGGGGGAAGAGGCCTCGTCGTTTCAGTAGTATTCCTCCAAACAGTCCACGAATAGTAACTACTTAATTTCCATTATCGATGTTCATATTTAGATTGATTTCATGGTGTTTTGCTCGCTGTCAGTTACCTGTTGTTCACCTAGATTTATGGCATGTCATAGGATGCAACATTTCTGGGGGGTTTTCTATTAGGTAAGTAAAAGGAACAGACCCGCCTGTGATTTATAATGTCTGTTGATACATTTTCATTTATCGTAACTTATTCAAATGTATTAATGCGATGAGCGGTTTCGATCACCCAATCAAGGTAGTATAGTGCAAGGAAGATAAATATGCATAAATATGGTTGTCCTTTCATTTATGGAGAAAAACTACTCACATACTGCTTAAAGGGGGTTTTAATTTGAAATCTACATTCCAACTGTGAAAATAGCCCCTGAGTGCAAATGTTAAATCAGGTGTCGAACATCAGCCAAACAAAACAGTGACCATTCCAGTCACTTAGTGAGTTTGATACTGCTTCAAAGTTTATGTGGAGCCATTGCCCTCATTGAGGTGGAAGTGAAGATAAAGGGTAAATGAACTAGACTTGAGATTCTACTGCACCCAATCGGAGCTATTCAGAGATGAGCCTAGCTTCTTAGAAGCTATCCTTAGGCTTTTCACTGCATCCGGTGCAGGGGTGAAAGAATCCGTTGAGGAACACTGTGTAATGTTCAGATATGAAAATCTGTAAAATATATACACTTCCTTAAAAAAGAACCCACTGGACTATTAAAAGCTAAATTGGATAAAATAAACGTTACCATCCAGTAGGACATAAAACTGAACTCGGAGAAGACGGAGGTCCTCGTCCTTGGTCCCTCCCCCACGGTCCCTCCCCCACGGCATGGGACAGCTCCTGGTGGCCCCCTGCCCTCGGAAACCCACCCACCCCGACGGACCACTCCCGGAACCTCGGCATCATTCTAGACTCCTCCCTCACCATGACCCGCCAGATCAACGCCGTCGCCCCGACCTGCTTCAACTCCCTCCGCAAGACCTTCAAATGGATCCCCCACAAATGCAGAAAGACCGTCACCCACGCACTCGTAACTAGCAGACTGGACTACAGTAACGCCCTCTACACCAGAATCAACAAAACCCTGCTACACAAGCTCCAAACCATCCAGAACACCGCAGCCAGACTCGTCCTCGGAACCCCACGACACGAGCACATGACCCCGCACCTACGAGACCTCCACTGGCTCCCCATCGAGAAGAGAGTAACCTTCAAGCTACTCACCCACCCCTACAAATCCCGCCACAACATCGGACCCAAATACCTCAACGAAAGAGTCTCCTTCCACATACCCAAAAGGAACCTTCGCTCGCGACCTCGCCCTGGCAGAGACCCCACGCATCCGCAGAACCAGAGCAGGCGGAAGAGCCTTCTCCTACATCGCAGCAAAGACAAGATATTTATAGATTTGATGCATAATCTTCTGATTGTCACCAACAAAAAAAATTGTTTATACCTCAAACGGTTCAAAAGTTACTAAAAAGCAGCAACACATGTTGCAGCACAGTACAAGGCCCTTTGCAAAGCTGGACTGGTCACCCTTTTGTTGCTTATTGCTATATTTGGGTGTTAAAGTGGTACTAATGAGGTGCAACCACAGATTGACCGTCTCTCTGGAGAAAAACAGGCACACCCATCACATTAGTTCAAAAAGGTGTTATCATCCAAATAAGTTTTGTCAAATTACGTTTTTTTTTCCAAAAATAAAGTACCATTGTGCATTTCTGGGTAATTCTTTTGGGAGAATTTTTGTTTGAACTGTGTGGTAAGCCTCTGACACCAAACCACAGTCACCCACAAACCTTTGGTTTGCTAAACACTGTATAATATTATTTCCCTACCGTAAAATGACTTGAATTGGGGGTGATTATGTTTGTCGATGGTCGTCGATGAGGAGTACCAGGTTCTAGAAATTTTTGTCAGGAGGGGGTCCTCCTTACGCCTAAAAAAGTTTGATAGGGAGTTGTCAGCATCAAAAAGTTTGAAGACCTCTGCTCTACACACTTTGGGTATGTACAACAGATTGTGATGTGCTGAACGAAGTGCTCTAGAAAGATGATATCTTTTTAACCTATTCTGGATGTACAAATGGCCATTCTGAAAAAAAAGGTCTATGCGTGACTCGGAGTGTTTTGAATTTAACTCTGGACTTGATTGGCATTTGGCCTGAAATATTAGAGAACATTAGCACAATCTAATAGGATGTAATCAGGGCATGTACAATCCCCTTGCTGTTGGCTAGAGGAAGAAATTTAAAAAACGTTTTCAGTGATTTATAAGCCCAAAACAGGTAGAGGCCATGGCGTGGACTTGGGTTTTAAAGGATAAAGCTGAATCTAGCAACACCCGAGGTTCCTGGCCACTGTTAAGGAAGTAGGTACTTGCCCCAACTTGGGAGGCCGTAATGTTGTTACATCAATAGGAGAGGAAGTGCCAAATACCAGAATTTCGGTTTTATCAGAGCGAAGTTGTAGACAACTGTTATGCAGCCAATCGGAAACAGCAGTAAGGCATCCCTGGAAGTCACTAGCCACAGAATCACCGAGCTGTTGAAAAGCTGACAATAGTCACATACAGCACAACAGCCTGGAGTCCCTGCCCTGGGATCACTTATTTTAAATGCATTTTCACTACACACACTTTCTTCGCCTCTGCCACGAGAAGCCTTTATGGTTGAGTTGTCAAATTGATGCATGTAGGCAGAGCTCCATGTTTCCAGTCCTCACTTTTTACATATCATTTTATCAAGTGACTGACTGCCCTATCTACTAAGCCCGAGTCACAAATAGAAGTGGGTGTGTCAGTAAATTATTAGAGCATGCCAAGCCAGAGTAGAGCCAAGGGTCTGGTGCGGCTTTAAGAGTCCATGCATGAGCCAACCCTTGTAAACTTTTGGCATGTACATCGTGCAACTAACACAATGTAAAAATATGATAGTCTCTTCAAAATTACAGAAAGTGGATTTCTTTAACATGCGAAAGCGTTTCCCCTTGGTACATCAAATATATCACTGCATAGACAGAAATCTATTAAAGTAGATAGTTTTTAAATGTGAACTTAGCAACTTTAATGGCTCGCCCCTCCCAATGACAATGCCATTTGTGAACTAAGAGGCAAGTTAGTAGTGATGTAAACCCTAAACTTGGCCTATATTTTTATTATAGATAGCACAACATTATAGACTATTAAATCAAACATAGGAGGTGCTTGTACACAGCACACATCCTGATCTAAAGTATGTACACATTCTCTCATATGTTATAATAAAGAAAAATGAAACTGTAAAATAAAATGTTTGCCTTTGAGAACACAATTTAGACAAGCAGGGAAGCTGATACTGATTTGAGGTGATCTGGTTTCACATTTTGGAATTCAGCTACAAGATGCATATCTCTTTCTCTCTCTATCTCACTGTCCTGTTTTACATCAGAGGTCACTGTTGGCTTTTATTCTTGGTCCATGTTAAGAAAAACTGACACCGACATGGCAGACCAAACTTCCAAGCCATGAATGTATTTATTTTGGGGCTGACACCCCTCTGAAGTGATGCCCCTGATCCCAACAATATCTTGCTGCATCATATTTTTATTTGCAAAATCACCATTTACTCCAATGGAGTTCTTCGATAATTGATAGCCTTAGGGATGCCCAAAATGCTATGCATCCTTTAAGCACTGGGTTTGCTTTCATTATACTGCAATCCATCACATCGGGGATTTATTAATACATTTGTCATCCTATGCATCGAAATGTTTCTTTCTCCCATTTTAGTGTTCGACATTCATTTGGAGGAGGGATTCTCTTCCTTGCTTTTCTTATGGGGTGTATACAAGAGGTTTTCCAGTTGATGCAGAAACCAGAAACTTTACCTCATTGTTCTAGTATGCCCTGTATGACTAGTATTCCCTTTTCTCCATTAGGTGTATACAGAAAATGACCATCAGCATATAACAATATTATATGAGTTTGTCCTGAGTTGATAATGCCTACTGTGCTTTCTATTAGTTTGACCATGTATGTTGGTGGTTCCGTCAATAGCCCAAGGATCAGCGGCTATATCGGGCACCTCTGCCTTGTCCCTGGACTCGGTAACTTTCTGAAACGGCATGGCTAGTTGTGACCCTGGCTGTTGGTTCGCTGTTCAGCAGCATTAACCAGTTAATCATGTTTTGTCCCTTGCCAAGGCCTTTGACATGGTCAACAGGCAGTACATCATGCGGGTGTTAGAAGCGATGGGGTTTGGTCCACACGAGCTTGGGTGAGGCTCCTATACACAGGTCCCACGGCGAGGGTGCGGGTCGGTAAGGTATGCTCCGTTATCCAGTATTGGGGTATCTTTCATATAGATTCACATGCATGAATCATTCCCCGTTGTTGAAGTGGGAGTCCCACGGTAATATACATAAAGCAGTAATTAAACATTTCCATAGGCTATCATGGTGGCAACCATGCATTTAATAGCCTATCTACCTCCTTTTCAAAAAAGGACCAAACTTTAAGTACAACCAATCAGCAACCAGCACTCTCTAGAACCTTCCCAAGAGAGTCTAAATCCCTCAGATTTTCACAGCACGTCGTGTGTGAAGGGAGTCTTCCTGAGCTCTGCTCAGTTTCTTCAGCTATTACTCTTTTTTGGATCATCCAAGATTATATTTAATGTTTCATTTCTCTGACCCTGGCACTAATATGTCAGTAATATGTCAGAGTGGCAGAAAACAAGGTAATAGACTATGAAATATGCCTAACCTTTTCCTCAAAAACTCTCACGGTCAGAGAGATGAGGCTATTATTGGGACTACAGAAACTTAAATCTATCACTTCTGATGAGCACAGTGAGGATTCCTTCACCTCATAGGAGAGGTCAAAGGGAGAGGTGACGCCAAGGGTCTCCAGAGGGCGCGCAGGAAAGCCATAAAAAAGACTTACCATGAGTCTTGATAAGGCTTCTCACAGAGAGAGACAATTGGAAAAAACTTCCTCAGAGGCAGATCCTACAACTGCCTATTCAGCCCTGACACTACATCAGGGAAATCCTCATAACCTGACAATGAGGAGTCTATGACAAAACTCCATGCTTACTATTACTGCCTCACCAATAATGGCCTCGTCTATCATGGCATCGTCTATGCCGGTCATCTACGATGGCCTCATCTAATTGCCTCATCTATGACGGTCTCGCCTACGACGGCCTCATCTACAATGGTCGTCTACGACGGTCGTCTATGACAGCCTCATCTACGATGGTCGTCTATGGCGGCCTCATCTACGATGGTTGTTTACGACTGCCTCATCTACGATGGTCGTCTGCGATGGTCATCTACAACTGCCTCATCTACGATGGTCGTCTACGACAGCCTCTTCTACGATGGTCGTCTACGAAGGCCTCATCTACGACAGTCGTCGATGACAGCCTCATCTATGGCGGTCGTCTACGATGGCCTTATTTATGACTGTCGTCTATGACAGTCGTCTACGACAGCCTGGTCTACGACGGTCGTCTACGACTGCCTCGTCTACGACGGTTGTCTACGACAGTCGTCGACGATGGTCGTCTACTATTATCTACGATGGTCATCGACGACAACCTAATATATGATGGCCGTCTACAACAGCCTTGTCTACGATGGTCTACGACAGCCTCATCTATGATGGCCTCATCAACAATGGCATCGTCTAGGACAGCCTCATCTCGACTACAGCCTCATCTACAATGGTCATCTATGACGGTTGTCTATGACAGCCGTATCAATCTACAATGACCTCATCTACGATGGCATCGTCTATGACTGTCGTCTACGACAGCCTCATTTATGACGGTTGTTTATGATGGTCATCTATGACGACGGCCTCGTCAGCGATAACCTCGCCTACAATGACCATGTCTACGACGGCCTAGTCTACAATGACATCGTCTATAATGGCCTCGTCTACGGTGGCCTCATTTATGACTGCATTCTGTACAACGGCCTCTTTGACGACAAAAATTGTCAACGTCAGCCTAGTCGTCGACATCCACCTAGTCGACTACGATCTCGATGACAATACAAGCGGCGAAAGCACCATAGCCATCAACAAGAACAAAAGACACATAGCCCAGATTAACTTAATGTCACAAATTAAAGGGACTAATATGAGAAAGTCTATGTGGAGCAAATTCACCACTTCACTCTGCCTCCAGCTTCACAGCAGAGGTCAGATCTATGTAGCTCTAGTACTAGACCTATAGGGCGTGTTACAGGATTACTACTAACACTTTCCCGAGACTGCAAGGTCACATTGTGCCCGATATGTCCGCATCCTCCGATGCTCCTGCCACAGAAAGAGTGATCCCAGCGTCTAAAATTACCTGTCTTCCCGGGAACGACCGATTCATATCTGGTGATGATAGAGAGAAGGCCCACAACTGCTGGATTCCCCACCAGATGATTTTTGATGCTTTCCAGACCTGTAAGATAAGAGCAGCCAAATACTTCCAAAAGAAAATAAGAAATGGTTTGTTCTCTTTCTGATTTTAAATAGAAAAGCTGTGAGATCTATTCCAATTGTTGATTTATCCAGGAGGAATTGAAATCATGGAAAACCCTGTCACTAATAATCCCGCCTAACCAGCAAGGTGACGTTCCCAACTATGCCTGGTGCTACTGTATGGGCTGCCAATTCACTGGCAATATGGGGCAGGTATAACCACAAGATGTATTCAGACATTGCCAAATACATAGAATTTCTGCCGGAAGACAAATAGGGCAGAAATAAAAATAAAAAAAGAATCTGCAGGGGTCGAAACATAGATTGCGCTATAGATATAGCCTCAATAGGTATCTCACAACTGGCAGGGCCAGTGGTCCTTAGACGCCAATGTTGGTTCAAGGCCACTGCATATAGAACCTGAGGTCCAAATATATCTAATATTTTTTGGCAAGCATGTTGAAGACGCCTTGCAAGCAGTCAAGGCGGACTTTGACACTGCAAGATCTTTTGGCACATTCAGTTTCGAAAGAAGCGCCCTTTTGAGGCACTTGTGAAAGAGATATTCATCCGTATCAAGGAGGATGCCAAAGGTATCAGACTTAACAACGCTATCAGTAGCACTTAGGCTAGCTTACCTACAGTGACAACGTTCTAGTACTGCTTACGCCATCCTGTGGGAGAAACAGTTCCAAAATGTTGTCATCGGTGGCGGAAAATAGTTTTGGACAAATAAGTCTCAAAACATATGGTCAGACGTTAGAGTTCACCAAGATTCCGCCCACTACTCCACCAAAATGAGTGTGCCTCCCCCCCTTATCTGCATCTGCTACGAAAGGGAGTGATAGCTATGCTAACCAAAGGTTCCATAGAGAAAGGAGTACGTTATCAGCAAAGAACAGGCATCTATTCTCGTTTTTTTCTTCATAGACACGAAAACAAAGTATTGGTGATCCATCGTAGACCTCCGGAAATTAAACAAGTATTTCTGAAGCCAATACTGTTACGTGGCCACCCTCTCCGACACCACATGACCGCTCTGAATTTACAGGATTCATACTTCCACATTTCCTCCCACGCATCAAAGTCTTCCCATTTGGCTTCAGATCAACTTCCTGCACTTTACCTAATGCATAGCCCTGTGGCAGTTTTTTTCAGGATGGAGGGTCTTCAGGTATTACCCTACCTCGGCAACTGGTTGATAAAAGTACAAGGCATTTTAATCGTCCACGGCCACAGAAGCTTGCCTAAAGTTGTTTCACAAACTAGGTCTCCTTGTGAATTATCAAAGATCATCAACTCATCCATCTAAGAAGATTCTGTTCCTAGGCCGCAACACTAGATACTGTCGAAGACAAAGACTGTCTATCCTAAGCCAAACAACTAACGCTGTAGGAACTGGCTCTCAAACTAAAAAAAATAATATATATATATATATATATCAGTGCGTTGGTTCAATTAGCTTCTGGACATCATGTCCTCAGCGATCAATATGATCCCTCTTGCGCACCTGAAAATTAGACTCCTACAGGAACAGCTACAAAACAGTAGATTCAAACAAAAGAATCGTTCAAGGGCCTGGTGATCTTTGCACATGTATGATGAAAACTCTAGACTGGTGGTCCCCGATCTCCCACCTATCAGAGGACCTCACGTTCTTACCCTAAATACCTCACTTCGTAATGACTATGGATGCCTCCCTGGAGAGCTGGGGTGGTCATCTACAGACCCTACAAATTCAAGGAAAGTGGTCTCCGCTCCAAAAGAGGATGCATACCAATCGCCTGGAGCTCAAATCCATCTAACTCAGTCTCCAAGCTTTCCTGCCAATGATAGCAGTCTTCGGTGTTAGTTTGCACAGGCAATACTACCAGCATGCAATGAAGCAGCCTCCACGAATAGAAGTTTGATCGGTCGGCACCAAATATGATCTTCTCATTCTGGGGCAAACTGGCTCTAGATTTCTTTGCAACAATACGAAACCCGCAAATGCCAATTCTATGCAACTTGTCATCCACATCCAGGATCGTGAAGGAATACCTTTCGACACATGGTCCAGGATCTATGCTTAACTTTTCCCCTGATGCCTTTAATACGAAAGGTTCTCAGTAACATGAAAGCGGAGCGGGGTCCTCTCATCCTGATAGCAATCACTGATTACATGCTTGGTTCCTGAATTCTTTGAATTTAAGGATTGGACTTCTGCACAGGAGTATAAAGACATCATCACCAGGTCTTGTGCGGTTAGCACCAACAAGACTTACAGACAGAAATGGAAGCGATTCTGACTCTGGTGCCGTAAAAATAGGTTGCATCCGTGTATCTCTGCTCCAGAGCAAATCCTACGGTACCTTCTGTCCTTGGCAAAATCAGGACTGGTATATTCTTCAATTAGAGTTCATCTAGCAGCTATACCTCGATAGGCTAAAGTGGCACTCTTGCACTTACAGCTGTTACCTAACCCCTTTACACTCTGTGCAGTGATAAGTTTTTTGCGGGCCGCTTACAGATCTAGGCTATCTAGAATTGACTGAATTTGTGCGGCCTGCATTGGTAAAATTCTTTTAGAGCGTGGGTGTGTACAGTCCTGTCCCCCAGAGTTTTATCAGTTTGCATTGTTGTAAAATTTTATGATGTTTTAGCTGCATGAAATGCTTTCTTACATATTATGTGTTGTATTTTCTTTTTATTGCACAAATGTATGACTGTATCTTTTATGGATGCGTTTGCACCTGAATAAAGAAAGATATATATATATATGTATATATAGATCTCAATGTAGACACTCCCCAAAACATCTGTCTCTCTGTTCTACCAGAACTGTACAGCAATTCATGAAAGGCTTGTTTCGCACTAATCCACCTGTTAAGGCTCCACCTCCTAAGTGGCACTTAAATATAGTCCTGTCGCAATTGATGAAGCAACCCTTTGAACTCATCCATAGGGCTGACATCAAATACCTGACGTGGAAAGTGGCTCTTCTACTCGCCCTAACATCAACCAGAAGGGTTATTGAAATACGAGCGTTCACTATAAAACATCCCTTTCTTCGTTTCACAAATTAAATGGTTATCCTCAGGACGAATCCCAAATTCATCCCTAAGGTTCCTTCGCAGTTCCATTTAAACGAACCTGTCATTCTCATAACTTTCTTTCTTGATCCTGCTACACCTGGGGAACAAATTCTAAACACTCTAGACATCAAGAGGTGTCTTAAATTCTACCTACAAAAGACTGAGTCTATCTGTAAAACAGATCAACTGGTCGTAGCCTATGGACAAGGTCGTCAGGGCACTGTTGTTTCTAAAGCTAACATCGCAAGATGGATAGCAGCCACAATTCAGTTTTGCCACGACAAGGTAGGGAAGCATTTGACAAAAACAGTGAGAGCGCACTCCACAAGAGCAGTCTCTACATCGGCTGCTATGTTCGCAGGGATGCCACTGGAAAAAATCTGCAGAGCTGCGATGTGGAAAACGACGCACACGTTCACGCAGCGTTACTGCCTGGAGTCAACGCTGCGTGATGATGCAGCCGTGGGGCAGGCAGTGCTACGTCATTTGTTTCAGTAAGGTGAGCCTCTTTAATTAGAGGATTTCTTTTCTGTTTTCAATATTGACCTACATTTTGAAATGTGCCATAATTGTTTATCGAAGATGGTATACTTGTTTAACCTTATGGTAGAAATGTTTATTCTACATGTCCAATGCTTTTATATTCATATAGTTATACACCAGCGCTTTTACAGATCATTCCTTTTTGTGAATACATTTTGATACGCTATTGGTACTACCCACCATCCACTAAGGGTACTTACTTGTTTTAGATTACTGCTTGCTACTCTGATTCAAGCATGTGCATCTATGAAAGATACCCCACTGGATAAGAAATAAGTTACTTACCTGTAACTGCAGTTATCCAGTATGAAAGATATCAATACTGGATAACTGTAGTTACAGGTAAGTAACTTATTTAATCCTTGGCGAGTTGGCAGGGGAACACATCAGGGTTGTCCACTATCGCCACTCCTTTTCACTATTACCTTGGAGCTGCTGGCCATTCGGTTCTGGCAGGAGATGTCTCGATGGGGTATCAGGGTGGGAGACATTAACCTACTGGTATCTGTATATGCGGACAACACCCTTTTTTATCTCATGGCCCCTAGATGGTCCCTCCCCCTCATGTTGGGACACCTTGATACCTTTGGGGAGCTTTCTGGTCTTAGGATTAACCACAAGAAATCTCTGATATTTCCTTTGGCCCACTTGTCTCCAGTGACCTGAAATCTTTGCCGGAGTTGCCTCTCTGTTGGGAAACCAATAGATTCCGATATTTGGAAGTGGTGGTGGCCCACACAATGCAGCAATGGCTACAATATAATATTGGCAGGTTCACCGAGGGCCTCTGATCCTCCGTTCAATTCTGAAACTCTCTCCCTCTTTCCCTTATGGGGTGGGTGGCCCTCTTGAAGATGGGGTTTTTACCATGGTGTCTGTATTACATTCAACACTCATTTGCCAGTCTTCCTCGGGTGGTGTTCCAAAGATGGCATTCTCTCCATACTTCCCTGATCTGGGTGGGGGGGTATGGCAGAGTGATGAGATACTTTCTGTTCCTGCCATTGGAAGAGGGGGTACTGCCACTTGGTCTCTCTCTCTCTTTTATAAAGCTATGACAGCTGATCAGTCGCGCACTCCAGCGTGCATGTGCAGCGTGGGATAAGGATCTGGGGATACGCATTGAAGATGCACTTTGGGTGAGAATGTGTGCATTAGTGAAGTCCATTTCGAGTAATGGCAGGTTCAAACTCATTCACTTTCATTTTCTACACTTCTACATTTTCTAACACCTGTGCTCTTGCATAAAAGGGATCCTGCTAAATCAGCCAGCAGTCCCAGATGCCAGAGCCCCGTAGCTTCTTTTTTTACTTTTGGCATGGACTTGCCTGCCTGTCCAGATGTTCTGGATGAGTGTGGTGGCTCAGGTGAGAGCTGTGGTGTGGATACCATTTACTGAGGACCCTACAGTTTGCCAGTTTGGCATATAGGTTCTTGCATTTGTTGCTGCTACTGGCTATGCTCTGTGTGGCGATCACCTGGATGGGTCAGACGGGTTACATCTTGGAGTGTTGGGTGACCGATGTGACTGAATGGGCAACAGCAGAGGAGGTGCGTTAATATTACTCTTCAGCACTCAGGAGAATCAAGTAAGAATGACTGGCAGAGGGGCACGCGCAGTGAAAGGCAAAAATGCGACGATATCTTCACAGGTCAGTGCAACTTTGGCAGCGACACGGCAGAGAAAAGCGGATACCTTGGCGACGAAAGGCAAAAGTGGGGGAGAAAAAGGAGAAAAGAGGGAGTGTGCTGACAAGAGCCTTGGGGAAACTGACATAGCAAACATCGCTATTATAAAAAAAGCCCCCGCTCGCTTAAATAAAGAAACTGACTATTCTCAGCCATTGATCACTAGCAGCTTTGGTGCTGCGAGCGGGGGGGGTACCGCCTCCATGCAGTCAGCTGGATCTCCTGGCGTAACGATGGAGGTGCCTGTACAGATGTAAGGAGAATTAATAGGGCACTCCTCACCGGTCGTTCAGGGCGATGTGCAGCTCCCGGATACCCCCTTCCCCATAGTCCAAGGTAAAAAGATAGCTGCCCTGGTACTGTCTGCTCCGCTAGAAAGTGCTCCTGTGGACAATACTGACAATACCGACAGTTACAACAACAATAGTATCACCCCAAGGGACAGGCCAAATATTCCGGAGGAGTGTTTAAATGTTGTACTATCTTCGCAAGCTACTTGTAGCACACGGCAAGACCATATGCTGAAAACACCTGACAATCAGGATCAATTTTACTCTCTCACAGAGGATTCCGAGATGTCAGACATTAGTATTTCTCTGTCAAGCGGCGAGGAGGAGGGCAAGTGGTATAGCAGCTCTAATACTGACCCGCAGAAACTTAAACATGTCTTTAAAAAAAAATTACAAAAGAAAAAAAGCAGGGTCCGTCATAAAAAGAATTATGACCTATCGGATAAAGAGGATGCCTCAGATTTGAAGTGGGATTATAATGATACATCGCTCATGACTTGCTCCAACACCTTGATTGCCTCTGGGGGAAATCAAACAATTACTGGTATCGACCAAGGGGGGACACTCGGGGATCAAAGGAGTGAACCAGCTTTAACAGACATTCTACAGTCTATCAAAAGCTTTCAGGCAGAAGTCAAAACTGATAGTCGTAGATCTCGCCTGGCAGCAAAGAAGTTGCAAGGGGCAGTCAGGAAAGTGGGAAAAACCTGTGCTGAAATTGTAGATCGAATGGCTTCAGTGGAAGAAAGAATGGAACAACTAGAGAAGGATGTTACCTCGCTTAAAACCAAGACTGATGAGCATGAAGGGGCGGTTAAGGACCTTATGTGGAAGCTGGAGGAACAGGAAAACCGGCAGAGACGCAACAACCTCCGGTTCCTAGGGATTCCAGAAGGTGCCGAAAAAGATGATCCCAGGAAGTTTATGATTACGCTTCTTAAAGGTTCTTTTCCCGAGCTACAATCCTGGGATTGGGACAAGGAAATTCAGAGAGCCCATAGGTTTCCTCTGTTACCCGGGAAACGTAATTCAGCATCCCAACAACATCCTCGCGCTATGCTCCTGTTTTTTGGTAATTTCCTGCTCCGGCAAGCTCTTTATGATCTGGCTAGACCCACAAGCAAGCGGTCGTTTGATGGAATAACCTTTTTTACCAGGCCTGATTTTGCACACGCTACAGTGGAGCGTAGGTGGAGACTGAGGCAGCTCTTTGATCCCTTTCAGAAGCTGGGGGCAATGGTATACCTTCAAAATCCTGCCAGACTTAAAATTGTTCATCAAGGGATTACTCGTAGCTTTATTTCCGAAGTACAGGCCAAAAACTATCTAGAGGAAATTTCGGGACATAAGTAACATAAGTAATGGTTCAACAACCTGTATTAGAATGTGGTATGGAATATCGGAATTGGAGGTTTTAACTCAAGCGAGGGGGCCATAGGGTGTTTTTTCCTTCTTCTCTGCTTGTTTTTGTCATTGCCTCCGTTAATTAATTAATTTTTCTTTCTTCCTGACGACTTGCTTAGCATAAGACCCTGTGTCGGGGTTTGGGTGTCGGTCTGTTGGTGTTTTTGTTGCAAGGTTATTTCTCTAGGGGGGTGTCTCAGCGGGCACATGGGGTCCTGCGTGACGGATGTCACACTCCTGGCCTGGTGCTGGCCAGGTAACCTCTAAAAGTGGTGGTGGGTGGTGGGGTGGGAGAGGGAGGGCAGGGTGGGAAGGGCGGAAGGTCAGACAGGCTGTTATTCTGAGTAAGAGTAAGGGCAATTTCAATAGGGTATATTGGTCTGTGGGTATTATCAGGTTATGGTGTAACAATGGGGCTATGCCAAATTCAGAGCAAACATTTGGATCACTCGAAATAGTGAGATGGGGGTGTTAAAAGTGTTATCTTTAAATATCTGTGGCTTAAATGATATTTGAGGCAAATTGTTGCGATAGGATTACAAACCATGGGCACGAATGTTGTCTGTTTACAGGAAACTCATATAGAGGGTTCACAAACACATATTCTTAAAACATTGGGGTATAGACTGGTTTGTGCCACATCACAGGGGGCTCGGGTACGGGGAGTTGCTATATTAGCCAGGGGTTTAGGGTACACTTTTAACCGCTCTAAAGCTGATAAATTTGGCCGTTGGGCAGTCACAGAGTGCCAAGATGGACAGGGGCAAAAAATAACACTTTGTGCCATATATGGAAGCAATAGTTACGACCCGTCAGTCTTCAATGAGATCTCTAACGAGCTCACGCACTGGCCTCTACCTTTACTGATCTGTGGGGATTTTAATATCAATCTCCCCAGTAACTGGTCTATGAAGGACGATTGGCGTTATAATGGCCGGAAACCTAAAGTGTTTAAGGCAATGAAACATATGTGCTATACACATGGGCTTGTAGATGGATGGCAGACTTCCAATCCTAATGATCCTGGGTATACCTTTTTCTCCAACCCACATTGTACTCACGTAAGAATAGACTATATTCTGATGTCTAATTCACTTAGATCTAAGTTTCAAATTGTGAAGTTGCCCCGAATTCTCTCAGACCATAACCCTCTAATTTGTACTCTAGAAATCACATCAGGAAATATAACCCCTAGATCATGGACATTTGAGAAATCCTTGCTTTTAGACGACAAATATTGCGCTCACATGAGAGAGTGGATCCCTAACTTTTTAAAGGATAACATCGGGAGTGTATCAATTGAAGTTTTATGGGACGCTCTAAAAGCAGGGATTCGAGGAGAAACGATGCAATATTCATTGAAGTCTAACAAACTGGCTAGAGAATCCATGAGGGAATTGCAGGAAAATCTTGGACTGGCCGAAGAAGAACTGATAAGGGTGACCAGAGGGATTCAAGGGTTAGAAGAAATAACTAGAATACAGAGCCAGGTGGCAATCGCAAAGCTGCAATTACAAATATTTTTACCGTCAAAGCCATAAAAAAAGCCGCAGCACATAAAGAGATGTTATACGAGGTCAATGAGCAGGTCGGCCATCAGCTGGCTATACGTATGAGGCAACAGGTTTCAGTAAATTTGATACGTGAAATACAGGACCCAGTCGAAGGCCAAATATCTGATCCAGAACGCATTAGAGAGGCATTCTGGTGATTTTATAGTACTTTGTATACTGAGGAGGGGGAGGGTGACCTAGAAAATATCGAAAAATATTTGGATAGAGGCGGCTTTGATAGGTTTGATGTGGAAGATCAGTCTACCTTAGATGAAATCCCTTACATAGAAGAAATTTTAACTACAATCAAAAATTTACCGAAAGGGAAAGCAACTGGTTTGGATAATATACCTTCGGAATTCTACTCAGCGTTTCTAGATCAGATCAAAGATATTTTATGTGACTTAATTGTACACATTTTTAAAGGGGGACAGCCCCCTAAGTCCTGGTCTAGGGCAAAGATAG
Source organism: Calotriton arnoldi (assembly GCA_963921515.1). Taxonomy (NCBI): domain Eukaryota; kingdom Metazoa; phylum Chordata; class Amphibia; order Caudata; family Salamandridae; genus Calotriton; species Calotriton arnoldi. The sequence goes on along the minus strand of CAWUFW010007621.1, from coordinate 685,161 downwards.
TCATTTTTCTTTAAAAAAAAAAATCTCCAGATCAGCTAGGTTCATACCGCCCTATTACTCTTATTAATACAGACTCTAAGATATATTCAAAAGTTATGGCGAATCGAATTGCCCCTATCATTCATAAAGTAATTGCTAAATACCAGCATGGCTTTGTACCAGGGAGATCAACTATTAATCACATCCAGAGAGTGATCACTTTATTTGATAGCACGGACATTACAGGGGACCCAATGGCATTGGTTCTTCTTGACGCCGAGAAGGCCTTTGACAGGGTCTCCTGGCAATTTTTGTGGGCCGCTATGTCCAGGGTTGGAATTAAAAAGGGGTTTATTCAGGCAGTGCAAAAACTATGTGTCAACCCTAGGGCCATGGTGATGGTGAATGGTAGCCTCACCAAAGAGTTGATCATTTCTCGAGGAACACGACAGGGGTGCCCATGTTCGCCATTGCTTTTCGCGATCTACATTGATCCCTTCATTCGTAGATTGGAGGGAAACAGAGAAATAGCACCGATTTTGACACAAGAATATCCGACCAAGATTTTGGTATACGCCGATGACATAGCGGTCGTGACAGCTGATCCCAACACAGCCATGTCGGATATTGAAAGTGAGGCTCAGAAATTTGGGTTAGTATCTGGATACACACTCAACCAGGGGAAAACACAGGTCGTGCTGAACAATAAAAGTGAGATGCGCGACCCCCGAGTGGTGGATAAGGTTACATATTTAGGCATTTGCATTACATCTAATCTTGGGATTATGGCGGACCTAAATATGAAGCCAATGCTGGGCTCAATGCAGAAAGATCTTCGTCGCTTAGACAATCTACATCTATCTTTAATTGGTAGGGCTAATGCTTTGAAAATGGGTTTTTTCCCTAAAATTTTATATTTATTTAGAGCAATATGCTTAGAATTTTCAGATCAATGGTTTAAATCTATGGAGCGCACTTTTTCAAGTTTTATCTGGGCATATTCGCAACCCCGGCGAGCGTATAAACTTTTGACCCTTTCTAAAGAAAGAGGAGGATTAGCTCTCCCAAACCTTAAAGCATATTATTGGGCATCTGTGCTGCTTTTTTTGCTGATTTGTAATATTGTGCCAAAGATATTAGCTATAAAAAACTGTAAGCTGACGAATGACATTGTGTTTTTCCCAGTAGTAGCCTTTGGGCTTTACCACCCCAATAGTGTAATGCATTTGTTTAATGTTGCAGCAAATGGAAGAGCAGAGCTACTAAAGATTAATCTCCGTGAAGTTGAACTGGATCCTGATATCAACCTTGATGTTATAGCTGAAAAGATTGAAGGCTACTCTGGTGCCGACATAACAAATGTGTGCAGGTATTCAAATTTCAATCACGCAATGTTACTGAAGGTGCAGGTATAGATAAGCTGTAAAACTTTCTCGATTTTTTCTCTCTCTCTTACTCTTTTGCACTCACCCTCTCTCTTGTACCCCACAGACTCCACCTACCTGTTATGCTGCCATTATAACTTGTGGCCTGCATGTTTAAAGTTGATCAGTGCAGTACACATTGAACTTGTGCGATATCTCATTAGAGCCTTTAGACTACAGGCCACATATTTAACAAGCTCCAAGTCTTCACACTCCAAATAGCCTTCACCTCTCCCCCTTGATTAATAATCTTTTTTTGTCAGGTACAATGTGACAATAGTAGAGGACAGAGGTGTAACGAGCTTCTCTGCACCCCCTGGAGTGTAGGACGATCCCAACCCTCCATCCTTCAAGGTGCCTCCATTCAACACAAAATTAATGAATATTTGTGAAGGATGGAAGACTCATGGGGCCCTAATCACATTCTGCAGGGGTGTGTGTTTCGGGGGGGGCTAATCATTTTTCATTACAAAAATGGTAGATCAATCTCAGATGTACCACTGCTCATTCTCATCCTGTGGACTATGCTACACATGTGCTCCTTGGTGCTGGCAATCATGCACTTCTGTGTCAAGCAGACTTGGACTGACCGTGTACATTATGAAAAAGGCCTTGCAGGAAGGTAGGTATGAGCAGACCCCTGCAGCCTCTGTGCTAACCAGTGGAGCTCTGGGTGGATGAGTGCACCATGTCCCCCTCCTTTACCAGGGTATTATATCATAATGTAATTTGTATTGGTGTTCAAAACACTCTTGATCCTGGTTGCTATCCTCGGGTAAGTCAAAGGTGAAGTCAAAAGACAAGTTTTGATGCAAGCACAAAATGTCCAGGCAGGACTTCTCCACACCTCTGCTCCACTCCATGCTTCAGTCATCCCTCTCCAAACCCATACCTCTGATGAAGTGGATGCACCCCGAAGTAAAACACGCCATTGTCAACTCTGCAGCAGGTCAAGGCCTTCAAGTAGTTTGTGCTACAGTTTTTTAATGATTCTAGGTTCCTCTGTGGCGTCTTCGGGCCCCATGGATCTGTCAGGGCCCCCCGGTGGACTTCTGCCAGCAAGGCCTGCTCTGGCGCTGACTGACCATGTCAGCTCCAAGCCGATCCCAGGCTATGCCTGCACAACTTTGCAGAAGGCCACACAGTGGTTCTAGCTGCTTCAGTTCCGGTTCTAGATCTGACCCTGGTGCTAGTTTTAGATCTGGAGGTTTCGTTATCAGATTTCGAAGGCACAGCCATTGGTGAGGAATGATTCTGTGGCTGTGTTCTTGCCTCAGCGCCAGTATTACGATAACGTAACATAAGGACATTTTAGTTCAGATTGGGATACAATTCAAGGCCTTCAGCATGCTTCACATGACAATGATGAGGTGGTAGATAAGTTGCTACCTCTTTACTGTAGACCTCCAGAATACTAGTGGCTTTGATAACCACGGATTGAAATTGAACACTCTATTGGGACAGGCAGTGGTGGGCCACAGATCCCTGGCGGTACTTAAACTACTGTGGACTCAAACAAATCTGCGTTCAGAAATCTTCCAATTTGTCTATTCTACTTCAGAGCCTTTGCTGCCCTTCAATGAACCCTTGACAGAAACATTGGTGACTGCATGTTTGAGCCAGCATTTGGCTCCACCAGTGAGTCACCCCTATTGCTAGGCTTCACAGGCCTGCTCCAGGAGACCTGGCCTGATTGAATCAGCACCTGAAACTACAGTGCCTTATGGTTCAGGCTTTTTCTTCTTCTTTCAATCCTTTTTGTTCTTTTGTCCTAGTGTATTCTGCTGGCACCTCATTTCAGTTGGCACATGTGTGCTCTACAGTGGAACTTCTGCCTTCAGTGGGCTCAGCACTGCAATCTTTCAGACACCTTTCGCATTTCAGACGAGGCAGCCTAGGACTTACAGTATTAGCTGAAGAATGCCAAGATGTCTTTCGGCTGACTATTTTCTTTATCCCATTCTGAGCTTACTGTGGTGACGGATGCATCATCTCTGTGCAAGGAAGGTCACCTAGGCGAACCTGAGATCAGAGGCCTCTAATCTCCAGTGGAGTATCAACACCATACTAATTTGTTGGAACTATGTTCAATTTGGCTGGCCCTCAGGGTCTTCGTGGCATTCATCACAGGCAAGTTTGTCCAAATCCTGGCAAAAAACACTACTGCCAAATTGTACTGCTACAAGCACAGTGGTTTTGGTTCTTGTATGTCTTGTCAGGAAGCGTTGTAACTGTGGGAGAATGCTGGATCTTCAAGGCATTTCCCTAACAATCGACCACCTGGCAGGTTCCCCAGCAGGGTTCATTTTGCCAAGCATGAGTGGCGTCTCTCCCTGGAGGTGCATGCCTTGCATTGATCTTTTCGCTTTCACCAAGAACACTTAGTGTTGCACCTTTTGTTCGCTGGAATTTTCACTTCAGGGCTCCTTTGGAGACACAGTGTCCTTTCCATAGGACTATGGTCTTTTTTATGTGTTTCTGCCTCTTCTGCTGCTTTGCTGAGTTCTGAAGAAAGTCCGGAAGTACTGGGCACAGATCATCCTGATAGCCCCAGACTGGGCTCAGCGGGTCTGGTACTCCGAACAGCTGAGCCTGAACAACTGTCCTCCACTCCGTCTTTCTCTTCAGGATAGCCTACTGTCCCAGCAACAGGGCAGGGTTCTTTGTCCGAACCTCCACAAGCTACATCTCCATGCATCTAGATTAAGCGGAACCAGCTTAGTGGTTTAGACCTGCCTGAGGAGGTAGTGGATGTCATCTTGGTTGCTTGTTGTCCATTCACAAAGTCAATCTATTCTGGAACCTGGCTTATGTCGCAGAGCGAGGACATGTTTGCTGATGCTAAACTGCATCAGAAAGAGCATTGTTCTTTTTACCATTGCTGTTCAACTTCGTCGAAAAATCATTGGTCAAGCCAATAGGTCCCAAAGGTGAGAGCTCTTGGCATTGCCAATATTGGTTTCTTGGCTGGGAATGAGTCTGGGAAATAAGTGAGCCATGCCCTTTCGCTTGGCACTTTACAGGCCTGTATCTCTTTCATCACCATCTACATTCATCACTGACATTTCCTTACCCAGCTTTCAGTTTAGGGCCTTTCACTTTTAAACATGTTGATTAAAAATAGTCCTAAAATAACTAATTTGTATCGTCCCTTAAGTTTCAAGGGTGCTAAGCGTAGATGACTTAGGCAGATTTATTTTACACAGTTGTCCTTAATATCAGCCTCTACATTTTACCCAGAGAAACTCATTTTGTCATCTGAATAATCAGTCACCGCAGGCTTTCATTCCTCCTTCTTCTGCTGTGAATCAGAAACATCTTTGGCTAGATCCCTCTTGCTGTACCGTGCAGGTCCTCGTTTTCTGCCTCTTGCCCTTGTGACTTCTCTGCCCATGTTTTCCCTTCTTTTTCTTGACCTAGTGACCTCTCCGACCATTTTTCTCCTTTTTCTTGCCCTTCGTGAATTCTCTGCCTCATTTTACCATCCTTTTCCCGCCCTTTCCGCTACCGTTTTCTTCACGCTTCCACCAGCCCCACCCACCACCACCCAGTGCCCCTCCCTCCTCCCAGGACCTACTTAATGAAGGCTGCAGTGCGACCCCATTGAGCAGGTCCCTGACCCAGCTCCCTTTTGCTATTCGTTCTCGTGCAACTGATCTTCCTTTTGTGCCTTCACTTTTGCCCTTGTGACTTCTCTGCCTGTTTTTTCCCCTTCTTTTTCTTGCCCTTGTGACCTGTGCCTCATTTTTGCATCTTTTTCTTGCCCGTTTCTGCTGCTGTTTTCTTCCCACCTCCTGCCAGCCCCTCCCACCACCACCCAGTGCACCTCCCTCCCCCCAGGACCTACTTAATGGAGGCTGCAGCAGACACGCACAGCTTCTGTGTGCCAAAGGCAAGTCCATTTGCGCCCATCTGCACCTGGACGGTCCCCTGAGCCAAGAACCATGGCTCATCTACCCTCGCAGCTACACCGCCGCCGAAATCCAAACCCTGGACCTCAGACACAGCAAACAACAATTGCTGCTGCACCTCCCCACTATCCACGGTAGGACCTTTTTCCTGCCTGCATTGCCCCTTCACCTGCAACACCGGGGCACCCACCAACACCACAACCACCAACACTCCCACTGACCAGCAAAGCATACCTGTTGCGGAACCACTCGCCTATACATGCTCATTCTGGAAACACACCATAGAAACGTGGGTTCTCATCACCTCCCTCACCCCGACGTCGTCTTCCTAACCGAGACCTGGCTTACCCCCGAATCAGCTCCTGTCATCGCCACAGAAAACACCTGACGGAAACAAGATCGCACACCCGGACCGCATCAACGAACATGGAGGAGGTTTCACCATCATTCACAAAGAACACTTCCACTGCACCAAAACTACAGACGACACCACCCCATCCATGGAGCACCTCAACTTCAAACGGATTGGAAATCCCCCATCAGGGGCACCTTTGCCTACAGACCACGCCCCAGCAACACCATTCCCGACCTCATCGCCCCGCTCGCTATAGACTCCAGAGACTACATCTTCTTCGGAGATCTAAATTTTCACCTTGAAGACCTCAATGACGCCAACACCGCCAACCTCCTTGATAGCATGAACAACATCGGACTCACCCAACTCATCACCAGCCCCACGCACATTGCGGGTCACACACTAGACCCTATTCTCACATTCAGCAACATAGTCAAGTACAACCATGTCACCAAACTCACCTGGAAGGACCACGCCATCATCTACTTCTACATCACTAGCCCCTCCGCCGCCTCCCCTTAACCACCCAGTTACCCCCACCGCTGCTGAGGCAAAGTGTCAGAAAGCCAATGGGCAGATGCCCTCAACACATCCCACCCGGACACCGCATCCAACCTGGACCAGGCTGTCAAAAATTGCACCTACCAGCTGCACCGACAATGTTGCCCCCATCAAGCCTGGCAGACTCAAGCGATCCACCAAACAGGCCAGATGGTACACCAAAGAACTGAGAGCAACAAAACGAGATTGCAAGTGACTTGAAAGGATATGACACACAAACAAGGTCACTGCAGACAGGACCACCTTTAAAACAGCCCTCAATCACTACCACCTGCTACTGAAATAAATAAAAAGGAAGGCGCTTGCCAACAGCATCAAGGCCAGCTCCAACCACAGCAAAGAGCTCTTCAACATCATCAGAGAGTTCACCAACCCTGCAGCCACGGAAAACAACATCACCCCCTCCCAAGAACTGTTTGACACACTGGCCGACTTTTACCATGACAAGATCTCCACCATCTACAAAAACTTCAAACCCCAGCCCAAACTTTCTGATTTCCTCCGCCTCCACCGACTCACCACTTGTGACCCGGTCAATCCCCAGGACACCACCTCCATCATGAAATCTGTCCACTCAGGAGCCCCCACGGATCGTTGCCCGCACCACAGTTTCAACTTTGGGAACATCAGGATCTACAGGGAGCTTACCACCCTCTTCAACTCCTCTTTCACCACAGCCACCTTCCCCAAATACTGTAAACACGCAGAAGTCAAGCCTCTACTCAAGAAACCTTCCGCCGACCCCAGTGAACTCAAAAACTACCGCCCAATCTCTCTGCTCCCCTTCCCCGCCAAGGTCCTGGAAAAAGTCATCAACCGCCAACTCACAGAATACCTGGAGAATAACCATCTCCTGGACACCTCCCAATCCAGATTCCACAGCACCAAAACCAACCTGATTGCAGCCACAGGCGACATCAGGACCGGGGAGAAACAGCGGCGCTGATCCTACTCGACCTCTCAGCAGTTGTCGACATCATATCCCACCGCACTCTGATCAAGAGGCTGCATCAGATTGGAATTCAAGGAGATGCCCTCAAGTGGATCGCCTCCTTCCTCACCAGAAGAACGCAGAGAGTCCGCCTACAGCCATTCACCTCTAATCCTGAGGAAATCATTTGCGGCGTCCCTCAAGGATCTTCCCCCACACTGGTCAACAGCTACATGACCCCCCTGGCCAACATCGTCAGAGCCCACAAACTAAACATCTCCTACGCTGACGACTCCCAGCTCATCCTCTCGTTCTCAGAAGATCCCGCAAACATACGAACCAACTTTCACAGGTGCATGTTGAGCATCACCGACTGGATGAGGGACAACTGCCTGGAGTGCAACATGGACACAGCGGAAGTGCTGATCTTCGACAACACCACCCCCCCTTGGAACGACTCCTGGCAGCTCTCGAACTTGGACCTTCACCTAAACCTGCTTTCTCGCTCTTCGCATGCTACGTAGAATTTTCCAATGGCTCCCCATCAAAACCAGACGGACTGTCACTCAAGTCCTAGTCACCAGCCGACTGGACTATGGCACCACACTTTACACAGGGCTCACCACACACCTTCTGCAGAGACTCCAGACCATATAGAACTCCGCTGTCAGACTCATCCTCGACCTCCCCAGGCGAACTCACATCAACCCTCACCTCAAGAAACTCCACTGGCTACCCATACAGGATAGCTGCCAATTCAAGCTGCTGATCCACACCTCCTAGGCCCTGCACAACCAAGGTCCAGCCTACATCAACCACCACCTGAACGTCCACCAACAATCCAGACTCCTGCGATCTGCGTCCCTCTCTCTCGCCCACACCCCCAGCATCTGCTGATCCTATAGCGGAGGATGATCCTTCTCCTACCTCGTGGCGAAAACCTTGACCAACCTCCCCTTGCAGCTTCAGACCTCCACCTCTCTCCTAGAATTCCGGAAGGAACTCAAGAACTGGCTGTTCAACTGATTCCATCGTGAACCAGCACGTCCCTCAGCGCTTAGATACCATCTTGGGTGATTAGCCGTGCTCTACAAATCCACTGATTGATTGATTGGAGTATAATCAAAGACAAAGCTTCTAGCATGCTTGCTAGCAAATAGATGGCGAAATAACAGGATTGTGTGGAATATCGGATTAGTACACATTCCTGCCACGCAAGTGTAAGAAATCTGTCTTTAGTGTTTTTTTTCCTTTTTATGGGCACTGTTTTGGAGGTATTATGACTCCATGCTCTGTGATGCTGCCATTTGGTGCTATTCAGTGCAGCAGTATGTGTTCCTAAATCTTTACTGTATAATTGGTTGTGCCAAATTGGGTTGTTTAACATTCCAGTAAGACCATTGTAAGTTGGTACAAAAATTGCCCCAGTTAAATGTCATATGCGGGTTACAGTGTGAACCTGCACTACCAACATATTTTATGAAAATGTATGAGTTCAGTGAGCACCATTGTGCTCTGGCTGGGCTGCAGTTTAAATGGACTGTAGCGACACATGCAGCTTGAGATTGTTGACAAATGAGACTGCTGTCTAGTACTTTGCTCAGCTGGAGGAGATGAGTTCCAGTAAATAGTTTAAGCTAGAAAGTAAAATCTTTGACTGATGTGACCCACTTGGCCTATCTGACCTCCCTTCCATTGCGATCAGCCTGAAATTGCACCAAAGTCACTTCACCCATAAACAGATCTTTCAGTTTGCACTTGTATGTTTGTGCTTCTTTCCTCAAAACTTTAGATAATTACATTTCTAGATCCCTTCATCCGATGTGGTTCAGATTGGTTTCTTGTTAGTTATTACATTTTTCATGATTTTTGTAAATTGGTTTGGGTTTTTTATTATCCTGTTTTCTTGACTTTAAAATTGGTTGGTTCTTCTTAATTTAACACAAATGTCACTTGGAAATTGCCTGCAGTTTGTGTTGTTACCAGGGGTTACAGTTTGTGTCGTTACCAGGGGTTGAGAAGAGTTCCTTACAACTGTGTTGTGACCAAATTAGACTGCTTTTATTAAGTTGGCAGGGGAACCCCTCCCAAGTTTATAACAATTTCTGACAGCAGCCCTGTTGTACCTTAGTCTAATTTCTCAAATCCTTGGTCCATGCTTCAGCTTTTCAGAATGGCTGTTTCCTTTAGGACTACAACAAATTTCCAGCTGCAGCAGTATCTGTATAATGGAATGCGATTGAGGTGTTAGACCCGACTGACCATGTCCTTTGCAAATCTCTATTGCAAACCTTTTTGGTCACTCTTACTCCTACTTACCATTGTCAATGCCTCCCTCACTCAAGGCATCTTTCAAAAAGCTCACAAGACTAGCGAGATGCTCCTAAAGAACCCTACACTTAATCCTGATGATTTCACCAACTACTGGTCTGTCACTTACCTACCATTTTTCAGCAATATCATTGAAAAAGCAGTTTATGTTCGACTCCAAGATCACATCAGTTCTAACCATCTCCTGTATGACTACCAGTCTGGCTTCAGATCACACTGCAGCAAAGAGACCCCCCACCTTACACATGATAGACGCCCTTTTGACCACGGATGCAGATGAACTTCCTCCTGATATTGCTTTCCTCACAGCTGCCTTCGACACAGTCGACCATCTATCCCTCATACGCACCTTAGATACACAAATACGATCTGCCTGCAGTGTCCCTCACTGGTTCTCCAACTTTTATAACCAACACCAGTTTGTTCACATGGGCAACTCTATGTTAGAAAAGATCCCTACCACAGGTGGAGTCCCTCAGGGTTCCATGCTGTCTTCTGTCATCTTCAACCTTTACATGGAGCCGCTTGGTGCTCTACTCACAGAAAACTTGAAAAAAGAATGAGCCTGTACCTTGCGTTCTTTGTTTAGTATACAATTTCACTAAATAGTCAAACCCATCGATTTCAGTTTGAGCAGGTATTTTATTTTAACCTTTTTATTTTCACTAGATTCTTATTTTTTGCTGCTTTTTTGATCAGAAAAAAACATGTGTCTGGTCATATCAAAAATTCTAGACATAAATGTGCTATACAACATATATTTACATAAATCAGTGTGTGACTTTTACAAAAAAGAAAATCTAATACATATATCACATCCAATACATATATCACAATTGTTATTCTCAATTTTAATCCTGAAACTCTTAAAGCATCTATATTCAGTATCCCAAATCAATACAGGGAAACTATTATTTTAGAAATCTTCTCAGATTAAATTTTTTCAGGTTTTTGTACCTTATATGCCGGGCATTTAAGCGGCGCTCGCTGATTTAGATTAACTTGCGTTCTCTGCAAAAATATTACAGAACGCAATTATACATTTCAGCATTTATATATTTAGAGATAACCTTTTCTCTTCTCATTTTAAGCTTACCTATTCTCTGACTTGGTTGAACTGCAATTGCTTTCATCTCCTGATCCCTCTCTGCCTCCGTTTGGTCAGCAATGGAGTTCAGCCATGAGGTTCAAGCTAATATGGTGTCTCCCTAGGTACCCTGGGAAATGTAGTTTCAGATATTAACCAATAGAAAACGATCTCTTGTTGAGCCTATGTGTTGCATTCTGGATGACATAGTTTAAGTCTTTGATAGCTCTGTCATGCTGTTAAGACCTGTCATTGTGCAATTATATTTAAGTATTAAATAGGGTTCTTTTTGAAGTAAAGCACTATCAATAGGATATTTTGATGCTTTAACCACCGTCAACACAGTCCATTTGAAGTCATTTTCGCCATGAGATTTCTCTATGAAATGCTCTACCATTGGTGCAGTAATCACTTTTTTCTTTATTCGCGATCTATGTTGTGTGATTCGAGTATTAACCTGTTGATTCGTTTTGCCTATGTATATTTTCAAACATGGACAAATTATAGCATATACTGCATTTCTGGTTTTGCAATTAGTGAAATCCAGATGTTTCCATTTGATGTTATTATGGACAAATTCTGTTCCTTCTATTGTAGTGCTGCAAGCAATACAATTGCCGCATTTTCGGTGGCCTTCAATTGGTTTAAGATTCCATTGCGTTAATAGATCACTTTTTTGTCTGGGTAAGGAAATGTCTGCACGTACTATTTGCTGGCCAATGCTTTGGCCCTTTTTCATCGCAAATAGTGGTTTTGGAAAAGGACATTCAAGGTTTTCAAGGAGGTGCCAATTCTTCAATACAATTTGTCTAAACTTATTTGTGTCTGGACTAAACGTTGATACACAAACTAGTCTGTCTAGACTCTAGAGGTTTTTTATCTTTTACCTGCAGGAGGCTTTCACGAGGTGTGAATCTTGCTCTTTTTGTAGAGTGTTTCAACAGCTTTTTAGGATATCCTCTTTTTGTCATCTCATTACAAAAAGTAGTGGCGTGTTTTTCAAATTGTGATGTCAATGTGCAATTCCTCCTGATCCTTAATAACTGCCCATAAGGGAGATTTTCTTTAAGACCTCTTGGATGTGCACTTTTATGATGCAACATAGTGTTTCTGTCTGTCTTCTTCTTGTAGAGAGATGTTGTTAGATGATTATCCATAGGGGTTACCTCTACATCTAAGAACGTCATTTTGGTCTTACTTGATTCCACAGAAAATTTGATGTCTTGGTGTCAGGCATTTAGCCATTCATGGAACGAATTCAACTCCACCTGGCTCCCCTGCCACAGGCACCAGATGTCGTCGATATATCATTGCCACTGCAGTATATTACTTCGAAAGGGATTGTTCTGTTCAACATATATTTTTTCATATTGAGCCATGTAGAGGACCGCCATCTCCGGTGCATAAGGACATCCCATGGCGGTCCCCTTTACCTGCATAAAGAATTGATCATCAAATCTAAAATAGTTCTTTTTGAGGGTGACCTCTGCTAGTTGTAGTATAAATATCGTGGGAACCCTATGGGGCCGCTCTCTACTCTCTAAATACAGCTCCATCACTTCTAACGCCTCATCCTGCGGTATCTGCGTATAAAGTGATGTAACATCAAATGTAACCATTATTTGTGTCTGGTCATCAAATGGAGTACCCTCAATCTTAGTGATGAAATCTGTGGTGTCTTGGAGGTATGACGGGACATCCTTAAGGAACGGTTTCAAAAAGAAATCTATATATTTAGAGATTGGCTCTAAAATAGAGCCACAACCCGAGACTATAGGTCGTCCCGGCGGATCTTCTAAATTTTTATGTATTTTCGGTACAAAGTACAATATAGGTGTTCTTGGTTATTTCTTAGTTAAAAAATCATACTCTTTTGGTCCCAGATATCCTCCAGGTGAAAAATGTTCCAGTTATATTTATAGAAGATAATGAATACAAAAGAGGCTTCAGCTTTATTAATACAAAGTGTAGCAGGGACCTTATGGTCCACACGATAGAGACGGCCCAAAGATTATGCTTAAAAGAAGCAGAGGAATTAGAGCGACTAACACAGGCTATTAAGGATAACCAGTCTGTCACAGAAGCTAAGGCTCATCAAATTTTCTGTAGAATCAAGTAAGACCAAAATGACGTTCTTAGATGTAGAGGTAACCCCTATGGATAATCATCTAACAACATCTCTCTACAAGAAGAAGACAGACAGAAACACTATGTTGCATCATAAAAGTGCACATCCAAGAGGTCTTAAAGAAAATCTCCCTTATGGGCAGTTATTAAGGATCAGGAGGAATTGCACATTGACATCACAATTTGAAAAACACGCCACTACTTTTTGTAATGAGATGACAAAAAGAGGATATCCTAAAAAGCTGTTGAAACACTCTACAAAAAGAGCAAGATTCACACCTCGTGAAAGCCTCCTGCAGGTAAAAGATAAAAAACCTCTAGTCTAGACAGACTAGTTTGTGTATCAACGTTTAGTCCAGACACAAATAAGTTTAGACAAATTGTATTGAAGAATTGGCACCTCCTTGAAAACCTTGAATGTCCTTTTCCAAAACCACCATTTGCGATGAAAAAGGGCCAAAGCATTGGCCAGCAAATAGTACGTGCAGACATTTTCTTACCCAGACAAAAAGTGATCTATTAACGCAATGGAATCTTAAACCAATTGAAGGCCCCGAAAATGCGGCAATTGTATTGCTTGCAGCACTACAATAGAAGGAACAGAATTTGTCCATAATAACATCAAATGGAAACATCTGGATTTCACTAATTGCAAAACCAGAAATGCAGTATATGCTATAATTTGTCCATGTTTGAAAATATACATAGGCAAAACGAATCAACAGGTTAATACTCGAATCACACAACATAGATCGCGAATAAAGAAAAAAGTGATTACTGCACCAATGGTAGAGCATTTCATAGAGAAATCTCATGGCGAAAATGACTTCAAATGGACTGTGTTGACGGTGGTTAAAGCATCAAAATATCCAATTGATATTGATAGTGCTTTACTTCAAAAAGAACCCTATTTAATACTTAAATATAATTGCACAATGACAGGTCTTAACAGCATGACAGAGCTATCAAAGACTTAAACTATGTCATCCAGAATGCAACACATAGGCTCAACAAGAGATCGTTTTCTATTGGTTAATATCTGAAACTACATTTCCCAGGGTACCTAGGGAGACACCATATTAGCTTGAACCTCATGGCTGAACTCCATTGCTGACCAAACGGAGGCAGAGAGGGATCAGGAGATGAAAGCAATTGCAGTTCAACCAAGTCAGAGAATAGGTAAGCTTAAAATGAGAAGAGAAAAGGTTATCTCTAAATATATAAATGCTGAAATGTATAATTGCGTTCTGTAATATTTTTGCAGAGAACGCAAGTTAATCTAAATCAGCGAGCGCCGCTACAAGAGAGGAGGTGATCCAGGTAGCGTTTGAAAAGCAGATAGCGCAAATGCCCGGCATATAAGGTACAAAAAGCTGAAAAAAATTTAATCTGAGAAGATTTCTAAAATAATAGTTTCCCCTGTATTGATTTGGGATACTGAATATAGACGCTTTCAGAGTTTCAGGATTAAAATTGAGAATAACAATTGTGATATATGTATTGGATGTGATATATGTATTAGATTTTCTTTTTTGTAAAAGTCACACACTGATTTATGTAAATATATGTTGTATAGCACATTTATGTCTAGAATTTTTGATATGACCAGACACGTTTTTGCTGATCAAAAAAGCAGCAAAAAATAAGAATCTAGTGAAAATAAAAAGGTTAAAATAAAATACCTGCTCAAACTGAAATCGATGGGTTTGACTATTTAGTGAAATTGTATACTAAACAAAGAACGCAAGGTACAGGCTCATTCTTTTTTCAAGTATATATAAACGGCCCTCCCTGTGCCTTGCCCCATGGGCCTAACTCCCTTTTTTTCTGACTACTCACAGAAAACAGCATCAAGATTCACTAATGTGCCGATGATACACCACTCTGCTTGAATGTATCCTCTGCTTCAGGCTTCCAATGGCTCAAACACTGCTTGAACATCATGCGGGCCTGCATGTCCTGCCCCTACCTGAAGTTAAGCCAGACCAAAATAGAATTTCTATTATTTGCCAAGAACAACAAGCAAGAAACAGAACAAGCCTGGCTCAAAGACATGAACCATGATAGCTTCACAACCCCATCTCTTACCAAATGCTAAATCACTTGAATTGACCCTTGACACCAACCTTTTCTTCAAGGAACACATTACCAAAAAATAAAGGATGGCCTGGTACCAGCTCTCTCTTCTAAAACTGTTTCGTGCAGAAATTGGCTTTAGAACTGCTGTTCAAGTCCTTTTACCCTTGCATCTAGATGGCTGTAATGCCCTACTCCATGGCAACCCAGACCCCAGACTGGCATTCCTTAGGGACATCCTATACACCCCAGAAAATCTCAACCAGGACCTGAAGAAATATGATCACATCACCCGCACACTGATGGAATTCCGTTGGCATCCCTTCGCAGCATGCATCATCTTCAAGCCCCGCTGTATCATTTATAAAGCATCATAATCTGTACCCTGGTTATCTTGCAGACAAGCTCAGCAACTCTGGTAGGGCTTGGCACATCCGCTGCCAGGACAGCCATCAGACTGCAGACTAAGAAGTGTAAAAAAGAAAAACCAAGGCCACAGGCCTTTTCCGTCTATGCGCCCAGGATGTAGAACAACATCCACATATCCATCAGGACTGCCCAACACTGCTCCAATTTAGGAGAGTTGAAGACTCACCTCTTTAAGAACACTATATCACAATACATTAGCAGTCCACAACTCCACTTCCTCTTCTATTACTCGCCAACTTTAAGCTTGTGTTTGACCTTGTACAACACTCCGCTACTATGCCTAGGTGCCCGCTATAGAAATCAGGCCTGGGCGTAGTTCACAGAGTTTTGCAACGCTGAACTCCGCGAAGTTACAAAAAACTCGGAGTTCCGCAAGGGGCGGAGTGCAGTGCGAACTGCCGTTCGTGCTGGTCTTCCTGCCGCTCGGGTAGAAATTCTACGTGAGCGGAGTTTTCTGCACTTCGCGAGCTCCGCGGAGCACAGAGTGCAGAACACTCTGCAAACTCCGCGAACAGAGCGGAGTTCACCGCCCAGGCCTAATAGAAATACCATGTAGAAACATACAGACATACATGTATATATATACATATATTTATTCCACTTGGAACTAGAGAAGCTGCAATACCACCAATGGAGTCAGTCTAAATAACTGATCTGCTTTAGTTAAACATAACCTAATCACTTAGGGTTTTTAATGGATTTTATGCCCAAAGCTAAATATTGCTCTTTCATCATATAATTACATTCGATGGTCCATTTGCATTCTCTACAATTTTTAGGGTTGGAGAAAGTTGCACAATTTCTATAATTAATCACAATTGCTAGTTATTTCTTCATCACTATTGTACTTAAATGATTACATTTCTCCTTCTCCCATTTTTCTCACATCCATGTATAGAATATCTTTTGATCTCAGTGCTGCAGTGGCAACATAATTACAAATATCAGAGCTGTAAAAATGAGGAGCACTACATGTACGTAGATTTATTATATAAATGTCATGCAATTGCATGTGATATACATCTTCGAGGTGCTGCAGGTACAAGACTAGTTCAGCTTACTCTACATGATCTGGAAGCACAGTTAAGCTTTCGCTGGTGAAAGACCAATAAGCTGTCTTCTTGCTCTAAAGCACAAAATATTTCACTTTGCCTCACATTACCTTATACTTTTTTTCTTGCCTCTCTTAGTCATGCTTTATATTCATTCGATTTATGTTCTCTTGCTGACTGCGTGACGTGCCTTGTATCTGCCACGAGTACCAGTAAAGAATTTGCAGTTGCAACTTTAGATTACATCATTGACCTACATATGATATATTTATAAACACGTCTATTTTCAGTGATTTTACACAGCCGAAAACACCCTTTCTTGATCTTTAAAGTGATGTCATTGATTTGCATCATTTAAGCTTTACCGCAAATGCTTGCAAAAAGCACATCTTTCACAGTTTCTACTCCACTCCAGCACAGACCTGGGTCCCATTGTCTGTACGTCAAAAGGCTTTTTTCATTGTCCACAGGTCTATCATTATCTATAAATACGGGTAACTTTTCTCTGGGGACCATATATTTTGAAGACTTTCCATCTGGCACCTATGGCATTTTTATTACAAATAGAGGTATTTCAGGAGCTAACCTAATGTGTGACTATGAATAACTGTTGAATATGTGAAACTCTGTGGTTGTAGAATGGTTTGGAAACAACTCTGAAATGCTTGTAGAGGAGAAGTGATGGACTTGTGGGTGGCAGGCAGCTGACTGCTGTACCTTATCCACTAACCTAATGATTAGCAAAGAGAAGTGTTAAGCGAAGATTCTGTTGGTAAGAGCTGTCTCTTTTCTTTAAAGTATTGGGATATTATGCATCACAATACATACAGAAATGAAAAATTTCTCAGTTCTTAGATGGAACTAACTTTGCCTATAAGATTTACAACTTTCTTTGTTTTTGATTAGTTACTATATTAATATTTACTACTATGTTCCTTACTTAGATTATCCTCGAGATAAGATAAATTATCTCATTCCACTGATGTAGTGTTATGCCCCGTTAACACACTATAACACAGGAGTTATATCAACAGTAAAAGGCTGCTCAGAAAGGCAGAAAACAAGCTGTAAACTCATCGGTACTAGTTCTACATCATAGGCTCTTCACCTAATTCATATTCACCACAGGAAAAATGCCTTTGCTAAACTTTACAATTGCCAAAATGAGTTTTGAATGAGGGTAAAAGGAGGCCTGATAAACATTACTTTAGTATTGTTTAGAAAAAGGCTACCTGTACCTTTAAGAAGGCTATCTCCTTCCAATCCCAGAATGCACTGTACTGGCATCATTTTACATCATTCAGTGTTTTCAACATTGAAAAACCTTTCCAAGCTTTCTTTGGTTTTCCCATCTATTTTATCTGTCACAATTATTTCACTGTTGGTGAGGTGCCCTTCATGTGGCAGGAAAAAGCAGGTTTGGGTCCTTGCAAGGTTTGTGTAGTGTGCCTTCCTAGTTCATGTTCTGCAACTGAATGTGAATTTTGTGTAAAGATGGCCAAAAGAACACTTACAGATTGCAAAGGCATCAGTCTGAGGGGCTTGAAGACCCGAGGACCAAGAAGAAGCACCAGTCTGAAAACACTTCCAGAGAGGGTGTTTCCTCTACTATGACACAGCCCTCAGCCCCAAAGGCCTCCATAGAAGCGGGAGATCCAGGAAAAGATCTAAAAAGAAAGAAAAAAAATATCATTATTCCCATCACTGTTGACCCCGATCAACATGAAGGAAATTGACGTTGGCTAAAGGTATAGTGCCAACATGCTCTCTGTTGGGAGTGGGATCTTTGTCGACGGTGAAAAATCATCACTATTTAACGCAGGGAAGATCTTCAACGTTGAAGCACTCATCAATTGGCATCACCATCTAGTTTGATGTCATACCATTTGACATCGAGACACAAGCTACAATTCCGAGATAGGCATCAACATCGAGACATTCGATGTCAGAGCGATATGCAGACTCTTACAGATCACCATAAAGGATTTCAGTTTCCTCCTCTACAAATGCCAGAGGCCTTTTCACTGAAGAGATGTCTCAGTTTGTCTCCTACATTGGATATGACCTAAGCTCTGCTTAGTCCTTTGGCTTTCAGAATTTCTCCAGAAGTTCCAGTTCAATGCCTGTGCAGTGTTTAAATCTGCTACACCCAGTGACACCGAAGGTGACTGTCTCGATATCATCATTCATGTCTATAATCAGAAAAAGGCCTCCTTCACTTAGGGAAGTCACTGAGAACTGTTTTACCCCAGGAGACACCACATGCACCTTTGCTGCCACACGATATTCCTCCAAAGCATTACCATCCACAGCCTAATTGTATATTTGAGACGTCATCTTCACTATATCTTGAAGGTCAGCTGGATGGAATACAGAAACTTCCTTAACAAGATCACCAGCTAGAGTTTTTCCTATGGCTGATATCATCATGCTTCAGGATATATTAGCTAGAAGGGCCCAAATGCAGAATATAGCTTTGGAAGCTTCTTACTCACTCAGCTATCTCTACAATCATGGCGACTCTACAAACTCATCCAGTGCCCAGGCCATTGCTTCCTCTAGTATCTGATCTTTCAGAACTTGCTAAGAAAAATGTTTTGACAAAGGCAACTACCAAGGCTGTAACACCCCGCCTTTTGAAAAAATACAAGACTCCAGAACAGGTTCCAGCCTTTTTTGGTTTGACCCAAAGCCTGTCTCAGTCATAGTATCAGCAATCAGGGAATGGCACTTGTAGAAAATTACCATCTTTTACGTGATGTCCTCCTAGATTTTTGCCCCATATGTTTAGATGGCTTTAGAACTCTGGGCACATTACCCCTGCCAACCAGTAGTAAAGTGCCTGTGCTCCACCTTTTAAACATTGTTAAATTGGTTTACCCCCGATTGGTGTCTTTAACTTGCCTAGAAGTCCCTAGTCTATGATGTAGAAAAGTGCACCTTCAGCCTGGATGTTAAATGTAACTTGTGGACTTCAGTACCTTTTATGCCGTCCATTAGAGTGACGGTAAAACATGGCTTCAGGCCTACCCTGTTTAGCCTGACTGCAGCAGCGTAAACCTGCAGTGCGACCTGTCAAAATAATCCTTTTTTGCAGGAGAAAACCCTCCTTTTAATTATTAATAAGTCACACCTTTGTAGGCCTTGTGGCACACAAGGCAGGGTGCATGGTACTTATAAGTGGTACATGTAGAAAGCTACCATGTCCCTACAGTGGCAAAGCCCTGAAAGCCATTTTCTTTGTAAGAAGGCTATGGCTGGCCCATAGAGAAACATTGCCAATGAAGATTGAATATTAATTCTGCTCTCTCTGGTTGGGGACCAGCTAGAAAGATGAGCATACAACTACTTTTAATATTGATTAAAAACCCAACTCAATGGTGAAGTCGGATGTTGGATGTTTAATAAATATTAAGGAAAAGTAACTTTTAGAGGTGTGAAAACTGGGCCCAGAGCAGAAACAATGACTTGGGTGTTTGGAGTTGTTTTTGCTCCCCTAGCAGAAACATCAGTTGGGCTGTACCCAGGAACCTAAATTACTTCTAAGTGGCCTCCTGTTAGGTGACACCTGGAAAGGCCCAGCTTTTGACCTCCCACTCAGGCAGGCACCAAACTCAGTGGGAGGAAGCTTGCCCCAGAACTTGTGTGGCTTGACCACAGAGGAGGGGACTGCTCATTACCCTGATCATTCTTTCGGTGGACACACAGGCTCTGTACAAGGGGAGATGGGTTTCCCCATCTTGGACTTTAAGAGTAGGGGGCACTTTGGGATTGTTTGCAGTAGGGCAAAGAGGAACTGCTGCAAAAGTGGGTAAGGTTATCCCAGGGAACTTTTAACCCATTGGTTAGGGAGGAGACAGGAATCACCCTCATCCACTAGCTGGTCACAGACATAAATGTGGAACCCCAAGGCACCCTCTTCAGAACACTTCCTGGACTTGCGGAAGAACAGAAGGGGACAGCACATGTTGTCTGTGACCCGAGAGGAGCCCTAAAGGACTGAATCTGCTTCCCCTTGACCCATAACAAAGACGTGAACTCCAGGGATCAGATGGCTGACCTTCTTTGTAGCTACAGGGCCGTAATAAGCTGCAAGAGGCCTTTTCACAGAAGTACCCAAATGACCAGTACTAACTGGACCTGACTAGGACTCTGGTGAATGCTTCTACTGGAGTGAGTCTCGACCCCCAGGAGATGTTCCTAAGGTTCTTGGACCCTTGACTGTGTGTAACCAAACTTCTCCTACCATACCTGAAAACCTGGGAATTTGAACATTTCTGGACTTTCAGAACTCTGAAGTACTGGGGCAAACCACTGCAGCCTATCCTTGCTGGGCTGAGAAAACAAGTTTCTCCTGCACGGAGCTTCTCCACAGCAGCAAATCCGACTCTGCGAACCCTCAGTGTGTAGATATCCGGCTTCGTCAAACACATTGTCAGATACAGCTACAGCCTAGACCTAATGGCCCCAAAAGGATTCTGAGTTCCTAAAAAGGAGACTAAGTCCGAAGGTAAAAAACTTGATCAGGCGAAAGCTCAAAAAATATCCTGCAGGCGAGAGGACTTTCCTGGGTGTGAAATTTGATTTTCTCCTGCTCTGAGCTTTTCGTGTCAAAATCATTGACTTCAGCGGGACCTCGTCCAACACCTGTCCGACAGCGGGAAGACTTCTTCGGACACAGCCTGCTGCCTTGCCCTGCTGAAGGATTTTAACTTCAACAAAAAAGTCCCAAGATATGAACTATGACCTGGTCATCTCTGGCTGGTGTTTCTGACCAGAGCTTCATCGCAGTCAGTCTCAAATCGTGTCCAGATTCCGGTCTACTGCAATTGGTTCTAACATTGGCACTTTGAGCTTTTTGGCACTATTTTCACTTAAGACTTTAAAAATTAAGATCTCCAGTTCTTATTGTCGTCTTGGTGCCATTTTATTCATTACATTTCACTCTATTTTGTCAAGTTCAGATGGGGATTATTATTGCTTGGTATTTTGACTTTATTACTGTTTTGTACTGCATAAATACTTGATACATAGCCCTCAACTAAGCCTGTCTGCTCTGTACCCTAACTACTAATTTAGTAACTTTGAGGGTTCACCCTGACAAGAGTTGTGATTATTCCTCGAGGTGGGCAGTGGCCCACATCAAATAATAATCCAATTTCTTACACCACGTCTCCGATTCAAAGACATTTACTCCTTCTGATAGGCAAAACAAAAGGATGGACGCTGCTGGGAAGATCTGTAGTACTGCTGCCACAGTGATTAAGTCTGCTAGTGCCATGACCCTTTTAGGGAGGTATGACTGAGCAATCTTTAAAAGCCTGAATGCCTAGAGAAAGACGTCAAGTTTACACAGAAGAGGGGGCGTGGCCAAGCCGCCGACCATAATGGCCACGCGGAGGTGAAGCTCCACCAGCATTCCCTCAGATCCGGGCCCCTGTGGGGCGTGTGGTGTGGTGTCACTGCCGTTGATGCCATGATCTAACTATTTAAAAAAGGCACAATAGAACGGCGTGGGGTTCCGACTGTCGGAGAGCCCCTGGAGGGTCAGGGCTCTGGCCCTGCCACTTCACAGGCGCAATTTCCCGGAAGACGTTTCAGCTATCACTAGCCACCTGACTAGCTTCGCGCCAATGACCGTGGACACAGTTAATGACCTGTTACCTGCCACTAAGTCAGGATCCCCGACCGATCCATGCCCGCCGGAAATCATTCATGGTGTCTCTAATAAAGTTAGTGTCTTGCTGGCCCCCCTCCTGAACAATATTATCAGGGCTGGTGACTTACCGGTTTCCTGGAAGAAAGCCTGTATCAGACCCCTCCTAAAGAAACCTTCCCTTGATCCGCTCGAAGTAACAAACTATCGCCCGATCTCCTGCTTGCCCTTAGCAGCCAAACTTTTGGGAAAAGCCATTAACTCAGAGCTAAATGGCTACCTTAACACCTACAATCTTCTAGATTCCACCCAACATGGCTTTCGATCGGGCCACGCAACGGAGTCTGCACTAATCATGGCCACGGAGGAAATCCGTTGGCAAATTGACGGGGGCAGCAGAGCTGTCCTCGGTCAATCATACAGTACTTACGCAACGGCTGGAGGCAATAGAAATTAGGGACACCGCGCTAACTCTTCTCACCTCTTTTCTGAGAGCCAGAGAACAGAGGGTGTGCTGGGATAACTTAAAATCTGACAAATTCTATCTCCCCTGTGGAGTTCCACAGGGGTCAGCACTCTCGCCCACGCTGTTCAATATTTACGTGACACTACTGGCCAAACTAATCAAGGACCAAGGTTTCTCGCTAGTAACGTATGCCGACGATATTCAAATTATAATTTCTATCTCCTCAACGGCAGATACAGTGTCGGCTCGATTCTACAGCAGTCTTGGGTACGTCATGGAATGGATGCACAAGAACTATCTAAAATTAAATACGGATAAGACGGAAGTTATGGAATTTGGAAACGATCCTCCTATTTGGAATCAAGCATGGTGGCCGGCAGTGGCAGGAGTCTGTCCGGTCCCAGTAGACAAAATGAAAAATCTAGGCATTCTATGTGATGTTTAGCTCAACATCTCAGGGCCGATTAACTAAGTGACATCGGCCTGCTACTTCCTTTTAAAAATACTGCGTAAAATCTTGCCATTTCTTCCTTTGGGGCTGAGGAAAACGGTTGTGGTAGCCCTTATTCTTTCCCGTATAGACTACTGCAACGCCCTGTACCTAGGCGCTGACAAACGTCAACTATCAAAACTACAATCTTTACAGAACGCTGCAGCTCAAACCTTGCTGAATATCCCGAAATATAATCATATTTCTGGTGCTATTAGGAATCTCCACTGGCTTCCAGTTAAGCATCGTACAGAGTTAAGGCACTCTGTCTGGTTCACAGAGCCTTATATGGAGGAGGGCCAATGGACTACCATAAACTATCCCAATGGTATACCTCCCCCCCCCGCCGAACGCTAAGATCGGCTAAGAAAGCTTTGGTCCGCGTTCCTAAAATTAATAAGGCAAGATGGGGAGGCAGATGTTTCTCATATGAGCTACCACTCAACATCAGGCTCCAATCCTCCAGATCTCAGTTTAGGAGCTCACTTAAAACCTGGCTCTTCCCTTCCCAGGAGTGACCGAATATCCTTCTGGTTTCGCTGCATTTCTCTGCATTCCCCAGTGC
This sequence comes from Calotriton arnoldi, assembly GCA_963921515.1. Lineage (NCBI taxonomy): Eukaryota > Metazoa > Chordata > Amphibia > Caudata > Salamandridae > Calotriton > Calotriton arnoldi. The sequence goes on along the minus strand of CAWUFW010007621.1, from coordinate 661,721 downwards.
CAAGACGCCTCAGCATTCGTGCCCTTTACAAGCTCTTTACTTACTTACTTAATGGAGAGTAACACCAGAACAGTGGGGGTGGAGCGTAATGGCGGCCTGCATCTGGCCTGGCCTGGCCAACGCCGTAGTGTGGAACGGACGCAGCAAGGGAATAGTATCCACTGGCTGAGAGAGACCCAAGTGCTGTGTTGATGGAGAAGTAAATGGGGGGAAACTTGTCAGCGGCTGCTGCGATAGCCGCAGTGGAGTCCCAGCCATCCTGAGTGCCGAGCCGCCAATGAGATCCTGCAGCCGGCCAAGAACCGAGGTGAGCCGTGCGGCATTGGAGCCGTGCTGACGCAACCGGGGGGCGGACGCGCCGACTATTGCTGGGGGGGAGGAGGGGGAAGACCTTGCAGCTTGGCTCACGAGCGGGGAAGGAGTGACCCCGGGGCTCCGTTCGGCACTGTGTGGCCCTGGGAGATGGCCCACTTGAGGCGTTGCATGCGCCGTGGAGCCCCCACCCTTGAACACTGGAAATCAGCTACTGAAGGACTGAGGCCTACACTCCTGGCGAGCGGCTCTAGAGTGCGGAGTTACAGCGGGGGAGATTTGCGGAGGAATGGGCGCTAAATAAATCGTATACGGGCGGGGTCATCAGTGTTCCAGCGCTGTTTGCTGAAAATTGCGATTGGGGCGGCGGCACCACGCCCCGGGGCTGCCTGGCGGGTTTGTTGGGGGACCTTTCATTCAGAGTGGCAGTGGTCATACTTTGGCGCTACCCCCCTGCCAGGGCAAGCATGGCTAAGAGGGACCCTAAGGCACGCAAGTTGCTGTTTGATGCTGCAAAAAACAAAGCAGCCACCTCCCGTGCAGAAGAGGCTGAGGACCCCACCTCAGTGCTAGGGGAAGATATGGAATGATCGAGCGCAGAAGCGCTCCTGAAGGAGCTGCGCGTCAGCTTCTAGGCACTGGATGGCAGGTTTGATGCACTCGATATAAGACTAGATACAATGCATGAACGGCTGGAGAGTCAGGAACGACCACTGGATGCAGTAGAAGGAAGAGTGTCGAATATAGAGGATGGAGCATCGCAAATGTCCATAAGGGTAGAAAAACTGGAGCGGCAGGTCAAGACGCTAGCCATGAAGACTGAGGATTTGGAGGCAAGGGGGAGGAGTAACAACCTGTGCATATTGGGGTTGCCGGAATGGACGAACAGTGGGCGTCTGGACCAGTTTGTTGAAAGCCGAATCTTTCACTACTACGTTTGTTGTAGAGCCCGCTCACAGATCGCTGGGGCCGCGTCTGAACCCAGGCTTCCCGCCTCGATTCATAATTGCGAGGCTACCGAACTTTAGGGACCGTGACATCGCACTCAGATTGGCGAGAGAAAAAGGGCCACTAGCATGGCAGGGATCTGCTCTGTCCTTGTTTCCAGACTTTTCTATCATGGCGCAGGAGGCCCGAAGCAAATATGCAGGAGTTAAGGCAACGCTGCGCAATCTTGGTCTACCGTATGGAATGCTCTACTCAGCGCGGCACGGCTGTTGAGGAATTTTTCAAGTCCTTTTCAGAAACTCAGCAAAACAACCACCATGGGTCACTGGGAGGGTCGCAGCCTGAGATCCACTCTAGTGCTAACATGGATTTATTTCCGACTGGGTGGCTGCACTGGCTGTCGTGCCTGATTCACAAATCTACAGATAAGTTTGACATGACTTTATGCACTTGTGTACATGTTTCCTTTCCAGTACGATGGTGCATGCTGGATATGGTGGTGCAGCCGCCACACACAGACTGGAGAAACAGTAAAAGTTCATGTTTCAGGAAGCGGGGGCTGACGTATTGTTGCCACACCTCCAGTGAAGTTCACATTACAGAGAAATGTTTAGCCAAGGATGCCATTGGGAAGTTAAGCAATTGTTATGTTTGATGTTTTTGGTATGTGCTGGGTGGTTAGACGCTTGTCTTGGTTGGGGGGAGGTGGAGGGGGAGGTGCGACAATATGTTACCTATAGGAGATGGGAAATCTCGCAGACAGGGAAGCAACACACCTGGTGCCCACTCGGGCACCTACTTTGGCACCATGTGGGGGAAAGATACATTTTTTGCCAGCTATAGTTCATACGCACGGGGGTGGCCATATTGATACGCAAGAACTTGCAGTTCAGACACTTACACACAGTAGCAGACCCAGCAGGGCTTTACTTGCAGGTACCGGGGGTGCTGCTGGGGCACCGTATACTACTGGTCAACGTATAGGCACCGAACGTTGATGACCCAGGTTTCTTCCATAACTTACAGAAGCAAATTTCACTGATAGCCACGGACCATATTTTAATGGGGGGGCGACTTAAATATAGTATTAGATCCCACACTTGACAGCACGACCAGAGCATCTCCTACTAAAACGAGAGCCCACACGGCATTAACGGAACTCTGTGAGCAGTACGTGATGCGTGGCGTCTGCGGTGCCCTGATGGCCTTGCGTACATGCATTATGCAGCACAATATAATACATGGACGAGGTTGGAATACTGGTTACTGTACCGTACTATAGCCCCATGGGTGCGGTACGTAAAGCACCTGCCCCGCACACTGTCCGATCATTCCCCGGGGTCCTGAAAATGTGCATTCTGTGGGGGGTATAGAGAGGCAATGGCGGTTCCCAGAGAGGGCATTGATGGATACAGCCTTCAGGAGCGAACTCAGGGAGGCAATAATTGAATATTTTGAAAGCAGCGCAGGGTCAGTCCCGCAACACGCCACAGTATGGGAGGCTTTTATAGCATATATGAGGGGGGTATGCATCGTCAAGGGTGCAGGGATATTGAAGGACCTCCATAATACACTCCCCAAATTAGAAGGCGGGCTTGTGTACTTAGACCAGGAGCAGGACGATGGGGCACCTTATGAATACCTGTCCAGGAGAGCGGCACTATTAGCGGAATACCAGGAAGCGGCAGAAAGGGAAACCCAGTATATAGGTAAATATGCCACAGCAAGGAGATATGGTGAAGGGGAGAGGCCGGGGCGAACCCTGGCACGCCTGCTGCAACCGCCACATGGCCAATCGTACATAGCCAGTCTGCGCGGGCCGCAGGATGAATATATAGCAGATACACCTGGAATTAAACGAGAATTGATGAGGTACTATAGAGATCTATTTACTACCAGGCACACAGAGGGGGATAGTGACATCGCCGGCTACCTGGACAGCATAGCTATAGTGTGGCTACCGTCAGCTCAACAACAATTCTTAAGTGAGTCCTTCACTGTAGAAGAGCTTAAGCAAGCAATATAAGCCATGGAAGGGAACAAAGCCCCAGGGGCGGATGGGTTTGCGGGTGCCTTCTATAAGGCTTATAAAGAGTTGCTGGCACCGCAGTTGCTGGAAGTGTACTCTTAGGCAGTGCAGGAGGGAATTCTTCCCCCCTCGTTGCAAGAGGCTGTTATAGTGTTACTCCTCAAACCCGGGAAAGACCCATCATGCTGTGGCCCCTACAGGCCATTGTCACTATTAAAATTTAATATGAAAATACTGGCTAAAATATTGACCACCAGGTTGACGTTACTGCAGGGGCAAATAACATCACCAGCGCAATCCGGGTTCATCCCACATAGGTCTACTGCATTAAATCTTCGCACGTTCTTTTCTATCCTGCATAGAATAACACCCATGGTGCCGGCGATTGCGACACTGTTGGACGCGAAGAAGGCCTTTGACTCGCTTGAGGGGCCCTTCCTCCAGGCTGTGCTGCGCAAGATGGGATTCCCTGCTGGGTACATATCGCTTGTCACCCTGCTGTACACACGACCTACAGCGCGGATAAGAATAAATGGCACAATAACCCATTCTCTTCAGATAATGCCGGGCGCTAGGCAGGGATGCCCGCTATCGCCCCTTTTGTTCATCATTGTAATGGTCCCCCTGGTGAGGCGTCTCCAAGAGAATCATTTGCACAGGGGACTACAATTTGAAACTGGCCCAGTCCTGGTGATGCTGTATGCGGATGATATTATATTGTATGTCAGGCACCCTGCCGAGAATCTAGCCCCATTGCTTCGCAAGGTCACGCATTTCGGGGGATCTTTCGGGACTGCATATTAACTGGACAAAATCGGTGGCATTCCCATTATCAGACGTACAAAACCATGCATTTGAAGGGTTCCTGCTGACATGGTGCGTCACAGAAATTCAGTACCTAGGAATCGTGTTGCATAAGGATAAGGAGCAAATATTGTGACTAAACTATGGCCCAGTGATGGAACAATTGAATGTTAAAATAGACCGATGGATTGGACTGCCACTCTCACTGGCTGGCAGGGTGGCCACAATTAAAATGGTCATTTTACCAAAACTGCTGTATCTCTTCCATAATATTCTCATACCACTCACCAATGCATTTTTTGCTCAGCTACGTGCACACTTGATGCGCTTGATAAGGGGAGGAAGGCAGCCACGTATTGGGTGGGATACCCTAGTATTACCATATGAAAGGGGAGGGTTTGGAGTTCCGAATATGCAGTTATATTATATGGCGGCACAGTGCAGCTACGCATGGCATTGGTACCATCCAGATGCCAGACTACCATATGCGAAACCTGAGGCAGATCTGACCGCCCCTGTGCCGCTACGAGGGCTCCTACCAGCGGGGCTGCCACTAAACAAAGAGGATGTCCAGACGGTGTCAAATACCTGCTGGGCCTGGAGGAAAATGCTGCGTGTAACGGGGGGCGCTGGGCTGTATGCTCCCCAAATTCCACTGGTAGACAATCCTTGGGTACCCATCACGTCATAGCGGCTAGTAAAACGCACGCTGCAGCGGTATGGGCTATGTACATTTGGGGACGTGTTCCCCAGGGGCCACATATACTCACGTACAGAGGATGATCGCTTTTCAGGCGCTACACTTATGGACCAGTTTGTATTAACCAGACTCTAACATGCGCTACGGAGCCGAATATCCACCTACCCCCTAGAGCCTGACACTTTTACACCAATACAGTTACTTATATCGGCTACAGAGGGGGGCAGACTAATATCTAAACTATACCATGCTAGCTTAGAACGAATGCGGGCGTGCAATGGTAAGGTCAGAAGCGCATGGGAAGCTGATCTGGGACACCCCATCACACAAAAAATGGAAGGAGTGCTGCACAGTCACCCGCACAGTATCAGGCAACTACAGACACAAACTGCTGCATTACAAAGTCTTATGCAGGGTGTATATGACACCAGTGATAATGGCACGATTAGACCCGTCCCGCACGGCGAGCTGTCCTAAGTGTCATGCCCCAGTGGCGGACTATATCCACATGACATGGACATGTAGCAAAGTGGCAGTATACGGAGAGCATATTTTTACGGCAATGCAACAAATGACAAGCCTGCAGCTTAGGCCATCTCCATTATTGGCTCTGCTGGGCTACATTGCAGACATCCCCAAAGCGCTGCGCTGCGCAGGTATGTTGGCATAGCACTACTTATTGCAAAGAGTGAGTTGGCCATTCACTGGGGCCGCAGGAGCACGCCAACACTCGAAAACTGGCTTAAAAGTCTAATGTATTGCGACACTAATAGCGAATTATATGCCGCGTTACAAACCCCCATGTCCAGGCCCAAGGATATTTGGCTGCCTCTGAGAGACTATTTGAGAGACAGGGCTAACGTAGATAGCAGCCAGTGAGCACAATGTACAACAATGATAGAATTAGATGGGGCTATGGCATGGGAAGGTGGGAAAGGGGAGGGGTAGGGTGAATGTCAGGTAACACGGGCCCCTGACTGGAGCCAACAAATGTGGAAAATGATCGGGCAATGTAATGTGTGCTGCATGCTTTGACAAATGAACGCATTATCGTGCACTATGCTGATGATTATCTGGAGTGACTTAACTGATGATGTCATGGATACTGAGACAGTGAGCGCTGTTGCACTGTTGACTGTAATCCTACAGATATAAAATGATAGTCTTTTATTAAAAAAAAAAAAAAAAAAAAGTTTACACAGAATGGCCTTTGGATTTGCAATCAGATTATTAATACCACAGTAGACTCCGCTGACCTGGGAATATGACACCACGGTCATGGAATTACTTTAGTGAGATGGTCTTGGTTACAGGTGACGTCTTTGAAACCAGAGCCCTAATTCAAAATATTTATCCTACCATTCTCTGGTACTTCGCTATTTAGTCAACTCACAGAAGGGGAGACAGTCCACATGAAGAATGAAGAGAGATAGTCCACATGAAGAACGAAGCAGAGATCTTAAAAGTTGTGAGGTCAGAAGACAGGAAAAGGTATTACAAGACTCAATGTTGCAACCAAGACTGCAGGTACTATAGGCAGAGGGTTCAATCCCCGACCCTATCAGTAGAAATGTCAACATCAGGAGAGGTATTCCTACCAACACAAGCAAGGTGACAAGTCAAGATATTCCAACCAAACATAGTTGGCCAGCTCGTTTGGACACCCCTCATCTTGCTCCAGACAGTGAGTTGTTCATCCTCTCCCACTATATACACCATTCCAGTTGGGATTGTATTTTACATCATCTAAAAGAATGGCAAAGTATAACAAGTGACAAATGAGTATTGAGAACTGTGCATTAAGAATATTCCCTTCACTTCAGAGCACCACCACTGCCTGTAATCTTGCGTCCACGCCAACTAGCCGACCTGCAGAAAGAGACAGCTGTATTGCTAAGAATGAAAACAGTACAACCAGTCCTTTGTCTCCAAAGGGGAAAGGCATCAAATCAATATACTTTCTTACCAAAATGAGAGGCCCATAGAAAGACTACAAACCATCATAAACCTGCGGCTAGCTAGAAAATGCGTCAAACAGGAAAAATTCTGTTTGCTAGCATTAAATCAGATTTTTCCTTATGACAGAAGAGTGGATGTGTGCAATTGATCATCAGGATGCATACTTTTACTTACCAATCATAAAGAGACACATAAAATATCTTTGTTGTTTGGGGGATGGTTGAAAAAGACGCACTTCCAGAGAGGCTGTCTATCTGATGGAGACTTCTAGCCACAGATTCTTTACCTTAGAATAATCCCCAGGTGTCAGATGGGATCCGGAATTTTTTTGTGAGGAGTACCCCTGCGCACTGTAGCTGCCATTGTTCGGTTCTGAGTGGCATCGTCCGCGCTGGAAGTAATGTGCGTGGTGCCTATGTAGGCGCCACCACAGTGCGCTGACATCACTTCTTTTCTTTCCGTGCCGGTCAGCACTGACCCGGAAAGATTTATACCCACTCTTTTTTGACTGACCCTTATTCGACTCTTTGTCAAGATTTTTTCGAGACTTTGTCGCCTGGTGCGTCAGGATGTCAGCTAGGACAGCTGGTTTCCAAACTTGTGGCACCTGTCATCAGCAGATGTCGGTGACAGATCCTCATTTGGTGTGCCTCTGGTGCTTGGAGCACGAGCACAACGCCAAGACCTGCATCGACTGCCACGCCATGCACCCCAAGGCTTTTAGAGAGCGGTCCTTCAAGCTCCTCGGCGCTCGACGCTGCGACCTTCAACATCTCGGTCAAGAAAAAGCTCCCAAGAAAGGTCCTCAGGGAAATCGGGTAAGTCCCACAGGCACAAGAAGAGCAAGAAGTCAAAGAGATCTTCGACTTCACCACATGCATTGAAGTCATTTGACAAGACGAGGGAGTGTTGGCATTCGAGGCCTGGCTCTGTGGTGAAGCCTACGCCTGGGCCTTCTCCAAAACTCGTAGAGTTTCTGTGAGCCGGAGCACCCTCCACCCAGTGACACAAGCTTTAAGAGGTCATGCACCTCATATTTGGACAGACTGTCAACGTTGGAGTGCCTTCGGGCCCCACGGGCTTGAGAGGGGCCACTTGGATCCAGTTGGTCTGAGCCACCTTCCCTGGCGCCTGCTCTAGTGCCAGTGCCGATGCCCCGGCATCACCAACCCCCAAGGGCAGCGCCATCCCAGTCATCTCCGACATGGAGCCAGACGTCTGGCGCCGACGGGGGCAGATCCCACCATAAAGGAGCCCATGCATTCTTCATATGACAGGTCTGGACTGAGAGATGAATAGGAGGGGTCTGCGGACCCTTATGGATACCAGTTAGAAGGAATCACTGACAGAATATCGAGAGTCAGAAAATCGACCTACAGAAATATCGACGCAAAAATATCGAAGTCAAGAATATCGACATCCTATCTACATTATGGTAAGTACAAAAATATCGAAAAAATAATATAGATGTCAAAAATATCGTTGTTAAAAATATTGTTTTTTTTAAGTTACAAAAATAATGTAAAATAAAGTAAATAATACATATAATTAAAATAAACTGTTAAAAATATTTTAAAATGTTTAAAAATTATAACTAATATACAATGTAAAAATAAATTAAACATATACATATAATATATATACTTACTTAATATTTTTTAATAATTATTTTGATAACTTATAAATTGTTAAAAAATATCTTATAAATTACAAATACATCTCTACACATAAAACAATCATATAAATAAAAATTAAATAAATAGGGGCGTGGCTAGCCATCACCCAAGATGGCCGCACTGGACTGAGGCTGCGGCCGGCCGCCGACTAATTCAACCCCCATATCCGACTCACTTATCCGATTGCCCGCAATCTGTGCAGCCGCTGATGCGCCCTAAAATAAGGATCGCTCCGATCCAACGCCGATTTAAATCGGACCCCGTTTGACGACGATATCGCTGTTGGAAATTGGCCGGGAACAATATGCAACTCCGGCCGTGACGCCGCAAGGCTTTCCCGGGCACCGGCTGGCGCTTCGCGGACATTCGGCCCCGTGGGACGACTGGGGCCCTACACTCGGCACCTACCGCCTTGCCCTGCGCCTCCGGACTCGCGGGCCCGTGCGGACTGCGGCGCGCTGCCGATGGTGGTATAGGAACCGGGCGCCTGTGATATCGCACCCGAGGTGTGCGTCGCCTCCCTGGCGGCCCCGGCTTCCATCCTCGATTAGAGGGCCCTGCCGCGACGCATCCTGCCGCACCCAAGGACTGTACTGGGTCGTTTGGCCCCGTGAGACGCCTGTGAAGACTGAGCCCAGCATCTACCGCCTTGCCCTGCACCCTCCGGACTCGTGGGCTTGCGCAGACTTCGGCGCGCCGCCGGTGGAGGTGAGAGCGCCGCGGCGCCTGTGACACTGCGTCTGGGGTGTGCGCGGCCCCACTTCCATCTGTGATCGGAGGCTCCTGCCACAGCGCATTCTGCCACACTTAGAGACTGAATTGGAGCCCATCATAAAAACGAGCTGATTGCAAACCTTTCCCTTCCCCGCCCCCCCTCCTCCACTTGGCGATTTGGTTTGTTGGGGGCCGGGGGCTTTTCGCGGGATTGGGTGCCTGGATAGCCTTTTCACACACCGGTGCTGTGCGCTCCTTGCCCCTTGGAAGAACTGAGACCTGCGACACAACCACCGCCATTTCGCGCTGAGGCCTGCATCCTGCCGGAGGGTCCCTGGAGTAGTTGCGCCGTCCACTCTCGTTGGCTGGCCGGTATATCTGATTCTCGACGCTCCTCTGACCCAAGCATTCCCATTCAAAGGGGCGCAACCAGACATCATGGCCACAGCTAGAGGCCCCAAAGCATCCGCCCTACAGAAACTGTCAAAATTTGCCCACTCCAAGCCAGATGAAGCGGAGGAAAAACTGGATGGTGCGGGGACAGGGGCAAAGCAACAATCGGATGAGGGTGGCCCGACTCTCTCGGACATCATGGCGGCCGTCCAGGGGGTCCGTACGGCACTGGAACTCAAGATCGATACTGTCTCGATTGATGTCAACCTTATACGCGCCGATCTGAGAAGCATGGGGGAACGAGTCATGGCGACTGAAGACTCCATCGATACGCTCACACACTCCACGACGCGGCTGGAATCGACAGTCAAGAAACTACAGGCCCAGACGTCCGATCTCAAGGCTCGATTAGACGATTATGAAGGACGAGCGAGAAGGAACAACGTACGAATTTTGGGAGTTCCCGAACTGGTGGAGGGGCAGGCCGCGGATCTGTTCGTTGAAGACTGGATTCAAAATCATCTACAACCTCGGTCCCTTTCCAACTATTTCTCCGTCGAACGCGCCCACAGGGTACCTGGAGGCCCTCCGAAGCCGGGCGCCCCGCCGCGTCCCATCTTGGTGCGGATCTTCAATTTTCGTGACCGAGACATTATCCTCCAGGCGGCAAGGAGCAGTCCCCCTCTAAAATTCGAGAACTCGACCGTCACCTTTTTCCCGGATTTCACCTACAAAGTGCAGCAACGCCGCTCCTTCCTAGAAATAAAACGAGCTCTCCGGGGCCACAATTTGAAACACGCCATGCTCTTCCCTGCAAAGCTACGTGTGCAAGCAGATGGTAGGTCACTGTTTTTCCTGTCCCCAGAGGAGGCCTGGGACTGGTTGGAGAGATGGCGCTCCTCCGCGGACCGCAGTGGCTCATCCCGTGACCAGCTGCATGGAACCGACCGTCCTCGAGGAAAGATTGACTGAGATCTTGTGCCACTGGTATTTACAGACTTAAATTGAACTGTGGTCTTCACCTTGCACTCAGTGCTCAAAAATGATATTAACTTTGAGGCCCCCTGGCCACATATCTGGGTTTGAGAGGACGGGAACCACCCTACATCCGATCATAGGTTGACACGTGGGCTACCTCCCATCGTACACACTCTGCGATGGGCATAGACACTTGATTGTGGCGTGGGGTTGGGGGGGGTGTAAGAGGACATTTCTCCTGAACTGAATGGAGCTGCATGTTCCTGATATAGGGCTCTGAGATCCTTTAGGCTTCAAGTTGGGCAACAGTATTTGGTTTTAGGGGGAAGAGGGTCGAATCTTGGGATTGTTCGGCTGTGTAACGTTCCCCTCTATTTGGTTCTAGATATGGATTTACAAGCGCTCTGCAAATTGGGGTGGTGGGCAGTTCTGAGTCCACATTGCAAGGAGGCAGGATGGGGGGGGGGGTTCCAGGGTGTTTGTTTGAGGGTTTTTTTCAATTTTCGTTCTGTTTTTTGAGTAGTCTGCTCGCTATGATCACATACAACAGTGGGATGGTTCTCAACACACACGGCGGCCCAACCTACACACTCTCCATACTCTTGGGGGTCTCATCTCCCGAGCTACATGTCCCATTGTACATTATCATCTCATGGGCCCGGTGGGAGGTGGGGCTCTTGTTCTCCAGCGTACATGAGTGATGTCCCTGCGACCTCTCCCTCCCTGGGTCGACTCAAAATACTCTCCTGGAATGTGAACGGGTTGGGAGACCGGATAAAACGAGGGATCGTCTTGCATTATCTGCAACGTCACACCCCTGCCCTCGTGTTGCTCCAAGAAACACACATTCCTGGTACCACGTATTGCGCTCTTAATTGGTGGGGTTATAAACTGCTTGCCCATGCGGGTTATACACGGGGATCCAGAGGGGTGGGTATTCTGGCACGTGCCTCCCTTCCCTTTCAAGTCAACACTATTGCACGCGACCCTGCTGGCTGATTTGTTACAGTGTCCGGTCGATGGGAGGGTCGCTCCCTCAACGTAACCTCACTCTACATACCCCCCAAACTTCACTCCTCCACCCTGACTGATTTAGGTCCCCACTTGTTGAATCTACCCGACGGGGACACTTTACTGGGGGGAGACTGTAATGCCGCCCTAGCTGGAGATTTGGATCGCTTACCACCTAGACACACTGAACCGCTGGGGAAACTTGTATCTGACTTCCTGGGAGCCATGGGACTGGTGGACGTATGGCGCACACACCACCCCGCCGATCGACAGTATACTTTCCTCTCCGGAGTTCATGGGAGTATGTCCCGTATTGATTATCTCTTCTGCCAAGCCCTACAACTTCGTATGTTCAGTGATATCACCTTTTTACCCAGGGGCATATCTGACCACTCTCCCGTATTGGCCCATTATGGTGGTGTACCAACCCGCTCCCGTCGGGAGATGGCCCTCAACCCATGGTATCTTCAGATCCCGGAAATTCGGGATAAATTGGTGCAAGCCACGTCAGACTATTTTGCCGAAAATGAAGGCTCCGTGGCTTCAGATGTGACGCTATGGGAAGCATACAAGACGGTTATTCGCGGATGTGGGGTGGCAGCAGTGGCGGGCCATCGGAAGGAGAAACGTAAGCAACTAGAGGACATAAAATTGGAGGTGACCACCCTCGAACGCGACCTAATCGCATCCGCTTCCCCCAACACTGCCCACAGGCTTGCAGTGAAACAAAAGGAATAACACGATATAGCCAAAGAGGCAGCCCAGGCATATTACCGTACCACTCAATATCGGATATATGAAATCGGAGATAAAGCCAGTAAATTGTTGGCATGGTTAGATAAGCGTGAACTGGCCAATAGGTGGGTGGCTGAAGTTGTGACCCCTGATGGTGTGTGGCGTTGCGACCGCGATGGGATGGCTGAGAGTTTTGCTGGTTATTTTGAACAACTCTATATCCCCACATCCACCTCCACCCAGGAAGAAGCAGCTGACCTGCTTTCCACCCTCCCCTTGCCGAGTTTAGACGCCCAGGCTGTTGCGGACCTAGACACTGCCTTGTCCCCTGAAGAGGTGACTAAGGCGATTGGTGCATTACGTTCCGGGAGGGCCATGGGTCCTAGTGGCCTTCCAATCGAACTTTATAAAACAGTCTCGTCGGTATTGGCTCCGTTTTTAATACGAATGTATGATGAGAGTGTGGAACGTGGTATCCTGCCCGAAACACAGCGCTTGGCTAACATTGCGGTCATTCATAAAAACGGAAACCCCCCAGACCAATGCAGTTCGTATCGACCGATCTCCCTTCTCGACCCGGAGGTCAAGATTCTAGACAAACTTCTGGCCCTTCGCCTAGCGCCCCATCTCCACACATTAATACACCCGGATCAATCCGGTTTTATGCCGGCCAAAAATACGGCGCTCAATCTTCGTCGCCTCTTCGGAGTGCTGGGGAGAGCCCCCACCATACAGGAAGACGCGGTGATTGTGTCCCTAGACGCCAAAATGGCGACATGGAGTGGCCCTTTCTGTTTGCTGCTCTGGAAAGGTACGGCTTTGGCCCGCGTTTTATGTTTTGGGTACGTTTGTTGTACACCAAACCCTTAGCTCGCGTCACGGTCAATGGTGGCAAATCGGCAATCTTTGAGTTGGGAAAAGGTACAAGACAGGGTTGGCCCCTGTCGCCACTGCTGTTCGCCCTGGCATTGGAGCCCTTGGCCCTATGGATCAGAGGGGACCCTTCTATCCGTGGCCTGAATTGGACCCCGGATTGGTCGGACAGAATCTCCCTCTACGCCGACGACATTCTCTTATATTTGGCCAAACACCAAGCTTCCCTCCACGCGGTACTCCGCATTCTCACACTTTTTCGGAAATACTCGGGCTACACCATCAATTGGGACAAGTCATTGATCTATGTCCTTAGTGGGGAGCCCCCGCGACTCCCTCCGGGCTGCAATGCTGGCATAGTTACGGACAGCTTTCGCTACCTGGGCATTTATGTCACGAAAGATGCGGATGTCTTCCACCAGAGAAACCTCCTCCCTCCGGTACTTCGCCTCCGGGCTGATGTGCAGCACTGGAAGACGCTGCCCCTCACTTAACTGGGCAGAGCTGCCCTTTTCAAAATGATGACACTTCCCCGCTTTTTATATGCCATGCAGAACGCACCCTATCCCGTCCCGATTAAATATTTCCAAACGATTGACTCCGAGGTCCGTTCACTATTATGTAACGGAGGCACACCCCGAATTGCCCTAACGAAACTTATGCGCAGTTGGTATGATGGGGGTATTGCTCTCCCTGCCATCAAACTATATTATCGGGCCTCCCAATTGGTGGTCCTTAATCACTGGGCTCACCGACCAATTACAGATCCAGTGTACAGAATGGATAGATACAATATGACGGCGGGCAATTATATGAGGGCGTTATATGGGGGACCTAAACAGTTGCCCACCTTTACCCCTACCTCCACCACAATCTCGATCTGGCACACCGCGACGGCCGCGCTGGGCTGGAAGGGCAAAATAACGCGGGTTACTCCACTGTTGGAGTCTTGTCTCCTGGGTATGCTATCGAGTCGACCCGGGTTTGATAAATGGGACCGGATTGGTCTTTCTGCGGTGGGAGACATGTGGGCTAAGGGGGCAATGGTTCCTTTCAGTGACCTAAAAGTGAAATTCCAGTCACACGAGGGAGAAACGTTACGGTATCTTCAGGCGCGTAGTGCATTAAATAAAGCCATCCCCAGGGGTTCCGACTTGCCCCCCTCCACACCCCTAGAAGACAGACTTCTTGACGACTACCTCCCAGATAAAGCCATTTCTTTAACCTACCGCAAGATACTTAACTTACCAGAGCCTCTCGACAAACTCCGCACCAAATGGTCAGACGACATGGGGGATATGCCGGATGACGACTGGAGGGAGGCCCTGGCATCCCCTAGGGAGGTGGCAATCCGGTCCCGCTTTAGGTTGATACAGCTTAAACTACTTCACAGGGCTTATTACACCAACACAGCACTTGTTAAAATGGGTCTGGCGATCTCCCCACTTTGTCCCCGTGGCTGTGGCTCCTTGGGTACTTTTTTGCACCAGTGGTGGGACTGTCCTCGTCTTCAACACTAATGTGGCGCGGTTATGTCTAATCTGTCCCGAATATGTCAGAAATCAATTGAACCCTCCCCTCGACTGTCTCTTAAACATTTGGGATGCCACCGATCTTAATCACACCGAACAACTATGGGTTTCTTTGGGTTGCACCATAGCAAAGTGCAATATAGCCAGGACATGGAAGGGGATAGTCATGCCCCGACACACAGAATGGGCCAACGACATGGACTGGTGCATGCAGGCTGAGAGGGTGATATACGAAAGCAGAGGATGCCCAGGCAAATGGACTAAAATATGGGGCCCCTGGAACGAAAGCAAGGGGTTCTTATGTACCCCCTTCACAGATGACTCCCCATTCAAGGTCGATAATGAAACACTTTGAGGGTTTAATATTAATGCGGGCCGTATCCCTATCTGAACTAGTTTCTTTTTTTATTTTTTTTTATTTAGTGATCATATGCCTGAGATGTTTAATCTATACGATAGGCTTGTTTTGATGACTGCTCTTTTTCTTTGCGTTGTTGTTTTTATTGTATCATTGTTTCTTGATTCTTTTAATAAAAAGATTTAACAATTTTTTTATTTTTTTAAATTAAATATATATAACAAATTAAAAAATTACAATTATTTTTAATATTTTTAAAATTAATTATATACTACATTAACTAAAATAATGCAAAAATATTAGATAGCGTAGGGGTAAAAATTACTATTCCAACTCCAAACAGTGCAACAGTAGGGAAAATGTTGGATAGCGTAGGGGTAAAAATTACTATTCCCACTCCAGTGAGTGCAACAGTAGGGAAAGTGTTGGATAGCGTAGGGGTTAAAATTACTATTCCCACTCCAGTGAGTGCAACAGTAGGGAAAGTGCTGGATAGCATAGGGGTAAAAATTACTATTCCCACTCCAGTGAGTGCAAAAGTAGGGAAAGTGTTGGATAGCGTAGGGGTTAAAATTACTACTCCCACTCCAGTGAGTGCAACAGTAGGGAAAGTGTTGGATAGCGTAGGGGTTAAAATTACTATTCCCACTCCAGTGAGTGAAACATTAGGGAAAGTGTTGGATAGCGTAGGGGTAAAAATTACTATTCCCACTCCAGTGAGTGTAACAGTAGGGAAAGTGTTGGATAGCGTTAGGGTTAAAATTACTATTCCAACTCCAGTGAGTGTAACAGTGTGGAAAATGTTGGATAGCGTAGGGGTTAAAATAACACTTATTAATTATTATTTTTTTTAAAAATAAATAACATTAATAATTAATAATAAATACCAATAAAATTAAATAAATATTTACTTAAACATTAAATTACTTCCCACCCTATTGCCCTATAAACGCACAACCCACTACACATAAAAAATAACAATTAATTAAATTATCAATTAATCAAATAAAAATTAATTACCAATTAATAATTAAATAAATTAATAATCAATACCAATTAATAAAAAGTAAAATGTACTTAATTATAATAAATTACTTCCCACCCTATTCCCCTATAAACCCACAACCCGCTACACATAAAAAATAACACATTGAATTTAATGATCAATTAATCAATTAATAAAAATTAATGACCAATTAATAATTAACAATAAATTAATTAATAAAAAATAATAAATTAATTATAATTAATAGAATTATAAATTAATCAATTAATAAAAATTAATTACCAATTAATAATTAATTACCAATAAATTAATAATCAATAAAAATAAATCAAACATATTAATTAATTATAATTCAGGCTCCCTGTTTTCCGTTTTTACTGATTTTTACAGATAAATACAGACAGAAACCCATTATTTTCTTGTCTGTATTTATTTTTAAATGTGGATAAAAACGGAAATTGGGTGCTTTTTGAGTGGTTCTAAATGCACTTTGCCATGAGTGCCGCGCCAATAACTGTGTGGATTGATAGGTAAGGGGTTTAAAAAAAGGAATTTTAGTAAAGAGGCTTAAACAGCAGTAGATATGCACAAGGTTGATACTGAAATGTGCATATTTTCATATAAGTGCATTGATTTATCTTCTGCCGGTGTTCATATCACTGAAACCTGGCAGGCATTCAAGCATGACTGTATATTTATTGGTTAAATAAATGTGGAAATATACCAGTTTTAGCTTTATATTTTTCACAAAACCCATAATAAATATGGATAAATACAGACGGAAATGTCAAAAAAATAAATACCATAAAACTGGGAGCCCTAATTATAATTAAATTACTTCCCACCCTATTCCCCTATAAACCCACAACCCGCTCTAATACTAAAACGCAAAATTTACTAAAAAAAAAATACTAATTTCTAAACATTTAATACATATATTTAAAAATAATTAAAAAACATTACAAAAAATGTTAAACACATACATATAAAATACATAACACTAATATAAATATCGATATTATTAAGAAACATTTTTGCTAATCGATATTACTTACTTCGATATTACTTACTTCGATATAAAAAACGATATTACTTACCTTACGGTCGATATTCTGGTCACCGATATTCCTGACTTCGATATTCTGTCCCTACGATATTTAAAACTCGATATTAGTGTAGGTCGATAATAAAAAAAAAAAAAATAAAATAAAAAAAAATAAATAAATAAAAAAAATCGATATTATGTCTGCAAACCAGTTAGAGGATCCTGAGGACACCTGGTATGAGGATCTGGCAGATGACTGGACACCTCCCCAGACACTTGCCTGATCTATACCCCAACCGTGGCTACGGAGGAGGGTGCCTAATTTTAAGTGTTTCCAAAAAAATTGAAGATTACATAATTTAGCTTTGAACCCCAGGTCAATCGTAGGCTTTTCATCTGTCTGCTCAGGTGTTGGATACGTCATTTGAACTAATATGGTAAAGTAGGAAATTCATATGCATCGGCTGAACTATGTGGCTGAAAATGTGTTGGTTCTTCAAACATCCTGTAAATGTTTACGTTTTCACAGCGTTTTATAACCTTTCAGAACAATTTTGCTTGAAAACAACATACACAGGCACAATATTGCTTCAGACCCATATGATGTGCTGTTAATACCTCTCAACAGAACAGACTTTTCTGACTGAGCAGTAGACAACTATGCAGAATAAAATTAATGATGTTGTTGTTTTGTATTCGCTCCTATCCTATGCAATTGTAACTACACATATGTAACTGTTCCCAACTATGTAAAGCGCTCTGATACCTTCGGGTCAAATTTACGCTATATAACACTCTACAAATAAATAAATAAATAAATAAATAAATAAATAATGGTGGTGCAGAGCGCAGCAGAGGTCCTAGACCTAACCCTGCTGTCAGTGGCAGTCACAACGAACATCTTGATGAGGTGCTTCAGCCGGGAGTTGCCCCCACCAAACCGTAACTCCCATTCAGTGAAGCCCTTCCCATGTCCTACACGGGCCTGGTCCAAGCCCTGCACAAGGGCTCCTGTGCATAGGACAATTGCCTGCCGCCATCACCCTACCCCAGTGGACCCCAGTTTCCTCACCCAGCACCCCACCCTGGAGAGCTTGTGGTTCCAGGCCTCCACCTCAAAAGTTAACCCTGGCGAATTGCCTACCATTCCACCACGTAGGGAATCCAAAAGGCTGGGTACCTTCGGGAAGATGGATGCTCTCTTGTGCCAGCCTGGCACTGCGGTCGGTGAATACTGTGTGCCTTTTGGGCTGATACTCCCATACCATCTGGGACTCGGGTGCGCAAGTATTTTCTATAGTCTCTGAGGAGGCCAGAGCCGTACTCTTTCGAGCAATTGCTGATGGGGGGGAATGCAGCCAAGTTCATCATACGTTGTAGGTTGGATAAAACCGACTTTCTGGGCAGAGCAATTTCATCGTCGGTGGCCCTTAGGCGCCATGCCTGGTTGAGAACCAATGGCTTTTTGGGGGATGTCTAGGCCTTGCTAATGGACATGCCCTTTGATGGCTCTCAGTTTTTCGGAAAGAAGGCAGACTCAGCGCTTGAGCACTTTAAGGACAGCAGAGCAATGGCCAGGTCCTTGGGCCTTTCCATGGCCCTTCTCAAATACCAGTCTGCTTTCTGCCCCTTTCGTGGCCCAAGGAGGGGCTTCCAACCAGTCTTTACATGCCCAGCCACCCCGACCAGCAAACCACACAATCTTTTTGCGTCTGAGGACGTGGTTTCCACAGACCACGTTGGACAGGCAGCCAGAGGTCGAGCCAGTCCACCACCCCCGGCAGACGCAGCCTCCAAACCCCTTTAGCATGCCATCCGACCATCATAGGCATCAATTGGGGGCAGGATATGCCTTCATCTGCACCACTGGAGTCAATAACATCCGACCATTGGATTTTGCAACTCACAAAACGGAATACTCCCTACACTTTGTGACAACCCCCCACCCATGTCACCTGCTTATGATAAGGTGACGGAAGACCAACTCTTCTTACTCCCTCTGGAGGTGTGATATCTCTTGGCAAAGGGTACTATAGAGAAGGTGCCAGAATCAAAAGTAGGTCCTGGTTGCTATTCCTGCTACTTTCTGGAGTCCAAGAAGGACAGAGGCCTTCCTTCTATTTTAAACCTGTGCCATCTCAATCTCTTCCTGAAGGAGAAATTCAAAATGCTCACGCTCATGCAAGTCCTGTCTGCCCTGGACCCAGGAGACTGGATTGTATCGCTGGACTTACAGGACGCTTATTCTCACATCCCCGTCCTGCCTGCCCACAGGCGTTACCTGCCATTCACTGTCGGTAAAGAGCACTTTCAGTTTGCCGTGATTCCCTTCGGCCTTAGCAGCACCCCTGGGCTATTCACGAAAGTGATGGCGGTGGTTGCAACTCATCAGCGGAGGTGAGAAATTCCAGCTGTTGAAGGCTGGCTCGCCTCAGGCAGTCGTCTCCCACCTTCTGACTACAGCAAACCATCTATACTCGCTGGGGTTCACTATCAATGCGCCAAGGTCCTACCTGACTCCTTGTCAGATGCTCCCTTTCATATGAGCTGTTCTGGTCATGGTGCAGTTTCTGGCTATGATACCAATGTTTTGGCCTCCATCCTAGATTTCGGTGAGATGGACTCTGAGGCTGTTGGGCCTCATGGCCTCCTGCATCCTTCTTGTGACACATGCCAATTGACATTTGAGGGTTCTGCAATGGGATGTGAAGTTCCAGTGGACACAGGTTCAGGTGAATCTCTCCGACTTGGTCCAGATCTTGGAGGGAACTGCAAAAGTCCTGCAGTGGTGGCTAATTAACCAAGTCCTGCAGTGGTGGCTAATTAACCATGATTGGGTCAGTGGCAGACCCCTCTCCTTTTCCCATCCAGAGCTGACTATAGTGACAGATGCGTTACTTCTGGGCTGGGGCGGCCATCTGGGAGAGGTGTAGATCCAAGGACTCTGGCCTCCGGTGGAATCCAGACTCCACATCAACCTGTGGTGCTCCAAATGATCCGACTGGCATTGAAAGCCTTTCTTCCTTCAATCAGGGGAAGGCTAGTACAGGTGCTCATGGATAACACCACTGCCATTTGGAATTGCAGCAAATGAGGCAGGTGGGGTCGTGGACCCTTTGTCAAGAGGCACTCTGCCACTACATGGCTGGAACAACAGGGCATATCACTGATGATTTAACACCTGGCAGGCTCTCTGAATGTCAGGGCGGACAAACTCAGCCATCTATGCCTAGTGGATCACGATTGGCGTCTCCATCTGGAGGTGGCACAAGTTCTCTTTCAAGAATGAGGAGAGGCTTGGTTGGGTCTGTTCACCTCCGTCGAGACTGCACAATGTCAGCAGTTTTGCTCACTGGAGTTTACAAGGCTGCTCTCTCAGAGATGCTTTTCATATTGAGTAGAGCTCAAGCCTCCTGTCCTCCTGAATTGTCTTTCCGCCAATACCACTCCTGCCCAGAGTTCTCAAGAAGATCAGGAACAACCAGGCCCAAGTCCTTCTGGTCACTCCACATTGGGCACAGAGGGACTGCTATCCCGAGCTGTTGAGCATAAGCATGGGTACTCTGATCGGGCTCCCTCTGCGGGAGGATCTTCTGTTGCAGCAACAGTGCAGGGGTCTGCACCCAAACCTGAAAAGCCTTTGCCTTCATGCATGGAGATTGAGTGGTGACAGTTGACAGGTTTCAACCTTCCACCTGAAGTCTGCAATATTAGCTTTGCACCCAGGCGTCCCTCCACCAAAACGGTAAACGCCTGCCGTTGGAACAAGTTTGTGGCATGGTGTACATTTAAGCAAGTTGACCCTATTTCTGCACTCCTTTCCCAGGTTCTTTATTTATTATCGAGCAGGGCTCTATGTTGGGCACGCTGAAAGGTTACTTGTCTGCCATATCATCATTTGTGCGGTTGCCAGATCAGCCATCTCTTTTCAAATCCCCTGTGGTAAATAGGTTTCTCAAAGGTCTTCAACATATATTTCCACCAGCTTCTTTCATTATGCCGTAGTGGAACCTCAATGTAGTCCTCACATTTTTGATGCTTGCTCCATTAAAGCCGTTACACAACTGCCCTATCAGGCTCCTCACCATAAAAGTAGCCTTCCTAGTGGCGATAACATCAGTCCGGAGGGTAAGTGAGTGACAGGCACTGTCATCTCAGTCTCCGTACCATACCATTTACCCAGACAAACTGGTCCTTCATGCTAGAGCATCCATTCTACCGAAAGTGGTAACTCCCTCTCATGTAGGCCAGTCCATCACCCCTGCCTACTTCTTACAGTCCGCTTCACCCCTCTAAAGAAGAGGAGAGGCTCCATTGGCTGGACCCAAAAAGAGCGTTGTCATTCTACCTTGACCGCACAAGAGTGTTCTAGGTGGGTAATCAACTGTTTGAGGGGTACGTCATAGCCAAAAAAGGAAAGTCGGTGCAGAAATGGACCATCTCATGATGGATAGATCTCTGCATTAAATTCTGTTAGTTATTGGCCAAAAAGCAACCTCCTGAAGGTTTGCGAGTTATTGGCCAAAAAAACAACCTCCTGAAAGTTTACGATCTCATTCTACCAGAGCCAAGGCTACGACCACTGCGTTAGCTCGCGGAGAACCTGTTCTGGATATCTGCTAGTCAGCATCGTTGGCTTCTCTGCACACGTTTACGAAGCACTTCTGCCTAGACAGTCAGGTTCAGTGATACGGGCATTTTTACTGTTTGGTTCTACAGGACTTTCTAGTTTAATCCATGTCACAGCCCCACCATCGGGGGGTTATTGCTTGGGCATCTATTCTAAGATAGGGACTCTGCAGCTAGAAGTCTCTATCAGATGAACAAATTACTTACCATCTGTGACACCTTATCTAGTAGAGACTCTATCTAGCCACAGATTCCTTACCGACCCACCCATCGTCCCCGCTCTGGGTAAGATAAAAGGGATCAAGGATTGCAATAAGTAGGATGACAAAAGCAGCTTAGATTCCCTCTTCGCCTTTGCACAAAGCATTGAAGCAAATACTCTCAATCCACAGGTCTTGCATTCACATGATGATCTGTAGAGAAAATGACATAAAAATGCATGTAACTAAAAGACCTATTGCAATAAATGAGATCATACCTTTGATGATGGGTTACATGGACTGAGGTTTACACGTACATTTTGGGGTCCATTGCTGGTCTGTTAAGTATTATTCTTACATAACGAACAGTGCTCTTGACCTACAGATGACTTGGGCCTTTTGTTCTTGCTTCCAGGGATGCCTCCATGATGGCGATGCGACGACGAATTCAAGGTTTGACCCCGGAAGAGATTCGTGCTCTATCAAAAGATGAACTGCAGATGCCTGTGACTATGATGGACTTTGACCTTTCACTGAAGAAAGTTTCCAAATCTGTTTCTGCCTTGGACCTTGAGAAATATGAAAAATGGATGGCCGAGTTTGGATCTGCCTAACTGTCTTACTTTTTATTCTCCCGCTACTCTCGTTTTGAGGTTTTGCAGCTGAAATCTCATATTCTTCGATAATGCACACGTCCTCTGTGAATAACATGTTATGTTTAACCCTTTATTATTTTGTAACTAACAAGGAAAGCCATTGTCCTTGTATGATTCACTGAGAGTAGATGCCGAAAAACAAGGACATATGAAACCATACCAGAAAAACACAGGTTACAATTTTATTCTCAAATCTAACACTCAAGTAAGTTTTCTGTTTTATCACTTTTATTTATTTTATTGCAAAGTAGAGCATTTATAATGGAATAATGCTGTAGTTCTTTATCTTAATTAAAACTAGTTTGTATTTGTATTTTTATGCAAAGTCCTAACATCTGGATTAAGTGTGTTACCAAACTCTATGAATATTCCTTATTTATGCTTTTTACCATTGTTTCCTGTGAGGTTTGCTTTACATTAGCGTAACTGGCTAATACGGAGTGTTAGGGACAGACAAGAAATTGTTACCCTTTTCAGTGTTATAACCAGATTTTATGATTTGTAAAGGGAAATATATTTAGCAAAAGAAAACATAATTTATTACCTTAAAATTTGTGCTAGGAGTCTAGCAAGATTTTTTTTGTTATGTTTTTTTTAAACGTGCAGGCTACATTTCATTTTGTATCAAGCGTTTTGGAACACAGAAGGGGACCACAGTGAATGTATCACATTTAATCGTACAGGTTTTTCAACACAGAGTATATTAAATGTGCCTATAGATATGGACATATGGTATAGGCAACAGAAAGGAAGATTAACTTATGGCCATGTCAAACTAATTTCCCTTATCTTATCTTGTTTGCATGGTTGAACCAAGGACTTGCACCTTTCCAGCAAGGGACTTTCAGTCCGAAAATATAGCTGGCCATGAATCCTTAACCTATTGTATCAGTGGTCTAACGACTATTTAACCTCTCAAGCCAGTTTAAAACATCTCATTTTAGGCATGGCTGGTGCCACTGTCATTCAGCAGAACACTAAGTGGACACCAAGGAGAATATCATACATCTCAGAACACCTTATTATTACTGTTACACTTTTGTACTCTGTATACCTTTATCAAGGACTTAAATATAGCTCCCCTGAATTTCTCAGCCAAACCACGGATAAATTCTCATTTTTTGCTTCTTTTTTAGTCTTAGCTTATCTGAGTGGTTGTTTCTTTGTGTTTTTTTCCATGACTTGTACTCCTACATAGACAAAATAATAAGCATATATTAAGGACTCCTCCTCCATCAAATGTTTGTTCTTCAAGGATATTTTACCCATCCTCACATCAAGTTTGACTTATTAATATTAATATTTAACTCATAGCTTTTTACAATACTGACCATTACCAAACAGTACAAAGGCTATATCTCTAATATCTCAAATTAGTTTCAGTCCTGTCAGTCAAGATGGAATCCTAAAACAATGGGAGCTGTGGATTCTTCTGGAACTGACAACAGGGACATTGATAACTAAAGTCAACTGAGATACATCTAAATATGTGATGCATATATTGAATAACATTGGACTTGGCATGTGTTACTGGCTCTCCCCCCCCACATTTCTTTCAAACTCATGCCTCCAAATGTTAATCATTTGAAATGTGTTAGTTATTGAGGTCTGATATTGCTGAGTTATTGGCTGGGGCACTAGTGGTGTGCCAATGTTTACATACACTTGTGTCTACTCCAGTAGGCATTGTGTATAGTGCAGAGGACTTGGAAGTCAGCCTGCATGTTCAGTGGTAGCCAATAGTGCACTTTCTAGGCTGACTTTTTTGTGGTTGTCCACACTCGGTTTCAATCAGATACTGTTCACCTTGTAAAATTGATTTGGATGAGAGGCAATATATTGACAAACAATTCAAGCAGAATCAGTAACAAAAACCACATCAAAGACAGACATTTGTATATCAACGTTTTCTGGTCTTTTTATTCTCTGAAGTGCTTCATAAGATAGAACTAGCCAACGCGTTTCGCCCACACATGGGCTTCTTCAGGGCAGAAAAAAACACAACGGGGAATAAGGTGTATCCTCAAACGTTGGATCGAAAAAGGTTGGATCAAGTCCTAAAGCATATAGGTGAAGATCATGGTAGAAAAATTGTCCAAAAGTATACGTAAAATTAATGTACATCAGACGGTATTAGCCGTATGTGTATGCAGAGCCGTGTCCGGGAAATGTTCGATAAGCAGCAAAAAAGACCAGAAAACGTTGATATACAAATGTCTGTCTTTGATGTGGTTTTTGTTACTGATTCTGCTTGAATTGTTTATGTCAATATATTGCCTCTCATCCAAATCAATTTTACATTGTTATATTTGTGGTCTATAGGCAGCGGACCATTTGAGGTGGACAATATTGTTAATAACATAGTGACTAGTCGTGGTGGTGCAGTCATCTATGACCCAGCTGCTCTTTCTCTGTTTTTTCAGTAACTGTTCACCTTGTGTTGAAACCTTTCTATTGTGTCACGGAGTTTCTTTTGGAGTCCAGTATTAATATTGTTTACAGTAATCTAAACTTTCCCTCACCAGAGCTCTTATCTGCTCCACCAGTTGGTCATTTTGGAGGAGCAGGAGAACCGTCCAAGGCAGGAAGGGCTACAAATTGGTGCTAATGTGTTTACTTAACAAATCAATAGAGAGAATATAAAGTATTGTCCAATAGTGTCTTATTTGACATAAAAGCAATTTGAGGTAACTGTGCACCAAACGTGGAGACGGGCTGATGTGAGGATGTTTTTATCATCTCACTTCTTACAGGTTGAGACAATAACCTCAACTGCTTAGTCTTCCTTTGCTAAAATAGATACAGTTTCACTCCATAGTGGCACATATGATTTGTACGTGTTTATAAGTAGGGCATCTATATCTAGTGCTTTATGGATTGAATATTTTCTTACCTGCATAACGTGAACACTCAGACAAAAAAACAATCTGTGCTCATTTTGTGCAGGCAAATCAGCCAAAATCCAAGCCTGCTACAAATAATTAACTTGTGTAAAATTACGTTGCACACTTCAACGGCTTGAAGATGCTATGCTTTCCGGCTTGAGTACGTTTAAAAGGGCATATGTATTTATTTTTGTCGATATATTTTGTCCACAGATTACTTCCAGCATTGTCAACACAGCTACACACAATTCCTGGTTTTGCCGACATTTGTAATAGACCTTTGTTGTGGAATGATGTTACTCTCTCTCTGCATGAACCTGCTTCCCACACATTCTAGGATCCTACTATCCAAAATGCAGAACTACACTGTTTTCGGCAATGGTTCCTTGATTTACTTAAAAATATCATTTGTATTCCTTTCTGTTTTTAGACAATGTGAATTAGGAGGTATTGAGACTATGATGTGAAGTTTCTTGTTGTGGTAGCTCAGAATAAAATAAGTTAGGTGTGTCATTCTTAAGCTTGCAGGACACAAATATTAAAGTTAAGATATATTATTGGAAGACTGTGAACATGTCTTCTGAATGTTAAAGTATTGTACCATTTCTGTTTTTTATTTGTGTACTCAAGACGATTGCATGTACTGCAGTCACTTTAAAATATGTAATGCATTCATTCCTCTGTACACCTATTGGACATAGATCATGACTTGTGAAGGTATAGTATGGCAACGTCCCTTAAGAGGAGGTAAATGTGAACAGGATGAAGTAGTCGTTCCGTACAGCTCAACCTTCTCCACTACTATTTCTGCACCTCTAAAGCATTAAACCCGGCGAGTGCATAGTTTGTGATTCAGCATTGTTTTCTCGTTCTGCTAGCACTTATTCCTACCCTAGAGTCAGTTTGGAAATCTGCTTCTAAAATGCAAGTTTCCAAAGTAACATACATACAAGTCTGGTATTTTGACCAATTCATAAGAAATGAGTCGAATGGCAATCTTGTCCTCTGAAACAACATCGTGTTAACTGTTTTTTCTGTTTTCAGACCTGTGGTATATAATTTTAACAAAATGAAAAGAAAAAAGTTGGTGGGTTTTTTCACTCGCATTAAATTCCCAACCCTGGCTTCCGACTGTTGAATTCTGTAGTTTAGTGGCCAAGAGGTTTCTCTAAATGCAGAACCTGGTGACGTCAAGGCACTAGAACAACAACTAAAACTTTTCGAAATCTTTTTTTAGTGTGCGATATTTAAGTAGTTTAATGTAAAATCGTCTTAAACAAGGATGTGCTTGATGTCAGTGGCACTAGCTAGAACAAGCATTGGCATAGCCAATAGGTCTCGCCTTTGGACCTTATAAGTGTTTAGCCATGCAGCTCACTTACAGCAGACAGCTGCCCTGAAGTGAAACAAACAGCTCCCTGAAGCAAAGAAGGGTACAGGTCGCAGGCACTCAGACCAGGTCATATATTTGTGGGTTCAAAGGTCAATGAAGCCGTAGGAAAATTAAACTGGTTTTCAGAAACTGTACCTAAAGCAAATGATGACTGGCGCGTTACATTTTTACGGTGTATACAGTTTGACAGCCACATACAGGCTGTCCATTTACCCCACTGTACCGGGTAGAGGCACAGGGCCCGATCTAGAAAGATTTTGCTGTTAGGAAGTGCTGAGCACCGGCAGGAGCCGGTCCACTTAAAGCCCCCTGTAACAGTGGTATACGCGCATTAGCAGCGAAGGCACATGACACCGGTGACTAAGCAACAATTTCCAAATATCTCACTTCCGGATGGGGCTTCATGCGCTACCGACCTGCCGCCAAGACTTTCCGTGCAGCATGTGCCAGACGAGGCCATGACCCAGAGCGGGGCAGGGTTTGGGGAGGGACTTGTGCAATGACAGGAGGCGGAGGCGGCAACAAAGAGCCAGATATCTGACGCAGATAGAGGGAGGCTATACTGCAGATGGGTACGGAGCCCCAAGACCAGAGTGAGGCGGAGGATGGCAGCGCAGCACGTGAGTGCTTCCGTGTTCCACGCTGCCTGTTTAAGGGGGCGTGCAGTGTGCTCATCAGCCCCGTGAGTGTGAAGCTGCCTGTGAAGGAGCGTAGCACATGGCCATAAAGCTTAGTTAGCCGCACACCAGGGTCGCTGTATTTTCTGCTCTTTGTTGTCACCAGTCGCCACAGACCAGGGAGGGGTGGGTGCGGGGTTAGTTGTAGTCACGTGCAGCAGGCGGGAGGCAGCTTGGTGACGTGAGGCGGGCACTCCTGGCTATGGCGTAACAGAGGAGGCGGGTGGGCGCCTCAGTATAAACACACTCTTTGCTCCCGTTTCCAGCTTATCGTGACACCGTGCTGTTCCGTGATCCACCGCCCTCAAAAGAAAGCTTCTTTGGCTGGGCGAGGACGACCATGTTCTGCTGCCATAATAGTAAGCTTCCCAGTCGTGCTGAGCCTACGCGACCCTCGTAGCTGTCATCAGTAACCTGATCCACGACCCGCTGCCAGCCTGCGCGCCGCTGCTCGCTCCAGAGACCCAAAGGCCATGGGAGTGAACATTTAGAGGAAAGCCGGGACATGCACCCGTCTTTGGCCATTTGTGTGCTTTCATTATTGAAAGCCACACGCAAAGGCCAATGAAATGTGTGGGAGGAGTCCGACCCACACGGAGAAGTCTCTGGGAAGTCTGGTGTGATTCCAAGAGGCCCTCTCCTAGAGCAACACATGCGCGCTGCGCTAGGCTCGACCTAAAAACGGGGTTACCACGTGTTAAAGCGGTAGTATTACACAGTGCAAAATTGTTGACATGCAGCTAAAGTCTGTGTACAACGTGAGTGTAAAACCTCAAGCATCCACTCTTCTAAGAATGCAGCGCTCGGGTGTGCACTAAAGGTACTAAGGGTCGGGCAGGCGTACACACCTTTCATAACTGTTCAGAGGAGTTACAGAAAAGAAATGGTTTGAAGAATTGATGTTTTGGAGCTCTGATTCATTCAACAGACTTGATCACATCGGTTCAGTCTGCTTCAGTAAACATTTTAAGATTATCTGTGTCCAAATTTTTATGTTTAACTAAATATATTGTTGTTATTCGTACTTCTTTGCAGACGCATTCCCATATGTGAGGTACAGCTTTCGCAGTAACAACACTTGTAGAAAGAATTTTTTTGTTATTTTGAAATAATAACGTTTTGTGCATCCTTATTTGTGCGAGGCCTTTAATTGTGTTCGCATGTCACTATTTGCATAGAGACAAGTGTTTGCCAGATATGTCTGACTGTTAAAATATCATATTAATTCCTATACTATGCCATGTAAAGCATACCAGAAATCCGTTTGTTTCATATTAGATTTTCCGTACTCAAAATACATATGAAGAAGAACAAATTACTTCAAGTAGTTAAAAAATAGTAGAAGAATTCTGTGGCCATCATTGCTTTTAGTCAAATAATAGGCGGTCATAAAAGTCAACTGGGGCGACAGTTTATTTTATGGACCATAAATAATGTATTCTAGCTCTCAGTGTAACTAGGAAATCCGACCCCTTGTACAAAACAAGAGCTTTGTATGGCCATACATATTTCTCACACTTGTTGAATCACTGTCACATCCTGTGATACGCGAAGTGCAAACACTTTTCGCCTTAGCTTTTGATGAACTGAATAAAGACTTAAGTAAGTATATTACATTGCCAGCAATGTGTAATAATTTTAAGTTGGTACTTTGTGCCAATTTTTAATATCTATAGCGTAGTCATGACATTAAATATGAATGCAGTTGCTTTCGAAACCTTTTTTACAGGGGGCATTTTCATTTCAAGAACTGATTACCACAGGTTTCTCTGGTATTGCAGTGGGCATGTCCTTGTTAACTTATCACTCATTTACTGGAGGGCTGCTTTTGAAAGGAGGTCCAACATTTTGAACAAGGTCCTACCCCCAGAGTCTGGATGACACCCATGCCTGGCATCAAGTGAGCATGCTCAAAGCTGTAGCCCAAGGCACAGTGTTCAAGCCCAGAGGGATTCGAACAGTCTGCTCCCACACTACAAAGGAGAAGGAAAAATCCCCCCATCAGAAGGAGGCCAATCTGGATGGCCAGCAGTCTTAGACCCAGTACAGGAGACCGGCATGACGGTGTGGGGGGGGGGGTAACCAAGCACAGCAGAATGCCCAAGTGTTTACCACCATTCTCCTCCCTGGAAAAGAGAGTTGCCACCCAGAAGGGCTACCAGCAAGGAACAACTTTTTTATAGATACTATAAGCACAGATTCCACAACTTGTGATTTCTGTCCTTTTTGGTCTCTCCGGGACCCAGACTCGATCCAGAAAACTCTTTGTGACAGCTCTTGCACACTGGAAGGTGGTGCCATTCAGCCTCTGTTGCAATTGTGTCCCGCCTCCGGGCATGGAGTTACAGAGCACATATAGCCACCAGGGCCGGGCTGGCCATAGCGGGCACCCGGCATTTCCCCAGTGGGCCGCCAGAGTGGGGGCCGGTTTTGGGTCCCTGGAGGGCCGTTTTTGTTACCGGGGGCCGGCAATATCGGCCCCCTGTAACAAAATCGGCCGAAACGGCCCTAACAAACAGCTCGGCCGCACCGCCCCCCTCCCCCCAGGGGGCCGGCCGAGCAGTTTGCCAGGGCCGGTTTCGTTCCCAGTCCTGCCCCGATAGCCACCACTCTTGCACTTTGATCTGAATTTCTCTATTTTCGTGCCCTTCAACAATGATCTCAAGCTCTGCTCCTACTGTTTCTGTTTTATTATCAAAGTTTTCCAAACTTTTCTTTACATGTTCAGAGATGTCCTCCCCTAAAAGGACAGGTTTTAAGCTACACCACATGTGTCACAATCAGATGTTGATCACAGACCTACCGGACGCCTGCCTTTAGTATCTCAACAAGTGAAATTTTAATGGAAAGTTAAATGAAGTTTCCTTCGTCCAAACTCTTCAAGGTAGCCAGAAGGCAACCAACATATTTTGATGTCCGTCCTGGACACTGCGCAGCGTGTTGCCCAAGCTACTGCTACCAGTTTTGTTATTGAACGCTTAGCTTGAATGTATGCCACTAGATCTTCAGGGGACGTTCAGGCTTTCCACATGGGGATAGGCATGTCCAAAGGAAGAAGCCTGAATTTAAATGGATGGATTCCATCAGATTAGCGTTGCAAGGGCTTAATGGATATGAGGAATGAAGAAGTTTAAACTGATAATATTGGTGTATTTTACTAATCGTACACCTTAACAGTACCCTTCTATTTTCTGCCAAATGGGTTTATATAATTCTTGATTTTGTGACCTTCATTTTTGTACTTTGTTCCCCTCCTCATTATTTTGTTCTCCATCAGGCTCCTTAAAATGCCTTTTTATTGGGAGGTTATTTCCCAAAAAGATTTTTTGTACTTCAAATGTTCATATGTTCGTTGTATAATATTTCCTTTAATTTCCGTTAATTTAGATTTTTTGATTTGCATCATCAAAAATATCTGTTGACATCTTATGATTGCACCATTTTTTTTGGGATACTGGTCTTCCTTTTTACATTTTTCCTTGGGAGCCTGTTTAGTTGCTTTGCTGCATTTTTGTACTACATATGGAGTTCGTCATTTTTTGTAATTTTTTCGGTGAGTAGTGATTCCTCTAATTATTTTTTTTGCATTTTGCCTTATATTAAAAAATGACAGACAATTCGTCTCACATCTAGATGATTCTCCCTATTTTATTTGTGAGGTTGCTCTTAGTCTATTTTAGAGTTGCAGATCAATCTGACACTGGGGACAGTGTGCATGCTTACGCAACACTTCCCTCCTGCCTATTAATTTCTGATGCGAATGTATGCACGCCTGCATCTTTCCATTACAGACTTTTTTTTAACTTCTTTTTATTGCAGTGTGCTCAGATAACAATGCTTCAAGAATACAGGGTCAACGTTCTTCTGACATGCCTTGATTTTTACATTCAGCATCTCACCAGGTAATACATAGATAATCAACATAGTGAGGCAACAGTCTCCACGTATTCCCCTTACCCCCCTATAACCCCCTATAACCCCCTGTAACCCTGCCAGTTCCCCCAGATCTTTTCCCATTCTTTGGACACCCTCTTCTCATATATATTGTGTGTTCCGCTTACCAGCAGTGCATTACAGACTTTTAAACACATACACCGGTAAGTATGTTTTCTACTGCTTGATGGCGGCTCTTACACACATTTGGAAACACTGAATATTTCTCCACAGTTTGGCTTCTTTTTCACTTCAATCCTGAAGATTAGTTCATGCTGGACTCCAAGTTTCTCTGCTGAGTCATGGGACTGAATACTCACCCACAGTGTGTTTCCATATTATCTGGTAACCTCAAAGTGAATTCCACATGATGTAAGGTAAAGCATTAGCCTGGGTGACCCAGACTCTGGCAAGCTTTCTCTCCGGGCCCGGTTTCAGAGGAAGGCTCATCCTTTATCACCATGAGCAGCGGCGATCTTTGACCTACAGCTGCCAACTTCTTGACTGAGGTGCTTCACCCAGGAGTGGTTTTGGCTGAATCATTGCTCCCCTTTAATGAAGACCTCACTGACATTCTCCTTGGGGCCTGGGCAAAACCTTGCACAGGGAGGGGTTCCTGTGCGCTGCATGATTGCCCTACGCCATCATCCCACCCCAGAAGACCCAGCCTTCCTCTCCCAGCATCCCTCCCTTCAGAGCCTGGTTGTAGAGGCCTCAACGGCCAAGGTCAAACCAAATGTGTTGACTTTCGCTCCAGCGTACATGGAACCAAAGAGGCTGGACACCTTTGAAAAGCTCATTTTCTCTTCCACCAGCCTGGCCTTGCTGTCGGCGAATACCGCATTCCTCTTGGGCTAAAATTCCCATGCATTGTGGGACTTGGTTGTACAGTTTCTTCCCATGTGTCCCGAGAATGCCCAAGCTATCCTCAACCAAGTCTTAGTTTAAATTTAAGTGCTTAAATTGCATTTACAGAGTGGTTACTACCCTTGATGAGGTGTTGAAGTGCTTTACGGCGAGTAGCACACTACCCGGGAGCCCAAAGTTAGTGGTCAGTCCATTAGTTATTGAGGTTAGCTTTGCATGCTCATTCCGTGCATTCTTTCCAGTTCATTTGTGGTACATTATCGATGTAAATGTGATCATTTGAGGGGGCTATGTGAGAAGCAAATGCTTGCTGGAACTAATAGATATTGTTATGGTTTTCAAAAGAGCTTAAGACAGATAGGTGGTGGAGTCTCTCTTCCTCATTGGAAGGATGAGGAAGAGCGAAAAACGTAGGCAGAGTGATACTTCGACTGACATGACATGGAGTTCACACATTATGACTGATGGAATCAGAGTGGTTTGCGAAGCACTGGGGGACAGAAAGGAGTTCCCCACTTTAAAAAGTTTGCAAGGTTTATTCGTGGCTGAGGTAATAGAGGATGAAATGAACTCTTTACGTGCCTTATGCACTGCGCTTCGTAAAGTATTAAGCGTTTTCCTGTAAGTTAGTTTTGCAACGGTGTCGTTATATTTCCTCCACCAGCGTTCCAGGAATTTACAGTATGATCTCTCCTTTTGTAATGCATCAGTAAACCAGGGATCATACGGAGATGATCTCTGTTAGAAAACCGCTTTTAAAGGTGCGATGCTATCCAGGCCAATTATTGACATTGGTCAAATCTGAGCATACTGTACCTGAGAATTCAAGGGGGATAGCATGTAATGCTTCTGAGAATAGAGGTTCAAATACTTGCTTCCATGGCCTAGAACCTTTCTGCATGCGGAGTTGCTGTTTCTTAGAGCAGATCCTAACCAATTTCAAAGGTATTAGAAAATGATCGGACCATGTTAGTTTAAGATTTGGGCCCATCTGCATAGTCAGTGTGAGAAAACAAGGTCGAATGTGTGACCCGCCTTATGGTTGACCCAGTGACGCGCTGAATAAGGTTAAAACCCTTGAACGACTCGAAAAATTGTTTCACAACAATTCTGATCATCAATATGTAAATTGAAGATGTCCAACATTAAAAAATTGGTTCGCGTGATAGAAAGTTGACCAATTAGGTCTGTAAGCAAATTCAGCAATTCCAACACTGCGTTAGGTGGTCGATAGATTAGTAGAACTGCCACCATGAAGGAGGGGGTGAGGTGATTACAAAAGACAAAGCCTCGATATTCCCTATGTTAGAAGGTTGTGATATAGAGCATTGATTGGACTCTTTATACATTATCGCCACTCCTCCGCCGTGTTTCCCACTTCTATCCATATGCCGAATTCGAAAGTCAGCCTAATAGATAAGGCTATGTCTGGTACGGAAGAGTCAGAAAGCCATGTTTCTGTCAGGAAAAGAAGATCACAACTATTTCCTGTAAGTAGCTCACTAATTTCAAAGAAAGTTTAGAGAGGGAACAGTAATTAATTAGAGCGGCTAACGGTGAGATTCCCTCCAAGGAGCTGCTGGAACCAAGGTTTTCTGCCTGGTGAATATTAGAAACAGGCACCGGTGGCACTGTTGTGAGATTCAAGAAGAAGCCACAAAAGGAGCAGGCTTTATTTGGAAACAAGCTCATTAGAGCTTCTAAATCAAATTTGTTATTGCAACAGGGTTAGTTAGACTGCTTGCTGATATTTAGTAATTCATTTTTTGAGTAAACACAAGGCAGAACTGAATTGCTAAGCACACCAGCAGCATGACTGGCGCTGGACTCAATCTGGGCATGGACGAGCACAGACGGGCATGCCTTGCACGTCCGCTGCATTGCTCTCTTCATCGCCTACTGAGCCCTGAAGGCAAGGTGCATTATATTAACAAGTTGGACATGTAGTACTGAACTTTGCATGCCCTGACAGTAAGAACCCTGCATTAACATTTTTACTGTGGAAGAGCTAGTAGCCCAATTGGCAAGTACAGCGTTACACACTAATAACTCAGCAGTGCTAACTTCTGAATGGGACTGCTAAAAATTATACATTTTAATTTTTTTTTATTTATTTGATGCATTTTCATATAGCGCGGACTTTACCCAAAGGTGTCAGAGCGCTTCACAATAGAGCCAGGTACGTTACATGAGGAGAAAATTACAAATTAACACGTTGCAGAAACAAACGAGAAATCAGTACAGGTAAAATAAAATAATAGATGGCAGTCACTCAAAAACACACAAAACACAATAGGATGAGGATTGTACAGGCATAGATTACAAATTTACAATAATAAAAGAACTTCCTTGAGGGAGATGAGAGGGGGTGTATTAATTCTGGAAGTGTCTTTGGAAGAGAAGAGATTTGAGGTCAGTTTTGAAGGTCCGGGTAGAGGTGGTGGTACGAAGTAGTGGAGAAAGCGAGTTCCAGATTCTCACTGCATTGCCTGAGAAGGATTGATCCATCGATCTTTCCCTTTTGAAGGTGGGTGGCTCAAGCAGTAAATTTTCTGCATTACGAGACGGTCTAGAGCCTCCAGAGATTTTCAGTTTATTCGCCAGGTATCGAGGGGAGGAAGTGTGCAAGGCTTTGTGGGTGATACAGGCAGTCTTGTAGATTGATCTTGCCTCGATGGGAAGCCATCAAAGAGAAGTCAAAATGGGTGTGATGTGGTCATTTCTTTCGGCCCCAAATATAAAACGAGCCGCTGAGTGGAGAACGGATTTAAGAGGGGAAAGGTGGAATTTGGGGAGGCCAGTAAGGAGAGAATTGCAATATTCCAACCTAGAGAGAACCAGAGATTGGACCAAGGTTTTTAGGTCTTGCTCCGGAAAGAAACGACGAATCCCCCAGAGAAGGCGCAGTTGGTATCGTGCATTGTTTGCCATGGAATTGATGTGGGAGCATAGATTGAGCCTTTTGTCAAGTATAACACCCAGGGATTTTGCGCTGTTGACAACGATAGGGTTAGTGTTGAGTAAATTCAACTGATCCATCCAAGATTGAACAGGAGGAGGAGAGAGTGAGGTAGAGAGGAGGAGGAATTCAGTTTTGGAAGGATTCAGAATGAGTTGATGAGCTAACAACCAGTTTTGGATAGAGTTGAGAGTAGACTTGAGTATTGAGATCTCGTGTGCAGAAGACACCTTCAGGTAGATTTGAGTGTCATCCGCATAGAGATGGTAACAGATCCCAGATTTACTTAGGAGATTTCCCAATGGTTCCAAATAGAGATTGAACAAAGTGGGTGCAAGGATAGAACCTTGAGGGACGCCTTGACCTACCGCCAATGAGGACGAAAGATTGTTCGCTATTTTGATCATTTGGGATCTGTCCGAGAGGAATGAGGCAAACCATTTAAGCACTGTGCCTTCCAAACCCATTCTCTGTTGAAGGGTGTTGAGGAGGGTGTTGTGATTAACAGTGTCAAAGGCTGCAGAAAGGTCTAGAAGAATCAGAAGACAAGACTCCCCTGAATCGAGTATGCGCAGCGCATCGTTGATCACTTGCAGCAGGGCTGTTTCAGTGCTGCAGTTAGGAATGAAACCGGACTGGAAATTGTCAAGAAGATTATTATCCTTAATGTGTAGGGAATGTTGTTTCGCTACACATCTTTCTGTGATTTTCGCAAGAAAAGGGAGGTTAGTGATGGGGCGGAAGTTGTTGAGGTCGTTCGCATCGGCTGAGGGTTTTTTAAGAAGTGGGGTAACCTGTCCTGTTTTAAGGGCAACAGGAAGGGGAGCCTTGGCTGAGGAAGAGGTTAACCAGACTGGTCCAATAGGAGAGATTATGGGTGTAGAAATCAGTGGCAATGTCACTCGGGATGGGGTCAGAAGAATGGTTAAAGGGCTTTGTTTCGAGGATGCATTTGAGGAGGGCATCTTCAGAGATGGCGTCAAAGTTCTGCCAAATGACTAGGGATTTGCGCTCCTCTGGGGGGGGGGGGGTAGGATGAATGACCTGATCTACCAGTGATTTCACTTTTTCATCAGAAAATAAAGCGAAGTCTTCTGGTTTCCTTGGAGAATCGTCAGACTTGATGGTTGGGGTAGAGCCGTTAGGATTTTTGATGAGGTCAAATAGTTTTTTGGGTCTGTTTTTGGCTGAGTCGAGGAGGGTTCTGAAGTGTAGCGCTTTTTCATGGAAGATGTGTTTGTGGTAATTTGATCTTGCTGAGTGTAGAATAGAAAGATTAGTGGTGGATGGAGATTGTCTCCATTATTTCTCCAGGATTTTCAGGTTCTTCCTTTCTTCATAAAGGGATTTATTGAACCATGGTGCTGAAGGAATAGGCCTTTTCCTTTGGAGTGGAGCGACATTATCGATTTCGACTGCAAGGACTGAGAGGCATTGGGTGGTAAGAACGTTGACATGAAGAGAAGGCATGAAGAGAATATTTGCATTAAACCCGACTTGATGCTCAAGTCAAATTTTACAACTTTTTAAAATTAAGTGAGGCTTTATTGAAATTGGGATAACTCTCTGATCCAGAATTTACAGAGGTATTGAGAAGAACTTTGAGACAGGGCATGTTATCTCAATTAAACTGCTCTCCCATACCCATCCTAAATTGACTTTGAAAATACAAATGGATTGGGAACATTATGCTATTAAATAAGTTTATGGTTCACTGATCGAAGAAGTTGGCCTGAAAATCTCGAATTCGTTGCTATGCAAAATATCCCAACGCAAGCCAAAAAACGATTTCTAGTCCTACGTAAATCATACTGGATCTTAGCTAAACTTTATAAATTAGGTATTCTCTCAACAAATAAACAATGGAACAGTCGGACCACGAAAGGTGACCTCATATGTATGCTTTTTCAAAGTCTCTGCCCTTGTAGACTGTGGACGAAAATATTAATGCAGCCCCTGACCAAATACCTGCATATGTGCGTGTAGGAAAATGCCAATTTTTGTGTGATCACCCATATTTGTTGCAAGATTTTACTTGTTGGACTCTGCACACTGGGACACTGATGCCCAGTGCCCAGTCCATTTGCTCTGACCTCTAAAATCATGTCAAAAGTGGCTATACTCTTAATTGGCATATTTAAATTAGCTGTAGGGTCCTAGTAAATGGTATAAAGTGTACCCAGGGCCTGTAAGTTAAATGTCCCTAGTGGACTGCAACACATATTGTGCCACCAGTAAAGGAACAAAGCAAAACATGACTGCAGGACTGCCACTAGTAACCTGGCTGTGCAGGATTAAGCTTTAAATTTAACCTGTCCAAATAACCCTTTTTGACAGACCTAAACCCTCCTCTTAAATATTCTTGAGGCTCCCCTTAGTAGGCCTTAATGTCCAATCAAGCAGGACGTATGGTATTTAAAAGTAGGACATGTAAAGGTTTACTGTAAAACATGTCCTTACAGTGACAAGGCCGCAAAAGCTATTTTCACTTTAGTAGGGTTAGCTGTTCCATAAGAAAGCATTGGATATAATATCAGCATTAAATAATGCTATCTCCACCTGGAAACCAGCAAAATAAATTATTTCTTGGGCTTTTAAAAATATTTATTACAAGTCCAATTCATAGGTAAAGCCAGATTTGTATTAAATATTTCACAGAAGGTACTTTATCAAAAGTCACCTTGTACCTGGTGCCTTAAGACTCTGGAAGCCCATTTGCAAGAGCTTCCAACTCTCACCCACGAGCGGAATAACTCCTTCGTGATGTCTTGGGTGTGGAGGGGTCTTCTGTTCTTCGGATAGGATGACCATCTGGGCAATGCCCAGGAACTTAATTAACTTCAAAGAAGTCTGCCATGTCACAGGCGAATGTAGCGAACACCTGGGCCTGCCCCCTCCTCTGCCCTCGTAGGTCACTAGGCACCAATCCCAATGGGAGATGATCTGCACCCAGAACTGGTTTAGAGTGACCACGGAGGAGGGGTTGCTCACTTCTCTGGCCACACCTCTAGGGTGGGCACAAGAGCTCTGCACAAGGGAAGAAAGGTTTTGGCATATTGATTTTAGGTTGAGAGGGGCACTGTGGGATTGTTTGCAGCATGGCGAACAGCAACTGCTGCACAGGTGGGTAGTGTTACCCATGGGAAATATTTCCCTATTGGTTAGGAAGGGGCCAGGAATCACTCCCACCACTGGCTAGTGCCAGGCATAAATGTGGCACCCCTGGGCACCCTCTTCAGAAAACTACTGGACCTATGGATTGCACCTGATGTTGTGATTTGTGAAGAGAACCCTAAGGGCTGAACCTACTTCCACTTGTACCCAGGACTAAGAAATATACTTCAAGTGTCAGTTGGCTGACCTCCTGTTAAGCTACAGGGGCACAAAAGCTGCAGAAGCCCACTTTCCTGGAAGAGTGCAGTTGACCAGTTCCATATGGGCCTGCCCTGGACCCTGCTGTTGGCTTCTGTTGGAGTGAGTCCTGACACCCAAGTCTTGTTCCTGAGGTCCTGGAACACTTGGCTGGTGTAAGAATTTTTTTTTTTTTTAAGTCTTATATAGAGCGAACTCGACCAAAAGGTACCAGAACACTTAACATGAGCGCTGGGAAATTAAGTGACTTACCCAGAATCTCAGGATATTGAGCTGACACTGGGGATTGAACCGGATTCCACCATTCTAAATTCAGCATCTCTGGTCGAAACACCACATGCTCTACCTAAACCTAAAAGCTGGGATGTAGAAACTTTTTCAAGCCTTTTTGCCTGTAGAACTGACAGAAGACTGGGACCAACGTGCCGAGCCAATCTGCAGACGATGCATCACCAGTGGGCCCGACTTCGCCGTAGCTCCTACTACATTCTTCTCCACAGCACTAAGTCAGTTTCAGCGGGCCCGATGTTGAGCAGTATCAGATGATGTCGAGCCGTCTT
This sequence comes from Calotriton arnoldi, assembly GCA_963921515.1. NCBI lineage: Eukaryota > Metazoa > Chordata > Amphibia > Caudata > Salamandridae > Calotriton > Calotriton arnoldi. The sequence goes on along the minus strand of CAWUFW010007621.1, from coordinate 622,517 downwards.
TAGCTGCAGTCTGCTGCCTTGCCCGCTGAGTAAATCTGACTTCCAGAAAAGAGTCTAAATTTGAAGGTAGAAATCTTCACCAGAACCAACGCCGAGCAGCAGCCGATTGAGATTGAAGCATTCCCTGGCGCAAACTCCGGAATTTCCTCACACTCAGAGCTTTTCCCACCTTAATCGACAGCTTCACCGAGCCCTCGTCCTTTGCTGTCACTGAGCCTATCTTCAGATCCAGTCTGCAGCCATCCCACGCTGAGGACTGTACTTTCTCAGATAATGTCCAAGTCCAAACGTAACTCTTTGACCGCAAGCAACCTGGTTCTTGTATCCAACCCATGCCCCATTGATGTCAGCCTTAAAAATTCCCTTTGTCCTGGTCTGGCGCGACCAGTTGCCAGGGGTTGGCACTTTGTGCTTTTAGGAACTATTGCTATTTACTTTTAAAATTATTTTAGTGTCATTTCGTTCATTAAAATGTTCTCTAGTTTTAAACATTGTAGTGGGATTTTATTTGTTTTGTGTTTTCAGCTTTTTAACCGTTTTGGTACTTCTTAATGCTTTACACATGTTCTTAAGTTAAGCCTGACGGCTCTGTCCTTGAGATACCAGGGGTTGAGCTCAGGTTTCAATTACTGGACCCAACAAGAATAGTGAAATTATTACCTGTGTTTGACTACCATCCACCTCAACTAATAATCCACTTTCTAACAATGGGTATTCAGGCAAGAGTGGCTTTATCTCAGTTGTATGAATTAGATCCGCTTTTGGATCTATAACTCATTTTACGGGTTAAGGCCATCCTCTCTGAATGGAAAACATCAAGAAATGTACAACTGGTGGGCATGGCTGTGTTTCATGCATGGGGTTACTAATATGACACGCTATTAGTCTAGACCCATCAACGATGATAAACCACTTAAATGTGCCAATTAGATGTATCCCAATTGTACCATGTTTGAAAAGAAGAGCACAAGTACTTTACTGCTGGTTAGCAGGGATAAAGGGCAGAGTCCCATGGCCAACAAAAATGGGTTCAGCAACAGAAGCTAAAAAATCTGGGGAAATACCACAAAAAATGATTGTGATTTTAATAACCCCAAAATATCTAAGGTGGTAAGAAAATGGGAATGTTTATAGAATATTCATGTGCAACTAGTACAAACAGAGAGGACTGTTTACTTTCACGAATAGGTAGTTGGGCGTTACAGGGTTGCTTCACAAAGGCATCCAACAGTACATGAAAGAACACTCATATGACTTACTGAACTCATATATGCTTTTGTGAATCAGCCTCAAAATATCTGTTGATAATTTTTATTTGTGTTCCATAATAGGAAGACACTTGACCAAAACGATGGCTACCTCATCACACAAGAAGTATACTTGCAACTCGTCCAGCATTAGGTTGCTTGCTTCACCTTTCAAACCAGCTTTCGAAAACGTATCACACCACTGCTTAATAATTTACATTGGCCACCTATTGCCAATAGGATTTAATTGAAAAACCTTCCGATTTTTCAACGGTTTCAGAATACATTCAAGCCACCTTAAGCTGTAAAGACCACTAAGATACAATACAATTATAAGCACGACTGGCCCTCGATAAAGTGGTTCCTTTCACAGAATAAGGTAAAAGGTAAATCTGAGAAGTATCTAACTAACTCATGGTTTTTCCAATTGTTAGTACCTTCTGAAACATCAAGGAAAAACCCACATATGTGGTTGAAGAAATGAAACTGTTGATCGTATTGTTGTGCTTGCTTCATTCATTGCATAGGTGCCAAGTCACCAGACAAGGGAATTCAGAAAAGACTACAAAAACTTCAAACATGGAGAAGGTGGTGCACTGGCCAACATAAAATACACGGACGCATGGAAAGGGCAACTACTTCCAGAATCAGGTAGCTCAGTTGCACTGCATCCGCCACATTAGAACCAGCCCTAGCATAGCACTTCGAAGTGAGTAGAAGCAGAGATTATATAAAAGCCTACCATGTGCAGAAATAAGCGTTTTAGTAACCGGTTGTTACGTCTAACTCACACTTCAGTTCGCACTCTTACTCCTACTACCCTTGCCTGTTATTTTCCCCCTTCTTGATTCTTCTTGGTTCCCTATGCCTTATTGTTCCTAGGGCCTGCTGGTATCCTGTGTTTGTTAGTTTTGTCTCCCTTCTCCCAGGCTTCCTTATTACCGATGCTGCAGTATCATTCCCTCATACTTCGGCTCTTAAGCAGAAGTCCAGGTACATTGTTGGGCTAATTACAGTCTGCCAGGTATCTGCACAGGGTAAGTTCAGATCCTCTTTACATCATATCTATATTTATATCCCTTTGATGTGTTTCCCTTCACTGATTCTGCTTTAATGCCCCAAAGCAGAAAAATAATGAATCTTTGAATATTGCTAAAGACTTTGCGCCATAATCTGCCAGTCTGTTTTTTCCATCAACCAACTTTCAGGGGCATGTCTCTCTTTCACCCTCTCCTTACCCCATTTTCCCCTTACAATCTGGTCCTCTTCACAGACCTTGAGACAACTGCAGGGTGTGACTGACCCATTGGTGGGAGGATGGAGGATTGACCTTGACCTCACCTTTATCTGAGCAACGATCGTGACAATGGGTTGCAAGAAAGGGAAAACTCTGCCAAAGACCTCTTATTAACTTACAAACTTTCCTACCACACCTTCCTCATGGCTCAATTCCAATTTCTATTTGATGATCTGTTGACCCATTTTCACAACCAAATTGCCATCTTTAGATTCAGCAGAACAGCCTCCTCCACATCTTTTCATGCTCCTACATTTGCAATGAAACCTTGTACCAAAACACTCTCTGACCAGAAATCAAAATAGCCAGGATCATTCATGCCTCAAAAGCCAAAAGCAGCACCTCACGAAACCTGCAGTGCCAACATCATCAGCTTTTGTCAGCCAGCTCTCACCCCCCCTCACAAATACGCAATTTTCAACTTAAATGGAGCAATGTAATCTCCAGAGTGATTCCCAGCCCGGTGCCTTTCTCCATTCAAGAAAATTCGTTTTCTGCCTTGAACCAAGTTCAATTTTGTGCATTGATCGTCCTCGATAGTCAACACAGTTTAACATAGTTTATTTTTGACTAGCTTGCAACCAAGTGTTGTTTTGAAGGAATGGCCCTAATGTTGGTCTTTGTTCCTACCCAAAAGGCCTTATCCAGAGCTTGGTGAAGGAGCAGTGTATGGCCCAAGGAGCAGGCAACAGCGCAAGGACCAAGAAGAGCAGCACAGGATCCAAGGGATGAATAGCACAAGGTCCGCATGGGAAGGGGAGCTACACTGGGTCATGGAGATTGGATGAGCAGTGCAGTCACCTGGGGGCAACAACAAAGTGTCCAGGAGGGGCAGGGTCCTTGATGGGCAGTGCAGGATCCAGGCGGGTGAGGCAGCACAGAATGTAGGGCACAGCGTAGAACCTGCAGTCAAAAGAGGGTAAAAGCACATGTCCACAAACCAACCAAGACGGCCACCTGATTGAATGGACGACTCTCACCAGAAACGACAGTGGCAACCATGCAGACCATCCCCTCAGGGGCCCCAATGGCCCCATGCCCGCACCACATCTACAACCTGGGAACATCACCAATCAGCACCACCCTGACCCACATCATCAACACCTCCATCACGTCCGCCACTTTCCCAGGAAACTTGCAGAAATCAACGCCCACAAGCAGCCCACAGCCGACCCGAATCAACTGAGCAACTTCTGACACATCTTCCTGCTTCCCTAACCAGCCAAAGTGAATGGGAAGGCCATTAATAAGCAGCTCACAACCCACCTAGAACTTCACCATCTCCTAGACAACACGCAATCAGGATTCAGCAAGAACCACAGCACCGAAACAGCACTCATCACGGCCACCAATGACATTCAAAACATCCTGGACTGAGGAGAAACAGTGGCCCTCATCCTGCTCGACCTCGCCGTAGCCTTCTACACGGTCTACCACAACACCCTAATCAGAAGCCTCCACAAGATTGGCATACAAGGATCCGCTCTCAAATGGATCTGTTCCTTCCTCATGGGAAGAACCCAAAGGGTCAGGCTGCCACACTTCACACCAGAGACCAAGAAACTGATATGCAGTATCCCACAGAGATTGTCCCTCAGCCCGACTCTTTTCAACATATTCATGACACCACTCGCCAACATCATCCAAGCACAAGACATCACTGTCATCTCCTTTGCACACGACACCCAACTCATCTTCTCCCTGACGGACACGACAAACACCACCAGAACCAACTTCACCAACTACATGACCTTAGTAGCATTCTGGATGCGAACCAACTGCCTGAAGCTCAACTCCGACAAGAGAGAAGTATTGTTCTTTGGCAACAAGACTTTCCCATTGGATTCCACCAGTTGGCTGTCAGAGCTTGGACCAACACACACAGACTAAGCAAGAAATCTAGGGATCATCTTACATGACAAGCTCAACGCAACGACTCAAGTCAACGCTGTGTGCACGTCCTGCTTCCACATCCTACGCATGCTGCGTAAGATCTTCAAATGGTTTTCTCAGAACACCAGATGGACCATCACACAAGCAGTCAGTCAGTCAAACTTTATTCGTCCAGTGAGGCCACAAAATAACAGGAGCAATAAACAAACAGATAAAAAATGTGATAAAAGTACAATCGATAAAATAAAGTGCAATAGTAACAATTCATGGCTGATGATTAACCCATGACCAAAACGTTGATAAGGAAAATTAATAGTCACAGTAGCAGCAATGGCAAACAATTAAGAACTGTTTAAACAGAAGGTAATGCAATAAAACAGATAAAAACTAACTTTGACAATTACCTTATGTGTCTTCTAATCCTAAGGGTGTGACAAATAAAACCAATAATAGTGTGACAAACATACTCAGAGATCAGGCACTGCAAGAGTTTAAGGCTTTGGCCAGCCAATCTACAAGTTGCGGAGCCTAAAATAGGGCAGAGAAAATGGGTTCTAGAAACAGTGTAAAACCTACAAAAAAAGTGCATAGTACAATGCTGACTGGTGTTGTCACAGGGACAGCAGGGCAGGGACGAGAACCAACTGCCCTGCTGAGGAAAAGCAACCAGAAAGTGGATGACCCGCAACCTAAAACGTGTTAAATAAAATCTGTGCTCCTGATTCGGGATTCATGCTAGATATGGTTTGCCCTGCCCAAATGAAGTAATCTCCAGGCGATAACGTACAGTAGTCATCACTTGGGACTTGTTACCCCTTTTTAAGTTACTGTTTGAATAAAAAAGCGAGCGGATCAAGGTCTTTCTGCTACTGTTGATCTTGCTAGGGGAATGGAAGAGGTGTGAGACACCCAGGTCTTGGAAAGGTTTTGTAATGTACTCTAACTAAGCAATGTTGTTTCCATCATCTAGATTGCTACAGTCTGCTAAAACGAAGCGGTAGAAGTTAGTAAAAGGGGAACGCCAGATTTAAGCCCCTAACAAGAGTGGTGCCAATTTGATCATGTCTTCAATATAATGAAGGCCAACTTCAGTATGGGTGATGATGTTAGCAGTGCTTTTAGGGACTGCCAGCAATCTGGAGAGAAACTTGTTTTCGGCAGCTTGCAAGTAGTCGCAGTTAGTGTACTCCCAAACACTCAGGGAAAGCATTTTGCTTTGTAAAAGGAAATAAGGTCTGGGATAGGTTGCTGTTCCAGTTTCCTGGCAAATCTTAAAATTGCCTCAGCTGCACTATCCAATTTGAGCCCTCTCTGAGCCAGGAGTTTTTCCCATTTGAAGTTGGCATCCAGCAAGATCCCTAGGTAATTAAAATTCGAGACTTTCGTGATGACAGTGTCATCCATAATGAACCTGCGTGAACGAGTATTTCTAGGACCAAAGGTCATGATAAACGATCATTCATAATTGACCTTTCACTTCAGGTTCGTCATAAAGTCGTTAACGCAATCTAGCAAGAGCTGTAGGACCTATTGCAGTACGTGACAATAGCACAGCATTGTTGGCTTAGAGTAGAACAGACACAGGCGATCCCCTACCCTGGGCAAATTCTTTCCCTTATACTGGAGGATAAGGTCGAGGGAATTAATATAGAAGCGAAAGAGGCTAAGATGCACCCCTGCCTAACCCCCTTGTCTACCCTAAAAGTGGGCATGCACTCCCAGTTAGTGCCGAAACGTACTTGAGCTAAAGTGTCCCAGTGTAAGCGCTTGAGGAGCTCGATCAAACATATGTCAACACTTGGAGCATTAAGTCCCACAACCTGCCCCCGTCCACGAGGTCGAACGCACTAGACAGGTCCATAAAGGCAAGATGTAATGAGTCTCCCTTGGCCTACTTCCCCATGATCAAGAGCAGGCTGAAGGACTGCTCCACGGTCGGAAGCCAAACTGAACCTCAGAAAGGAAACCCCGGTCTCCAGCCCAAGCCTTCAGCTTCTCAAAGATCACTCTACTCAGGATTTTGACAGAGGAGTCCAACAGCGAGATTGGTCGGTAACATGAAGGATCTCCTCTGTCACCCTCTTTAAAAATCAGGACAATGGTGGATTTTTTCCAGGAACTCTGGATTTCTGTGTGAAAGAGGGCGTGGAAGACATTAGTCCATAGCGGGGCCCAAAAGGATGTGCTTTGTCTGAAGACATCAATTGGGATCCAGTCCAAGCCAGGGGCCTTGCCGAGGGTACTCTTCAAGATGGCAGAGGATAGATCGCTCACATCTGTGGTGACTGAAAGGGAGGTACTAGCTGACTCAGAGGTAGCAAGGTGCTGTGAACAAGGTGGAGGAGTATTAAGATTGGAAGTTGTAACCTCTAAAATGCAAGAAAAATGGGACAACCAGTTTTCTGGGGAGACGTGACAAGTGATTTTTGGGGTATTCTCATCAGAAAAATAAGGGTGGTTGATAACGTCCCAAAAAGCATTGGCGTCCCTAAATTTAGCAGCCAAAAATAGCTGCTCCCAGGCCTTCTCTCTGATTTCCCACTTTCTTGATTCGTGTCATGTCATCTTATAGGCCCTACAAGCATGCCTTATTTCCTCAGTATTTCTAGGGGAGGATTTTATTGCACTTTTCAGGTTTCTAAAGGCCACTGAGCAGGCATGGCTGAACCAACGGTGGGGAAGAGGTGCAGTATTAGGTTTCTTGCCGGTCATCAAGCGGGACATAGATGTGCACAGGGCGTTGGAACTGCCTAGAATAATATCGGGCTCAGCTGAATCTGAGAGGCAGCACAGCACGTCCTTACTCCTTTCGTTTACTAGATTAGTGAAAATGGTTTCAGGGTTAATCTTTTTCCACTTCATACATATCCCCTTGTTGTTGCTATATTGTAGATCAACAAAGCTGGCAGGAGCCGGCAGGAAATGGGAGTACCAGGGGAAGAGACACAAATAGTAACTGGGTTGTGATCACTAAGGTTGGAGAACAGGATTGATGAATCTTACAATAGAGAAGAAATGAGAAGAAAGCAAGATAAAATCGATGGTTGAACCACTGCCTCTACCAGTGAAGGTGGGTTTAGACACCGAGCCAATCTTATCGAAGTCCACATTAGAAAGTAAATTATATTTAAGAATGATCAGATTCAGGACTTCCCCATATGTATTATGCAGGAAATGCGATAAGTCATCGCCCTGCCAGTCCGTAAAGCCACATAATCCGGTAAAGGCATTTTCATATATTAAAATCACCTAGCCAAATGATTGAGACCTTTTCTGGGAAGCTCACAAGGAAATCAGAGATGAGACGATCCAATTCCCACAGTATTCCACAGGGTTGATTGAAAAAAAGTTAAAATACAAATTTATCAAAAGAAAAGTAAGAGAGGCTCAATGACAAAATCTGGTACCAAGAAGTGGACTGTAATGTGACAAGCAGTCATCACCAGCAGGCTGGACTACGGCAACATTCTCTGTGACGGAATCTGCAAACATCTCCTACACAGACTCCAGACCATCCAGAACGCAGCCGCAAGACTCATACTTGCCCTCCCAAGCCGCACCTGCATCACACCACACCTCACCTCAGGAAGCTTCACTGGATCCCCATTCACAAGCACAGCCAATTCAAACTTCTCATGCACACATACAAAACCCTACAAAACACAGGACCAGACTACTTGAACATCAGCATACACTTTCACCAACCCACCAGACACCTATGCTCTGCCTCACTCTCACTCGCACACATGCCCCACATCCGCAAAAGACAACCATCTGCAATGCAATGCAATAGGTCTCGCATTTGTTAGAGTTAGAGCTATTGGCGTTGTAAATTACAATGTATTTACCCATGTGTTTTGGTTTGGAGTAGAGTGGATGTATGTGGTGTGGAGTGGAATTATGTGGGTTGTATTGGAATTGTTAGTTGTGGAATTGTGTGTTGGAGAGTGTATTTGTGTAGTGGAATTTGGTGGCATATAGATGGTAGATAGGAGTGAGACGCTCGACCTGCCATCACCAGTGCCTGACAGCGGGGGACCAGGACCTTGAGTCCCAGCCTTCTTTGCGACCGCTGTTGCCGCCAACGCGATCTTTGTGCGCCCGGAGGCGCCCTTTAAATTTTCCGCAGGCTCCCGCACCGCGGGAGGCTCGACCTGCCATCACCAGTGCCAGTGCCTGACAGCGGGGGACCAGGACCTCGAGTCCCAGCCTTCTTTGCGGCCGCTGTTGCCGCCAACGCGATCTTTGTGCGCCCGGAGGCGCCCTTTAAATCTTTCGCGGGCTCCCGCACCGCGGGACGAGCGCGGGCCAAGCCCGGGCCAAGGGCGGGCACGTCATCGCCAGGAAGAGACAGGGCAGGGCCACCCCCCTTTCATCTGCATTCTAGATCTGGGCCTCGAGTGTGTCAATGGAGGTACTGCTGCTCGCATGTTAAATCTGCGTACTCTTGTAGAAGCCTTTGACTGTTGCTTGTTGCCTAGCTGGGGTCATCTGTAAAGTTTGTTTGCGAATAAGTATTTCACTATGGGCAAAAGGAAATCCATGGAAGGCGGAGTAGGCAGGGAGGATGGTGGAAACGGGGGAAGAACCAGCAAAGGGAAAAAAGCAAGGACGACAACGAAGCATGCTGGTAGTAATTGTGTAATGGACAGAATTGATAATTTAATTGAGGAATGTGCGGATATACTAACTCCGAATTCCAATTTACATCATGATAATGAAAATTTTTGCCCAAGTATAGGGCAAAGAGTGAGGGTAAGCCCAAATAAATGTCCAGCTATCCCTGCAATGTTTTTACCACACAAGAAATATTCTAAAGATGTGAAGGGTGATTCCAGTAGGAACACAGCAAGGGTAGTTGACCCTTCTCACTCCATTCCCGCTGAAATAGAAGAGTTAGATGATAGCCAGCTGCAATCCCAAATCCATGTGACTGCAGTCACTTGCTCAAATAGGTATACCGTATTGTCTAATGTCCAGGGAGATTGTAGTACTACACCACATGCAACAACGTTAGACAATACAGAGGGGACGGTTGCAGAACACACACCGATACCAACACTGTATGATGTAATCCATGAGGTGCATACATTCTGGGATGAAATTAGGTCTATGAGGGTGTTGCTGGAGAGCATAAGTGCTATGGTTGGGTTCCCGTTACGAGGAGGGCCAAGGGCGGGCCCGTCCTCGCCAGTCATCGCCAGGAAGAGACAGGGCAGGGCCACCCCCCTTTCATCTGCATTCTAGATCTGGGCCTCGAGTGTGTCAATGGAGGTACTGCTGCTCGCATGTTAAATCTGCGTACTCTTGTAGAAGCCTTTGACTGTTGCTTGTTGCCTAGCTGGGGTCATCTGTAAAGTTTGTTTGCGATTAAGTATTTCACTATGGGCAAAAGGAAATCCATGGAAGGCGGAGTAGGCAGGGAGGATGGTGGAAACGGGGGAAGAACCAGCAAAGGGAAAAAAGCAAGGAGGACAACGAAGCATGCTGGTAGTAATTGTGTAATGGACAGAATTGATACTTTAATTGAGGAATGTGCGGATATACTAACTCCGAATTCCAATTTACATCATGATAATGAAAATTTTTGCCCAAGTATAGGGCAAAGAGTGAGGGTAAGCCCAAATAAATGTCCAGCTATCCCTGCAATGTTTTTACCACACAAGAAATATTCTAAAGATGTGAAGGGTGATTCCAGTAGGAACACAGCAAGGGTAGTTGACCCTTCTCACTCCATTCCCGCTGAAATAGAAGAGTTAGATGATAGCCAGCTGCAATCCCAAATCCATGTGACTGCAGTCACTTGCTCAAATAGGTATACCGTATTGTCTAATGTCCAGGGAGATTGTAGTACTACACCACATGCAACAACGTTAGACAATACAGAGGGGACGGTTGCAGAACACACACCGATACCAACACTGTATGATGTAATCCATGAGGTGCATACATTCTGGGATGAAATTAGGTCTATGAGGGTGTTGCTGGAGAGCATAAGTGCTATGGTTGGGTTCCCGTTACGAGGAGAGGTTAACACCCCAGATAGTGCAACTCATGGTGCTGTGGTTCCCTTTCCATCTAACCAACCATCTGTCCATGTAAAGGAACCTGTTTCACATAATAATGCTGGTCAGTCCAAGGATGCCCCCCGGTTTAGTGAGGTGGCCAAACAGAATAAGATTCTACCGTCGCTCACTAACACAAGTAAAGGTTCCCCTAGTGAAACAAATATTTTTAAGCCTCGTTACATGGTTAAATCATCAAGTCATCCACTATATGACTGGAGAAATAACATCCCAACACCTAGACACATTCAAAATAGTGGCCAGGATCGAAGGGGTGAACAAACCACCGACAAGTCATAAAACGCTCACACAATATACATGGTGAATGTCCCGAAGCTAGCTCCTAGCAATAGCAGGGAAAGTGTAGATTCCCTGACTAATAAGGCGATCCACTGGATACGACACGTCAGAGGGTGTCGTTCCGTGATTAGAGAAGATATTACCAAGGTGCTTAGGCTCACCTCCTTCAGTAGTTGTCGGGACTGTATTGAACTGACCCTAAAGAATGAGGAGTTTGCTGAAAATCTATGTGCCCTGGAATTTAGGTCTTGTTCGCCTGACTCATCATCAATACAGTTGAGGAGGGCTCCATCTACTGTTCTGCCTAGGTTCCAGCTAGGGCAACCCCCCATGGATAGAAAAGGAAGGATGGGTAGCTCTACACTTGAAGGCAACAACTGACTGGAGCAAAAGCTTGATCCCTGCCCTATGATGGGTATTGATACAATAGTTCCTAGTGGTAGTCGTCCTGGGGTAGTCTCTAATTGTATGGATAGCCTTTTAAAGCACCCACGACCCATACTCATATGCAAAACCAACTCTGAGCGCCAATGAGAGACTAGGCACATTCCGCTGGAAAATGTAAATGAATTAATGGATACTCGTCTTATTCCCACAAGGGGTACACTGATATCCTGGAATATTGCAGGGATGAGCTCAAAACTCATGTCACCAGAATGGTTAGCTTTCATCAATTGTTTTGACATCTGTCTTTTCCAGGAGACATGGCTCTTGACACCACAACACTGTGCGGGTTTTCTAAATTATCTTGTCCCAGTGGTGAAAGGTGGAAAAGGTCGCCCCTCTGGTGGCTTGACTATATGGATTCGTCAAGAATTAAATATTACCATAAAAGAACTCCCCTCTAAGAGTAACGATATCCAGGTGCTAAGACTAAAGCTAAGCCCGCAAGAGACAATTGATATTTATAACATCTATGTCAGGGGAATGAGGGGGGGTAAGTCACAAGTTTTAGCAGCACTGGATGATCTTCTCGAGCTATACTCAGTGGACTCCAATATCATCATAGCGGGTGACCTAAACGTAACATTTGAGCCACTTGCTACTGATGAATGGCGCCTCACTGATGATGAAGACGTCCAGTGGGGTATCCCACAACTGGAATTAGCTCCTGTCAAGAAATGGACGGAGGTAGTTATCCAGATTAATTCCATTTGCCTTGACAAGGGGCTAAGAGCATTAAATGGGAGGATGCCACATGATAGACTAGGATTGAGCTCTTTTAACAACGGGTATAGCAATAGTAGAATAGATTATATTTTGGTGAGTTTGAAATTGTGGCATAAAATAGATGATATGGAAATAAGGGATCGACCTGAAAGTGACCATAACCCCCTGTGTGTAACCCATAGGGGGTGGAGGCATATACTTCCACAATGCAGCGAGGCCGAATTGTGTCCACTAGATGTAGTCCCTACCCATGATATGAGACCACTTAAATGGGTAAAACTAGTTGAAAATGCTGATGAACTGAACAGCATTTCCAATTATGTTGACAATGCCCTGCTAGAGATAGAGAATATACTGTCCACTAGTGGGAATTTAGAGTGTGTCACTCAGTCACACGAAAGATTTTTTGCGCACGTGAGAACTCATTTTTTTAAGAGCTGCAAGTCAAAGAAACCGAAACCCCAGAAGCCCTGCCGATGGTATAACAAAGAATGTAGACAGGCACAAGCTAGCCTTGGGATGGCGATCAAAATTGGTGAGCCTGCACAGGTACGGATGGCGAGGAAGACTTACAAGAACTCGATGCATAAAGCGAAGTGCTCCTGGGATGAGAAACGTTGGCAAGACCTTAAAGAGGCTAGTGCCCAGAATAATAGCAAACTATTCTGGAGCATCACAAAATGGGATCGTGGTGGTCAACCTGATGAACCACAAAATCATGTTTCCCAGGAAGACTGGGTTAAACACTTTAAGCCACAGTACGCCCGATGTCCAACAGAGGAACACAGGGAGGAATTTAATTATGTGTTTTATGCTAAGAAGGCTTTTAATAGTAGGGACGTTGAGCTAGCCCTTAGAGCGGTGGTAGGTGGTAGAGCGCCAGGTCCAGATGGCGTCCCCGCAGATATGTTTATACATGATAAAGAACGATGGGGTAGGTATATTGAGATGTTGGCCAATGCCATAGCACAGGGAGCACCCATCCCGGATTCCTGGAAGGGTGCGGTAATAGTTCCCGTATATAAAAAAGGGGATAAATCATTGCCCGGGAACTATCGACCCATTAGTCTGATTGACTCATTGCAAAAGATCATGGGTAGGCTGATACTTAACAAAATGCAGGATTGGATAGAGGAAAATAGCATACTGTCCCCCTTGCAGGCTGGATTCCGGGCGTACACTAGCACCATCGACCAGGTGTTTCGTTTTATTCTCCTACACTGGAAGATAGTGGTTCTAGGTAAAGGCAGTCTCTATGCCACTTTTGTGGACTTGAAGTCAGCATTTGACTTAGTCCCTCGCTCCAAATTGTGGGCGACATTGAAGGACATGGGGTTGCCGAGTGAACTTCTTTCACTCATAATGAGGCTGCATGAGGACAACTCTGCTAGAATCCGATGGGGTTCCCAGGGTATGGACACTAGCATATTTCCAGTAGAGCGAGGTGTGCGGCAGGGGTGTGCCATGGCACCCACCCTATTCTCGTTGTTCATCAACGGAATAGTTGATTGTATGTCATCTGTGAATACTGATGCCCCAACATTAGCAGGGATTAAAATACCTATTTTAATGTTCGCCGATGACACTTTGATAATTTCAAAGACTCCCAGCGGACTCCAGCGAGCTCCTCTCATTTTTGAAGAATTTTGTTCCGCTCGTGGTCTAGAAGTCAACGTGTCTAAGACGAAGTTTATGATTTTTAACTCTCGTAGTGTTTTTAAAGGCAAAATTTTAATGAATAATCGACCATTGGAACAAGTTAGAACATTCACATACTTGGGGGTAAATATTCAGAGTGATCTAAAGTGGAATCAGCAAATTGATCTAGCCACTCTTAAACACCGGCAATTGTCGGGAGTATTACATGTGGAGCACAAAAGTCACTCACAAAACCAATTAGGCCCGTGCTCCAGGTTTATGACATGAAAGTGGTTAGCTCAGCTCTCTATGGCGTTGAAGTTTGGGGGTTTGAGAACATGTCTAAACTTAGAGCATCTGAAAATAGATTCCTACGTAGTATCACTAATCTCCCCCAAAGTACACCACTGTGCCCTTTACTTTATGACCTTGGCAGAAAGTCCATATTTGACATTGCAAAACTACACCCAGTACTATATTGGCGCAGACTGTGGACGACGCCGGAATTGATGTCATATGCTTTGGGTTTTATGGACGTTATAAAATCAGATAATTTCCACAAAATAAGCTGGCTATGTGGAATTAGGGATGTTCTAATAGGCATTGGGATGAAAACACTCTGGGAGGATCCAACTACAGCATGCTTTCCCTCAAAAAGATCCTAAAGAAAAGTATTGGGAGATGGTGGCATATAACACTCTGAGATGTAGCGAACCATCCTCACTGACAGGAACTTTTCTGAATTCCAAACACAGCCTAGAACCTTACTGGGACACCATAACAAAGCCACTGGATAGGAAGCTGTACTTCCAGTTGAGGGTGGGCTCGCTGCCCCTAAAATCCTTTACGTCAAGGTGGTCGAACCCAGGTGATAACAAGTGTCCAATTTGTTCGTCACATAGTGAAAAGATAGCCCATATGCTATTGTGTGCCCAGCCTATGCAGCTCCACGCCGGATTTGGCTGAAGCCCTTATGTAATTTGCTAGGCATCAGAAAGAGTGCGGAGGCTGAAAGGATAATACGTACTAGCACCCCTACCGCACATTTCTATAGGAGTTGCAAAATATTTAGGGTGGATGTGGGTTATAAGGTCTAACCTAATAGTAGCTTGAATTCTACAGGTTATTCGTAATTAGATAGCCCACTGTCCGAGAGATGTAAATAATTCTACACCACCTAAAAGTGTGTAATTTTATGTCCAGCTTTTGGTTTAATATACCAAGATGAAGCCCATGACGTATAACTTTGATTGTGAACTTTTTTTTTTTTTTTTTAAACATTTGTTTTTATTTTTGAACAAATGACAATCGGTACTTGGTCTTAAGATTACAGTTCGTCTTCATTACCTTACACATTTGTATACAGTTACAACATTTCGTAGAGATATTTTTACCCTGTGCAATACATAAAAAAAAAAAAAAAAAACTTAAGGCATAGCTGTAGAAGGAAATTATACTTAACACACATTCCTCCCACTGGAACACTCCTTATTCACTAACATCTGATATAGTGTCCACCCGAGGGGGCTCGCATATATTGCCACGGTATGCGTTCCAACTCCCCCAGATACGGGTCCATTTCTTGGGGCAACCCCTATGCACGTAGACCGCCCTTTCAGTTACCATGGTCATGTCCATATCTTGGCACCATTTTTCTAGGGTGGGAGCCTGTCTGGATCCCCAGCCAAGCGCTATATTTCTCTTTGCCAGGGCCAGACCAAGTGCCACCCAGTCCTGAGCCGAGTGACTAAGGTCAGTGGGCTCCCAAATATGAAGTAAACAGCATTTTGGTCCCAGGCTGACTTCCATCCCTGTGACCCGTGACATGTGCAGGATTGATGTCCAATAGGACTGGACGACTGGGCATTCCCAGATCGTGTGTATGAACGTTCCAGGGAGGCCACATTGCCGTAGACATAGTGGTGTGTCTCCGTGTCCCAGTTTATGAAGTAATGTACGTGTGAAGTACGTTCTATGTAGGACTTTCAATTGTAATAGTCGAAGTCTCGAGGGGATTGCCACCTCCCGTGGTGATGCCAGTGCTTCCTGCCAGTCACCTTCATCCATGGGCCCTAGCTCCGATTCCCATCGGGCCTTAAGGGCAGTTGTGGGATCCGGCTGGTTATTGACTATTTTTTGATATATAAGGGATATAGCTTTTTTTTGTAGGTGATCTGTGCGCAGTCTATCTTCCAAGGGCGAGGCCTCCGGCACTGGTATATCATGCGGGAGCGCCTTTTGTAAGGCATGTTTTATCTGCAGGTATCTAAACCTCTCCGTCTGGGCTAGGCCATATGTACCCTGTAGTTGGTCAAATGAGATGATCTCCCCTTTTTTCCAAAGATCCCCTATCCTTGTTATACCAATTAGGTCCCATTGACGGAAGCCTTTCGTATTGCTTAGCTTGCCCAACCGTCGTGTGTCCCATATCGATGTAGCCTGAGTAATTACCCCCTCCCAACCCAATGCTTGCTGTGCCTCAAACCAGATCTTGATCGTATGGGCCGTTGGGCCTGTAAGCGTGGGTCTTCGTCTCTTGTTATATAGTGTCCCCATGATTCCCTCCTGTTCGAGTAAGTGTTTGTCCATACGGAATGCTGGCTCCTCCTGTGGCATGTGTAGCCATTGGTTTATGACCATAAGCTGAGCAGCCCAATAGTATTGTTTAATGTTTGGAAGGGCAATGCCTCCATCGTACCACCCCCTCATCAGTTTTTTTAGGGAGATCCGACTTATTTTCCCATCCCATAATAGTTTGGTCACTTCCGCGTTAATCGCTGTGAAGTACGTAGGCTCTACCGGGAACGGTACATTTTGGAGGGCATATAAGAAACAAGGGAGCGCCATCATTTTAAAGAGGGCCACTCGCCCAAGTAGTGTTAACGGCAGTGACCGCCAGTGTTTGACGTCATTTTGGAGTTTTACAAGCGGTTTTGTGAGATTTTCTTTTATGAAACGCTGACGTGTAGGAGTGATATAGATACCAAGGTATTTGAAACCCTCGGTCGCGACCTGTATGGTGCAATGACGGGGGAGTTTCGGCACAGGACCGTGCAGCACGTAGAGGAGGGATTTTGTCCAATTGATCGTGTATCCAGAGGCGCGTCCATTTGCCGCGCAGATATCCAATAGTCGATTTATCGATCGTGCTGGGGAGGCTAAATAAAGAAGGATGTTGTCTGCGTACAGCGAGATACGATCTTCCCACCCCGCTGCCCACCGTAATCCCCTAATTACCGGGTCTTGCCGGATCCATGCCGCCAAGGGTTCCAGCACCATCGCGAAAAGCAACGGTGACAGAGGACAGCCCTGCCTCGTTCCTCTTCCCAACGGGAAGTCTGCCGAGATACGACCATTCACCACAACCTGGGCTAAAGGTTTCACGTATAGGAGTTCGATCCACGCACAAAATTTGGGCCCAAACCCCAAGTGCCGAAGCACCGCAAAAAGGAAGGGCCATTCCACCAAGTCGAATGCCATACAAGCATCTAATGATAGAATCACAGCATCTTCTTCTATTGTATCTTTACGTGCTATCACACCATTCAGTCTGCGCAGGTTGAGTGCTGTATTTCGGTTTGGCATGAACCCAGACTGATCCGAGTGAATTAATGCCGGGAGATATGCCTGAAGTCGCATAGCTAGTGTCTTAGCTAATATTTTCGCCTCCGCGTTTATGAGGGAAATCGGCCTATAGGAACCACAGTCTCCCGGGGGTTTCCCAGGTTTGGGAATTGTCACTATCGCAGCTAGGCGTTGGTCCCTGGGCAGTGTCCCTCTTTGTAAACTATGTGTAAACATACTGAGCATATGTGGCATGAGTTGCGTTGCTGCTCTTTTGTAAAGTTCCACCGGCAGCCCGTTGGGTTCCAGTGCCTTCCCTGAGTTGAGGGCCCCAACTGCTCGCCGGAGTTCCTCACTCGTAAGCTCTGCTTCTAACTTTAGGGCGTCCGCAGGCTTAAGTGTTGGCATTTTTAGATCTTTCAGGAATGCTATATTGTCCTCGATTGTGCCCGTTCCAAGGGGTGTATATATCCGCTCGAAATGCGCCGCCAGAGTTTCAGCTATCTCTTGCGGATCGGTTGTGAGTTCACCCGTCTGCGTCCTGAGTTCTGCCACCCATCTATCTGCCCTTTCTTTTTTATCAAGCCATGCTAATAGCTTTCCCGCCTTATCTCCCATCTCGTATATGGTATTTTGGGTTTCTGCATTTTTAGTTTTCGCTTCTTCCCACGCGTATGTTCTGTATGCCTGCTGGGCTAATTGTAACCTATGTGCCGCAGGTTCTCCGGCGTCTCTCACATGTTCGGCCTCCACCTCAGCCACCTCCCGTTCCAAACGTTCGATCTCTTTTCGCCTCACATGTTTGTGGTTAGTGATCAATGATATGGCCTGACCCCTTATCACCGTCTTGTAGGCCTCCCATAGGGTCACCGGGGAAGTCACTGTGTGTACATTGTCATTTAAAAAGTGTTTGGTGGCCTGGAGCAATCCTTTGCCAATTTTTGGGTTTTTTAGATAGCCAGGATGTAAGGGGAAGACACGTCTTCTGCCCTGGGAGTGTGAGACAAACGTGAGTAGAATAGGTGAGTGATCCGAGATGCCTCTCGGGAGGTGTGTTATCCCTCCCATCCTTGCCACCCCGGATGCCAATGTGAACATGTAGTCAATTCTTGAAAGACTGCCGTGTACTCCCGAGAGAAACGTGTACTCCCTCGCTGTCGGGTGTCTGATTCTCCACACATCTACCAGGCCCGTCGCCTCAGTGAAATCTGTCAGTGTGTGACTTGACCTGTCAGCGCCCCTGGGGGGGTTGTCTATCTAGAGATGCGTCCATTGCGGCGTTAAAATCCCCTCCCAGGATGAGTTCTCCCTCTGGGAGTGATAGGAGGAATTTTCCCAGGGCAGGCAGTGCTGTGCTATGTAATGCTGGGGGAATGTATATCGATACCAAATTGTAGGTGCGCCCTTCTCATTGGCAGGCCACCGCCGCAAAGCGCCCTTGATCGTCTGTCCAAGAGTCCTGTATTATTAGTGGGACGCGTTTATTACACAATACCCCCACTCCTCGTGACCCGGAGGTGAAGTCGGAGTGGACTATCATCTTGTAACCCCATCTATTGAGGGCCTTGCAGGCGGAGCCCACCAGATGTGTTTCCTGTATTAAAGCTATCGCAGGACTTTTACGTTTAATGTATTGAAGGACCAGGCCTCTTTTTATTTTGTTCCCCAGTCCATTTACATTCCATGACAGTACAGAGAAGGGGGTATGTGGCGTGCGGGGTGGGGAGACACCTGTATCAAGGTCCTCCACCGATGTCGTGTCTGTGAAGTGCGCCGCCATTCCTGTGGGGTTTAACGTGTGTAGTCTTGGAGCGCATATTGCTGCACAACTGTGTGTGTAATTTCTTAGTGCTTCGTACCGTTGCAACTAAAAACAGATAACATTCCCTTAAAACATCCCTGTGCCCCCCTCCCTCTCCCCATCTCCCCCTCCCGCCTCCCTGCCCGGCGGTTTCCCCAACTGCCCGCCTCCCCAACTGAGCAGAGTGCTTTTTTCCCGCCCATGACTAGTACTTGCGTAGGGGGTGAGAGTCCGTCTGTAGTCCTCGAGTACCCTCACTTTCCAGAGGTATGCCATTCACAACGGTACTCTTCATCTCTGAAGGTGCAGAGGACAAAATTGCACCTTTATGTCAATTATCCGTACAGTTGCGGTGCGCGTGATCTCTTGTAAATGCAACTGGTTCAGATCTAGAGACATTTCGACTGTCACTCGGGTCCATGACCCTGCGATTCTAAAGAATCCTTCCATTGTTGATCAGTCCCCTTTGTCGCTTGCCGCTGGTGATCTTGATCTTTGGGACTCATGTAGTCGGTTATGCTGTTGAGTTCTAGATTTGTCGGGCCTTGTCGCCGGGCGCCATACCTCCAGCCAGTCTCGGGTCTCCTCAGGTGTAGCAAAGAACCAGGTCTTCCCTTCTGCTTCTACTCTGAGTTTCGCCGGGAAAATCATTGAATATTTGAGATTTCTGGTCCGCAGCTCTTTCTTGACCTCCAGGAAACATCGTCTTTGCTTGGTTACTGACGCTGTATAATCTGGATAAAATGTGATGGTATTGTTCTCCAGTCGGATTGGTGGGGCCACCCTCGCCGCCTGTAGAATAGCATCCCGGTCTCGGAAATTGAAGATGCGTGCCACTATTGGTCTGGGGGGGGCACCGGGCCGCGGCCTCCCCCCGGGTACGCGGTGGGCCCTTTCTACTGAAAAGAAACTGGATAATCCACGTGGTTGTAGCTGGTTCTTTACGAGGTCTTCCACGAAGAGATCCAAAGCGGGTCCCCCTGTTTTTTCGGGCACACCAATTATGCGGACGTTATTGCGTCTGGAGCGGCCTTCCTGGTCGTCGAGCTTGGCCATAATAAGTTTGTTGTCTGCTTCCAGGGTGCGTACTTGGTGCTGTAGGCGGGTCGTATCTGTGGTGAGTGTCGTTGTTGTGGACTCAACCTCCGTTAGTCGGTGCGATAACTTGGAAAAATCAGCCCTTAGCAGTGATATGTCTGTGGAGATTGTGCCAATAGAGGATTGGACTTGTTGTAAGGTTGCCATAATGTCCAACAGTGTGACTGCTTCTGTACCTTTAGTCGCCGGGGCCTCAGCTCGTGCCGCGTCCGTAGAAGTCTTTTCACCCTGATCCTTGCTGTATACGAATTTGTCCATTCTGCCAGCCGGTGCGCCCCTCGGACCTCGGCCCCCCATCTCGTGCCACCTGGTCCGGAGTGCTACACCAGGCTCACAGGGGGGGAGGGTGGTAATCACCGCTGCCTGCCACGTGCGAAGTTGTCACGCGCGGCCTTTCAGGTTTCTCACCCTCTTCGTGGTGTGGGGCCGAGGCGGACCCGCTATATTGCCTACTCCCACACACACCACTGGGAGTAATTGGTGTTCGCCACCGCGTGCTATGTGTACGTTACGGGTCAATAAAAGGAGGATGTGTTGCAGAGGTGTTGGTGAGTGTGTCCGGCGTGCGTCTGCAATGTCCAATCTTCGGGACCTGGTCGCGATTAGGCGCAGTGACGCCAGGGGAAGGGGGGAGGGCACAGAGACAGGTCTTCCCTGTCTGCCGACTGTCTCTGAAATAAATGTACTGTGCTCGCCGGTGTTTCAATTGGAGTGCCCCTGATATTCCCCGTCGGATGTGCAGGTGCGCCTGTGTTGCTTCTTTTCCCCTTTAGTGCCTGCCTGCATGGATCAGGCGCCGTGCGATCGCCGATCGTCCAGCTGTCAATTTGGGGAAGTGCCTGGGGGTGCGCTTTTGCCTTGGGTCTGTTTTGGCGCTCCGCTAGGCCCTCGCGGGGACGTCGCAGCCTCGTCCCTCTCTTAGTTCGGGCCCCCCCCGTAAGCAGCAGCAGTCCGCTGGTTGGATCAGCAGCCCCCAGCTGCTGTAGTGCCCCGCACCTCACCGTGAGCTCCGGCGCAACGGCAGAGGCTCCTCTGTGTGGCGTTGCTTTCGGCTCCACCAGTCCGGTACACCGCCGCGGGCGGAAGATGTACGCGAGGCCCCGGCTCCAGCCTTGTACGTAGGCCTCTGCACATTATGTCCCGTAGCTCAGCTGTTGCAGGTCACACGGAGCTCTGGAGTGTCTCGACCTGCTGCGCTTGAGCTCCGATTTCAGCGCCGCCTTGACTTAGCCGTTGAGCTGCCGGATTTATGGACGGATTTTCCGGGAAGGTTCCCTTGGACACGGAGCTCTCTCAGGCCGCGGCCATCTTGCTTGGCTGCTAGCCACGCCCCCCCGATTGTGAACTTTTAAATGTGTTCTGGTAGTTGTAAGTTTTTAATTCTTTTTAATTGAAAGTCTGTTTTAGTGGAAACCGTTATCAAATGTTATTTATTCTTTTTGACACATGTCCTTTTTTCTTAGCTGTAAATGACATCTTTGAAAGAATTTGGATATTTATGTAAAACGCTTTTATGACAATGTGTCGAATAAAGCTTTTTGGACTTGGATAGGGGTGAAAGCTGCACAGAATAGATAGAATGGAAGATAGAGAGGGATAGGTAGTTTGTCTAGAAAGTGGTGAATTAACTCCAGACAGAGGAGCAGAAAGAGTGTGTGAGAAAGAGAGAAAGAAGGGGAGAGCAGGTGACAGACGCATAAAGAGGATGCACCTGTGTACGCAGAAGACATCCCAAAAAGTTTAGAAGAGCGCGCGTTAGAGACGGAAATATTGAAAAGGCATGGGAAAGTAACTATGCTCGAAGACCTGAAGTCAATCATATGAGAGAGGCGTGAACAGTGCATGAGAGAAAGGGGCAAGAGAGAGTACGAGAGATGGAGATAGAGGGGCGAGTGGGAGGGGCACCCAGAGGCAGGTGGGGGGAGGCGAGAGCTGTACCAGTGCACAGCGTGAGGAGGAACAGGAAGGTAGCATGTTTGAGCAGGCAGTATAGAAAGGGAGTGCGAGGGAGGGATGGGGTGAGTGGGGTTGCGAGATGAGAGGGGTACTGAGAGTGTGAGGGAGAGATGAGAGGGGTGGTGGGAGTGTGAGGGAGAGATGATTGGGTTGGTGGAAGTGTGAGGGAGAGATGTATTGTAAACAAGCGATGACGTTACCGAAGAGCGCTAACATCCTCCCCAAACACACCAAGATGTACCATATTGTCCCCAAAAAATAAACAAATCAAACCTTTGACGCTTTAATACGCTGCCTTAATATCAAAATGTAATTCGAATACTGAAAAAGGCCCCATAAACTATGTAGCTTTAACTACACAGAAAAAAAAAATACAGATTTGAAAGCCCTTACACAGTGACTGAAAATACAAAGGTAACTATAATAATGAAAATAAAGAAATACAAGTAAAGAACACACGCAAAACAAAGTAAAACTTCAAAGCTTTGTTCAATGACTCAAAGTATGAAAATTGTATACAATGCATCAATAAAAAAATAAAAACAATAATTGCATCATATGCTGCCTAGCCTAGTACAATTACTATAAATATTTGTATAAAGTTTCTAAATAAAGGTAATTATAATACCAAATTTAAAAGAAAACTCCCCTTGTCAGAGTGCATTTTGGTGTAAAAAGGCTGGGAGGGCTGGGACTGAGTTACTTATAAAATAGTTTGATGCTTATGGATAACCAGGTATAGTGAAGCAGCCAGTGGTAGAGGCCATACGTTATAGTTTTTGTAAAGATAGTTTAACATGTGTTAGATGTTAATGGAAGACTGGTGGCAGATAGGTTTGGTTGCGGGGAGCTAGTCATACCTGGGACAGCAGCATAAGTGGGTTTTTTGTGTGAATATACCAGGTGAAAACCCTCTGCTGAGATTAACAGAGATTGTGTGAAATCACCTATGTGCACTGATGATTGTGAATTCCAAACATGATGTATAGATGGCAGCCGGCTAACAATTGTGACCCAGGGGGTCTGTCTGCAGCGGCCCGTAGTTGGGATGCTTCAGAGCGCTGTATTTTCCTGGCTGGAGCAGAGTGATTTATATGCAAGATATGCAGTGTCTCACATGTACTCACGAATAATGTGTAAGTAAATGGCTGTGCTCAGTTTCTCTGAGCTGTGCGAAAAGTTCATAAAAGCTGTAGAAGTAGTATGGGCATTTGGCACAGCTTATTAAATGTAGGGTAAGCATAAGTTGTCAGATATCATTTAAAAGGAGTGGTGTGAATACGTGACAGACAGTTATAAGTTATTACAGTGGGTAGGCAAGAGGCATCAGCGGCTATTTGTAAATTACGTTGTGAGAAATTAAAACAGACATATTAGAGTGGGTGTCCATTTGGACCACCAGGGGCTGTTTATAAAAGGGGTTGACGCATGTGACATCAGACAGAGGAGGTGAACTTAGGATATTAGGGGTCGTTTATAGGCAATGGCATGTGAGAATCGACATCAGACAAAGTTATCAGAGGGGGCGTTTACAAGAGATGCTGAGTGAGGAACATTAGAAGCAGCTATCAAAGTGGGACATCTGGAACTATCACTTTTTAGAGCTACTCTGTAAACAAGGTGCTTTATCGCTGCTGCGTATGCACGGTCATAGGCGCCGGTTTACAAGAACTCTGTTAAGTGTGGAACATCCTGTGCAGCTTATTAAGTAGAGGTGGCCGAGCCACTGAAAGCTCGAGACTGAGCTTTCGAGTGTCACTGTATAGGTGTTAGTCGTGACATTCTGCCTTGGCACACGGAAGAGAAAGATAAACTATGTAGTACTTTACCACCCATGAAAGGAGACTATTTCCCCAGGAAGATATTCTACCAGATGTCATACAGAACGTCATTCAAAATATACAGTATTGGAATGCTAAAACCCTGATGAAGAGCTATTGGAAGAAAAATGTTGGCTGGGCTGAGTGAAAAGTGTTGTTTGGAAGAATTAATAAAAGTTGGATTCTGAAACACAATGGCGAGACTCCTGAGAATTGAATTATACTGAATTGGATGATATTGGATATTCTGAACTTTTTGATGGCTTGAATTACGGCTGAAAATAGATGTATAACAAATATGCTCCTTTTCAATTTGTCTTGTGATGGTTGAATATTTGTGATCTCTAAGCGGTGTGGTCACGAAATGTAGAGCGTAGCAGTTCACAATATTTCCAATAATTAGCACTGGTGCGACACGAGGGTCTACACTACTTGTGTTCGTTTCTGGTTCCTGAATACAGCATGTCTCGAAGAGACAGCACAAGCGCCTCCTAGGTGAGACCTAAAAAACTGGAGGTCGCTCATTCTCCTACATCAATACATCAGAGCCTCCTCCTCACTTATTGAGTTCCACAAGAAGCTGATTTTCTGGCTCTTCATATAATCTCCTTGGGACCACACAACTTGCCCAATCGCCTGAGTACGCTCTCGGGTGATTGGTGCACTATACAAATCAACATTACACAACATAACATGTCCTTGAGGGATGGCCTTTCCCACACCATTCCCGAGTCATGGTCAGGACTATAGTATTGAATATTAGGATTTGTTGATGCTGTTTGTTTATGTTTCTTTAACTTGCTGTCTCATAATTTTACATTCTTAAGTGTGAAATTATAAGTGAAGGGTTTAATTTTTGCAAGGCTACAGAGGTTGGGCATTACAGACTGTTAACCTTGATGGGGGTGCATTACAGATATTCCTCACTCCCTCTCGCTGCCGCCCCCCCCCCTTAAGTGTGTGCATTGGGCACAGACTCAGACAATACACCGTATCATAGTAAATGTGCTGACCCCGTGCAGATATGAAGTCGTGCCTGTATTCGGATGAGTGCATTAGTGAAAGGCAGACCAGCTGTTTCAAGCTGCCAGTTTGTCCTTCACTGGAGTCAGCGACACAGCTTCCTTTAAACAAGCATTAGCAAAGCCAATAGATCTTGGCAATCCAAGAGCTATAGGCGTTGGCAATGTTAATGCATTTGTGTATGGCTCTGAGACTGGTTTTATTGATATACAGGTTCTCAGCCGAAGAACGGTCCCGCAGCTGGTGTTGGCCATTAGGTCAGCACTGTGCGTTGCATAGCGTTTGTCAGTGTTATTGGTATAAAGTCAACACTAGTTTTAACAACCCAGCCTTGGGGTCTTTCTTCCATGTGCATGACTCAGCTAATTTTATGCTAGACATGGAGAAGTTCACTTTTGTGGTGCAGGAATCGTTCTTGTGCACCTGCTGCATGAACATCCCTAGCACCGGAACGGTTTGGTGTAACGCATGCATAGCAAATTTCACACATTAGTGATCGTGTGCTAATCCTGAATGCATCCCGCCATCCGAAATCCATTAGCATTTGTGCGTAACTCAAAAGGCTTAGATAAGAGATCAGTCCACACTTTCCTGAATGTTAGTCATTTTGATGCACAGTTTTCCATATGTGCCGCGCTTCCTTCTCAGACACCATTTCTGCAAAGTAAATGAAGGTGCGCACGGGGAGCATGTCAGTCGTCGAGATATGGCACCACATTCATTAAACCATTTGTTAAATATTGTGTTTTGATTTACTAGCCATTCCATCACCCATTATGTGTTCTAGTAAATTAAAGCTGGGAAACCTTTGTCACAAGTGCTCATGCACAAAGCAAGCAGCGATGAGGGGGGGACAAGTCAAGCTGTGAATCAGGAGGGGGTTGAGCAACGGGCAAGCAACACTGGAATGCACAGCAATGTGATGAGATAAGAACAAGATTTACTAGTTTCAAGTTTATTTATTTATGATCTTGGAACTCCGAAGAGATCCAGATGAACCAACAACACATAAAAACAAAAAATTTGTACAACAAAGTTTCTACAAATATAAGCAAGAATCAACAGTAAAAAATCACAAAATTACGAGACAATATTTTATGCAATTAAAAAGATATAACGATCCTTTATGCCCTTAATACTGTATAAAAATCCAGTAAAATCAGAATTAATAATTGCAAACATCATATTAGATACATTAATATAGATTTAAAAAGCACTTAAAAAAATTAAAAATCCTATGACAGAACATTTCATTGGGAGGCTCATAAATAGTCAATTAGTGCGGAGGCCGAAAGAATAGATAATTGTAAACAGATTGGTCTCACCCATTTACGCCTGCATAATAATAGAGCGGGGCAGATAAATAACACATGATTAATGTCCTAGATAGAGTTATTACACAAGTTACAAATCTCAGAGGAACCATACCATTTACACAGTGTTTTATTTAAAGGATGGATACCCTGCCTCAGAAGAAGCCAAAACCGGCACACCCCATGAGGCAGGTTCCACGAAATATAAGCCTGTGCCTTATTTATCATACAAGAGTCTATGGCCGGGTGCATACCCTTCTTTAAGATACGAACTTCCCTATCCCTAGTGAAGCTTAATTCCCAAGTGGCCTGTTTCAAAGTGGCTTTTAATTGATATGGCGATAGGGTGAAAAACAGAAACTCATCTAATTGTAGCAAGGCGGCCGCAATTCTAAAATTTTTAAAGATTAAAGACTGCTCCTTTAAATTTTCTAACACTTCTTTCTTAATTAAGGATCTTAATGAACCGGGATCACTCTTTACCAAGCTTACAACCCATCGCACTATCCCCGCAAGACCCTGTACCCAGCTACTTCTTAAGCCAAATTCTAGCCTTAGGGCTGCCACAGGACAAGCAGAGTTAACTGAAGCTAAACTCCTTAAAATGTTTTCCTTCTGTTGTGTTTAAGAAACCCCATTTCTCTATATCAAGCAACTCAATACCATACAACAAAGACGCAGGGATTTTTGCGTGGAAAACCTCTAATAATAGTGCAAAGTGTCTTTTCCCATTTGATCTATAAAGGGCGCCCAAGCTTTTCCCTTGTGATGTAGCTTTACGAATGTTATTTTCTATATACGCTTTATTACTTAGATTACCACACACTGTTTTTCCCAGGAAAACATACGATTTTACAAGTTCCAGTTTTTGGCCACCCACCGACCATACAAAATTCCCATACTGCAATTTTTTTCTTCCATGCAAGCACATGATTTTACTTTTTGATATATTAATCTTTAAATAGTGTGCCTCTGCAAAATTATGTAATGCCTGTAGACGATTATTTAAACCTCTTGGCGTTAGGTCAAATATTATTATGTCGTCTGCATAAAGTAAGCAAACTATCGGTTTTCCCCCCAATAAGGGGGCTAGGCCCTCACTTAACGCCAAATCATGAGGAAGGTCAGAAATATATAAAGAGAAGAGTAAAGGAGCCAGTAAACATCCTTGTTTTAGGCCATTTGCAGTAGGGATAGTTTGGGAGAGACCCCTTTCCCCTCCCACCAGGACTTTACACCAAGTGTCCGAGTAAAGAGCACGGACTAACTCCAAAAGAATTACAGGCATACCCAGATCCGACAGTTTTCTTCACAGTAAAAAACGATCAACTTTATCGAATGCTGTGGAGAAGTCTATAAAGGCTGTGTACACTTTTCCTCCTCTAACTTTAACATATTTTTCGATTATTACCTGTAGGGCGGTTAAGTTATCGATTGTGCCGTGCTTTGACCTAAACCCAGTTTGTTCCAGTGGCAAGATCTTCGCCATATCCAGCCAATCATTAATTTGGCTCAAAAGGCATTTAGCAAAGACTTTACCCACTGCATCAAGAAGTGCAATTTGATGATAGTTATGCGGGACACTTCGGTCTCCTTTCTTGAACAGAGGAACTAAAATACTCCCCTTCCAAGAAAAGGGAACCATCTTGTTTGCATAACAATACTTGAATACTGGGTAGAGAATTTTACTCCACAGTATACTATTTTGTTTTAACACTGTGATGGGTAATTCATCCGGGCCCATCGCCCCAGAGGAACGCATCCCCCTGATCACCCTTTCAATCTCTTTTTCAGATGGTGACCCATACAAAAGGGAGTCCTTTAATTCAATATGCTTGATCGCATTTGCATTGTCTGCATATAAATCCTGGATAAAGCTGACCCATTTTTGCTCCTCAATAGCCACCGGGCGTGGACGAGATCTAGCACCACATCCCTCCCCAATGAGAGACCAAAATGTTCTTACTTGGCCTTTAAAGGCTGCTTCTCTCAATTTAATCCACATATTATCTTCGCTCTCTTTTCTTAACTTAACCTTTACCCGTGACCTCCTCCTTTTCAATATTAATAATCTGTGATATCTTTCCGAAGAATAATTTAAGTATTGTTCCCTAACTAATTTGTTTATTTCGCGATTAAGTGACAAGATAGATCTAGGGACTACCTTAGTACTTTTCTTCCGATTTGACATCTTTGCCATTTCTATCGCTTTATTCATTAATACATTGAAACTGGCGATCTCTATTCCATTCCAACTGGACAAATTTTCTACAGCAACCTCCAATACGCTGTCAAGGCCCAAGATAGCTTTACTATCCCAATGACATCTTCCTGTTTTCTTAGAAAAAGTAACGGAATCACCATTTAATACCCATGGGTCCTGCGAAAACAAACTTAAGTTTACAGTGAGAGTTAGTACTTTGTGGTCACTGTAGGGGGAATTAGAGACCTTTAGATCTTTTAATAAAAAGAAGGAAAAGAATCCCACTATTACGTAATCTAAGATAGATTCTCCGCTATAAGATTTACAAGTTAGAGTAGCCGGAGTATCCGATGGGAGTCTTCCATTTACTATGATACCATCAGCCTTCAATAATTCACCCATAAGAATTTTCCCTCTCTTATTTGTTCTAATATTTTGTGGAAATAATGCTTGTGGGATCTGCAAGGATTCTTCCTTTTCTTTATTTCGAAATATATCTAAAGTAGCATTAGAAATTTTACAATTCAGATCCCCTACCAGAATTATTTTTGGGGGAAGATTTACTTCATTGACTTTTTTAATGTAGGAAAAAACTGCTTTTAAGAGAACATCAAAAGAAGCTTCCGGCGGAATATAAGCATTTATCAACATTAGTAGGGGACTTTTTATGTTATTATCAAAATTATACAGCGTTATTGCCAATCAGAGATTACTGGGGTCTTTGTAATAATCATAATTCCATTTTATCTTATTTGACAATAGGCAGGCCACCCCACCCTTTGCATGTCCCCTCCTGGACGGGGTTGCATTGCAGTCTAAGACAAAAAAATCCTTACATAACAGATCCTCTGTGCACCAGGTTTCCTGAAGGCAAATCACATTTGCATCTAACGTATAAAGATATTGTAACTTCTCCCTACTATTCTTTATTCCTGCAGCATTCCAAGATATTATTTTTAGTTCATTGCTAGAAAGATGGCTGTTGTAAATGATTACTGTTAGATATGCTCGATAGTACACCGGGTAACCAGTTCCATTTAGGGCTCTCTTCTTTAGAGTTCCATTTAAAGGACAATGGAAGGTCGTCTTTAAGTTTTACTTGTCGACCAATTTTTGTAATGCAGATTTTTAATTCCTCTGATGCATACATACTATATCTATTATCTGAGAGTGGGTAAGTTAACGGCGGGCTATTACTGAGGTTTCTATTTCGGGGTAACTCAAAGTAAGGAATGACGTCAATTCCTCTGCTTTGCAGGCCTTCTGACCATTGTAATATAAGGTTTACAATGATTTTGGAATTAAACCTCACCCTCGATTTATAACCAACTTCTGTTTTTAAAATGGAAACTAAACTTATGTCACTACTTTGGATAAGTTTCAAACTATCAATCTCCAAAAGACATTTAAGAAGTGAAGTCCTATTTAAGATTAAATCTGTGTCAAACAGAGGAATAAAAACTAACTGGTGTGTATCCATACTTTCCCAAAGGGGTTCAACGCCTGCTATCTCCGGTTTACCTCTCTTATTTTCAGTGTCAAAAAATGGGGTAGCCAGGGGGTTAAGTACTGATGGAAAAGGGATTGTTTGCCTCGGCTGCTCCGGTATTGTAGATACAGGGGGCCCCCCTATTTCGGTGTTTGTACAGTCTCTCATAGAGTGTGCAATATTCGCGGAGGAAACCTCACAAATCATCATTGATTCAGTTGTCAAATTTGTGTTCACAGGGTACACAGAAACAGTGTCATCTACCAACTCTATATTTTGTGATGTATTTTGCAGGGACTGTGAAGAGGTCTCCATACTAACTGAAACCTCGAAGTTTTCTTTAAAACGAATTTTCCTTTGCTTCTTTTTTAAGAATCTTCGTCTTGATTTCCCTTTTTCCCTCTATTTGTTTCCTTTTTCCCCTTTCTCTTTTTTTCCATATGAGAAACACCTAAGATGTTGTCTTTATCTTCGCTTAGCTGGGTTTTAAAGATAGGGAATACTTCCTGATCTACTTTACTGGCTGTGCCCACCAAACCTTTAACTTTTTGAGCTGAGTCAGAAATAGCCAGTATGGATTCCGATGAGAGTTCAGAGCTCTCCTCTTGCAACGCATCTTTGTTCTCTATCTTATCAAAATGGGAATTGACAACCGGACCAGGTCCTGTGGATTGATTACTAACATTCTCAAATATATTCTCTAAGGCCTTATCTCCATTTTTTCCCACTTCTATTTGTTCAGTATATACACTTGAATTAACCTCCTTCTCCAGATTTTTTTGTAACAATACTTTCAGTATTTGAGTTACGGTTTCCAACACACAATCCGAACCTCCTACAAATTTTTCAAGCAGCTTTAGGATAGAGGATAGTAAATGTTCTAAGGATACTAGTGAGTCTGAAACGAATATATCCCTCCTTACACATTCGCTCGATTGGATATCACAAATATTTAAGTCAGGGGTCAAAGAGGGGTGTGATTGCGAAAGGGAATAATTCGATTTATTTGATTTGTTAGATGGGGTGCTACTAAATAGTTTTAGTCCTATAGGGACTGCTATTGATGGAGTATTTGCTGGTTCCATAAACTTGCTAGGATCAAGAGAAATATACCTTCGGCAGAGCTCTAAATCTAGATCGGGAAGAGTAAAATCTTTATTTTGAGCATCCTCTACTAAATAGCGACCAAGGGGCTCTTCTTTGGCTCCGTGAGGAGTAAGTGATGTACTATATGAGATTACATTTGCCATTTTTGGGGATGATGAGGAAGATCGAGGAAGTATCCCGTGGAGTGGAGAACCGATTGGACTCCCAGGGCACCGTACTGGATGCCTCTGGGATTCCATGGGATCTCCTCCTCCACATGCACCACCTGTATTTGTAGTATGCAATTCTATGACCTGAACCTTGTCAGCCATATCAGCTATTTTAGTAACTGTGGCAGTAACGATAGTATTAACCATCCCATCGTTACTCCCAGACATATTATCTCCCTCATTATAGGTGTTTGAAGTACTCCTATCAACTTGAAGATTTTTTTCCTTTCCCCTCTCCCATAGATTGAATAGTTGACTTTTTCCTTTTAATTGCATGTCTGCAATGTCCTTGTTACGTAGGGGATTTGATTTGGTTTTTGCACAGGTCCTACCCACCAATAGACGCCCTGATCTTAGTTTTTTTGTCATCATTATTAAAAACCTGCAAAATGTGCACAGCATGGGGAGCAAGTTCTCAAATTGCAATTTCAGATATTCAAGCTTTCTCGTCAGATTATATACCCTTATATCCTCTTATAGGTTGTTATGGACTAATTTATGTATTTATCAGACATTTAATTACATATTCTCGTAGTTTTGGTTCAAAACCAAGTACTCTCTCCGCAGCAACTTAGACCAGAGCAATCCTTTCTTTGTACTTCTTTGTAGAATGCACAGAGAATAACCCAGACCCAGACTCAAACCTAGGCCGAGGCCTGTTCAACCCTTCTAGCGAATATTCGTCAAAGATTTGCTCTCCCGCAGTCACAGTCACAAATGATTCTCTCTTTTTGAGAATAAGAGGAATATATAAATATGAGCGATCCAATATGCTCACACAGCGATCACCTACGGGCCCCCCCGACTTTAAAATGGAAGTGGTGGAGAGTATCTGGAGAGTGTCTGTTTCTGTCCTACTTCAGCCGTTCATCGGGTACGGTATTGCACTATAGTAGCTGGGGTTGCCGTAGCTGCCGTAATTTCTATCAAGATAGCCAAATAGTGCGGGCACACGTATTATGGTGATAAAGGTGATAAAGGTGGCAAAGTATAAAATATCCGGTTACTGAGTTATAACCTGTACCCCTGCAGTGGGCTTGATCCAAGGGTGCCTCACAGAGCACAGGGCACCTTACAGTTCTCGGGAGTGTTCACGGCCACCAGCTCAGCCTCAGAATGCCAACCGTTTGCGAAGTCCACCTCTGTCCTCAGCCCAGCCCAGCCCAGCCCAGGGCTCTGCTCCGCAACCTCAGATCCGTTACACTGCGGCTTCTGCCTCCAAAAGCAGGAATTGCAGTCTCTGCAGTTTGAAGAGGAGCAAACTGAGGTGGCTCCTACCACTTTTGTTTGCACACGCAGCTTCTGCCGTACCAAGAAAGAAGTTTTTAGAACGGTTCCAACCGCCTCTGAGAAGCACTCGCGGCTTCGGCTTCAACCGTGAAAGAAAAAATGCTTTTGCGGCTACAGCCGCACTGGGGAGCGCTTCGACCGCGTGAATCAAATGTTTGCGGCTCCATATGCTGCAGCAGAGAAGAAACTCATTATCGCCATGTGCCCACCGTGCAGTCTGCTGCACTACACTGCGCTGCCTGCCTCCGAGGGCAGTGTTGCCTCAGTTTCGCCTCGAAGTATGCCTTGATGGTATGCCTTGATGGTGTTAAACCAACTGGTGGCTTTTGTTGAGTTCGCAAAAGCTCGATTGAAAAGAGGCCTTAAGCAGCTGAAAATTTGGTCAAGGGATCAGGGGGCGAGGAGTCGTGGGGAGGCCGGAGAGCGGGGGACCAAAGTCCAGGGTCAGGAGCTACCAAGCTCACGAGTGCACCACCCCCACCTATACCACTCCGCCACTCCGCCAAGCCAAAGGCTATCCTTCCAGTTAGAGCTCACTTAGCCCAAGGCAGCTGCCACCCCCCCTCTCAGCTGGGGGATGCTGAGTTTTAGACCGTTGCAAGCAGTGCTCCGGTAGGGGCAAGCGGAGGCTCCCCCAATAAGGCAGTCTCCCCCAACTCAGCTCACCTTAAGACCTGCAAACAGGAGGGTCGAACGGCAGTTGCAGCAATTTTACGGTAAACTGTAGGCTGTTGAGGCAGTCACTCAGGGCATGAAGAAGGGCTGACTGACGGAGGCTGAGAAGGCGCCATACCACGCGGCGACGTCCAGCCGCCAGGGGGTCAGCTGAGAGGGCTGCCGGTACGTAGCATCCGCCTCTCGCAGCTCCCGGCCGCTGCACTCCTAATGCGGCACCCCTTCGAGCTGTCCCTCGTTCGCTACCAGCTCCTGCTCCTCACCGCAGCTGCGGTCGACTGACGGACTGACTGACGACAAGCTGGTGAGCCGAAAAACCAGTAACGGACCTTTCTGTTCAGGACTCTTCACACTCTAATTAGCTGGAAGCTTCTTGAAGCATGAACAAGATTTACTAGTCTGTTTAGAGATTTGTTTTGAGCAAATGTATATCACAAGTGTTTGTGAAAATAGCTGTTAACCAAAGGAACAAGATTTTAAAGCCTGTTTAAAGAAACGCTTGGAGCAAATGTAAGCACGAGTGCTCATGAAAAGCGCTGTTAACCAAAGAAAAAAGTAGTCCCGAAAACATTTCCTAAAATGAGCGCTGTGTATGGGTATTAGTAATTGGTCCCTGCTCTCGGGAGGGCAAAACACAGGAAGAGGCATGATGCCATTGACAAGAATAAAGAATAGAAGAGTGACGATGGAGCCAGCAAATGGGAAGTCTATGGGTGGATTGAAGCTCACAAAGTAGATACAACATGTCTCTTTCGAGACAGCGTATGCGCGGTCTAGAGCCGAGACCTAAAAAAGGTAGGCGAAGCTTCCATTTCTGGCGGGTGCAGGGAGTGACAGCACCCGCCTGCCGGGAATCCCTCTGGAGGTATTCCTGGTGCCTCCTTGTCCACCTCACAAGCGGCATCATCAGGGGGTGCACTGACTGTGCGCAACCCCTTTGAGCCACAGTTAACATGCATCATGGCTGTCTCTTTTCCTCTGCACCCTGCAAATGATTTTTTGCAGTTTTATATAGGGAAAACTTGATCCGAAGGTATCAGAGCGCTTTACCTGAGCACCAGTTGCATTGCAGACGGGCACATACATTTTTAGGTACGGGGAGATTAAGTGATTTGCCCAGAATCACGGGATGTTTGAGCCTCCTGCTTCAAAGTCGGCCTCTCTAGCCGTTAAGCCACACCCTCATGTAAATGAGGGCACAGCCCTTGAGAGTGCACCCATACACATTTTGCGCTTGCACAAGCCATATTACTGCAGATACTGCACAAGCATCTATGGTTCCTGCTGCAATAACTGAGTCCAAAAAGGAAACGCAGATGCCTGTTTTACACGGTCCTTGGTGCTAGTTTGTAAAGGAGACCGCGTTCCTGTGGGCTTCATGTCCATACTCCCAAACCGCGAACCGTGCACTCAGCTAAGTCTCGTTTGATAATGGTCTCATCTCATTCCCCTTTTTTTACGGGAACCTATAGGTGCATTTTCCTCTTTTTATCACTTCGCTTTTATCATTTCTATTTTAAAAGTGAGCATTGTCTCCCAGTTGTCCTCCCGCTCTTAATTCCCTTCATAGGTTTTGGGTTTTGCTCAGCACTCTTTTCTCTTCTCAGTTGTCATGACAATGCGCTGCTGTGAATAGTGTTTCTTGCAGGAGGGAAGTCTAATTAGAGCCTGCCCTAGTTTATATGAGCGCTGACGCGCGTTTTGAATGAGCATCTATTAAGGATAACTATTTTTCTAGACTATTGATTACGTGATGCCATATTTCATACCTCCTTGGCGCCTCACGTTCCTTCTCCTGACAGTAATGTGCAATAGCCTGTCTGGTGATGAGCTGCAGAACCTCCTTGTTAGTAGAATATGTGAGCATGTTATGAGGAAATTAACTTCTTGGGTGGCAGCGCCTTTCTCGTTCCCACGGATGTGCTTCAGAATGTATTGTTCTCAATGGTAAAGTCAATGAAAGGGAGGGTGCACGATAGTATTACACTGCAGATATGTTATCGTGGATTCGAATAGACTTGTTATTACAAAATATGTTATTTTACATAACTATGGATGTGTAGGTAATTAAGGCTTAATCTTCATCTCTGGTATTGCCAAAGACTTGCATGCAAAAGCTGCAAAACCCAGCAAGCAGATTGTTTTTGTACTCTTATCTAGAATTTAGCCTAGTGCTCCACACTCAGCATGCAGTGTGTAAGGGGGGCATGCACAAATGTGTACAGGTGTTACAAGCAAGGATGAGATAGCATGTAG
The DNA here is from genome assembly GCA_963921515.1 of Calotriton arnoldi. Classification (NCBI taxonomy): domain Eukaryota; kingdom Metazoa; phylum Chordata; class Amphibia; order Caudata; family Salamandridae; genus Calotriton; species Calotriton arnoldi. Next base: position 587,103 of record CAWUFW010007621.1, on the reverse strand, counting down.
GGAATGACACGTCGCACTAAGACATTAGAACACCACGGACTTGATTTCGCTAAAATTATTCAGCACAAAAATCGGCTGTGCTGCATTGCTCAAGGGTAAAGAAATTGTGGACTGTTGTATTTACAAAGAGTTGTTCATGAGTAATGTTATTTGTGACGCTTGCTCAAAGCAACAGGTTTTACACGACTCTAAGCATTGCGCCACAGGGCAAAGGCAAGTGAGTGGTGTCCAGGGGCATGGCTCGGGGGCTGCAGGGGGAGGAAATAAATCCATTCTTGGCTTGGTAGTTGTGTCTGGGAACCCTGAGTCTAGTCTGCTATGTCTGTGTCAGTTTTTCTGGTCGTCCCGATTTCACTAAAAGGTTTTATCTTGTTCATTTTTTGGATCAGGACTTAAATATGTATAGTGACCAGGTCACCTGAAAAATATAAAATCTGCACCCATACAAGTTCTCCTTGAATGGATGCAAATGTACTACTTTTTAGAATTCACAAACATTCACAGTAGTATACATGGAAAGCTGTGGCAGTCTCAGGTTTCAAGGCATACTACTGGCAATCAAACATCTAAAAGGTGATAGAACAAAGGCTAGTCTAACCACTGGCAATCCCTCAGGGCAGCATTCCTAACCTTCTGTTTTGCTCACCGTGTCACTCCAAACAAAAGGCCTGTTTTAGGGTTTGACAGATGGAGTAAAGGTAAACTGGGTGGTAGAGGACTTTATATCTGCCAATCTGCCTTTACTTGGCCAGCCTGATTTAGATATGTTCTCTGGATGTTAAGCTTTTCCAAAGTTTTTTTTATTTTTCAAAAACATACTCTCAGAACAGGAGTTTGTTTTTGAAAAATTAAAAGTAAGTAACCCCACACTGTGGAAGTTCTCCCATTGTGTTGGAGGCATTTTTCTTTTTTTACTGTCCCTCTCTGGCAGGTTATACGTGGTGGTGATAGACAGCAAAAAAAAGCCATCCAACTGTCTACTCTACATAGAATTGATGGTTGCCTGGCTTACTTCTGACATCACCTACTCTGTTGGACCATCAGAGGACGTTTTACACTTGATGGATTACATTTTACTCTGTCTGCATAAACCTCGAGGTCTGCCAGACTCAAAATAACTTGACAGACCTTGAGCGGCCTTGAGTCGCATGCAACAGGGTACCTGTCCACCTACTCTAAATCAGCCCCAAAGACCCATCTAATGCAAATCAGTATTCTCCCTATGGGCACAGTCCGTCCTGATCCTTAGTGTGTTCACCCATTCACCCTGTGGCCCACTGCTTTTTTAGTTGGGAAATTTGAGACCCCCCCCCAATCTCAGTCACTAAGCTACGCCCCTGGTGGTATCTTGCTAAAGGTTTGTACAAGGTTCATGACACAGATAACCACCCACAGTTAAACCATGTACAATGTGTAATTTCACAAAATTAGACGCCTTGCATGTAGCGAAATCACATCACTTTTGCCTATTGTTTGTATACTCTGTTTATTCCCATTGCACCTATTTAGCCAACAAACCTTATAACTATGATTAGGGTGAAGAGAGAAGGAAAAAAGATTCAGGGAGATAAATTATTTATAAGAAACCAGGCTAGAAACTGTGAAATAGAAAGAGAATAATAGGGTTGGACTGGGACATAAAATTGACCAGCACCAAAATACAAGTGGCGCCTACTAGCAAACCAGATAGCTAAAAAAGTGTGTGGCTTTCTGCAAATCGGGGCAGTTTTGAACTTGTAAAAAGAAACAGTATAGGTGATTTGCAAGGTATGGGAGACCGCACGCATTTGTGCCTGCTGCAAGCAATGTTTGTGGTAACATCAGGGAAATCAACAGTAAAAATTGGCCCACCGGACCAATAAACAGGCCACAAACGGCCAACAAATTTTGTCAATGCCAATAAGCCTGACTTACGGATGGAAAGTGCCTTTCATGTCATTGATGGGCTTAGGCGCTCAATAAGACATCATACATGCACTCTGTCACTTATCTTTGCACTCATACATCCACTCACCATCCTGTGACTCATTCTTGCATTAATTATCGGCACTACTACAATAAAACACACACAAACTCAAAATCATATGCAAGATAAATTAAAAGAGTATAAGTAGGGAAAATAAAACATGCTCTCATCTAAACACCACGGGCATATGCTTGCAATAACCAAACCAAACATAGCAGCGAGGGTCCATCTTGCAAATGTATTGTGTTGTAAATATTCATTGTTTTAAACTTCAAGCAGGGCTGCCACCTTTAGAACCAATGGATTGGTAAAATAATGATTCACTATGGACAGCATTCTATAATGGTATATTTATTTAGAGAAAGTACCAGGAGCGGCCCTTGCAGGTAAGAGTGCTGGTGGGGGACTCAACAGACGACGATGAGGGAAATTAAATAAATAATTAATTTTCCCTCATCGTCGTCTGTCAAGGTCCCCCACCCCACCCCACCCCACCATTCTGGTCTGCACGGGCCGCTCCTGGAAAGTACCCACATGGGATGTGGCGTACTGCAGATGAAATAAGTGGCAAGCAAGCAACCCACTAGCACTGCCAGGAGAACTGGAGGTATTCTCTTAAGAAGCATTAAAATAAAAAGAAGCAGCAATGAAATGAGAGGGAAACCATTAGAGGAGAAAATTCAATGCTAAAGTTCTGGTCAACCAGCCATTACATTGAAGCACAAAACTGTTATGTGGAGGTACACATGTGCTCAGAAAATGCCATCATTCACAGGGCAAGAGACAAGAGAGCCAATGACTGATGTGGACTGAATCAGTACCCCATGCAGTTCGCTGTCATGGATGGAAGCAGAGTGTAAATGACACTCAGACAGGCCAATGGCAGAGCATAGCTGACCCAAAGGCCCTCTCTGTAGCTATCTGTATATCTATTTCTGTATATGGATGTATGCATTATTGAATAATTTTTATTGATGGAAAGATCCTGGCAGACAGCTAATAAAAGATTCTACCAAGAATTATTACAGTGCAAATAATCTCAATGAAGATTTGTCGGAGGCAGTAACCAACACCAAAATCATCCCCTGCAAAGGTAATCCGTGCCATTTCTTATAAAAATATCTATCTGCTGGCTTTACTACAGAGAAATAATAATCCTCCCTTGAATGCCTATTGATTTTAACATATGCTTTTCACAAGACATAGGTCAGGCCTAATGCTTTTATCATAACCTTTTGTAATAAGCAGATCATATAGTTTGGGTTAGCAGTTTTACCAGCTGAGGCCTCCTGTCCTGAGTGTAGGTTTTCCCACAAGGAAAGCATCAGGCATACAGTCATAAAATTACATTGTGTACAAAATTACAGTGGACAAAGCAAAACACTGTCTCTTATAAGAGGGCCAAACAAGGATTTAGACATTTCAAATCTTCTATACCCACGTCTTGTTAGAGCGGCTAACCAGCACCAAAGCCCTTGCCTACTATGGTGATCTGTAAGATTCCATGTTACAAAATACCTATCTGTAGGCTTTAATAGAATAATAACAATCTACCCTTAAATGCCTGTGACTTTAAGATATGCTTTTCACAAATCAATATGTCAGGCCTAATGCTGTTATTGTAACCTTTCACTATAAATAATCAGGCTTACAGCTTTTATCATTGACTTGTAACCGTAACAAAGTCAGACCTACTGTGTTGGTTCATAGGTGTTCCCACTAGGCAACCATCAGATATACTGTAATAAAATTGCAAATATGTACAAAATACAGTTGTCAAAACAATATAAAAGCCCTACTGATAGAGCTTAAAAGAATTACCATAGTGCACATCATCTATTCACATGGTTTGTTCAGGTGGGACACCAATACCAAAACATTTGCCTAATCCGTATGATTCAAATGTAGCAAAATACCCACCTACAGACTTTAGCACAGTGTAATAACAATCCACCCTTAAAAGCTTTTTGTGGTTTTACACATGTTTTTCACAATAAGTAAGGCCTTCTTGCTTTGTTAGAACTTTTCGTTAAAAACAGATCACACCTAAGAAATGTGACATACGTTTCCCCAGTGAACCAATAGCAAAACTGATAGCAAAATAACAGCAAAATGCTATCTCTCCAAACATGGTTTAACAAGCATTTGCAATGCAATAGGTCTCGCATTTATGCATGTTTGAGCTATTGGCACTGTAAATGACAATGCCTTTTGTTTATGTTTTGGTTTTAAAACATAAATAAAAGGCATTGTCATTTACAATGCCAATAGCTTAAACACGCGTAAATGCGAGACCTATTGCATTGCAAATGCTTGTTTTAATGGGGTTCAGTCTGGTATGCAAATAATCTCCTAGTATCGCGGCAGCCTCACGGACACATCCTTCTCGCCTCCACCCAATCCACAGGAAATAAGTACCAGAGCAGCTGCACAGATGCGAAGAGAGAGGGCTCAGATTCTACAAAGAGCAGCTATATAGGCTTACAACTCTATGCACCATTGCGTATTTGTAGTTCGTTCCCCCCCTACAGGTGGGATAGCCACAGACATGAAAATGAACTCCTGTAAGATACAGGGGCAATGGCTGCCCAGAGTATGAGAACTGAGCCGTTACGTCTGTGCAGCTGCTGCCACTGTTCAGCAGCGGGAGACTCACCCATGGTGGATGCCGCCAGGAAGCCAATACGCTGCCGTTAAAACGCTCACGCCGCCCGCCCTGACTGCTGAAAAGTCAACAGAGACACAAAATTTAAAAAAATAAACCGCTATCTCTATACACATGCTATTGTCTGTTGGCGCAGCTTACGTATTAATAACTCTTTCCCTATTTATATTTTTTCTATGTACTTTTTTTCAAATGCATGCTGTCATTGTATACTTTTTCCTACCTCACTTTTTCAATGCACTATTTTACTATTTACAAACACTCGTGACACAAGGACTATTGATTAAAAATCCACAAACGCGACAAAAGAGACCAAAAAGTAAAACGCACCTAATGTAGCACAGAATGTATTGAATAAAGCAGGGCGAAAGCATAGAAAAAGTTTGCACCTGTGATTTACTAGTACAGTTGCCCTAGAATTGGGAGTCTTGCAGTAATTTCCTTCCTTTACTTCTGTTTCTGCAAACTGACACATGGCATAGTCACAAAAGTTTTCGAAAAGGTCCTTTAAACGACAGCTGGAAGCGTTTTTACAGTTGACTTTTAGAGGGCAAATAAGGACATTTTTATTGGTTGCTAGTAATCCGCTTTTTCGTACTCTTCTAACACAGCTGTGACTCCACCCATTGACACACATACACAAACACACAAACATATAGAGGTGCACACACAGAGAGACACACACAGACACATACAAACATATATAGATATTAAGGTACAAACAGATACAGATATATCTAGGCACACACTGACAGAAGCACATACATACAAGAGAAACAGAAATAAATAAAGATACACACTTAGAATAAGGCACAAATAAAAACACAGAAAATGAAAAAATGAGAGAGAAAGAGAGAGTGAAAATGAACGAGATCGCGATAGGGAAAACAAAGAAGCCTGCAAGTGGTGCGCGCACGCGCGCCACAGCTAAGCATGTGATTTTAATTATCACGCCCGTGTCTGGCCACGATAATTGAAACCACATGGCCTATTGGTGTCTATTACGCGCACCAAGCGCGTAATAGACACCAAAAGGCCATGGGAGGAGCATTGCTCCTCCCATGGCCTATTGGTGTCTATTACGCGCACCAAGCACGTAATAGACACCAATAGGCCATGGGCGGAGCATTGCGCCCGCCTTTGGCCAATTGCGTGCAGTCTTTTATAAAAAGACGCACGAAAAGGCCAATGGGGTAGCAAAAAAGGAATCGCACACGCACGAGCGTGTGCGATTCCTAGGTCAGTGCTGAATCCCCGTTTTTCACCTACTAAATGTCTCGCGCTGCGCGAGCACTGCTGCGCAGTGCAACGCTAGGCGCGAGACCTAAAAAGGATTCTCACAGCGCAAATCAACTATATGCATGGTTTGTCAGAGGAGGTAACCAAAGCCTTGCCTACTAAATTTATCTATGAGATTTCAGGAAACAAAAAACCTGTAGGGTTATAACAGTTGATTCTTAAATTCCTATTGACCTTAACATTTGCTTTTAGCAATCAATATGTCAGACCTACTGCCTTTATCATAACTTTTCATGATAAACAATCACGCATATAACATGTATCATCACGATAACAAACTAAAGCACTGAACATAAGCTTGACACAAGGCAACTCTCCAGCATGCACTCAGAAAAGTACAAATGTATATAAAATTACAGCTGGCAAGGCAAAATACTATCTCTCCTGAGAGCCTTACACGGATTGTTGTAGCGCATATCTTCTATCGCCACAATTTAGTACAATGTATATAAAATTACAGCTGGCAAGGCAAAATACTATCTCTCCTGAGAGCCTTACACGGATTGTTGTAGCGCATATCTTCTATCGCCACAATTTGTTCGGATTGATCACCAACACCACACCCCTGGTGTACTATTGTATTCCGTGAAATTCCATGTAACAAAATACCTGCCTAGAAGCTTGGGCACAGTGTAATAACAATTCATCTATAAAAATCTATTGTCTTTAAAACATTCTTTTCATATTAATTAGGTCAGGCCCACTGGCTTTGTCATAACGATTCATAATAATCAGATCAAACATATGAAATCTGCCATAACTTTCCCAATTAACCAAATGAAGCCATTACCCTTTAACATTGGATTCACACTTTACAGAACACCGACCTAGTCAAGTGCACATAAACTGGCAACCATCATGCATACAGTCATAAAATTACAAATATGTACAAACATATAGTTCGCAAAACAATACACAACCCCTCTCAACTGATCTATCAAGAATCATCACAGCGAAAACCACCAGGGTTTCTCAGAGTGGGTGGCCAACACCACCATCGTTGCCCACTACAATAATCTGTGCTATTACATGTAACAAAATACCTACCTGTAACACAATGTGATCACAACCGACTGTTAAAGGCTTACTGGCTTTAACAATCTTCACAATTAATAGGTTAGGTCAACTACTCGTCATAATGTTTCATATTAAGCAGACCAGACCTATGGCATCAGACATAACGTTACAGTGCACCAAACAGCCATATTCCCACAAAGTAGCCTTCAGGCACACAATGATAAAATTATAAAGGTATTCAAAATTGTATTGGGTAAGGAGAAACCTATCCCTTCTAAGACAGCCTAAAAAACATTCTCACAGAGTCACAGAGCAAACCTTCTATAACCATGGTTTGTCACATGTGGTGACCAACACCAAAACGATTGCCTACTATGGTAATCTGTGAGATTCAATGTAACAAAAATCCTATCTTTAGGCTTTAATATAGAGTAATAAAAATCCACACTTTTTGACTTCAATGTACGCTTTTCACAATAAATATGCCAGGCCCAGTGCTGTTATCTTAATATGTCATAGTAAACAGATCAGGCCTATAGCCATAATCATAGGCTTGCCACTATATCCAACTTAGTCCTGCTTTTTTCAAGTAGATACTTTACCACTAATCAAAATGTGCAATACAGGCATTCTTTTTAGTGGAAGCACATAAATTCAGCCCAATCGGATCCTGTACTCAGGTGAAGCAACATGTGAATGGAGACAAAGCCCCTCTCTCAGTGTAGGACTCTGAAAGCGCTTTTTTGTTGATCACATAAGGTGAAGCCAGACCTAAAAATCCATGTAGGTTATTGTAGACCTGGGCTCTCGAAGAAAAAAATGTACTCTTAAGTCTAAAGTTAATGAATGCCCTCTTCCCATCTGTGCTACTGCAAGAGAAAAACACACACATAAATTAACTAGTTATCTGAGACACTTTAATAGCAATACAGTGTCATGTGTGTGCCCCTGAAAGTTAAAGCTCAGACAGCCATACAGCTGGTGACTGAGGCAGCTGGATAAATAAATAAAATAATCACAATTGTGTGGACGGCAAACACTTTTTTATGGAAGCACACAACGTCTGCCCTATCAAAACATATACTCCTGGCTATCAACATGTGGCGGAGCTAAAGCCCCTCTACTCGAATGCTTCTTAAATCCCTTTTTTAGGTTGATCATATAAGGTCTAGTGAAAGAAGTGCTGTTAAGCCAGACCTAAAAGGACCCACACACTGACCTGTCAGACCAGTCTTTCTGGCACAGCCACATTACCAAACAGGCCAGTTCGACACTGATGAATTAGAGACCAAGAGAGACAAAGTACGATAGCGAGAGTGGGAAAACGAAAGAAAATCTGAAAGAGAGACCAGATTTGGGATGGTGGAGATGGGCCGGAGGTTATTGAGATCAGATCTGTCTGCGATATTTTTTTTTTTAGAATGGGTTATCTGCGCTACTTTTAAGCAGTCGGGGATCGTGCCTTGTGATAGCGAGGCATTGATAATCTGTGTCCAAAGGGGGAGGATGGTATCCTTGATGTCTTTGAAGATGGGTGGTGGTAGCGGGTCGGTGAAATGATTAGACAGGTTGATCACCCGCAGAGTGTTGTAAATATCTCTTTTGCTGAGGGGGTTAAAGGAGGACCAAGAGGCGTTGTTCTTAGTGCCAGTATTGAAGGGGCTGAGCCTCTGAAGGTGAGATGGATCATCCCTGCCTGCTGATGGGAGAATAGACCTCTTTGCTTCCAGGTCGATTATGATGCTCTTCGTTTTCTCAGTGAAGAAACCGCCAACACGTCGCAAGATGGAAGGCCGTCGTCAAGGTCAGAGCTGTTGGGTGTCTTGCTCGATTGTTGTTTAACAATTTCAAACAGTTTCTTGGGGTGGTTTTTGGCTTGATTGAGTTGTGTTCGGAAGAAGTCAGCCTTTGCCGTTCTGATTTTTTGTTATAGGTCTTCCTGACCGATCTAAGGTGAATTAGATGATCAGTGGTGGGTACTGGTCTCCAGGTTCTTTCAGCTGACCTTAGGTTGCGGCATTCAGAGTTTAGGTTGTCGTTGAACCAAGGTTTGGAGATTTTGATGGAGGCACTTTTTAGTTGTAGAGAGGCTCTTTCGTCCAGGATGCCAGCGATGGTGGTGTTATAGAAGTCGGTGAGGACATGCACATCCGACATGTCCGATTGGGGAGTCAAGGCCTTTCTACAGTGGGATTCTAGATCCATAGAGTTAATATTCCTAATGTTCCTTTTCCAGTGTTTCGTTTTCTTGGGTTGGACTCTTTTCGATGAAACCTCCTTGTTAATTAGGAAGAAGATGCAGTAATGGTCAGACCAATCACAAGGGATAATGGCATCTATGGAGATGGTTTTTCCTTTGGCGATGATGAGGTCCAGAGTTTCACCCTTGTTATGGATTGGACTTTCGCAATATTGTGTCAGCTCGTGCTCCAATAGGAAGATTTTTAAACAGTTTACAGCTTGATAATTTGGGTTAGACCAGTGAAGGTTGAAATCTCCCAGGAATATTTGGGAAAGTAGGGTGTCATCATTGGCAGAGATTATTTCCATTAATTGTTCAATGAAGGAAAGATTTTCTCCAGGGGGGTGGTAGAATGTGTGTAATTTGCATATTGGGCGGTGATTGCTGGAGATCTGGATGCATGGGTACTCACTTGAGGTCAGCCCGGAGGGAACGGAGTGAGAGACCGAGAGTGTTTTTCGATGTATGCAGGCTAAACCTCCACCCTGTTTTATGGATCTATCTAATCGTATTAGGTCATGGCTAGGAGGGACTAGAAGGTCAAGGATAGGGGTGGACGAGCCTTTTAGCCAGGTTTCCATGGGGATGATGATATCAAGCTCGTTGTTAACGATGGGGTCAAAGATGTCAGCTGCGTTTTTACTTGCAGATCTGCAACTGAGTAGTACACATTTCAATTGGAGAGGTGTGTGGGCGGTCGGAGACTGCATGATGTTCACTCTTTTGAGGTTGTCGTTGTTTATAACTCTGAGTTTGTGGGAGGGTTCCCTGTTCGGGTTGGCCTGGATGGTTTGGATTAAGTTCATAGGAATCTTGCATGAGTCCAGAGGTGTCTTGTCGGTGTTTAGTGGGAAGGCATAAGAGAGGAGAAGAGCATCAATATCAATGTTTGATAGCTCGGACTTTATTCTTCTGGGGCGGGAGGGGGCATTAGGGAGGGGAAGTGTTTTCGGGGTAAGGTGAGCGGGACGCATGTCTGCGACAGCGCCCGTGCGGCTCAAGGGTGGGTTCCCTAATGCGCATAGCCTTCTGAGCAGAGGGAGATGTTCGATAGAGAGGGCTTTCAGATCAAGAAATTCATCCGTGAGTAGGCGCAGGTGGAGAGAGATCTCTTCAAGTCGTGCAACCAGGTTTGGATGTTGGCTAAAGGATAGTGATTGCGTGGATGATTCCACCCGAGATGTGTTATCGGGGAAACCAGTGGGTCAGAGGCGGTCATGGAGAGGTCAGGGGAAGCCAATGATTCAATTATGTCTTGTGCAGTACCAGTTCACGTGGTGCGCGGAAAGGGGGATGGGGGTGGTGGGGTGAGCTAGAAGTAAAGGATAGGGGGTGGGTGAGGGGTGGTGGGATGGAGTGGATTGGGTAGAATCCATGTGGGGCAAGAGCCTAGACTTCGATTGAGATGGTGGTGTGTTTGGTGGTGTCATGCATGGGAGATCATCAGGATAGAGAAAGGATGGTGGGGGTGATGGAATGACCCGCCACTGGGATCGAGGTGTGGCCACAAAGAGATCAGGGAAGTATATGTCGATGTGTAGCCAATAGTTATTGGAATCCATGGTCTAGTGGAGCGTGAGGGGTCTAGTGAGACTAAATTAGAGGATTGAGAGGATCCGATATCACCTCGGGAGAGAGGAGGGTTATGAGGACTTCCCAATAGCAGTGAAGGGTGTGAGAGTGAGATCGTGTGCTGTGGGATATATTAGGCTGGGAACATTGTCCTTACCTATCGCAGCTTTTTTGAGAGTAGGGAAGATATTATTCATCATAGCTAAGTTGTCATTGGAGGCTTGGACTAGGATAATACCTTTATTGTAGAGGGTGATGGTGGCATTCGCATTGAAGAAGAGCAAGGGAGAGGCTGAGAGTTTGAGGCCATGCAGGGTTTTCCTGGATCCCGATATACGAAGCATGGAGTAGAAGACCGACCTCCAACGAGCTCGTGTTGTGGTGTAGAAGATGAGGACATTAGATAGTGTAACCTTGTTGACAAAAACAAACATCTGAGATTAATGTTTCGGGTTGGGTTTTGAAAAACCGGTGTTTGAGTTTTTTGGTGACGTTTTTGGAGAGGTTAGGTGGGTAAATAATAGTGGAGGAGTTGGGTCCTTCGGGGACAAGACTTCTATCCATTATGAGAGAGGCCAAGGTGAAACCTTGTAGTGCGGTAGCGAAAATATGGGATCCTAGTGTTTTCTTTTATTTGTAAGGAAAAGAGCGATTGACGATGGACCTAGTGGATCTATTGGGGATAGGCCTAGTTGCCAGCCTAAACTGTTGATGGTATGCAAGAGGACAAAGCGAGACAATCGAGTCGGTAAGAGCATATAGTGACCAACATTATAATAATGCTGTTTGTTAAGATGGGCCAGATGAGAGGACCTACCCAGTTTACCTCTTAGAAGTGTTAGAATGCACTTGGTATCCAGACCAATCTCCTTTATCATATGGACGATCCTTGGGATGAGTGAGTCAGGGGATAATAACTACAAGTCTTTTTCTCATAGCAGTATAAGAATGCATAGAGGATAGTCATACCTTCCTTTTGATGCCCGTGCAGGCTGAGCCCAGTCCTCTTTTAGTTTCTATGATCAGCTGTGCTGATCCTCCTGGTCCTGTTTCCCTATGGGCTGGTGAACGGAGGCCATCTAGAAGAGTTTTTCAAAAATGGAAGGGAAGAAGGCAAAATGGGAAGGGGCGCTAGGTGGCGCACGACCAAGATGGCCGCACACCTGTGAGGCTCTGGCTGCTTGGCGGCATGATCCTCCATTAATCCTCTTCCACCGCCTGCTGATCCTGCTTATTACACTTACCAACTGATCCTCAACCCACCCTTTACCTCCGGTGTGAGTTTCGGAGTCCAGGGATCCCCGCGGATGCCTCCCGTGCCGGCAGAAGATGTGAGCGGGATGTGCGTATAACGGAGCCTGAAGCGTCCCAAGGCCGCTGGCGCGACGCGAGCTCTGTGGCTCCCACGTGGAGGCAGGCCCCAGCGGGTGGCGAGATACGGCCGTGCAGGGAAAAAGGTGGAGAGGCGCCGCAGCCTCGACCAGGGCGCACGCAGCATCTCAATCGACTGAAGTTGGAGACGGACCCCTGGGGGCGATCGCCTCGGCTGCGGTGAGTGCGGCGGGCTACTGGGTGACCGCATAGCCCCTGTGACATCGGGGGCCGCCGCGGAGTGTCGGACCCGCTGTGCCTGCACCGGTGGCCTGCTGCTCCTGCAGCGCGACATCCTGCTTGCACCAGCTGTTGCGAGAACTGACCTGGGCCCCAGCTGTATTTGGCAGCGGCGTGGGTGCGTCTGAGATCGGGAGCCGGGTCGCGGCTCTGCCCCTGCGGTACCGCTCTGCACGGATACACGTCTTGCACTGCTGTGAGCCCTGAAGGTCTGCTGCCATCCAGTTATATTTGACACGCGCCGTGCTGCATTCGGCTGGCCTTTGGTGCGAGACACGCACCTTCACTTGGAACCCCGGCCCCCCCGATGCGGAGCGCCCTATGCGGGGACATAGGTGTGGAGGAAAGGAAAAAAAAAAGGTAATTTGGGGCTGCAACCGATCTCGGCCTACGAAGACCCTTCCCCAGGGGAGCATGATGATCAGAATTTTCGCAGCCTAGTGAATCCTGAGCGCACCTGATCTGTGTCCCGCGCGATGTGGCGCCCACTGTCACACATCCTTTGCCAAGACCTGGCGCTTCAGGGGGGACTGTTGATTGTTGCTGACTGCTGTATGCTGCATCTCCTGAAGTAAAAGGTGCTATTGGACAGCTGAGCTGACGTTCTACTGGCGCATCGTCGAGAAGTATTTACAACATTGCTTGTACTCTATTGTAAGGGGACCTCCTTAGACTCATCACTAAGTGCCATACTGGGCATGCTCTCTACTCCCCCATTGGACATAGGAACACTGCAGTGCTGTACCTGGCCCGTGGAACGGAGGCCTGCCTTGCTTACGCAGACTGGGCTACTCACTCAATCGCTGTCTGCGCTAATCCTCTCTCATTGTAGGGGCGATATCTGAAGACCTGGGGGGTTGGATATACGGTCACCAACTTACTACTGGCTGCAGCCACCATCTACAACACTAATGGGGGATGGTAGCGACAACGCCTCTTTTTTGCTATTTACTCCCCCCCCCCCATTCTCTGCTGACAATTGTTCCTTATCAGCTCCGCGGCCCTGGAGTATTCTGTAGCTGATGGTGTCGCCTCACTCACCACATTCTTCTCATGCTGCAATGGGCAAGCCAGATGGTCGCCAGCCTAAGCTGGTTTTTGATGCCAAGAAAGCGGTTACGCGATCGGCCTCGGAAGAATCGGTCCAACTTACCGGGGAGTCGTCGCAGGTGCAGCCTTCACCCCCAGGGGAGGAGGTCAAAACATTACTCCTTGCTATGCACCATAGTTTGACTGCCCTCTCAGGGAAAATGGATACTATGAATAGCCGCTTGGACTTTTTAATACAGAAGGTAGATAAACATGATGAGCAGATCAAGGAGACAGAGCATATCAGACAACGAGGATACCACTTCACAGCTGCAGCTCCAAGTGTCGCAAATGGACAAGCTACTCAAGGTTATAGCTGCCAAAAATGAGGACCTTGAAGCTCGCAGTCGTCGGAACAACATTAGAATAGTAGGTATCCCGGAAAGCACCAACACGGGCCGCATGGAGGAGTTCGTCGAGCGTCTGCTGCGAGGCGCCTGTGGTGAAGAAACCTTCTCAGCGCAGCTTATTATAGAACGGGCACACCGCTCCCTGGGACCTCGTCCGCCACCAGGCGGAGTTCCCCGCCCCATTGTGGCTCGTTTGCTCAATTATCGAGACCGAGACTCTGCGCTGAAAATGGCCCGTGAGAGCAAGTCATTACGATATGAAGGCATGGAATTCACCATCTTTCCAGATTTTACCGTCGCGGTGCAGGAAGCGCGCCGTAAATTCCTTGGGGTCAAGCAAAAGCTCCGCAAGGCACAGATCGAATATGGCCTCCTTTACCCAGCGCGTCTGAGAGTCTCCTATCAAGGCAAGCATTCCATCTTCACCAACCCACACCAAGTGGAGGACTTTCTCAAGACTGTCAAGCGTCGGTCCCCGAGAGGGACATTCGAGGACCCCGCATCCAGATCGCCTTCTCCTAATACAGACTGATCTTCTAGGGTGGGTATAGCAGCACTATGTTCCTTTCTTGTTCTCCTCAAACTCAGTTTTCGCCTGTTGTCCTGTCGTGATGTGAAACGGATGTGAGCTTCAAGACTGCACTTGTCGTGGGGAACACTCCACTCCTCGCTGATGTATCGGACTGTAACCAATTCGTGGAGGGCAGATAAGTGGGATACTTAGCGCACAGACTTTGCATGATTGAATGGGTGGATACAAGTACATGAGATGGGTGGGTTTGTATTGGACTATGCCAAGCACCCTCCACTTCTCGCCTTCAACATCTCTGGGCCACTGTGAAACTACTTAACAGTTTCGTGAGAAGGGAGGTCTTCGTGCTACACTGGCGATCCCCCCCATATGGGCGATCCCCCCTGATTATTGTTTTGTCATTTGGCATTCCCTATGGGACTACTTGGACCTGGATTGTAATGCCATGGGTTTCTTAGGTTCTGGGTAGGCGGGACACTCCCAGCACGATTGGGGTGCTGTTGTGGGCGGGGGCTGGATGGGGATTGTTACTGTTTTTTAATGGTTTGCGAGAGGTTCCCCAGCAGACGGACATGCCAACACACCCTTTATTCTAGGTGGCACTTTCTGCGACCCGTTGGGTAGACATTGCTTGCTTTGGGGTCTACTGGGCACGCAGTCGGTCTCACTTCTTTGCTGTTATGGGCCCAACACTGATGACCCGGATTACTTCACTGCCCTATGGGGGCAAATTCTTAAAGTGGGATCTACCCATGTCATCTGGGGGGGGAGGGGATTTTAATACTGCTCTGTGCCCGTCAGCCGACAGATCAAATCCTCAGCCTCATCATTACACCAAAACTCACAAGACATTTACACACCTGCTTCCTGACCATGGTCTCATAGATGCATGGCGCCATGTCCATCCTGTGGGGAGAGAGGGTACCTACTACACAACAGCCCACACTTCATGGTCCCGACTCGACTACTGGATAGTCTCCCGTGGGGTGGCACCGTGGATATTATCAGTAGAGCATAGGGCCAGAACCCTTTCAGACCATGCCCCTGTGTGTATGACTATAGCTCCCCCTAACTCTATCACCACTCCGCGCTGCTGGCGGCTCGTGCCTGAGGCGCTTTTGGACATTGTATTTTAGACGGAATTGGGGGAAGAAATTGCCACCTTCTTTAGCAGAAACAGAGGCTCGGTTGCGCATGTGGGCACGATTTGGGAGGCCTTTAAGGTTACAGTGCATGGATTCTGTATGGCAAAAAGCTTCGGAGTCCTCAGGGACATCCGGCGTAGTCTGCGCCGACTTGAAGGGGAGCTGAAACAAGTGGAAAAAGACATGTGGCAGGATACATCCGGGGCACAGAGGGTCACATTTCGAGATAAACTTACTGAATATACCACTACAGCGGAACTGGAAGTTTGCTTTCGTGGTAAGTACTTCACTGCTCGTAGATATGGGGAGAGGGAGAGGCCCAGTAGGGCCCTAGCGATGGATATACGTCTGCCCCGCTTTTCTAACTATATTATGGACATAACAGATGACACGGGAGAGCGGCACAGAGACAGTCTTGCTATCTTGCACACGTTCACTTCTTTTTACACGGACCTCTACAATACCCGTAGGACTGAGCCCCCAGATTTCACCCCCTTTCTTAAAGATATAGCATTGGGATGGTTAGGCGACAACCAACGGGAATTCTTAGTGGCGCCGTTCGAAGATGACGAACTCAGAGAGGCCATTATGCAAATGAAATCAGGGAAGGCCCCGGGCTCCGATGGGCTCCCCATTGACTTCTATAAGTCATATATTGACCAGTTACTTCCGGTGTTGAAGGAGGTGTTCATGGAAGCTCAGGAGGCGCAGGTCCTCCCGGGCTCTATGAGAGAGGCACTTATTACCTCCCTCTTGAAACCTGGCAAACCCGCGGATCGGTGCGATTCGTACCGACCCCTATCCCTCATTAATACGGATGCTAAAATCCTGGCGAAGTTGTTAGCCAACTGCCTCAGTCTCTTGATGGAGAAATTGGTGCTGCCTGACCAGGCGGGTTTTATCCCCGGTAGGGCGACCTCCCACAACCTCCGTACCCTTTTTTCCATTTTACAGAATGTCGACCCACAGCTAGCATTGGTGGTGATTTTTTTGGACGCCACGAAGGCTTTCGATTCTGTGGAGTGGGATTATCTCTTTACTATTCTTCAATGCATGGGGCTCCCGTAGGGATTTTGGCCTGGATTCGCCTCCTATATACCTCCCCTACAGCGAGGGTGTTGATTAATGGACACACATCCTCCTCTATCCCGCTCACCCGGGGTACCCGGCAGGGTTGTCCTCTCCCCCCCCTGCTATTCGCCCTTGCCATAGAACCCCTGGCGGCAAAAATTAGGCAGCACCATCAAGAAAAGGCCCTTCGTTGCTTCCTCCGTCCAATTCTAATCTCCCTCTATGCAGATGACGTTACCTTATATGTTAAGGAGCCACTCCGGAACCTCAACCCCCTCCTCCGGGAGTTTGTTAGATTCGGGGGCCTCTCGGGCATACATATCAACTGGGCTAAGTCTCAGCTTTTCCCACTCACTCAGTCAACCACACCATTCCCCACAGACTATCCCATAGCATGGTGCACATCAGAGGTGAAGTATTTAGGGATACACGTTACTGCAGAGCGCGAAGAATTACTTAGACTTAACTATGGGCGCACATTGGAACATATCACGAGTAGCATCACACGATGGATTGAACTCCCTCTCACCATGGCGGGGCGCATCTCCCTTATTAAAATGATCGTCCTCCCCAAGCTCTTATACTTGTTTTTAAATATCCCGTACTATCCAGGTAGGCATTTCTTTTCCCTGCTCAGATCGGAATTAATCAGACTGGTATGGGGTGGTAAACAACCCCGGTTACAATGGGACACACTCACACGCCCTTACTCTCAGGGGGGGTTTGAAATTCCCAACTTTGAATTGTACTACCTATGTGCGCAGGCGCACTTTGCCCATTACTGGTTTCATCCTCCCAGATATACGCCTCATGTTGCAACGGAACATTGGCTGGTGGACCCTATCCCGTTAGACGGAGCCATACTGACTGTACCCGCACCACGCACGTCGAGTCCGACCTCAGTGGAATGCACGGTCAAAGCATGGCAACGCATAGTGCATCACCTACAGGCTCCCATGCTCTACTCTCCGCTGCTCCCGCTTACATATCACCCGAAGATGCCTGTCTTGCAAGAAGGAGTCTTCACTAAGGGGCCGATTCCGATTCGGGCCGGAAATCTCTCCGACCGAGCCGGACCCGGAGAGTTTTCCGACCGAATCGGACCCGTGCAGCCCGACCGAACGAGTACGATGCGTCCGTATGCTATCGTACTCGAGTCGGTCGGACTCCCATTGAAGTCAATGGGACCCGGTTGTACAACGCGTACGCGGGCTCCCATTGCCTCACGGGTGCGAGGCGAACAAGGGCGCCCCCTACAGCGGGTATGCGGCGAAGCGACTCGCGCCGTACACGCACAGGTAGGGGGGGACCCATGGGTCCCCCCCCCTGTGTGCGACTCGCGCGGCTACGCGTACAGGGGGGTCCGACACGGACCCCCGAAGTACGGCTCCAACTGCTCTTTCGAGCCGGACGGCGCGTGTCGGTCGGACTGCTCGCGGCGCGCATCGTACTCACCCGGCCGGGGAACGCCTCCATTGCGCGGTGCGAGTCGTGTCCGAGCAAGTCGGTCGGTGCGGTTCGACCCGGGAACGAGTCAGTCGGAGCGGTTGAGACGCCCGAACGAGTCGGTCGGCGATTTCGCATCGTACTCGCTCGTCCGGACGCTCGTACGAATCGGTCGGGAAATAGGGCTCCGAATCGGATCCGGTTATGCCGAATCCGATTCGGAGCCCTACCGGCCAAGATCGGAATCGGCCCCTAAGACTAAGAATAAACACAAGAAGGCAAAATGGATTCCCGGCCAGGACCATGTGTCGGCTTCTAGAAGGCAGCTTCACCTTTCGTCAGCCATGCTATAAAAAGTACATCAGTAGTTAAATTACATTTATGAGCTGCTATGCGTTGCAGTCGTTTGTGTGTGGTATGTTTTCATGGGATTAGGCACTGATTTACGTTGGTGCCCATGGGCGCCCTATAGCTAGGATTGCCCAGTGGTGCTAATAAGACAAATGTAACACCACTTCTCCTACTTGGATCTACATGGATTTTTTTCCAAAAGACAGTGAGCACCAGAGTCAACCAGGAGTATGTAAGACCAAGCGCATGCACGTGACTGCACCAGAACCGTAGCTATCAATAATGCAGCAGGTGCCGTGACGCCAGGGCTAAAGATTCTCAGGGTACCATGGCACCCATTTATAGCTGAATTTTCCAATCTTGAGGTCTGATGAATACATTTTAGTCTATACTTTTTTACCCTTCTGTAAATCAAGTCTAGTCTTTCTTCAAATGTATAGCACTTACTGGGCATTTCTATGTATTTGCATGATTAATCAAGGCTCAACTGTATCCATGTTTCTGAAAATATAGCACATTCCGAAAGTAAGGTTTATCTGCTTTACCTCACTCCCCCTCGGAAATCAAAGCCCATATAAGAGAATCAGTGATTCCTACGGATTCGCAATTGCAATTTTGAAAATCCCAAACTTGATATTTCCTAGCAGGAAATCTCAAATTAGGAAAAGTTGCATTCTGGATGCAGAATAATGATGTCAAACCAGGAAGTTAAGAAATACAGGGTATGGCCAAAACCCAGAAGCCTAGCAAGGTCCTGGAAGGGAGGAGTGCACATTTATCACCACTGGCAAGGGAATACCTGTGACTGAACTGCACTATGTCCAAGGAAGATGGGGACAAGGATTCTGGGAGCAGGAAGAGGAAGGTCAAGTTTTCTGAAAAGGAGCTGGAGCTCCTGACAGAGGAATGTGTGGCACATATGGACCAGCTATTTGGGAAGGCCTCTTTCACTATTCTAGAGAGCTAAAAAACCAAGATATGGAATAGCATCTTGGAGACGGTGCACTCCCTAGGTGTCACAAAGAGGACCATCACAGAGATACGCAAACGCTGTTATGCCCCGATATCTTGCACAAAGGAGAAGGTGCCCAGCAGGATGGCTGAGGTTCATGGCACAGATCGTGGACCCTCAAAACACCCCTCTCTCACTCCCATGGAGACACTCATCAAGGGGATACTGGAACCAGAAAGTGTGGTGGGGTAGTCAGACATTGACACCTCCAATCCTGCAGACAATAGATCACACCCAGGACTTGTCAGAAACAATTGAGGCTGAAGAAACTACTGACACACATGTGGAAATGGAGGACAGCTAGGGGCAGCCCCTCCGTAATGGCAGAGGAGTGTCGCCCCACTGAGTCAGTCAGCGATTTTTTTTTATAATATTGCTATATTATCATTTTATTTTTCGCTGACTGACATGTAGGTCAGTAGCTTCTTCAGCCTCAATTGTTTCTGACATGTCATGGGTGTGATCTGTGGAAATACATGTATATAGTTAGTGTAAATAAATGGAAAATGTCTGTTCACTACATTGTTGTAACTGTGCATCATGTGTTTGTGACAACTGAGCCAGTGAGTCTTGGGCTGGGTGGGGCTGGGCATGGCAAGCAGGAGGGAGTACTGTGCACTGTAAAATGCGCATTTCGGTTTGACCGGCCAAACAGACATACACACTTAGGTTTCTCCAACCCAGCTGTGTTGCACAGCTGGGTTGGAGATACGTCACAGGCACTAATGCACTGTCTAAGCGGCAAACGAGGCAGTTCAGACCAATCCCAGCGCTGCACTCATGCTATGAGAGCAGCTTCTGGATTGGGTGAGGAGCCTGTGCTAGTGTCCGAGGGACTGCTGGGACACCATAAGGAGTGAAGAGGAGCACCAACGCGTTGGCGGCAGGACAAGTATGTTTTTATTTTAACTTATATCCCCCTGCCCCTCCTACTGGAGTTTTGTGGCGGCTGCCACCGAGGATAGTATGTTACCAACTCCAACTGCCAGGAGAGTAACAATTGCACCACTACCAGACTTTGTGGACGGTGATGGACAATCCCAAAGCAGGGACACAACAACATCTGTGGGCAGGACACACAGAAAGCATAGAGGCCAACAGGCAACAGTCCACAATGAGAATGCGTCAGACGACATGGCAAAGAGTTCTCTTGTGTGTTTTGTGGCCTGGAGAAATCCATCTTCTCTGTGCAGCGTCTGCAAACCAAACAAATCAGGACTGTCAATAGGCATCTTCTAAGAATGTCAAGATCAATGCAGCAATTGCAGAAAGGGCAAGACCAGTGGATTGCTGCCATGGAGAAGGAGCATCATGTGCAGAGACAGAGGCACAGGCAGTACCTGGCACGCTTTGATGCCTTCACCATTCCATAAACTGATTAATTGGCAGTAGCCACAGCAACTCTAGCAATGAGAACCATAAACATACAGACTGACATGGGGCTTTGCTGTCAGGATGCTGCACATGGGCTAGCTCAAGTCACCACAGCCCTTGAAAATATACAGACCCACAACCTTTGTGTCCCCAACATTCTGCCCCCACCTGAGAGCAAAGAGGGCTGTAGCTTCAGTGGCACATCTATGAGGGAGGTATGCAGTACCAGGCGTACACGCCGAAACACTTCTAGGTCTGACATGTCCACAATTCCACTGGCCAGTGTTGCTGACAAGGCACCCAACTCCAGAGGCCAGAAAAAGTGAATTCACTGAACAGTCAGGCATGAGTCTACTGTTTGTTTGTTCGTAATTACACACTTTGTTGCCTAGTTGACACAATGTTACATCCACAATGGATACTGTTGATTTAGGAGAGATACATTATTGTCACAACCTGAATAAAAGGTGATCTTTCAGTTATGCAACATGCTTTACCATCATGTGTGATGTCCATTTCTGAGATGTTGTAAGCACTCTTACCTCAAAAATAGTTGTTGGTGATCTCTGTGCATCGTGCACGACCCTCTGCTGCACTTGTCCCATCCTGCTGCACCTGTAGTGGTGGTAATTCACCATCTGAACCAGATTCGTCCTCAATGGTGATATTGTGCAGACCCTTCCTCATGACGATATTGTGTAGTATGGCAAATGTGGCGATGATCTTACAACATATCTCAAGTCTGTACAGTAGTGCTCCACTAGTCTTGTGAAGACAGTGGAACCTAGACTTCAGTATCCCAAAGGTCCTCTCACTGATGGAGCACGTTGTCCTGTGTGCCCTGTTGTACTGCCCGTCACTTCCTGTTCTTGGAATCCGGTATGGTGTGAGTATCCAGGGACGTAAGGCATATGCATGGTCTCCTTAAGAGCATGAGCAGGAAAACCATTAGGTCACATTACACAAACAGTTATGGCCACTGTATTCATTGAGGCAGCAATTCTCTTACCTAGTAAAAAACCATCACCAAATTCACCCTGTGACAGTCGGTTTTGTATTTCACTGTGGTGGAACATGAAGGCGTCTTGGGGGCTGCCTGAGAATCTGGCCACAAGGTCTGTCATGAAACAGGAGGCATCACACACCACCTGCATATTGAGTGAGTGTGAGCTTTTCCTGTTTCTGTAATTTAATTCATTTGCTGAGGGGAAACATATGGCAACATGTGTGCCATCAACACAGTCAATGACATTGGGGAACTGTGCTACCCGGTAGAACATTAATTTGGTCTGAAGCAGTAATTGGGGGGTATTTGTGAGATATATGTATTGGTTAACTTTGCTAACCATGATGTTCGGAAACCTGTGAAAGAACTTGGAAAAGGCACTTTGTGACACCCCCCTCACCACTGCTATGAGCCCCAGTAACTGCCAGAAGTTAAGAGGTGTAGACAGCATAATACCTGTACATGTGGTGGGATTGCATTGGATCTGAGTGTTGGGGTCTGAAGCTGAGGTTGTAGTTCAGCAATTAAGTCCAGGATTACCTCACTACTGAGTGTGTACTTCTCAAAAATCTCCTCCTCTGTCTGTTCAAACAGGGCGATCCTCACCTTAAATATCTTCTCCTGTCTCCTCCTCCTTCTCTGTTTGCCAGCCAAAACCCTAATCCTCCTCACCAAAACATACAGGCCCGCCATTCTGAAAGAGCCAGGTGCATTTTGGGTGTCTTTTTATAGTTTGCACCTGGTTACCACCTGATCCAGATTGATGGTAATTGTATTTCCTAAATGGCCATTTTGTGACTATTCAAAATTAGGAAATCCTTTGTACATACTGTTAGTGATTCACTATTTGGAAATCCCTATAAGCAATTTTGGGGCTTATTTACAAGAAACTGACGCATCTGTATAGATGCGCGAGTTTCCCTGCTCGCCAAACTCGTGCCACCATAGATGCGCCGTATTTACAATAAGGCACACTGTGGCACAAGGATTGACAAATGCGTCTGACGCATCTGTCAGCACAAAAGTCACGCATTGTTAGAGTCGTGTCGCAAGCACAACGCAACTCTAGCAATGCATGGGGAGGCCTATTCCTAATACACTGCGTCATGCTCCAAGCAGGCGCTGGGTTTTGACACAGTGGTGTCCTAGAAGTGGCGCAGTGAAATCTTGTAGATTTCACTGCGTCACTTCTATGAGGCTTTCCCGCGTGGGAACGCCCACCCTACATACATTACACCTGACACAGGTATAATGTTACACAGGGCTTTACAAGGTGACGCATCACCCTAGAAGCGTCACGTTGCAAATGGGCCTCAACATGGTGCAGTGTTTACACCGCCGCTGCATCACAAAAAGTGTCGCAACGGCAGGGTAAAAGTGTTGCAAGGGGCTTGTAAATCTGCCCCTTCCTATTTAGCGATTTCCAAAATGCGATTTCTACTCTATAGAAATTGCATTTTGCACCACCGCAAAGTCATTTCGTACATACCGAAATAGCATTTTGCATTCCCCAAACAGCCCAAAATTGCGATTCTCACCTTTCTGAAATACAAAATGCCTTTGTACATATGGCCCATGGTGCTCAGTGACCTGCAAAGCACTACTTAGGCTCTTGGTGCACCTGAGATAACAAGCAATGTGTATCACAGGAACTGCCCAGTATCCTTTATCTGATAGAAACTTCTAGCTGCAGAATTCTTACCTTCAAATTCCCCAGGCGTCAGGCTGGATCCGGAAACCTTTGCGTGAGCAGTACCCCTTGTGTGCGCAGTAGGGTGGCTCGATTTGGCTCCGCGTGATGTCATCAGCATCGTTAGCGTTGGTTATGAAATCGCGGTCACCTATATAGGCGCCACCCAGGCGCGTGGACATTAGCTCTTTTCTTTCTGCACCAGTTAAGTGCCGATCCAGGAAGAGCTACCCCTCTGTTGCTTTTTGGAAAGTTTTTTCAACTTTTTGTCGACCAAAACTTTGTTTGGGTGTCGAGTGATGTCTTTTACAGGGTTTAAACCGTGTGTCGCCTGCCACCGCGTCATGTCGGTAACAGACCCCCACCTCGTATGTCTTTGGTGTCTCGAGCACGACCATGACTTGAAGTCATGCTCAGACTGTCGGGCCATGTCTCTGAAGGCCTTGCAGGAGCATGCTATGAAGCTCCTTGCAGCCCGGCAGTCAACACCAGCCAGCAAGACTCCTTGGAGATCCCGGTCCTGATCAAAGAAGAGGAGGTCGCGGGAGCGCTCCCGGAGCCCCAAGTCCTATTCCTCCCACTTGAGGTCTTCAGGACACTTGGGAAGAGGCACAAGAAAGAGAAGAAGTCTAAGCAGACTTCACCTTTGCCTCAACTGTCGTCCGTTTATGAACTAGTGAAGGAACACTGACACTCCAGGCACGGTTCTACGGAGCCAGGGTCGGCTCCGCGCCTCCCTCCATTTCCGGGAGCCAGAGTGACCCCCACTCGAATAAAATAATTTTATGAGGCCATGCACCGCATATTTGAGCGAGCTGACCCCTCTTGTGAGACTTTGGGCCCCGTGGGGTCCGAATGGACCCCATCGGATTCAAAGCTGTCGGCTCCAGCCATGGTGCTGGTTGGGTCTCATAAATCTGATCCGGGACAACGCCAGTCATGCCTACACGACCCATCGCGGCATCGAACCCGAAGTCTGTTTCTTCGGTGCCACCAGCGCCAACCGAGAGTGCCAGCCCCATCCTTATCCGCAATGACTTGGAGTCGGCTCGGCGTTGCTCGACGCCTACTCCAGTGTCGGTAGAACTCAGAGGTTCTGTGTATTTTTCCTGATCATTTTCAGGACGTTTCAGGCATTGGAGAGGATTGGGAGGGGCCTATGGACCCTTTAGAACATCAGGATGTATCTGTAGAACAGATGGACTGGTATGAGGAACTTGCGGAGGCCAGTGGACTGGACACATCTCCAACTCTGGCTACGAAAGAGGGGGTGTCTTATGCCTTGGTTGTAAGGAGTATTTTAATAAGGGGGGTTTGGTCCTACTAGGGTCAGGCGGGACCTATTGAACATTTTATAAAACAGAAAAACAAGCCTGACCTGCTATTTTTAACCTGCTGTTTCAATTAGTAAACAGACTTAGACCTTTATCGGTTTCGAATGGTCTGAGTAATTTAATTACTATATTGATGCAACCATTTCAAGAATATGACAAATTTACAAAGATGTCTATCTAAAAGACACGACAAAACACATTCAATACATGTCAAAAAATCAACTAAAATTATGATGCAGTACGTGACATACATGAAATACGTGCAAAAGAGCAGTACAAATAAAAGCCAGTCAAATAATAAGACCGATAACAACAACAACCGCAGTAACAATTGGCTTTACATCACTTGATCCATAATACTGCGGTTGTTGTACTACTGGGAGAACATTCGTGAATCCAATGTGCACCCCTATTTACATAAATGTGCTACTCTTGGATTACTATCATTTTCAAAAAACCCAGTAGTGAGGTAAACGCCGACGCGTTTCGAATCCCAATATCCATTCACGGGATTCTCATCAGGGCATAGGACTGGACAGGAATTGTTCTGGAAAAACCAGAAACGATTTGATTAGAATTGAGCAGTGGCTTCCTTACACCAAATTAATAGTGAGTTGACCTGATTAAAAAGAAATTACCTTAGTTTCATGGATTCTATCTCGGAGTTAATTAATGAATCTGGGGACAGAGGGATTGTTTTATTAACGGCCACATGAAGTTTTTGAATGGCAACAAACTACGTATTTATAGCAGGGGTGAGAGAACAGACTTACATTGAGTTCGTGTGAAGACCTGTAGCCACTTGTTTATAATGAGCGAGTTCTATGGAAAAAAGAGACAGAACATTGCTCACGTTCGAGTTGCAAAGAAAGACAGGCAGCACCAAGGCTTGAAATTCATTGTCAGATATTAGACACTTACATCACTGCATTCGAGGGCAGTGTATCCATTTTCATTTTCATTGCAACAAAGTTGTGATCGGGGCAATTTTCTCTGTGAGCGTTCAAGGGCTCCGGTGCTTGAGACAATGTTGCCGTTTAGTCAAATCCGCTGTGTAATGAAAAACGTAAACGGGTCGTCATTCACACAAGTCCGGAGAACCAAAATATCCGGCTCGGCTTCACGCAGATTCACTTCTGTGTGGAAAAATGCGGCATTCCGGATATCCGGTTATAAACTGGACCCGGAGCCCCAAGTCCTCTTCCTCCCACTTGAGGTCTTCAGGACACTTGGGAAGAGGCACAAGAAAGAGAAGAAGTCTAAGCAGACTTCACCTTTGCCTCAACTGTCGTCCGTTGATGAACTAGTGAAGGAACACTGACACTCCAGTCACGGTTCTACGGAGCCAGGGTCGGCTCCGCGCCTCCCTCCATTTCCGGGAGCCAGAGTGACCCCCACTCGAATAAAATAATTTTATGAGGCCATGCGCCGCATATTTGAGCGAGCTGACCCCTCTTGTGAGACTTTGGGCCCCGTGGGGTCCGAATGGACCCCATCGGATTCGAAGCTGTCGGCTCCAGCCATGGTGCTGGTTGGGTCTCATAAATCTGATCCGGGACAACGCCAGTCATGCCTACACGACCCATCGCGGCATCGAACCCGAAGTCTGTTTCTTCGGTGCCACCAGCGCCAACTGTCATTGCATTCTGATTGTCGTAGTCAGATAGTATGAGAGAGAGTTGAAATAACCTATTTCGATGTAACCGAAGGACAGGAGTTTTATTAAGTTCTTCCAATTTCTGAAAGCTCATTAAGGCCATGTACGGTACAGTTGAACTTTAAAATGAGATATGCTTCTTTTCGATGTAGTGCTTCTTCACGTCACCTCCCCTGGGACCTGGTTTAATGATACTTAATACAGTCCATTTAAAATCACGTTCTGGGTGAATTAGTTCCAAAAAATGGTTGACCATTGGAGCAGTGGCTACTTTATTTTTGATGCGAGATCTGTGCTGTGCCAATCTATGACGGACTTCCTGGTTAGTTTTACCAATGTACAATTTTTGGCAAGGGATTGCGTAAACCACATTTCTGGTTTTGCAATTAGAAAAGTCTTTATGGACCCATTTGATGTTCCGATGTGAAAATTCAGATCCTTCAATTGTGGTGTTGCATGCTAGACATTGGCCACATTTGTGGTGTCCCACGATCGGTTTTAGGTTCCAGTGGGATAACAAATCTGTTTTTTTAGAAGAGGGTGACATAATGTCGGCTCGCACAATTCGCTGACCAATGCTGGTGTTTTTTGTCATTGCGAAAAGGGGTGGTTGGCGAGAGTGTTCCATGTTCTGGAGTATATGCCAGTTTTTCATAATGATTTGCTTGAACTTGTTGGTGTGGGGGCCAAATGTTGAAACGCAGACCAACTTTTCTTCCAGCTCTTTCTCTTTGTTTACAAGTAGGCATTCTCTTGGTGTGAACCGAGCACGTTTGCAGGCTTGTGATAGCAATTTTTTAGGGTAGCCCCTCTCTCTTAGTTGGGCCTGGAAAGATTCAGCATGTGCCACAAAGTCTTCAATTCGAGTACAGTTTCGCCGTATTCTCAATAGCTGCCCATATGGCAGATTATCTCTCAAGTTACGTGGATGAAAGCTCTTGTAATGCAAGGTAGTATTGCGGTCTGTGGATTTTTTGTATAAGGTGGTAATCAATTTGTTCTGGTAATGTCTGACCTCTACATCAAGGAATGTAAGGCTGTCAGGATACGATGTCTTTGTGAATTTAATGTCCATATGTCTATGATTTAGCCAATGGAAGAAATCATTAAGTTGTTGTTCTGTACCACTCCAGATACACCAGATGTCATCTATATACCTATACCATTGTGACAGGTGGTCTCGATATGGATTATTATTAAACACATATTTTTCTTCATATTGTGCCATGTACAGCACAGCCATTTCAGGAGCGAAGGGACAACCCATCGCAGTCCCTTTGGTCTGGATGTAGAAAGTATCTTCAAATTTGAAATAGTTTTTTGTCAATGCAATGGCTGCTAATTTCAAAATGAATTCGGATGGTACCTGGTGTGGGCGGCTTCGGGATTCGAGATAAAATTCCAGAACCTCTAATGCTTCATCTTGTGGTATTTGGGTATATAGTGAAACTACATCAAGGGTGACCAACAGCTGTTTAGAGGAATCAAAGTTGGTGCCTTCAACTTTATTCATGGTGTCCCTCAGATAAGAGGGGACTTGTTGAAGGAAAGGTTTCAAGAAGAAATCAACGTATTTGGATAAAGGTTCCAGAAGGGAATCGCAACCTGAGACGATGGGTCTCCCTGGTGGCTCCCTTAAATCCTTGTGTATTTTTGGGGGGAAATAGATAACAGGAATTCTCTGGTTCTTTTTGATTAGAAATTCATGTTCCTTTTTTCCTAACAATCCTTGGTCAAAGGCCTCCTTCACTAAGAGAATGATGATGCTTTGAAGTTCACGAGTGGGATCATCTTTGACTTTTCTGGACTAGGTCTCATTTGTACTTACTTTCTCCCCTCCTTCAAATACATTTCTCTGGGCCAAACCACAACTGCTCCACCTTTATCCGCCGCTTTTATGACCACCGTTTCGTCATTCTTAAGCTCCTGAATGGCTTTTTGTTGACCTCATGTCAAATTGTTCTTTTTATAAAATCTTTGATCCTCAAGTTTTAGAAGAGATGATAAAACGATTTGTTCGAAGGCGGAAACTTCCTTTGGCATCATGTTGGATGGAGGAATGAATCTGGATTTGGTGCTCAAACCTGTAATTTCCCTTATCGATGAGGATTCTCTGGTTGCGAAAAAGCATTTGAGTCGGATCTTCCGGAAGAATTCGATGGTTTCCATTTTCAATTTTGCGAAGTCCGTGCTCGTGTTGGGAACAAATTTGAGGCCCAATCTTAATATTGTCATTTCGTCATCCGTCAAGACTTTGTTGGACAAATTAATGATTGTATCTAAGTTTTGTAAAACTGGCGCCTGGTACGCATTTCCCACGGTATTGGCTTGAATCTGTCTTTGTTCTTCTGTTGGCCTTTCTCTAAAAAAGAGTTGCCTCTTTGTTGGTTTCTGTTTGAGGTGCCTTCGCCGGCATCCGAGTCACCAGTGGAGTCTGATGATGACTCTGAAAATGTAAGGAATTTATTCCTAGATCTTCCTGGATAATCCGATAGTACCCGACGAGAATCTATTCTTGAATAAAAGTCGTCCTTTAAATATGGATACGTTGCTTCCAAAGTGAATGATTTGATGTCTTTCTCCAGTTTAGATGTCTTAAAATTGATGGTGTTATCTTTAAAAGTAACTAGTTCCTTGTCCATTTTTTCCAATAAAGATTTCAATTCCGACTGGTTGTAAGGAGGGCAGTTGAGGTCCTTGGACTGGAGTTGCCCTCCGTGCAGGTCAGGACTAATCTTCTGACCAAAGTGCTTCAGCCTGGGTGTCCACCTCTGAACCCCTATTGCCCTTTAATTAGGCACTTACTGATGTCCTCCTAGGCACGCGGTCCAAGCCTAACACAGGGCTCCTGTGAACAGGACAACTACATTCCACCATCAGACGTTACCTGCAGTTTAAGGTAGGTCACAAGCACTTTCAGTTTACCATGCTACAATTTGGCCTTACCAGCGCGCTTCGGGTGTTCATCAAGATGGTGGTGGTGGTTGCAGCTCATCTGTGCATGTTAGGGATTTCAGTCTTTAACTACCTCAACGACTGGCTGTTAAAGGCGTCCTCACCCCGGGCTGTAGTCTCCCACCTTCAGACTACAGCCGACCTCCTGCATTTGCTGGGGTTTTCTATAGACATGCCGAAGTCACACCTGACTCCTTCTCAGACGCTCCATTTCATCGGAGCTGTTCTGGACACAGTGCATATTCGGGCTTATCCTCCCGAACAGCGAGTCCAAGATATTCAGGTTATAATACCGATGTTTCAACCTCTATCCTGGATTTTGGTGAGACTGACTCTGAGGCTGCTGGGCCTTGTGGCCTCCTGCATCCTGTTGGTAAAACACGCCAGATAGCATATGCGGGCTCTGCAGGGGGACCTGAAATTCCAGTGGATGCAGCATCAGGGGAATCTCTCCGACATGGTCCAGATCTCGGCGGGAACTGCAAAAGACCTGCATTGGTGGCTAAGGAACCATGATTGGGTCAGAGGCAAACCCCTCTCCCTTCCCCAACCAGATCAAACAGTAGTGACAGATGCTTCACTCCTGGGAGAGGTCGGCCATCTGGGTGAGGTGGAGATCAGAGGACACTGGTCTCCGGCGGAATCAGGCTCCACATCAATTTGTTAGAGCTTCGGGCAATCTGGTTGGCTTTGAAAGCATTTCTTCCCTCTGTCAAGGGAAAGTTAGTGCAGGTGTTCACGGACAACACCACCGCCATGTGGCACTGCAACAAAAATGGCGGGGTGGGGTCGTAGACCCTTTGTCAAGAGGCCGTGTCTCTGGACATGGATGGAACAACAGGGCCATCATGGATGTTCAACATCTGGCAGGTTCTCTGAATGCCAGGGCAGACAAACTCATCCGTCGATGCCTAGTGGATCACAAATGGCATCTCCAGCCAGAGGTGGCGTGAAGTCTCTTTCAGCAGTGGAGAGAGCCTTGGTTAGATCTGTTCACCTCCGAAGAGAACACGCAATGTCAGCAGTTTTGTGTGCTGGAATTTTCCAAGCCGGCTATCGCTCAGTGATGCTTTTCATCACGAGTGGAGCTCAGGTCTACTGTACGCCTTTCCACCCATGCCACTTCTGCCCAGGGTTCTCAAGAAGATCAAGAACGACCAGGCCCAGGAGAGTCTGGTATCCAGAGCTTCTGAAAATAATCATCAAACTGCTGATCAGACTGCCCCTTCGGGAGGATCTTCGGTCGCAGCAGGGGAGGGTTCTCTGCCCAAAGCTGTCAACTCTCTGCCTCCATGTGTGGAGATTGAGTGGCAACAGTTGATAGCTTTCGACATTCCTCCTGAAGTATGTGAGGTTATTTTGGCGTCCAGGTGGCGTCCACTAAGATGGTATATGCCTGCTGTTGGCAAAAG
Organism: Calotriton arnoldi; assembly: GCA_963921515.1. Taxonomy (NCBI): domain Eukaryota; kingdom Metazoa; phylum Chordata; class Amphibia; order Caudata; family Salamandridae; genus Calotriton; species Calotriton arnoldi. Next base: position 556,307 of record CAWUFW010007621.1, on the reverse strand, counting down.
TTTCTAAAATATTGTACAGAAAGGTCTACTGACCCTCTTTCTGCTTCTTTATCTCCCATTCTTCTTATTATTACCCTTGCCCAGCAGGGCTCTGCGTAGTGTACTCTCAAGTGTTTTCTTTCAGCTGTGCCCACTTTCTTGTGGCTGCCAGACCAAACCTCTTTGTTTAAATCTCCTGTTGTAAATAGATTCTTGAAAGGGCTTGTACATATGTTTCCACCTATGCCCTTTGTCATGCCTCAGTGGGACCTTAATTTGGTTCTCACTGTCCTTATGTGCGCTCCTTTCGAACCTTTGCATAATTCTCCCCTCCGGCTGCTTACCATCAAAACAGCCTTTCTGGTGGCAAAAACATCAGCCTAGAGGGTGAGTGAACTGCTGCCATTGTCATCCAAGCCTCCTTATAAGATGATCTTTGCAGATTAACTGGTGCTTTGCACCCAGGCTTCATTCTTGCCAAAGGCAGTGATCCCATTCCATCTGGGTCAATCAATCATGCTGCCCACCTTTTTTGCTCCCCCACATCCCTCTAAGGAAGAGGAACGCCTCCATCATCTGGACCCAAAAAGAGCGTTGTTGTTCTACCTTAACCGCACAAAAGAGTTCCGAGTGGACGGCCAACTCTTTGTGGGGAACCCAGAGAGTCCGCCTCCCCCCGTTCAGTTCCGAGGCCACCGAAGTCATCTGCGGCGTACCACAAGGATCATCACTCAGCCCCACCCTCTTCAACGTCTACATGAGCCCCCTCGCAGCCATCGCTCGCCAACACAACCTCAACATCATCTCCTACGCCGACGACACCCAGCTGATCCTCTCCCTCACCAACGACCCCACAACCGCCAGAACCAACCTACATGAAGGGATGAAGGACGTAGCCGAGTGGATGAGGAACAGCCGCCTGAAACTGAACTCAGATAAGACGGAAGTCCTCATCCTAGGATCATCACCCTCCGCCTGGGACGACTCCTGGTGGCCCCCTGCCCTGGGCAACGCACCCAAACCAACGGACCACGCACGCAACCTGGGCTTCATCCTGGACTCCTCCCTCTCAATGACCAGACAAGTCAACGCCGTCTCCTCGTCTTGCTTCAACATCCTACGCATGCTGCGCAAGATCTTCCGGTGGATCCCCACCGAAACCAGGAAGACGGTCACCCAGGCCCTCGTCACCAGCCGACTGGACTACGGCAACTCCCTCTATGCCGGAACCACAGCCAAACTTCAAAAAGACTCCAACGCATCCAGAACGCCTCAGCTCGACTCATCCTGGACATCCCCCGACACAGCCACATCGCCAGACACCTGAGAGACCTGCACTGGCTCCCCGTCAGCAAGAGAATCACGTTCCGACTCCTCACCCACGCACACAAAGCTCTCCACAACCAAGGCCCCAGATACCTCAACGACCGTCTGACCTTCTACACTCCCACCCGCCAGCTACGATCGACCAACCACGCCCTCGCCGCCGTCCCCCGCATCCGAAGAGCCACAACGGGAGGAAGATCCTTCTCCTACCTGGCTGCCAAGACGTGGAACTCCCTACCCATCCACCTCCGCCTTACCCAAGACCACCTCTCCTTCAGGAAGCAACTCAAGACCTGGCTGTTCGAACAGTAGCGGACCCCCCTCCCCCAAGCGCCTTGAGACCCTCCGGGTGAGTAGCGCGCTATACAAATGCTTGATTGATTGATGGGAGCTAAAAAATGTCAGGCAGTGCAGAAACTGACAATTTCTCGCTGGGTCGTTCTCTGCATTAAGATCTGCTACTCCCTGGCTAAGAAGCAGCCCCATGAGGGCTTACGAGCCCATTCCACCAGGCGGAAGGCTGTGACCACAGCGTTGACTCGGGCGTCCCAGTCCTGGACATCTGCCAGGCAGCAACGTGGACATCTTTGCACACGTTTGCCAAGCACTTCTGCCTGGAAAATCGTGTCCGCAGAGACAGGCCTTTTGCCCGTTCTGTCCTGCCGGATTTTTTAAGTGTGAGAAATCTGTCAGCCCACCGCCAGTATGGTATGGCTTGGGTATCTATTCAAAGGTAAGGAATCTGCAGCTAGAAGTCTCTATCAGATGAACAAGTTACCCATTGGTAACCCATTATCTGGTAGCGACAATATCTAGCTGCAGATTCCTTACAGACCCACCCATGCCTCCGCGCTGTGTGGACTCATTTGTTAGGGCTAGGTTTGCTCCCTTTTCCGTGCCCTAGTTATGACACACAATCAAGTCAGTTCCTTCATGGCTCTGCATTTCTGGCATGGAAAAGTGAAAAGTACTGATGTCCGCACACCTGGGTGGCACCTATCTAGGTGACCGTGAAGTCATAACCGACACTAACGACGACATCACGTGGAGCCGAATGGAGCCACCCTAAGGCGCACGCAAGGGTTACTGCTCACGCAGAAGTTTCTGGATCCAGCCTGATGCCTGGGTAAATTCAAAATAGAACATGCAGTTTGCATGCAACTCTATGATGACAGTTCATAAGTCACTGTGATGTATAACACTGTAATTTAGGACCTGCAAGTAACAAAATAATCTCTGTGACAAAAGCAGCAACTCTCTGAGTTATCCACATAAAATACAGTTCTGTGATCTGCCATTTTGCACGTTCTTTGCAGCAGGCATATTAACCCTCTGTGCTTCTTTATGGTGAGACAAAACTGCCGCTAGACAAAACTCCAATCTCTCTCCAGCAGGAACATTAATCACCAGGGTTATCTTGATATGTTTTATTGTTGCCTGAAAACTGCTGGACAGACAAGGATTCCATAAGTTATTTCGAAATACCACCCCCCCCTCCCCTCCAAGCACAGCAGCAGATGTGGCTGCACTGGTCACACCGCCCTAAAGCCGGCCCTTTCCATCATTAATCTTAAAGCTAAAATGCCCAACTCTGCTTGCAATGGCAGTGCAGACGGGAGGGGGTTAACTGGAAGAGCTGTAAATAGATTTATATATATCATTGTTTAATGAGCATTTATTATTAAAGTTTGAGGTTGCCAAGGGAAAATGCAAATTTGTGTAACTGATTTGAAGTGCATTGCAATAAAAATTATTTACTGTAAGCCTTTATGACTTTGCAATATTAGTAGTTTTTTTTGTCCTGTGCTGCAAGTTTGTAATGCTTGTAGTACTGCCTGTTTTTTATTATCAGGTGTGCTTTTTAAATTCCTTTTCAAACTGAATGCACGTATGTATACGTTGCTCTTTTTTACCAACCATTTTGATCCCAATTCATTTTGATCCAAAATATCTTTATTTTGGTGAAAAGGGTATTAATTTAAAGAACATATAATCCGTGTCTTAGATTAAACAAAGTGGCAAGTGTTCATTTTTTCCCTGTAGAAAACATTCCTTATTGGTGTAAGCTAAGTGAGTAAATGCTAGGAGAGTGAAATTGCTTTTCCTGCTCTATGAATTTGCTACTTGTATAGGAACGCATCCATTCTTGTCTTTGGACTGAACTCCACAAAACTTTCATTTTCTTTTTAAGTGTCATATGATTTCAACAGAGGGAGCCAAAGAAGACAATTGGAGCTCCCTTGCAGCAAAACAGTCCGGCAATAAACGGAACAATAGACACAGCAGATTCCCACACAATTCATTGTTTGGATTGGAATCAACAATGGGAATTTCCTAATCTTCACAATACTGGTTAGATTTAGGGCCGTTTTATGAATTTGGCAGTTTTGGAGCGGGCCGCCACGCAGTGGTGTAGCAAGAGGGGGTCAGGGGTGGCGGCCTACCACCCCCTGCTCTTACCTGCGGACATCGCGGGGCAGCAAAAGCAGGAATCGCCAGCACCCCGACCCTCTCCCCCGCTCATACATGCAGCCGCTGTGGGCGGCAAATGCAGGGACTGACACGGGCGGCTAAAGGTCTAGCTGTGCCACTGCTGGCACGCCAGCGCCCCACTCCAAGACCGCCAAGCCCACAAGGAAACCGCCTGCCGGATTTCGACTGGAATCCAAGTTGGGCAGTCCTGCGGCAGCTGGCCCACCGCGGGCCGAGCTAATGCTTATTTTTGAGCCTTAGCAAGGCACCGCAAAGGAATGCCATTGCACGTTCCTGCACAGCATGAACTGTGAAGTCCATGCCGTGCAGGAACTGGGGGTGCATGCAGACAGGGGGGCACACCATGTGCCCCCTGCATGCATCCCCTTACACAGAGGCAACAGGGGCCCCTGTAGGGCCCCCTTAGTTTCGTGACTGCCACACCTTTCATGGCGTGGCAGTGAGGCAAATTGTAAAATGCTTGATGGTGCTGCAGTAGCACCACCAGCATACTGCAGCCTCACACTGCTGCACCACCGCCAAGAGAACACGGATCCCCGACGGTAGCAGTGGTGCAGTGGCGGTCTGACCGCCATAGTCAGAATATGGCGGGTGGACCGCCAGTCTGGCATTCCACAGACCGCCACCACAACTACCCCGGTCCAATGGACCGCTGTAGTCGTAATAAGGCCCTTAGTCATGAAAATTAGTGGCTGAGGCAAAATTATGCATTTCGGCCTATTTGTTTTCAATGGTCAGCCCTAATTGCTACTCAGTCCTCTGAGGCCCCCTCATGCTGGATGTTGAATACTAGCAGTTGTTTATGAAGTGACTTGTTAGGCCATTGTGATAATAAAATAAAGACCAAAGGCATAAGTGCAATTATATTTAACCTTGTTCACAGATTTGTCTGTCGCTGTTTCTTCTTCACCCTCAGTTTTCTCTTGCTCCGTTTCCATTACATTGATATTAATGAAGCTGTGTCTCAAGTGGAAGCTAGTTGTCAATTGCGCTACGTATCAATGCAAGCTCCTTTGGTGGAATTTGTGGTCACTGTGTTTGATGGTTGACCTAAAACTGGTGATTCACTGACATAACAAAGACCCTAAGGTGGAGGGGAACTCTTTTCAGGTTTAAGGAGGAAAAGCTTTGAAGCAATCTCCCCATGGAGCTCCCTCATAATATATTTCTGTTGTTTGAGAGACAAGCTAATCCAAGTTTAGCTATCCCTATAGTGATATGATGATTTTTTTTTTAAATTATTACCTTTTTGAGTTGGAGCTTTGCATGAGTCCGCTATTGGTAAGAACTATTTAGCTATTCGCTTGGCTAGCTCCATGAGATTATTTTTTATTGATCGGCGTGGTGTATATGATATTGAAGACAAAAAATATCAAACAGCCACAGTAAAAGCCTCTGGGCTGGCCTTAACATGATACATTTTCTAGCTTTAGTGACTTGAAAATCTACATTTGCTAAATGCCATGTAAGCGATATTATTACAACCTTACTTACCCTTCCCAGGCAATGAGTTTACATGTTATGGGAAAGCATATGAAGGTAAAACTTGGGCCCTCCTTACGAGTGGCCCAGAGTGATAGCCATGAAGGAAACCCTCTGTGAGCCATTACAACTTGCCTGGTGTCTCCTGGCCTGGAATTACTGGGTCTGCAAACTCTGGCCCAGTTATTCCGTGCCCAGGAACACTGGGCCTGTGTGCGGTGCTGCGGGGACTGAGGGCAGCTGCTGCACCCATTCCAAGCCCTCCTTGTGATGCACAATGGGGGGCTACAAATGCTCCCCCACCTCTCCCCTCACCTGCTCTTCCTGTCCCCCTGGCTCTCTGTCCCTGCCACCTGCACCAAGAGCTAAAAAAAAAAGCCTGCACATCGATTTACGACCTGCTACAAGCAGGTGGTTAATGGATGCAGATTTGGGCACTGTATGCCACTCAAAAGGGGGGGAAATGCACTGAACTGGATCAAGTATTCTCAGACTTGTGTGTTATTTCCTGTCATGGGAGAAATACTCATGATCCCTGGTTTTAGGTGGCCAGAATCAGAGAGAGATGATGGCCCCCTGGTATCCCTACACCTAAATGTGAAGAACATGTACGAAGAGTCCAAGCGTCTGATGTAGAGTTGAGTGCTAATGGAAATTGCTTTCATGTCTGGAAGATAATCTACATCTGATGGATAATCCACCAGTGTATCTTCTTCCATTATAGGGATTGCATGAGGGAGAAAATTCTGCCAGTGGATTTGGGCCCTTATTCACAAAGAGCCTCCATATTCGGGGCGAAGGCTTCGCAGTCATGGCGGGATCTACACAATGGGAACCTGCAGTGTGGAGATCCTGCTACGACTGCGGAGCCTCAGCCCTGAGTGTGGATGCCGCGGTCGGGAGTTCCTGCAGTGTTCACACCTCTGTATTGTGAGTGGACCACCGGGCCAGCGGACCGAAGTCGGCGGTCCCACTGCAGCAAAATGGCTCGGCCATTGAGAAGGGCCGCAGCAGATGCCGCCACGGTGCAACGCCTTCTGCACGTCCGTGCACTGTGTGCCATGCACCATGCTGTGCATGGCATACACTGCACGCACGTCAGTGCATGGAGAGGTGGGCACAACATGTGAACCATGCACTACCTCCCTGGGTGATATCGCCCAGGTGCCCTGTTTGGGCCCCTTTCCTCCCTTTCTGCCATCTTTTTCATGGTGGGGGTCCCACCATGAAAAGGCGGCCGCAAAGAGAAGTCGTAAGCCCGACGGCGGTGCCTACCTTGCACTGCTGCCATTCAGCACCACCTTCACCTGCATGGCACTGTCAGGATCCAAGATCCTGGCGGTGTCGGCGGTCTTGTTGCCGGCTGTTGGCTGTCCGACTGCCACACTTGTAATTGTGGGTATGGTAGGACAGCCGTACTTGTAATAAGGCCCTTAATGTTTACTCCAGAAACCTAAGGATTTTTCATTATTAAGGTATCTAGCACCCACTGTATGCATTATCACACAAGACTGGAGTAAATGTAGATAAAGAATACACTATATTTCAGTTTTCACTTGCCAAACTGCACTTGATAAACAAGCCTGCAGTACTATAGCCTGTTCCCAAAGACGTGGCACCTCCAGATTTATTCACCAAGGAGAAGCACGGCATATGTCTAAGAAAATCATTGCCTGCGGATATCCAAACAGGCCGACTGTGAAAAATGAACTTCCCTCCACCGGGGAACGCGCTTTGGACAGCAGCAATGTACCATAGTACCCGTCTCACGTCTCACGCTCCATCTGAAACAACGGCTTCTTTATTATGTTTCCAGTTGGAAATCCCTTGTGCATTTCTCAAAGCAACAACAGCTCACTTTTATTAAATGGCATAGAATGAGCTAATAACAGTACGATCTGCCACTTCAAATGACAGATAGGCCAGCAGGGAGACATTTTGTATTGTTCTGGGTTCCAAGGAGTGTTTAATCTCTACATGAAGAAATCACAGCCTCTTTCTCTATTTAAGATTCACCGAGAAGTGACTTAAGAAAATACTTCCAGATATACGTCCTGCTTTTTGTACTAGGCCACAATATACATTTTCCCCCAACATCACGCAGGCCCTTTGTAACACTAGAAAGAAGCAGGTGATACAAATGTGCTAAATACCTGCCTAATTTTCGTTTTCCCTATGCGTGACATTTTCTTCTTTTTAGTGGGTTTATGAGTGATATTTTATAGATCAAAACAGTTATATCCATATAATAAGATAGATAACATAAATGACCCTCATTTATGCAATTTAATGACCATTAGACAGCCTTTAAACAGCTGCAATGTTCCTGAAGTGCCTATGGAAGTTCAGTACCTACTTCCCTTTTCTAAAAGGACCATCCATGAAACATGCTCCATACTAATAAAAAAGCAAGTGATTTATGCCTATTTTTTTCTTATAATGGGAAAAGTCAGGAGTTGAAAAGGATGCCTCAGTCGGCCCAACAGTGTTCCGTGCGAGTGGCTCTGCAACCCATGCGAACTGTGAGGGAAGAGCTACAGCACAAAATGTGGAATGCACAACACACCTTCAGAACCAGATTGGTCATTAGTGATGCAGCTCAGTGCTTAATTTGACCCGGTGAGTGCAGGTGGGGCCCACAGGCACTCATTTTTTGGGACCAGCATTTATTTTCTAAAATCTGACCCAGATCAAGAAAGCGAAAAAATGAAAGGGGGAATTGAGCCTCAGTATTCGCCAGCCCTGACATTCGGTAGCACAGGCCACAGGCTTCTGCGCAAACTTTGGGCTATCAAACACACAAAAGGTGATGGGAGGCTGCTTGCAATAAATCTAACCACCGCCAATTGCTCGGGGCAGCACTCCAACCCATTGTTCTTTTGCCTACCATGCCACCTCACTTTTGACCCAGCCATATGCAAATTAGTCTTGACCCTACCCCAGTCAAAACAGTCCAGCCCAAACTGCCGCCACATCCTCCACGAACTGGAACACAAGCAACCCAAGCGCGGTTTTGCCCTGACTGGGGCTCTCTAGTTGGTGTAGCTTGGTCCTAGTGGCACAGTGAGCACAGGGCCCATGTCTGGGCATACCCTTGGCTACTTAGGGTGTTACATTAAACATACAAATGGTGATGGGAAGGATGCTTGCAGTACATCTAACCACTGGCAATCACTAGAGATATCAATCCCCCCATCGTTCTTTTGTCCACCATGTCGCCTCAGATGTGGTCCAGCCATATGAAAATCAGTCCAGACCCTGCTCCAGTCGGAACAGTTCAGCCCAAACTGCCAGGCCAAGTCCTCTTTGAACTGGAGCACAAGCAACCAAAGACCGCTTTTGCCCTGCTTGGGGCTGTTCAGTCGGTGGAGCTTGGTTCCAGTGGCAGAGTAAGTACAGGACCCACATCTGGACACACCCTTGGCCCTTAGGACGTTACATTAAGCACACAAAAGGTGTTGGGAGGAATACTTGTAAGAAGTCTAACCACTGGCAATTACTCGGGGTAGCATTCCTATCTGTCGTTCTTTTGCCCACCATGCCACCTCAGTTTGGACCCAGCCATATGCAAATCAATCTTTACCCTGCTCCAATAGGAACTGCCCATCCCTGATTACCAGGTCCTCCCTGAACCCGTAAAACAAGCAACCCAAGACCAGTTTTGCCCTGATTGGGTTCTTCAGATGTGTACATGAAGGGCAAGTGTTGGAATTTCGTGGTGTACCCTAAGATTTTTGCCTTGTGTATTTTTGCTGGCTGTAGAACTCTGGGCACTTTATCCCTGCTAACTAATTGTACAGCAGCAAAAACATTAAAAAAAATTATAACTGGAAAGCGGTTAACCTTCAGGCTTCCGATATATATATATATATATATATATATATATATATATATATATATATATATATATGACAAGAGCTTCCCCCATTCCGGACAGAAGAAAGGGACACAGCGGGGCTCATCAGGACGCTTTATTCGCAAGAATACGGCATGACCGGTTTCGGCTCACAGCCTTTCTCAAATGCCACAGTCCGTTGCAAAGAGTCCTCAAAATTATTTAAAAGAGCTCCTCCCACCAAAATAGTGAAGGGCCCAGCTGCAACTCGTTGTGCCGACACCCAGCAGTCCCTAGCCACAGACTACTGGTCCCATCATGCACCTGGCTGAAATGACACGAGCTGCAGAAGGAGTCTCCGTCGGATTTGCTGGGGGAATAAGCGTCCTTCAGTCCCCTACTCCCCACCTCATCACGAAGCGGCAACCACGCTGGAGACACAACTTGAATGACTGCGTCTCTCCACACAGTGTTGGACCACATCTCTGCAGCAGCAAATCGGCGACCACAGGTGAGTAGGGGGTCGTGGAAATCCGATACCTCGGGCAAGAATTGTTTCCACACACAGTGTTTCCACACGCCAGTGTCATCCACGACCACTTTCAGGAAGGGTCCCTTTAAGCGCACCACAGGCTGTGCGCGAAACATGACAAGAGCTTCCCCCATACCGGACAGAAGAAAGGGACACAGCGGGGCTCATCAGGACGCTATATTCGCAAGAATACGGCATGACCAGTTTCGGCTCACAGCCTTTCTCAAATGCCACAGTCCGTTGCAAAGAGTCCTCAATATATATATCTCCAAACTCCGTGTTCCCTGCTCCCAGGGACTCTGCTTACACCACGGACACGGACCAATTTCTTCGTGCTCAGTATTTTAGTTTAGTTTTGCTTGTAGTCGCGCCATAACGTTTCGGCTCGTCCGAGCCTTGCTCACATGACATCTTGCATCAGTAGTGCTTAGCTATTTAAAGTGACAGTGCTCATTTAAAAAAACCCACGTGTGCAGTGCTTGCATAGACATAGAAGACATTGTGGGAAAATGGATACAGTAAATGAATTTTCTCTCTCCTTGAGATTTTAACCATATAATACATTGAGCTGATTTTGTTTTTAGTAAGATAATACCGTTTAAAATTCTGGTAAAATACCTATTACCTCATAATTGTATGGATAAATGTCAATTTTTGTCATAATCAAAATTACATTCAAAATTCATAGACCTGGTAGTAAAGCCTCAATAACAAAAATACAATGTATTTGCATTCGAAATGTATATATATTAAACGGATATATCTCTCATTAGATTTCACCTTGTCTTATCTCCCCCTTGTCTATGTCTAATTAAAATCTATTGTGCAAATGTGCAATGAATAAAACCAATGATATGTCCAACAATTAGTGTAAAAAAACTGTTAAAATTAAATTGATTGGCTAGTACTCTGTCGTGTGCTTAACTGCGTAGTTACATTTTTTACTTTGTCTTAAGCTGGAAGTATCTATACTTGACGGCAAATAGATGTACGTGTTTGATTGTATTACATAGCAGAGCTATCCTATTTGAAATCCAAATTACATGGTTTGTCTATGACCAAACAATAATATCATACACGTTATTATGTTTTTTACCCACCAGCCTTACTATGTTATACCTACTACTCGTAGGGGTAAACCGCTTAATTCTGTTCTAGTGTAAATAAATAAATAAATATATAAATATACATAGGTAAATATTACTATACAGCTATCAGTAAAACCAATAAAAATTACATATATTGATTTAAAATTGTTCAAAGGTTGGTGTAAAGCAGATTACTATATATATGTTGGTCAGATACAAAGACATGTAAAACAGGTGGATGAAATTCGAATAAAATGGGTTTGCTCTATGCCTGCCAGAATGGTGAGATTGTCCCTTACCCCAAACAGGTGTATAAATCTTCTGTTACGTTAAGACCTACAGGGTTTTTGTATCTAGTTGGATGATATATCTGGTTTCCAATCTTCGTAATTTTGTTTCCCTGTCTCCCCCTCTTCTATTTGGAGGTATGGAATCAATCACAAAATATCTTAAACCCTCATTCTTGCTCTGATGTTTCTCCCTAAAGTGACGGGCCACCGGATAGGTATTGTCCTGATGAGTAATAGCACGAAGATGCTGCAGAATACGCTTATGTACCGGAAGTTTTGTGCTGCCTATGTATTGGAGGCCACATGGGCACTCCAATACATACACAGCATACTCTGTCCTACATGTGAGCAGTTTTGTTATCTTGTACTCCCGATTACCAAATGGTGTCTTATAGGTCTTAGTATTGGTCCCGTGCTGGCAGGCTTTACAAGTTTTACATTTAAAAAACCCTCTATTACTTAAAAACCAGCTAGTGTTTTCAATAGTGTCAGGACTAGTGTTGACTAAAGAGTCACGCATAGTAGGTGCCTTACTGTGAGTAATAGTTACTCTACGTGGTAATGTGGGACCTAATAACGGGTCACTTAAGACTAGCGGCCAATTGTTATTGATAATCTTTTGTATCTTATTATGTTGGTGACTGACTCTCATGATAAATCTAACCTGTTTGTGCTCACACTCATTGTGGTCTTTTGTCATTGTATTTACTGTGGGTTGCTTTTCTTGAATAAGCTCCTCCCTACAGATCGCCATAGATTTAGTCATGGCTCTGTCAATTACCTCCTCTGTGTATCCCCTTTCTAAAAATCTCTTTCTATATATATAGATTACGCAAGGAAGAGGAAAACATTCGGGAAAGAAAAGTGTTTAAGTTCCATAGAGATAAAATGGACTACGAGTGTGGGAGGATTTTCACATTCGCCCGAAAGTACGACACATTGAAGGTTTCAAAATTCGGAGCTACAAAGGCCACAACATCAGGCAATCAAAGCAGCAGGAAAAGAAATGTAAATATGTCTAATTCCGACCTCAGCCCTGCGCTGGAGAGCGAAGCGGAACAGGAATCACACAATGCAAGGGCAACAGCAATTCCGTCTAAAATATCTCTAGTTGAAAAACTGGAGTTTTTAGTACAGGAACGCAGGCAGACGCTGCGCCCAAGAATACAAACAAACAAAACAAAAGCAGAACCAGGAGACGCAGAGAAAGGAGAAAAGCGCAACGACAGCGCAATCAACACCAACATAAAACCAAACAACCGCAGATGGAAAAGGAATTAGGGGACAACGATACTAATGACACAACAATTATCAACCTTGCCAAAATAGATCTGGACAAAGCAGAGGAGCAATTATTGTCTTTAGGTCTATCATATTACCCCGAAAGTACATTTAATTATGCTACTACTCGCATGGATATCTTCAAAAGCGTGCGCAAATTAAGACTCAAAAAATTACATATGTTGCAGAACAAAACACCAGATACAACACAGGAGAGAGATACATCAGCCTTGCAATCACCTCTCCTCAACCTAACGATATCTGATTTACCTACATTAAGAGACCTACAGGATCTAGCCAAAGAGAGTGGAATAACGAACACGCAGGTTACAAATCATGAAAATCAAGAGGAAACAATAGAGACAAGGGCATCTGTATTAGGCCAAGTACAAACGCCGTTCAAACCCAGATCGACATTTAATCCGATAACTCCTAGGGATGCCATAGATATATTTCACGAACATGTGACCAAAGGAATCAAACAGCTAAATCATAAGGTGCATGAATCACAAAGAAAAAAACAAAAATATAATACGCAGCAACATGGATACAACTAATTGATAACTAAACTGCGGAAAAATTCACAAATCATCATACGCAACTCTGATAAGGGAGGAAATCTGGTCATCTGGGTTAAAGAGGCATATGTGGAGGAAGCCATGAGCCAGCTACAAAATAGAGCATGCTACAAAAAAACGGACATCTTATCGTTGAAAACCATCTACAACAAATATTACAGCAAGCTCTTGGCATGGAAAAGCGCAGGTTTGATATCTATGCTGGAATATAAATTTTTAAAGAACGAAAACCCAACAGTTCCTGTAATATATTTAATTCCTAAAATCCATAAAAATCCGATCAAGCCACCAGGAAGGCCGATAATCTCGGCACGTAACAGCCTGTTAGAAACATCATCACACACAATACGTGGATTTCTTTTTACAGGAATATGTTCGCCAGCTACCTTCCTATGTTAGAGACACTAGTGAATTTTTGAACAAAATACAGGATTTTACATGGCAGGAAAACTATCTACTAATCACACTTGATGTGTCCGCCTTATACACAAGCATCAACCACCATGACGGTCTACGGGCACTCCAACATTATTTGAATACTAGACCGGCACACTTTAACACCCATAGTAAAATGCTAATAAGTATGGTGGAATTTTGTCTTTATAACAACATATTCATGTTTCAAAATACTTTGTATCAGCAACTACGTGGGGTAGCGATGGGTGCCAGCTTCTCCCCCAGCTATGCCTGTTTACACATGGGCTGGTGGGAGGAGCTGGTACTTAAAAACCTGTATGCAAAAGATTACAATGAAAATGTGAAACTCTGGCTACGCTTTATAGATGATCTCTTTGTGTTCTGGCAGGGGCCCCAGACCAGTGCACAAGAGTTCATAGAAAAGATGAACATAAATTAGATTAACCCGAATTTCACCGCAAACATTAGTACTGAAGCAGTGAGCTTTTTAGATGTCCAAGTCTATGTTAAAAACAACAAATTGGAAACCAAGGCCTATAGAAAGGAAACTGCTGGAAACGCAGTGTTACACGCATCAAGTTCCCACCCTTGCCACCTCATGCAGAGCATACCGTATGGTGAAATGTTGCGGTTAAAAAGAATATGTAGCAACAGGGATGACCTAAAAATAGCGCAACAGGCCAGCAAAACGAGGTTCCTACAAAGGGGCTATTCCAACAAATGCATTAACAGGGCAATCAATAAAAGCAATTTAGTAAATAGATCTGACATACTAACAAAGTCTAAAACACAGGAATATGAGACAGACATGAGTGAAGCAAATAATAGTGACAATGGGAATGATTTCAGCAATCAGGAGAGGGCCATTAAGCAAATCATTAAAAGGAATTTGCCTATTGTCCTTAATGACCCCACAATAGGCCACCTACTGCTGAGAAATCTATCTATTACATATAGCAGGGCGCATGCTATGCGGGATAGTCTGGTCAAGAACAACTTGGAGACTCAATCTGGAACATCCTGGCTTGCACAACGTAAAGGTTTTTTTTCGCTGCAAGCTATGTAAGGCATGCCAACATGGCCTAAACAAAACGACTTACAGAATCCCCTTTGGGGACCAAGAGAGAAGGATTACCAAGTCACTCTCATGCAAGACAGATCATGTCATGTATGTGCTGGAGTGTCCATGTGGCCTACGCTATGTAGGAAGTACTATACTTCAGGGCCACAAACGGATACTCCAGCACATTAGGACTAACAAAAACAAAGACAATACATATCCTGTGGCACGCCACTTCAATGAACATCATGACTCTGATCCTACGGATCTAAAATACTACTTGATTGACTCCATATTACCAAGTAAGAGAGGGGGAAACAGGGAGAGGATGTTACGCAAACTGGAAACAAGGTACATCCTCGACCTGGATTCCAAACACCCTGGGGGACTAAACGCCACGGAAGACCTGTATACCTGTTTATAAACATCATGCAAAAGGGCGGGAATTGGAAGCAGGGGTGCCACCAATGGTTCTAAAAAGAGGTATTTATACCAACACATAAGAACCATCTCAGAAAACTATTAACTAGCCAAACCCCCTCACCCCGTTTTTAGCATAGCACAGCTTTTAGCTATCACCAGTCACTTTTTAACACACATTTTAGACATGAACATTAGGCACAGACACTTAGAAAAGGTTTGCACTAAGCACTTTTTTATGCAGTCAGAATGTTTACATGAATATTGTTTACAGACCCATATTGCGATTTTGCACAGTATTAACAACATGGATAAAAAGCAAAGTGTTCAAAAGGCCACTCTTAAGACAAAGTATGTTCCTTTAAATGCAGGGTATCGAACAATAGAAAGGGTGATCAATCCAAAGATAGGAGTCCCTTAACCATGCATGAACCTAATAGAATTAATGCATAACAATGATTTTATCTGGTTTTATGTATTTATACATGGATGTTTACAAATCATGATACTATTAATTGTGAAGCGAGTTCTTAATGCTCTTTTCATATGTTTTTTTAATTTAAAAAAAATGTGTGATAAAAGGAGGGGAACGTAAATAGAGTCTGTTCTTCATGTTCATGACTGTATGTTATTTGCACTGGTCACTTTAAGGAAAACAACATAAAAAGTGGTAGCACAGCTGTGGGCGCGTCGTGATCAAGGCCCTCCGGGGCTGAAACGCGTTATGGCCGATAGCTGCTGACGAAAACAACAAATAAATAATTTTGCACAAAAAACGGAGTCCGTGCTCCTGTCTCAGCGGGGGTGAACTGCAAGGGGAGATTGGAGAAACGCAGAATATATATATATATATAGATATATATATATATATATATATATATATATATATATATATATATATATATATATATAACAACTGCCCGATAGATCATTTGCATGTCCAATCAGTAGCACAAGGCTAGTCCGAGTTTACATTGAGAGATATTAAAAGACATAAAAGGCACCAGCAGACATAATGTACTTACAATGACGTACTCCAGAAAATCGTAAAATGGAGTATGGTATCTTTGCAACCTGTGCCACAGTCACAAGTCCCAGTCTGGTATTTAGATGGATAACATTTGGACCAATATTCCCATCTAGGACGGATGCCAAGACGAAACTTTATATAGAGTGTATTTCTGATATCTGGTTGAATATCATCCAAATAGGATTCGCCACCTATCTGTGTTTTATAGACCTGATAATTTGATGTCAGCACTGTTCAAAATTGAGATTGGCTGAAGTTTGAATGAACGGTTTGGTTACCTTTTTGCATGGGTACTATAGTGGCCCTGCGCCAAGAACTGGGCATGACATTCAAGAATACAATTGCATATAAAACCATAGTTAAAACTGGGGTCCAGATTGTTGGGTCTGCGTAGTAGAGCTCTCCATGTCCGTTTTTGGAGACAATATTGCACATTTTATGTCAGGTACAGTAAAAGCGACTAACATGAAGTAAGGTGCAATGTCGGTAGTTGTAATCAATCAATCAATCAGTGATTTATAGAGTGCACTACTCACCTGTAACGGTCTCAAGGGGTGGAGCGTGGTAGGGGGGTTCGGGCAGCTCCAAGGTCATCCAAAGAGCCAGGTCTTGAGGTCCTTTCTGAAGACTTGCAGTGTAGGGCTTCGTCTGATGCTGAGGGGGAGCTCGTTACAGGTCTTGGCCGCGATGTAGGAGAAGGATCTGCCCCCCCATTCTGGCTCTGTGGAAGCGGGGGACTTTGGCAAGGGCTAAGTAGGCAGATCCGAGGTTTCTCTTGGGGGTGTGGAAGGAGATTCTGCCGTTTAGGCATTGGGGTCCGGTGTTGTGGAGGGCTTTGTAGGCGTTTGTGAGCAGTTTGAAGGTAACTCTCTTTTCGACGGGGAGCCAGTGGAGGTCGCGGAGGTGCTGGGTGATGTGGTCGTGTCGTGGGATGCTGAGGACGAGTCTGGCTGCGGCGTTCTGGACGGTCTGGAGTTTGTGAAGGAGAGTTTTGTTGATTCCGGCATAGAGCGCATTTCCGTAGTCCAGCCTGCTGGTGATGAGTGCGTGGGTAATGGTCTTCCTGGCATCGGGGGGGATCCATTTGAAGGTCTTGCGGAGTATGCAGAGGGTGTTGAAGCGTGTGGCGGACACGGCGTTGATCTGGCAGTTCATGGTGAGTGAGGAGTCGAGTATGATGCCGAGGTTGCGGGCGTGGTCCATGGGGTTGGTAAGGTTTCCGAGGGCGGGGGGGCCAACAGGTGTCGTCCCATGCGGCGGGGGTGGATCCGAGGATGAGGACTTCCGTTTTCTTCGAGTTGAGCTTCAGGCAGCTGCTGCTCATCCAGGATGTGACGATCTTCATTCCTTCTTGGAAACTGTGCCTGGTGATATCGGGTTCCTTGGTGAGGGAGAGGATGAGCAGGGTGTCGTCGGCGGAGGATACTATGCTGAGTCCGTGTTTTCTGATGATGTTTACTAGGGGGGCCATGTAGATGTTGAAGAGCGTGGGGCTGAGGGAGGATCCTTGGGGTACTCCGCATCTGATCTCTGTGGGTTCGTAGAGGAATGGCGGGAGTCTTATTCTTTGTGTTCTGCGAGAGAGGAAGGAGCGAATCCACTCTAAGGCAGTTCCCTGTATGCCGGCTTCATGGAGTCTGGCGGCTAGTGTGCGGTGGGAGACGGTGTCGAAGGCTGCTGAGAGGTCTAGTAGTATGAGGGCTGCAGTGTGGCCTTGATCGAGGAGGGTGCGGATATCATCAGTGGCGGCTAAGAGGGCGGTCTTGGTGCTGTGGTTGCTATGGAAACCGGATTGAGATGAGTCGAGGATGTTGTTTGTTTCTATGAAGTGCATTAGCTGGGTGTTGACGATTTTCTCGGTGACTTTGGCGAGAATAAACTTCAAATGAATCACAAAAAGAATGGTGCATGCAAAAGATGACAATACAATAATTACATGCAGCACTGGGGCAAGAAAGCAATTTCAATGTAATACATGTAGAGATGATAATGATGGAAAATATACATGTATGCTAGATAACAAAGGATAAATAATTGGAATAAGTAAACACATACGGAACCAGCAACTACATCAATCTGTAACACATAAGCACAGACACCACATCTCCCTTTCCACTATGCAAACCAAATAAAGGCAAAACACACGCTACCATGCCACAAAACACAAGCTAAACCCCAATACCAAACAAGCAGGCTGGCCAGGCCAACAAGAGGTAAAAAGAGTACCAACAGGGAAGCATGGTAGGAAACCAGACTGACAATAGATTCGAAGCTGTGAAAGGTCATTCTACAGGGAACAATCGGCAGAAACATTGCCCTCAACCCTTACCCATAGTAAGGGTGGTAAGTGTGACAAAAAAAAGTGCACACAGAACCTAGAACGGAACAACGTAGTTCCACAACCTCATAGAATAGAAACATTAGTCACCCGGAGGGTGGACCGTGAGGAAAAACTCCACACGGAGCCTAAACAACTCTGCAAGCAGTAATCTCAGCACTTCCTCCAACGCTAGTTGAGGTGGAATGTGTGGGAAAAAACCCCACACAGAACACAAAGTACGCGCAGAACACTGCACCCAACAAAATTTCAGTACTTCCCCCAACCCTAGTTGGGGTGGGATGTGTGGGAAACACACCACACGGAACACAAAGTACGCGCAGAACACTACACCCAACAACATTTCAGTACTTCCCCCCAACCCTAGTTGGGGAGGAATGTGTGGGAAACACACCACGCGGAACACACTGCATGCGCACAAATAATGGCTTAGGAACTTTGCCCTGAATAATGAGCACAGCACACAATCCCTTGCACAACATCAAGAAAAGTAAGGTAATCCTCCCTGAAAAAAAAAACACAGCACACAACCACCGTATCAAAAAGAGTGTAGAAAAACAAAATCATGTACACACTGAAAATGTAAACGAGACTCTGGTAGAAAAGAACATCAAGAATTCTCCATAATGTTTTAAACATGTAGCACACGCCAGAAAAAACCAACAGTAAAACATAGACAATTTGAAATGAAAAGCAAAATTAATAAAGAATCAGGAACTTCACTCCGGTGAGCGACTCCTCACCCGAACTACAGCACAGTCCCCATGCACAGCTGTTATGGAGAAGTAGAATGGGACCACAGAGTACTTTAAACAAGTATATCCAAGTGCCAGTTGAGCAGAGAAGAAAAAAAAACTGTACAGTGGTGATCGATCTCTCAATCAAAGTGTTTACCTATAGAGAAGAAATTCCGACAAACTCCAAGTTGCTGTGAAATACAACAAGTTCACAATAAGCATTGTTTTCCTTTCAACCTGCAACTCCACTGGCACATCAACCGCTCCGGTGAAAGTGACGTTCCCGCTGAGCTTCTACATTAAATAACTTTATTGACAAACATGGCGTGGCTGGCTACATAGAAAACGTGCAGCCTCCAATCCAAAGATGGCGGCACGTGGGTGAAACTGAGCCGGGTGGCTCACGGCACCACAAAGCATCATAGCGTCTCGCAGCAGCAAGGAAGACAAGTACTACGAAGTACGTCACAGGAGGCCTAACAAGCAGAAGAAGACTGCGCGAGCTAAAGGCAGAGCTCGCACTAAAAACAACGGAAGAGCAGTGGCAGTTACGGGTAAGTGACGGTTGCCACATACAATTTTAAAGTTTGAAAGCATCAGGGAAAGCGATTGAAAGTTGGGAACAAAACTGCCCCAAAAGCACGTGTCACACCAATACGTGAAATGCAGCTGAATGAAGTGCCAATGACACGAACTCCGGGACTACTCACAGTTGAAGCTGCAATTAACACAGTCACCATAAACACATGAGGCCAAATATAACTGAATGAGTCGCACTGCAAGCCCCTCACGCGATTCTCCTCTAGATGGCAGGAACCAAGAACTGCACTGCCCACGAAGCAGTTAAAACATGCATTTGCCATTGGTAAATCCGCAACGGGGCTCTGGAGATTGGTAGCTCTTGAAGAGACAGCACGCAGGTCACACCACAGTAGCCCAAATAGATAGTGCTGGAGGCACAACACAAGATGTAACAGTAGTGGAGCTGGAGCAGTCCCAGCAGGATGTCCCAAGGTTTCAGCAGACTCTTTCAGGAAACACTGTCCCAAGGCAGCAGGAACTGGCAGGCAGAAGGAACTGGCAGGCAGCAGAAACTGGCAGGCAGCAAGAACTAGCAGGCAGCAGAAACTGGCAGGCAGCAGGAACTGGCAGGCAGCAGGAACTGGCAGGCAGCAGGAACTGGCAGACAGCAGGAACTGACAGGCAGCAGAAACTGGCAGACAGCAGGAACTGGCAGGCAGCAGAAACTGGCACACTTTGGTTGGGGCGACCGATGACAGGGTCACTGGTGGGGCTCAGAGGTGCCAGTTTACTTTAAATACCAAGCTTAGTTTTAAAAGAAGGTCCTTTACCTTAAGAGTTTCTTCAGTCTTCAAATATCAGTAGAAAAAGTTTCCATCAGGTAGTAAACGCAGGTTCTTTTCCTCAAACCGTCGCCAAAATGTTGTGGACGGAAGAAGGACCATTTCAAGTAGTTTCATAAGAAGATTTATTCCAGGTAGGATGTTATGTAGAGAGCCCCACCAGGAGCAGCCTTCCTGCTGCTCAGCCCATACACCAACTGACATTCTCACTCATCCAACATTCCACAGTCACTTCTCACACCAACATTCCACTCCACATTCACACTGGCTGAGCAGCAGGTAGTTCTTGAGGTCTGTCGGGTCTGTGGAGGGCTTCTTGAGGAGGCGTTTGACTTTGGTGCGTTTCCAGTCGTTGGGGAATGTGCCTGTTTCGAGGGCACAGTTAATTGTCCATCGTAGTTCTGGTGCGATGGCGGAGGCGGCCCTGTGGAAGATGTGCGGCAGCAACGAAGGTCCATAGCTAGACACAATGGGTAATTTAAGTGCATTCAGCAGCACCTAATGCCTTAATGCATTCACAACTCTAAAACATTTTGTGTTAAGTCGTATGAGGGCAAGGTTTATAGCAATGTGCCTCTCAGTGTTTTTAATTGTGATATTTATGTTAGGTTGATCCTAAAATGTACCAAAATGTCAATCAGAATTTAATTCACAGTGACTTCCTGCAAATCAAGGACCCCTGGTGTTATTTTGGTTCATAACGTTAATACTGTGTCAAAAATATTGTCTAACAAAAATGCGGAGCTTCCCTGGCGAGTAGCGATTCTGCACCACGGCGCCACCATCGCTTACACGGTAACCCCGGTATACGCGATTGTGGTGGCAAAGGGTTTGACTCTTTATTCGAAGCAACAGACAGATTAAAATTTTGCGAGGCAACCAAGGATTCTGGTTCTTTGTTAAGCGAATAATGTGGATTGCACAGTAACTATTTGATTCGACCTTCAAGTACTTTTCCGCTCTCCTCCACTTGGAGCCCTTGAGCCCTACTTGTCTCACCAACCACCCCGTGTGAGACCCTGCTTTCACGGTGCCCTCCCACGTCCCCCTCCTATCACCACAGTCCTGAGGAAGACCCCGTTTGTAAGGATTGCAAGGACCTACACTCAGTCTGGGGTCGAAACGTCGACACTTCGTATGTTGCCAGTATAATCAACAGTACTTGTTTTACTGTGTTGTGTTGCTTGCTATACATGGCTATATGATACATTGTATTACTGATTGTAATTGTGAAATCTTTCGGCTAAATGATATGCCATGTAATTAGAATAATGTGATACGCACTATACTCTAACTTCACGTACCCCGCTACCCTCACCTTATCACCGACTTTTCCGTATTCCTTTCCCTTTTCCTCTGGGTACTTGCAGCTTTTTAATGTGTTTTTTCAATTAATATATATGTTCAGTGTGATTAAATAACACTGTTGCAAAATATACATATGCTTTCTTTGAGTTTGTGAAACTGTGTTTATATATTTTCTATACACTGTTGGATGTACCATTACTGGGACCACCCACTATTGTACTGTGGAAGATGTGCGGCAGCAACGAAGGTCCATAGCTAGACACAATGGGTAATTTAAGTGCATGCAGCAGCACCTAATGCCTTGTGCTGTATCCCCTCTCTCATAATGACCACCTAGGAAGACTCTTTGCCGGTCTGTGGCCTTGTGCCCGTCATTTATTTGTCGTTTTGGGTTTCAATGTGAGTGTCCATGGTATTGTGGGATCCTGACAATTTCATATATCTTCTTGTCTCGCTGCTCAGTTATTTTGTGTTATCATTCAGTTACAATTCCGTAAGTGATGTGCTTTTGTATTCACCTGCTTCATATGCTTAATGCATTCACAACTCTAAAACATTTTGTGTTAAGTCGGATGAGGGCAAGGTTTATAGCAATGTGCCTCTCAGTGTTTTTAATTGTGATATTTATGTTAGGCTGATCCTAAAATTTACCAAAATGTCAATCAGAATTTAATTCACAGTGACTTCCTGCAAATCAAGGACCCCTGATGTTATTTTGGTTCATAACGTTAATACTGTGTCAAAAATATTGTCTAACAAAAATGTGATAAAAAAAATTGTGATTACAAGAATATCATGGGACAGAATATTGCAGGTACAAATATCATTTTTGTAAATTCAGTTTTCTATTATTTGAATTATGTTTACTGTTTTCCATTAACCAACAGCAAAAGAACAGTGACACTCCTTGACAATGGCTGGCAATGTATGTTTTCATATATTTTCCGTAGGCTCATGTGTGTCTTAATGACGTTAGTCTACACCACTCATTATTTCCTTTCATTATTAGCTGTACAATGACCAGTTTCTCTCAACCGACAGCAATCCTCTATGTGCCTGCCATACCCCTCAAATCTTTGTCCACTGCCTTTGTAGAATTAACGCTGAGGCCAGCGTCTATGCATACAAAAAACTATTGGCTGAAAACAAAAATATTTTTGGTAAAAAAAAGCATGCATAGCCATATTAGTCTCTGGTACAGAAGGGAACTACTGTTTGTGTGGATATGGTCCCTGTGAAAAGTTGTAAAAGGCCAGAATGCCATCATTCAAACTGAAGTCAGCCAATGGCTGAAGTGGGCTGACCCCTTACCCCAGTCTGTATTGGGCAACAGAAATATGTGAAAACCACAATAACAGGACAATAGAAGAAGAGTGCTGGCTGAAAGCCCCTATAAGTGATTATATTTATATAATGTTAGTCAAATGAAAAGGTCATGGTTAACGCCAAGCCTAAAAATGGAACAATGCGATGGTTTAAAGTGCCTGGACTGAGGTGAAACGTGGAGATCTATATGTAAGCATCAATCAAGCAACAGGCTTTATTTCTCTGACAGAAAGTCATACAATACATTCACTTAAACCAATGAAGTCAATGACTTCCAGTATTATTATAGCAAAGAGGCCATGGATGGAATGAGCTTGCATAACGCTCTGCATTATTATGACAGATGATAATTGGAAAGAAGGAGTGATTGAATAGGTGTGGAGACTAAAGCATTACAACACTCTTTATCAGGGGTTTCCCTAAGAAGAAAACTAGAAATAATTAGAGATTGCCACAAATATTTTCTTTACCTCTAATTTGATTTTGCCAGCAGAGTCTTAGTGTTAAGTGCGCATGAAAGCTATAGCCATACACATGCTCTTCCTCCTTTATGTCCAGTGTTCATTCCCTTGCATCCTATATGTAACTGTTTTTGTGCTATTTGACTGTATCTCTGTCATAAGTCACCCTGTCTTTCCTTGCCATTTTCCTACCAGACCATCATTCTTTAACTTCTTTTATGCCGATTTCCTCAGAATCTTTGCCTGTCCCTCAAGATTTATTTCTTCTAAAGTCTCTTGTTCTCTCTTTGCCTCTTCTAGCACCTATTTCATCTCATGCTTCCTCCTTGATAGGCGGGTACCTAAGATTGTTATCTATTTCTCCATCTTTGAGAATATCATTTCATTCACAAGGCACTTTCCTCATTCCCCCGCTCCTAGTCCTTCCTTTCGCGTCTGGTGTTTCATCAGTGTGTTTAGCCTGAGAGCAACATAAAGTGCTTTACAATCCACCAACATAACATAATACTTTGCATGCCCCTTTGTCTCTGTGTGTGAGTGACTGAATATCAGGTGTATTGTGTGCCCTTAGAGTTGTGTATATGGTTGTATGTTTGTCTGCTGGCCTGCAAGTGATTGGCTGTGGTGTGTTGGTTTATGCGTGCATTGCTCTATCTGTATATTTTGCAAGTATAATTTATTTGAATGCTCATGCACTTTCACTATATACAAGTCAAACATTCTAAATGTCTAGTGTTACTGTTAACCATTTAAATAATAACTCAATCATGAACCACAGATGGATGAATTGACTCTGTTAGGGATTGTGCACAGACAGCTTGCGAACAGTAAGGGTGTGAAGATGAGCAGAGGGCGTGAAAGGTAGTGGTGATAGAAAGTTTGGACTAGGTAAGAAGGGAATAAACCATAAATTGGCTTGAAATCCAGGATAAGTAGCTTGAAATGAGCTCTGCTTGTGGTGGAAAGCCAACCACCTAGTGATGATAGAGGTGATTTGTTATCGATGGAGGGTGAAAAGAAACGGGATTGCAAATTTCATGACTTTGAAGAGGAGATAGATAGTGTCTTTAGGTAGTAGACTATTACAGTAATCAAGTTTGCTCATGATGAATGTACTAATGAACGCCTTAACAGCATAGAATGCGAGGCAGAGGTAGGTCTCCACAACACTAATAAAGGAAAGGCATTGGTCATGGGGATGCATACACTCATCAGGAGATAGGTTGGTAGCTCCTTTCCCCCAAGGTTACAAGAAAAAAGGTCAATGCAACTGAAAAATCAGCAGCCATATTAGTCAGTCAGGCTGTTGGTGTGAAGGGGCAGTACAGGAAACAAGACACACTTGTTTAATAGCATGTCTCACAAATCCATTTCAAAGGGTCGCCTCCGTTGTGCCTTCTCAGGCGTATGCCTCTCACCTGTTATGTAGATTTGTATAGTGCAGCTTATCACCCGTGAGGGTTTTCAGGTGCTGGACTTTATTGAGCACATTGATAAAAGACAAAGGTACACATGTACGACCGTTTTTAGCAGTTGCAAATCGGAAATCGGGCCCTTTGCAACTGCTAAATAGGTCTGTGGCAAGTATAAACCCTATTTTGCAAGTCGGTAACCTATTACCGACTCGCAAAATAGGGTTTGCGACTCGATATTAGGAAGAGGCATGCCAAGGGCGTCGCTTCCTAATAGCGACTCGCAGTGCCATGTACGAATGTTTTGCGACCGAAATGCGGTCGCAAAACAGTAGCATTTTACCGCCAATGGAAAGTTGGTGGTAAACCAGTCGCAAAGGGGAAGGAGTCCCTAACGGACCCCTTCCCCTTTGCGAATGTAGGTGTAAATATTTTTTAAGAGCAGGCAGTGGTCCTGTGGACCACTGCCTGCTCTTAAAAAAATGAAACAAACGTTTTATTTTTATTTTTGAAACGCATCCCGTTTTGCTTGAAGGAAAACGGGCTGCATTTAAAAAACAAAAACTGCTTTATTGAAAAAGCAGTCACAGACATGGTGGTTTGCTGACCCCAGCAGTCCACCATCCCTGTGAGTGCTGGCCATTCCCAATGGGTCGCAAATTGCGACCTGCCTCATGAATATTAATGAGGCAGGTCCCTTGCGACCGATTTGGGATTCGTAAACAGTGTCTCAGACACTATTGTACATTCCATTTTGTGAGTCGCAAATTGCAAGTCGCACAAAATCGCAATTTACGACTCGCAAAATGAAATGGTTGTACATCTGGCCCCAAGGTTCTCAGAAGTGATGAACTGTAAGACCTGCCAAATTCACCAAATGTTAGGGCTACATGTAATCCGTCTCGGGAAGCCTTCTATAGTTTACGTCCATTATCATTAGCTATTTATTTATTTGTTTGTTTATAGATTTATTGTATTTCTATATGGCAGGCCCAGCCATATGGCAAAGGAGCAGATTACTACCAATACAGAAGAACGGATTGCATAGGCAAGGAACATTCAGGGGGATTAGTCAGGAAAGTTACGACTGAAAAGATGAGTTTTTAAATATTTCTGGTAAGTGAGAAGGTCTGGATATTACCTAATATAATCCAGAAGAGTTATATGCAAAGTACTGGAGCATCAGTCAATAGACAGATACAATCTTTTATGTAATCACACCACTGGCTAGCCTCCATCCAGTCTGTCTTCCCTAGAGCTTGTAAAACATAAACGTCCCTGGTGGAGGTGCGAAAAGATATGTCCAGGGCCACAGATTGTAAAAACTGTGATTTATGTCCTCCTTAACAAAGAGGTATTCTTTGGAAGTTGGCACAAGAAGGTACAATGGGGTTCGCTCCTCAGTTAATTCTTAGAAGTTCGAACTCTAAACCTCAGAACTGTGATGGATTTATCGTTATTTTCGGGGGCTTTCACAGTCCCTTACAATTTCTCAGTTTCACAAAGTTACACCTGTAGTCTTTAAACTTTGTATGACTTTCCCTCTTCCGATGTTGAATAACTGGTATGTTGCTGTTGTTGAGATCAAGCAGCATAGGTACTTTTTGCATCAAACAGCATTGTCAGATTCAGGAAGGGCAGGATTCCAGTACAAAACCTTTGCTAGACATTAGCACACCATGGTGCAAAGGCTGCGCATGGCTCTTATGTTTGGCTCTACCTTACATATTACCCATGTTTTAATGCCATTCATAATACAAATGTAATATGCAGCGTTTCCACAGTTGCAAAACATTTTTGTGTAAAAAAGGGGATAAGGGCAACATTTGACCCTTTTCAAAGTACATTAGAAGCAAATGTGTTCTTACAGAATACGATGCTAAATTCATCAAAACGATGGTGTGGATTCGTTTTGCACCACTTTCTCGCTTTCATATTATGAATCTATGATCACAAAATTAGTGACGGTTGGTGACATAAATATACGGTGTGGCGCTATTTAAATTAAAACCAACATACATTATAAAATTTAATTAAACCACATTGAAATAAACATCAAAGAAAGAAAAAAAATTACTTACCTTATCCTGCAGCACGTCCTTGAAGCTCTCCAGTCCCTGGCTCCAGACTCCTCTGAGCACGAGGTGATGTCACCCAGCCAACTACCTTATCCAATCCAGACTCTGCTCTCATGCTGTGAAGCAGCATGAATGAAGCATCTAGATTGGCTGGAGCAGGCTGCCTCAGTGTCCCAAAAGGCACTGGAGGCCTGTGCCTGCTCTCCAACCCAGCTGTCTCAGCCAGCTGGGTTCAAGAGGATTGAATTGCACATGTCAGGCTGGCCGTAGCAAGATCGCCGGACAAACCTATGTCCGCACTTTAAACCGAATTGGCAACTCCTCATTGCTGCCAATCAGCAGCAATGATGCACTGGCCTCGCCCCCACACTCCGTGTGGCAGAGAGTAAAAAATAAAATGGTATTAAATTCAGTTTTTTATTTTTTCACTCTCTCTGCAGCTGTGTGGGGGGGGCTCCGCTCCTATGGAGGAACCGCCACTGCACAAGATTGAAGAGACGAGGGAAGAGTGCAGCAGGCTCTGTTTACTTCAAACTTTCTACATGTCATGAGTGATCGAATATTGTGGGTTTAGAATATGAAAGTGAGACAAGCAGAATTCAGCTCATGAAAAGTAATTGGTGTATGCACTGCCCGTGGCCCTTAGCTCCCTGCTCAGAGCTCTGCAGTAAACTCAATAAAGTTTAAAAAAACAACATAAATAAAAAATGTGGAACCTATAGTAAACGGCTACAGCTGCAAAAAACAACAACTTCCCTGGCTACAGTATGTTCTCTTTCTCACTACCTGCATTTTCCTTCAAAGAGGCTGCTGCTGATGAAATTATCACTAACCTGAATCAACTGAAACCTAAAGTCTGTCCAACAACCCACTCCAGTCTGGCTACTGAAACAAATGCTCCTTTGTTCGCTCTCATCGTTTGTTATCTTGTTAGTTCCTTAATCAGCATGGCTTGAGTCTCTGGCTGTTAGAAAGTTGGGAGGGTGCCCACTCTTCTGAAAAAGCCTAACGTCTCCACCACTGACCCTTCCAACTATAGGCCCATTATTAGAGATTTCTGCCTAATTTTGTCCCCTCTACAATCTGGCTTGGACCACTGCCCTGTTGGTCTTCTGATTTGACACCCTTTACTTCTTCGATAAAGCAACAGCTTCATAACTTGTGCTACTGAGTGTCTCATTTGACATGGTGGACCCTCACATTTTTGTGGTCCATCTGTTCACTGTGGCAGGGGTCCTGGGGAGCACAGCTAGGTGGTTTCACTCTGGAAGACTGTTCTCAACCTCTAAAATAGTATCCTTTCATATCTGAGTCTAGTAGGTTGGATTGTGAGGTTCCACAGCGACTATTTTTGTCCCCTGCTCTCAATTGTAACATATACTATTAATCCCTCTCTGAGTTTGTCAAGGAATGTCAGGTGAAATTCCACTCCTATGCTGAGAGCAACCTGGCATACATTAAATTTTCAACTTCGTAATCATGTGCAAATTCTGCTCCTTGCCACATTGTAAAAAAAGCATTGATTTTACTTCGTGAAATGTGATGGCTCTTGGTCGCATTTTAGGGTGTTTTGTGTAGCAGGCGCTAGGCCCAGCCACATACGTTGTGTTATGTTTCATAGGGTACCCCAATATAGGCTTGAGTAGTCCCCTAACCCTTCACCTACATTTATAGTACCATTACACTACATAATGGGTTTTGGTATTGACCTTTTACCTAGTTAAGCGCTGCATAAACGCTGCATAAATGTTGTGTGGTTTTCCCTGAAAGCTAGCCTCATTAATTATGCATAAGGACTTTCAGAATCAAAGCAGGATTACCATCTTCTTCATAATAACTATGTATAAGGGTCATTCCCCCCGTCATCCTCGGCCGACATGACACAGCAAGGTAGAATTCCCTGAGGGTACCTTTTGGGCATATATACACCATATCTTTGCCAAGGCAGGAGGAGGAGAAAGACTTCCATGCTGACACACTGACACTAGACGCTGAAGTTCCTGCATGCAGACACTCCAGCTCGCAGTGGTCTGACATCCCTCGCGGGGTGTCCATCTCGAGACCAAGATGGGGACCCACAGTCTCTCACTTCAAGTAATGGGGTTGACTTCAGCCTAGGGGGATTCTTGGCTCTACACCTACATAAATGCTAGGTACACTTAGGTACATCTAGTTAGGGTTGCATCGTAGGAGTACGCATTGTTACTGTCATGTATTTATATGCTTGCATATATTCACTGTTTTTAGCACTATGGTAAAAATCTACCATCCATTTACTCTGCTGGTGCTTATAATCATTTATATCTGTTTATGTCTTATGGTTGTTTCAGCACACCTATTTTACACTAGAATGACTGGTTCAATAAATATTTATTAAAAACATCCCCACCGTTTATTTCTGTTTATCTATCTGAGACAAAGTGAGCACGAGTGACTGAGCGAAAAGTACTGTACTGTTTCCACGATCCCTGATAGGACAGAGTTGTCATGTTCGATAGTTGCCAAGAACTATTCTCTCCTTGGTAAGAGGAGTTTACAGTGGCACTGTGAGCTAGCTGGTGTACAGGCAAACATACCCGGTGGAGATGTCTGGAATCAGTCTGGACACCAGTCCCACAGTCTATGTTGTCTAAACGCGCAGATCCTATATAGGTTTATAGGAACTACACAACAGTGGGATATCGTTTTTAGTGAGACATGTGAGAAGACAGAATAGTGGAACCTTTGTTATTACTAATTGGATTTCTCTGCATTTACCACTTCCAAATGTAAGCCAGCGTGCAAAAAGAAGATATTTTCAACAATGCACTCTGAATCACATGATAGTATAGGTTACAACAGTTTCAGGGATGTACAAATAACCACTATTACTAAACTCAATATCTAGTGTACATTTCAGAAATGCATAGGTTTCCTTCATATACATTTTCATTCCTTATATTTTACCGAATCAATTGCTGTACAGTTGGTTCACAATGAAAAAGTTTTGTAAAGTGCAGCTCAGTTGTTGGCTCTGAGTAACATGTGTTTTTGCAGAATCTAGAAACTCTATATATCCCCGCGACCAGAAGAGTCTATCAGATGTAAGGGTATATTCCTTTGAAAATCTGCCATTGTGGGAAAAAATTACAGATGAAAATCTTGTCACCAAAGACTGTTTTTTCCTATTCATATTCATTATTTTTTTAATTCAACAGTATGTTACTTTGGGGAAACCTTGAGGGATTTACACAAATGACCACTTGCTGAATTCAGAATATTTTCTACTTTTCAGAAATGTATTGCTTTCCGGGGTCACTGATGGGTTTCACGCCTGTCTCCACTACAAATTGCAAGGAGGCTGAAAGCACAAAACTGTAGAAAAATTAGTGGTAGGCAGAACTCGCGGCATTTAACTCTGCAGAATTCCTTGCAGTCATATAAAAACTCAGCAAGATTCCGGAGAGGTCTGACAACGGGCAAAAATAGGCATGTTGCACTGCTTGCGCTGTGATTTAGCGCTGGTAGGGCAATCTGTACTAAAAAACTCAGCGAAAATGGCAGCAGGCACAGCTATTTGAGTTTATTTTGCTGCCGCTCGAGTAGATCCTCTACTTGAGCAGCAGCCTTCTGACCATGAACAGTTGCAACAGCCTGCGGCCTCCTGCATTACAAAAATCTCGCTGGGTGTCCTCCTAGCAACCAGAAATCATGGAACGCCAAATCCTGCTCGTGCTTCCAACTTATCGTTCTGGAGCTGGCCACGAGAACAAATTCCGCCACTTGGTGATTGGCAGAATTTGGCCAGAACTGCATTTTACAAAATTCTGCGAAAATTCTGCCAATTCCACCAGTTTAACTGAATATTACATCCACCCCTAAGAAAAACAGAAAGACGGTGGTAAAAATGTGTTTTTCATGCTAGTCTGTTCCTGAAATCTGGAAAGATGGTGATCCTAGCACAGCAAACATTTTTTTGATGCCATTTTTACAAGAAAAATCCTATGGTGTCTTGCACAGCGCCTTTTCTCATTTTTGCTACAAAAAACGAAAAGTAGCTATATTTTATCCTTTATATTTGCAGGATTTTAGGAGAAAAGGATGCAAATTTGGCTTAAATACGTTTAATGGAAAAAAGTTATGAAGGTTTAAGTACGAGCTATCCCAAACATTAAAAATGTTTGTGTAAATCGCGTAAATGCGAGTCCTATTGCATTTTCCACGCTTGCTTATAAAGCCCTTTCTGTGACGTACGAGGCGGAATGGATATCCCGGCATGCCTCTGTTCGCACTTGCGCCTCGCTGGTTTTTTAAAGAGCTTGTTCCTGCTGCTGCCTGAGAGCGGCTATTAATATCGAAACCGTCTGTTGCTTTTTTTCTGTCTCTAGTGGGACATTTCAGCATAGTCCTACCTTTGACAGAAAGGGCTATAAAAGGGGCGAGTGATGCGTGCAGAGGGGTAGAGCGAGTCAGAGGGCAGTTTGGGTGAGCAAGATGCTGCCATACCTTCGCATCGTGTTCCTCCTTCAAAGGCTTGCCGTGAGTATTACTTAATCTGGAGACGCCGTGCACCTTCACGTGCGTTACTCCCAAGTATTACACCTTTCTCGGCTCTTTTCATTTTCACCCTGGTCCCATATGTTTGATTGCAGCCTTCATTTGAATGCACTTTCCAAAGCTACCGTGTTTCTTTCTCATGTCTAAATATCTCATCATCGGATGAGATATTTGGGGTCTGGGACTTGTAGTCCTCACTTTCTAACGATAGAATGCAATGACAAACCCTGGCTGAATAGGATACTCGCAGCTGTATCTTTGAACAAAGGCACTCACCTTTTATTCAGACAGGCATTCACACATCTCCGCGCTTGAGGTATTTTTAAGTGCGGGACTGTTGGTAAGATAGCTCCTTTGGTTAATGCGCCAGTTCGAGAGATCTGTGTGCAACCAACAGCTTCACGCACGGCATCCGGACCAAGCCTGTCATGCCTCCAAGGTAGACAACATGAATCTTGCCCTAACAGTGTCCCCCTGTCAGTTTCAGTTCGTAATGACTACATTTAAAACGGAGAGACGACGGAAGAGAGACGTGGCAAGGAGGTAAGTTTATTTTTATTTTTATTTACCCACTCCCACCGCCATCCGCCCGCCACCCCCGAACCGTGCCAGCTGCCACTGGTTAAACCCCTCAGTCCCTGCTGTACGTTGAACATTTCAACATGTGGGTCAGTTTTCTCCTATGTTGGAGAGCGGAGCCCTTCTCCCTCTGGGCACGTCTGAACACTCTTCAGCATCCTTTCCAACTTCTTCCTGTCCATATTCTGATAAAAGCTATGCCTCTTTATTCTAAAACGGTTGCCAATCGCTTGGGCAATCAATTTAATTCAGGATCATCTTGGGTTGAGGTCCCTTCATTAAGTTACATTTTCCCGAGTTAAGGCGATGAGCAGGGTGCCCTCTGATAATTTGAAAGTGAAATGTTTGTACAGGTGTGTGCACCAAATTATTACTAGCTCACTTAATGGCTTGGTTGTAATGCTGTGATCGTGTGGAAGTGCAGTGAGTTACACAAAATTAGGGGCATCATTGCAGAATGTGGTGATTTGCCTCTGAAACTCCCTTATCTCACAGTTATTCGTAGGGAGCTGACATGAGCCCCCCCCTAAAGCATGCCCCCCGTGCTAAGGGGGCCTGTGTTACACCGCTGTGGGTGTGGTAAGTTTAAGGTAAAATATTTGGAATGGTTTTGAAATGTAGGCTTATGAGAGGATATTAATGTGCTCATTGCTTAATTTGGGCCGGGTTTGCCATTACCCAGCACAGGAAATACATTTTTAACAAAGGCACTTATGACAGTCACCACATAATGCCTCTGTCTGTTCAATTTTGAGGGGAGAAAATCAATTTAACAACTAAATACTGATCCAGCGGTATACCAACAACAGATACTCCACTACCATATACTCACCTGGGCCCATAAACACACAATTGAGTAAACCGCTGGAGTGTTAAAGTTTTATATATATATTTCATAATATTCAGGATTAGTTATTTAATATTCCTAACTAACCTTTCACTGATCAAAAAGTTCTTTCCTCTGGTCAATGGACCATTAGTTGAACAAGTTGATGGTGATAATTAACATAACCCTTAACTATTCTTTTATTTGAAGTAAATGATCACAGACTCAGGAAGGTTTAAAATCTTTATCTAAATTAAATGCATGTGAACCATTTCAAAATACAGTGCAGTCACCATCATTCTTAGGAGAGAAAATTGAATAGATTAAACATCAAGCATATACGTCGGACTCATACAATAATTAATGCTCAGAAAGGGAGAGGACAGGGAGAAAAGAACATCTGCAAATAACGTGAAATTATAGTTACCAAGAATGGTGTGAAAGACCAACCCCCTGGCCAACGGGCTGGTAAGGGTCCCCCAGGATAGGTCCGGAGACAAAGACTTCAGGACAAAATTCGGGACAGGATAGTTGACCTCTCTAGAATACCGACGATTGCGCCGCACCCCTCTCTGACACTCTCTTCCTCCTCGAGATTCTTCCGCGATCTACTGATCTAACCCAATTAAGTTAGGATCTGCATTCGGTTCTTCATCAGCATCTCACAGCATCTCTCCCAGCAACAGCATCTCCGACTCACAGCATCTGGACCTTCTTCTCCCTAACTAACTAAAGCTACCTTAGTTATACCTTTGTTTCTTCATGTTCCACCCACTAAAGTTTCAATATCGTAAAAATACGAAATATGATTGGTCAGGCAAGGGGGAAGCTCCATCACACCATGCTTACATGTCATTAAAATCAGTTCAACTATTGTTCGCAAACCCATCCCCTTAATTTTTATTCATGTATTGAGTTCCCATACGCATTCACATTTTACTTGAAACATTATTATAACATTATGAATAGGAGTCCTCATCATTGAACTTTTCACCATCCGTTCTCAGGGTATGTCACTCGTGTCCTTGGCTCCCGTTCAACATCTAAGTCATCATTCCAGGTTAACTTTCAGTGGACATGCGCAGTCTTTTCATTACTCAGCTTAATTCAGTTATGCGTGAGAGGCCCAAATGCGCACTAATGATAAAGTCAGAAAGACAAATATTAATTTCACAAATATATGGTCGCACTGTATACCTCCCACCTCTACTCTATTCCCCTTTTCTTATTAATACTTTTCCCGCATTAGCATTAGTAAAATAGCTTATTTTCATTTCAGCTAAGCAGATGCCATGCACGCGAGTCTTAAAGACTCCATTTTAGTATCTTCTGCTCATGCGCTAGAATTTCCCTCCAAGCGTTACCTCGTCATACTACGTAGATGCAGTTGACGCATGCGCACAACAGTTTCCCCGTTTAAAGTGGTATTATTCCGTCTTCGTTGTTATCCGCATTAGTACCCACATAGGCAAGCTTCACTAACCCGCGTGTTCATGTGGTGCGTATTAGTTATTCACAAACATGATTAATAACTTGTTAATGAGTTAACCGAGTGGATTGCCTCCGAGCAAGTCTCTTTCAGACCTTGCTCCATCATACATATTTGAAAAATAATTCTACACCCAGGCCATTCATACTGCTATGGTGGCCTGGAATTGACAAAAAAGAAACATTTAGAGGAGTGTGATGTTTAATAGAGAGCGTTTCTACTTGTATGTGCCAGTGCTGGAAATTCCAATCGGCAGTGCAAGTTACAGTGGCCTCCTGAGATATTCCTTGTGCCCTGGCACTTGTTTATTTACAAATTAAGCACTGAATGTGCTGCTATGGTGAAAACACTTAGACTGGTAAAAAGCTATGGTGCAGTGTGGTGCGTATGATAGTGGCTGGGGCATGGTGTCTTGGGGTTCTGTTGGTGTAGGAGGAAGTGTAAACTAACCTGTTCCTTACGATTGTTAAAGGGCACAGCTTCATGTAATACATCACCTTGCTCTGGATATGTCAATCAATCTGAATAAGGATCATCGTGGGCTACACAGATCGGCCTCAGATCAAATGTTTCCTGCCCTGCCATTCAGTGAGTCGTATATCATCAGGTTGACAGACAGCTCACCTCTGCTTGCATCCACAATGCAGGCTTATAGTATTAGCATTCTCTAGATTCCAGTCCATAGAAATTGTCTTCCATGATCACCCGTAGACAATAATATTTTTTTCAAATCTTGTATTTTCAGTGTTATGACCACCGAAGGCCCTGATTTTATATTAAAAACAGAGCTTTGGAGTATACCATTTCCCGCTGAAAGGCAATATTTCTATCCATGTGTTCCCATACCTAGCATGTCACGCAGTTTGGTGCTTATTATCCCTCCATGATAAAGAACAGTAGATGTTTCAGCACCCAGGCTAATGTGCTGCATAGCTAAATACATATAAGGTCCCAAAGGCGAGACCGATTGCATTGCAAATGCTTCTTTTTTAATGTAGAAGATCTACTCGAGCGGCAGCAAAATAAACTCAAATAGCTGTGCCTGCTGCCATTTGCGCTGATTTTTTTAGTACAGATTGCCCTACCAGCGCTAAATCACAGCGCAAGCAGCGCAACATGCCTATTTTTGCCCGATGTCAGAACTCTCCGGAATCTTGCTGAGTTTTTATATGACTGCAAGGAATTCTGCAGAGTCAAATGCCGCGAATTCTGCCTACCACTAATTTTTCTAGAGTTTTGTGCTTTCAGCCTCCTTGCAATTTGTAGTGGAGACAGGCGTGAAACCCATCAGTGACTCCAGAAAGCAATACATTTCTGAAAAGTAGAAAATATTCTGAATTCAGCAAGTGGTCATTTGTGTAAATCCCTCAAGGTTTCCCCACAGTAACATACTGTTGAATTAAAAAATTAATGAACATGAATAGGAAAAAACAGTCTTTGGTGACAAGATTTTCATCTGTAATTTTTTCCCACAATGGCAGATTTTCAAAAGGAATATACCCTTACATCTGATAGACTCTTCTGGTCGCGGGGATATATAGAGTTTCTAGATTCTGCAAAAACACATGTTACTCAGAGCCAACAACTGAGCTGCACTTTTCATTGTGAACCAACTGTACAGCAATTGATTCAGTAAAATATAAGGAATGAAAATGTATATGAAGGAAACCTATGCATTTCTGAAATGTACACTAGATATTGAGTTTAGTAATAGTGATTATTTGTACATCCCTGAAACTGTTGTTACCTATACTATCATGTGATTCAGAGTGCATTGTTGAAAATATCTTCTTTTTTGCACGCTGGCTTACATTTGGAAGTGGTAAATGCAGAGAAATCCAATTAGTAATAACAAAGGTTCCACTATTCTGTCTTCTCACATGTCTCACTAAAAACGATATCCCACTGTCGTGTAGTTCCTATAAACCTATATAGGATCTGCGCGTTTAGACAACATAGACTGTGGGACTGGTGTCCAGACTGATTCCAGACATCCCCACCGGGTATGTTTGCCTGTACACCAGCTAGCTCACAGTGCCTCTATAAACTCCTCTTACCAAGGAGAGAATAGTTCTTGGCAACTATCGAACATGACAACTCTGTCCTATCAGGGATCGTGGAAACTCTACAGTACTTTTCGCTCAGTCACTCGTGCTCACTTTGTCTCAGATAGATAAACAGAAATAAACGGTGGGGATGTTTTTAATAAGTATTTATTGAACCCGTCATTCTAGTGTAAAATAGGTGTGCTGAAACAACCATAAGACAGAAACAGATATAAATGATTATAAGCACCAGCAGAGTAAATGGATGGTAGATTTTTACCATAGTGCTAAAAACAGTGAATATATGCAAGCATATAAATACATGACAGTAACAATGCGTACTCCTACGATGCAACCCTAACTAGATGTACCTAAGTGTACATAGCATTTATGTAGGTGTAGAGCCAAGAATCCCCCTAGGCTGAAGTCAACACTATTACCTGAAGTGAGAAACTGTGGGTCCCCGTCTTGGTCTCGAGATGGACACCCCGCGAGGGATGTCAGACCACTGCGAGCTGGAGTGTCTGCATGCAGGAACTTCAGTGTCTAGTGTCAGTGTGTCAGCATGGAAGTCTTTCTCCTCTTCCTGCCTTGGCAAAGATATGGTGACAATGGGCAAAAATAGGCATGTTGCGCTGCTTGCGCTGTGTTTTAGCGCTGGTAGGGCAATCTGTACTAAAAAACTCAGCGAAAATGGCAGCAGGCACAGCTACTTGAGTTTATTTTGCTGCCGCTCGAGTAGATCTTCTACTTGAGCAGCAGCCTTCTGACCATGAACAGTTGCAACAGCCTGCGACCTCCTGCATTACAAAAATCTCGCTGGGTGTCCTCCTAGCAACCGGAAATCATGGAACGCCAAATCCTGCTCGTGCTTCCAACTTATCGTTCTGGAGCTGGCCACGAGAACAAATTCCGCCACTTGGTGATTGGCAGAATTTGGCCAGACCTGCATTTTACAAAATTCAGCGAAAATTCTGCCAATTCCACCAGTTTAACTGAATATTACATCCACCCCTAAGAAAAACAGAAAGACGGTGGTAAAAATGTGTTTTTGATGCAAGTCTGTTCCTGAAATCTGGAAAGATGGTGATCCTAGCACAGCAAACATTTTTTTGATGCCATTTTTACAAGAAAAATCCTATGGTGTCTTGCACAGCACCTTTTCTCATTTTTGCCACAAAAAACGAAAAGTAGCTATATTTTATCCTTTATATTTGCAGGATTTTGGGAGAAAAGGATGCAAATTTGGCTTAAATACGTTTAATGGAAAAAAAGTTATGAAGGTTTAAGTACGAGCTATCCCAAACATTAAAAAACAAGCATTTGCAATGCAATCGGTCTCGCCTTTGGGACCTTATATGTATTTAGCTATGCAGCACATTAGCCTGGGTGCTGAAACATCTACTGTTCTTTATCATGGAGGGATAATAAGCACCAAACTGCGTGACATGGTAGGTATGGGAACACATGGATAGAAATATTGCCTTTCAGCGGGAAATGGTATACTCCAAAGCTCTGTTTTTAATATAAAATCAGGGCCTTCGGTGGTCATAACACTGAAAATACAAGATTTGAAAAAAATATTATTGTCTACGGGTGCTCATGGAAGACAATTTCTATGGACTGGAATCTAGAGAATGCTAATACTATAAGCCTGCATCGTGGATGCAAGCAGAGGTGAGCTGTCTGTCAACCTGATGATATACGACTCACTGAATGGCAGGGCAGGAAACATTTGATCTGAGGCCGATCTGTGTAGCCCACGATGATCCTTATTCAGATTGATTGACATATCCAGAGCAAGGTGATGTATTACATGAAGCTGTGCCCTTTAACAATCGTAAAGAACAGGTTAGTTTACACTTCCTCCTACACCAACAGAACCCCAAGACACCATGCCCCAGCCACTATCATACGCACCACACTGCACCATAGCTTTTTACCAGGCTAAGTGTTTTCACCATAGCAGCATATTCAGTGCCTAATTTGTAAATAAACAAGTGCCAGGGCACAAGGAATATCTCAGAAGGCCACTGTAACTTGCACTGCCGATTGGAATTTCCAGCACTGGCACATACAAGTAGAAACGCTCTCTATTAAACATCACACT
The DNA here is from genome assembly GCA_963921515.1 of Calotriton arnoldi. Taxonomy (NCBI): domain Eukaryota; kingdom Metazoa; phylum Chordata; class Amphibia; order Caudata; family Salamandridae; genus Calotriton; species Calotriton arnoldi. Next base: position 517,887 of record CAWUFW010007621.1, on the reverse strand, counting down.
CCCCTAAATGTTTCTTTTTTGCCAATTCCAGGCCACCATAGCAGTATGAATGGCCTGGGTGTAGAATTATTTTTCAAATATGTATTTAGTTGTTAAATTGATTTTCTCCCCTCAAAATTGAACAGACAGAGCCATTATGTGGTGACTGTCATACGTGCCTTTGTTAAAAATTAATTTCCTGTGCTGAGTAATGGCAAACCCGGCCCAAATTAAGCAAGGAGCACATTAATATCCTCTCATAAGCCTACATTTCAAAACCATTCAAAATATTTGACCTTAAACTTACCACACCCACAGGGGTGTAACACAGGCCCCCTTAGCACGGGGGGGCATGCTTTTGGGGGGGGGGCTCCTGTCAGCTCCCTACGAATAACTGTGAGATAAGGGAGTTTCAGAGGCAAATCACCACATTCTGCAATGATGCCCCTAATTTTGTGTAACTCACTGCACTTCCACACGATCACAGCATTACAACAAAGCCATTAAGTGAGCTAGTAATAATTTGGTGCACACACCTGTACAAAAATTACACTTTCAAATTATCAGAAGGCACCCTGCTCATCTCCTTAACTCGGGAAAATGTAACTTAATGAAGGGACCTCAACTCAAGATGATCCTGAATTAAATTGATTGCCCAAGCGATTGGCAACCGTTTTAGAATAAAGAGGCATAGATTTTATCAGAATATGGACAGGAAGAAGTTGGAAAGGACGCTGAAGAGTGTTCAGACGTGCCCAGAGGGAGAAGGGCTCCGCTCTCCAACATAGGAGAAAACTGACCCACATGTTGAAATGTTCAACGTACAGCAGGGACTGAGGGGTTTGACCAGTGGCAACTGGCACAGTCCGGGGGTGGCGGGCGGATGGCGGGGTGAGGGGGTAAATAAAAATAAAAGTAAACTTACCTCCTTGCCACGTCTCTCCATTTTAAATGTAGTCATTATGAACTGAAACTGACAGGGGGAAACTGTTAGGGCAAGATTCATGTTGTCTACCTTGGAGGCATGACAGGCTTGGTCCGGATGCCGTACGTGAAGCTGTTGGTTGCACACAGATCTCTCGAGCTGGCGCATTAACCAAAGGAGTTATCTCACCAACAGTCCCGCCTTACTGCAATGGAAGTGTCCTCGAGCTCGCGCGAGCAAACGGGGAACGCACTTAAAAATACCTCAGGCGCGGAGATGTGTGAATGCCTGTCTGAATAAAAGGTGAGCGCCTTTGTTCAAAGATACAGCGCGAGTATCCTATTCAGCCAGGGTTTGTCATTGCATTCTATTGTTAGAAAGTGAGGACTAGAAGTCCCAGACCCCAAATATCTCATCCGATGATGAGATATTTAGACATGAGAAAGAAACACGGTAGCTTTGGAAAGTGCATTCAAATGAAGGCTGCAATCAAACATACGGGACCAGGGTGAAAATGAAAAGAGCCGAGAAAGGTGTAATACTTGGGAGTAACGCACGTGAAGGTGTACGGCGTCTCCAGATTAAGTAATACTCACGGCAAGCCTTTGAAGGAGGAACACGATGCAAAGGTATGGCAGCATCTTGCTCACCCAAACTGCCCTCTGACTCGCTCTACCCCTCTGCAAGCATCACTCGCCCCTTTAATAGCCCTTTCTTTCAAAGGAAGGGCTATGCTGAAATGTCCCACTAGAGACATAAAAAAAGCAACAGTCGGTTTCGATATTAATAGCCGCTCTCAGGCAGCAGCAGGAACAAGCTCTTTAAAAAACCAGCGAGGCACAAGTGCGAACAGAGGCATGCCGGGATATCCAATCCGCCTCGTACGTCACAGAAAGGACTTTATAAGCAAGCATTGAAAATGCAATAGGACTCACATTTACGCGACACCTATTGCATTAAAATTGGAAGTGCAGGTGGGAAGAAGGCACGAACAGGAGTGGGGGGGCTGGTGTGGTCTGAGAAGTCAAGGACTGCAGGAGGGGAGGGGGAAGGCACGGTAAGAAAAATACTGTTGTAAGTAAAGGGGCCGGTAGCCGTGGAAGGATACAAATGACGAATGAGGAGGGACTAACAGGCCTCAAACCAATCGGAAGGCAGCATTTAAGACAAAAACCAATGGGCAGAGAGTGGGCGGAGCTTCCACGAAGCTTCCACGCTACAGTATATACTGCATGCCTCGCAAAGCAATGGCAGCGCATTCACGCTGCAACGCTAGGCGAGACCTAAAAAGGGCTTAGCACAGGACGGGGGAAGAGGGGAGGGGGTCGGCTGAGGAAGCCCTAGCAGTCAAGTGATCAAGCCATTCCCATGAAAACTTCCCAGTGCATGGTGTCAGCGTGGGAGATCTGGACCTCCAAGATGGGAGAAAACAACAACGAACAGATAAGTGGCCGTTGGCCACGCTTTTCTAATTACAAGATTAATGCTAAACCTCACCAAAAAGACTTTGAAAAATTGGTTTAAAGATGCTCAGTGCCTATTTATAGAACTCTGAGCAAATAGTGCAATGATATAAACATGTCATCATGTCACACATAACGAAAGAACACACTGTTGTAGCATTTTAGCCAGAGCGGCACTTTCTGTATGTTTTTTTCTTTCTCTGTAGTATTACATGTTTGTATGTGACTGTGTTGAACTTGAGTCTTTTAAATGTTAACTTGCTGCTCTCCAATGTAGAATATGGCAGTATGTGAAAGGGCAGCAGTATTGCTGCAGCAGTAGGGTCTTGTTGTAGGTGTGTAATAAGAAACCAGGAGCGAATGAGCAGACTGACCTAGGATATGTGCAGCCAATAATGCACCTTTCCTGTGCTTATCTTATCCCACCTTCGGAATGCATCTGCATTCCCAATTGAGCAAGACCCTTCAATATGAAAGGGGCTTGTGTGCAATTGCGAAAGTGACTACCGTTGGCCTACGGTAGGTTTAGCAATAGATTGAAGTGTAACAATCTTATTCAATACAAGACCTGGTGTCTTTAACATTTGTTTCCTCTCCACAGGCACAAACGTGCACCTGTCCATGTTTTGTTTGTCTTTATTGTTCCTTTATTGTTTATAGTTTATTGTTTGTTCCGAAACCCCCTTCTCTTGGGGTCATTGGGTGGATCCTGTTTGACTTTGCATAATGCAATTCAGTGTCAGGTAGATGATCACTGGGGCTTGTTGGGCTCGTGCTGCCTCTGCAATCACAGAGAGAACGCATTCTAGGGCCTTAAATTCAACAGAAATACTTACAGATCTGACAAGAATTGATTGCAAATCTAAGAGATTTAGCGAGTGTTTCTACTGAAGGTGAAATGCAATGTGGGTAGATGGTGTTAAGCCATTTTTGAACAAGAGCTGGGAATTTTTAGTCTATGTATATAAAGATTCGGTCCTTTTTGGCTTCAGTGTTAGAGAGAAAGGAGACATCCAATGTATTAGTTTCTCCAGGAGGCTTTTTGAGGTTGTAGTGTTCAAAGGATTGGATACTATGAGACCGAATTGAGTGTCATCAGCATATTGGTCTATGGAAATCTTGACTTAGACCATCAAGCTCTGGGTTCCTTGTTGGGGTTGAGGTACCTCACAATTTACAGGGTAGGATGTGGGTCTTAGTCTACTTAAACAAATTGTATTCTGTCCTGTGGGCAATGACTGGAATCACTTTACCACTCTGACCTTTATCCCCATTCGTAAAGAGAGAATGTTCCGAAGAGAATTGTGTTTAATAGAGTCAAACACTGCTGACATATCAAATAGGACAAATAACAAGCATTTGCAATGCAATAGGTCTCGCATTTTCGCGAGTTTAAGCTATTGGCATTGTAAATGACAATGCCTTTTATTTATGTTAAGAAAACAAAAACAAAAATAAAAGGCCTTGTCATTTGCAATGTCAATAGCGCAAACTCTATTGCATTGCAAATGCTTGTTACTGTTCTCCTACCCAAACACAAGTTAGCTGTTTTCTACCCACTTCTAATTTCTAACACTTTTCAGCAGCTGGGCTCTGCTGCTTTGTCGCACTGTGCCCAGATTTCATTTTCAAGCACATTGCTACTTCTGTCACCCTCTGACCCACACATCAGTTCTCGGCGGCCAGTGTTTCCTGATCCTAAGGTGCAGGAGTTGCCCATCACTGTCTCCTTCCATCTAAGCAAGTTAACCTTTCTTGATCCCCAAAATACATGGCGCCTTTTTCACCACATGACCTTCATCCTCTACTCCCCAGGCCATAAGTATCCAACTCTGGCAGACAGAATGCTATTGGGTACACTACATATTGGCCTAAACTTCAAAAGGTTATGTAGGCACATGGCCTTACCTGTCTGTCTCCAGCAGGCCATTTGCTTTGCTCCTCTGAACTCTCTCAGGGGTCACTGGTATTTGCTGTACAGTACGGTTTCAAGCAGGTGCCTTCTCGACACTTTTAATGCCGAGATTTCCTCTCCTAATATCTACTTGCTCCTGCGGCCATGTGCAGTCAGACTCCCTGATGTCACTGGTCACCTCCAATGCCGGTCTGCAGCACCACAAGCTCTGGCTTCAACCCAATACAGACTACGGGGACACACTAGTGGTAGCAACCCTCTGAGCAAACATCATAGCAAAGCAACAACACAGCTATTCAACTGCTGCAAGCTGCTCGAAACTGTTGCCTGTGCCTGGATGCCCATCTGCGCCAGCCTCTGCCTATCCACCGTGGTTGTCTCTATGCCAGGGTCAGACTGTTCTATAGGGCAATCTGGGAATGCCAGAAGGGCTGGTCTGACAGCTCTGTGTGTGGGCCGTTTTTCTGGCTATTTGTGGGCCTGCCATAAGGTCTGGTCGGTTGGCTTTTACTGGTGATTCCCCGATATTACCATTAACATTGCCTGTAACAAGCTCAGATCACCAACACAACGTATCTTTACAAGTTACAAACTGCCTCGATTTGAAAATGTGGGCCAGTTTTTTAACTATCTGATTTGCTAATTGGGGCCACCTATTTTGGTGCCAGGGCCTAGTTTCTGTCCCCGTCCGAACCTGCTCATCCTAATAAATCACTACAAGTCTAGCCGTCTGCCTCTAGCAAGCCAGCTGACCTCGACCATAGCTAACCATCTTCAGTGCAGGCTGCTCTCGTGTAACGGTCTCAGGACCCCCTGCCAGAAGGCTAGCGCTTACTGCGACCCCAGCTGCCCATCTCCTGCAGCCAGGCTGCTTGCTTCGCCCTCCTGTCATTCATGCAGCAGGTTGCCTGCTCTTGCTTTCCTGTCACCCTAATCATGCAGCTCCAGCAAGTTCCGAGTCAGGGGCTGTGTCTACCTTTTGCAACTGAGACCCAGAATGTTAGCAGCTGGTGTTCTCCCCTTTCCTGTAGCCACGCGGCAACCTATCTACCCAGGTATGCATGCGCTCCCAGCTGGCAGCTGGTTTCTCCTTCTCAGCCACTCACCAGCAGGCTGCTGTTTTGATTTAGAGTGCCCTTTGTCTACTTTTTGTTCTTTCGTTACCCGCAGCAAGCACATACCTCTCATCGTCCTGTTACTTGTTCTGGCCGATGCCTACGCTGCTTATGATGAATAACGTGATGCATGATTTGTGGTACTCCCTGTGACTTGTGTAGTGTGATGCATAATGCTGTCTGTGCTCTGTGATGTCCTGTGTAATAAGACGCACAGTGGTTTGTATTGTGTGATGCTTCGTGTTGTGTGTGCTAGACAGTTCTGCTTGTAAGTGATGAGCACAGTGTTCCTTGTACAGTGTGACTGGCACGGTTGTAGGATTCGCACTGCTATTTGTGTTCTGGGACGCCCCGTGCTCCTTGAACTTCGTGGTGCCATTGTCTGGAATGTTTCATAGGGGGTACTGCTTATGCTCTGTGATGTGCTATGTTGTTTGTACTGGGGATGCATGGTTTTGTTGGTGATTTGTGGTGGATGGTGCTGAGTGGTGCGTGTGCCACTTCACTTATGGTGTGACACACTTTGTTGCTTGTGTCGTCCAGTGCACCGTGGTGCCTGCGATGGATGGTGTGATCTAAGCCTGCGCTGTATGATGTTCAGTTCTGTCTGTGCATTGTGCGGTGGGTGCACTCTGCTCTTCGTAGAGTGATGCACGGTGCAGTGTGTCCTGCGTCGGGCTGTGATTTTGGTGTTGTGTTGGACAGTGCTGTTTGAGTTGTGTGATGCACAATACTATTACTGCTCGTGTCATGTTGAACTGTGCACCATACGGTTAGAGTGAACTATATGTAGTATCTAATAGTATAATGTGTAGTGCTGTTTACGCTCTGTGATAGGCTGTACTCTTTGATAATGTGATTGAAAGAGTAAAGAACAGTCCGTTGCCTGTTGTCTGATAAGTAGTGCTGTTTGTGGTGTATGATGCACAGTGATGTTGCCGCTTGTACTGAGTGATACATTGCACTTTTTGCTGATTTGTGATAGGTAGTGCTGCTGTATGCGCTGCCCACAGATCCCGGAGTGCAGTTTCTTGCCCTCCCTCAAGTTCTTTGAGCGTGTGCTGTTTCTGTCAGTTTCTCTAGGCTTTGGCGAAGGGCTGCACTCTACCTTTCTCTTCTGCACGTCTTACCCATCTCTCTGGTCTCCTCAGATCTTTCCGGGCCTCGGATACCCTATTCTAACGATCCCTCAGTTCTCTTCAGGTTCCGAGCAGTCCGTCTTTCTGGGCTTTTGATGTGGCCCACTGAAGCGGCCCGTGAGCAGCACGTGGCGCCCAATAAATCATTGATATTGTAAAAAAAAAAATATTCTGTGTTTACGTTTTTGTTTTTTAATCCGAAATAAAGATAATTACCCCAAACAAGACTAGTAGGAAAAAAGAAAACCATACGCAATGCTAACATGTCACTTAGCACTCGTGCTTAATTCTAAACATCTGCTGTGGGCTCGTGTTGGGGTGTGTTCTTTAATGCGCGCTAGCGTTATGGGATCGGTGAGTGTTATTATTTGTATCTGTGTTCCTGTCCTGTAGCAGTTGCTGACTGGCAGGATCGTGTTACTCCTAGTTGTGCACTCGAGGAATTAAAGTACATTTAGGACCATATTCGTGTTCCTCATCAGGGAGTGTTACGTTGCACAAGGACACATTCATTTTTTGGTTGGCACAGGGAGATAGGGGCTCGAATCTAGTTTACTGGCAGCAAAGTCGGCAGCTCTGGCCATGAGATCACATCCCGGTTGTACATTCAAGGAAATAAATTACATTTTGGACCATATTCGTGCACCTCGTCGCTACAATATTTATTACACTGACACGCCGAATTCTTCCTTTCCGCTTAGGTAGTAAAGTTTCAAAGCGTAGTGCTTGTAAATAAAAACAAGAGGAGGGGAATCAGCAGCGCCGTGCAGGCTCCACGAAGAAAAGAGCTCATCAAGCAGAAGGGAGGAGGGGGCAGCTGCAGCCCGAGAGGGAGCAAAGAGCAGCTGTTTAGAACAAGCAGGGACCAGAGGTTAAACAAGTAGTCCCTAAATGAATAGATAACAGCCAGCAACGGAGCTAAACTGTAGTTGGTCGGTGCTGCTTCCTGCAAAACGAAGGCAAAACGGAAGTGACATATGGGATCAAAAGCCAACCATAAGCCAGATAAGAAGACCTATGCCAGAATCAACCAATGGCAAGCGACAGGAGAAATTACCCTCCATATTTGTGTTTACTATAGGTCTTGCGACAGCGCATGCGCTGTCTAGGTGAGACCTAAAAAGGTGTTCCTTTCTTTCATGTTTCTTAGGATATCATTTGGAATGTGTAGTGTAAGCTTCTTGGTCCTGTATTTGTTTTGAATCTGAAGTAAACATTGTTCAATAGGGCGTTGATGTTGGATATATGGGGGAATTGTTGTCTAACAACAGCATTTTTTCGATGTATTTTCCCAGGAATTGTAATTTGTCCGAAGGTCTGAAGTTTTGGAGTTTGATTTCTTAAGTAGGGGGAATCTTGGCCAGATATGAGACTTGACCAAATTTTAACTTTTTATGTTCAGGGCTGGACCTTGTTTTATTAGCTGTAGTTGAATGCCTCGAAAACTAAGTAGGTCATTTTTTTTATGGAAGGGGTGATTGGTTCTATCTTCCATTGTACCACCCAAAGCAGTTTAATATCACCATCCCACCACCAGATACACTTGAGAACCTCAGCTTTATCTTTGATTCACTGTATAAAGTGATATAACATGACATGTTAAGTCTTGTTCTATCTCGGCATTTGACACTTTGGTAAAATGTTTTTAGCATACTTTTTTTTTAATGATCTTTAATAAAAGGCTGTCTTCATTTGTTGCATGTTTTATGGATTTTTATATCCGACATAAAGAATTTCGATTGGCAGGAAACAAGCCTAAGACTAGCCTGTATGGATAGGCAAACTTCACTTAAAACTAGCACCAAGACACCCTGTCGGGTATTTAGCACTGTGCACTTGCTGCCTCTTGTTCTGTTGTAGCAGATTGGATGATGTATCCAAGGTGACATTAGTCACGTGCAGCCAGTTAATTTTACACGAAATGTCTTTTAGCAGCATAACATTGATTCTGCTCAGAAATGTCTACGACCCCTCTGTAGATAACAACTGAAAGTCACAAGTAGGTAATGACACCTACCACCCATTATTAATCAATATTAATAGTATAGATTTTTTTCTCCTGTCTTGCTTCTTTTTTTCTACTGATGAGTGAATTATGTGTGTATGAGCATACGAATGCTTTTGTATTTGTTTTGCTAATTTCTGTGCTGTAAAAAATGGCTCTGTTATTTCTTCTTTTTAGAGACACTCCACCAGATTCACAAAGTTTTTGCACATGTATATAGAACTTACATAAGCAAAAAAGTGAAGAATGGTCAGATTTTCCATGACCCTAATAAGTGCACCAGCATTTTTCATGGAGGTGTAAGAGAAGTGATTTCGCTACACTGAATTTGTTTTCTCCGGAGGTAAAAAAAATAGCAAAAGTTTTCTTTTGCATGAATCTACCATGTATATTACAGCAGATTGTGCACTATGCTGACAGTGAATTATGCAAGCTTGCATAGTGGACCATCATTCACACTGGAAATCAGTTTGCCTAGAATTCCACAGCTTTCTCACAGGGATTTTGTGATGCCATTAGCATGTGTAAATCTATGCAAATCATAGCCATACGTGAAAAATAACACAATTTACACATGTATTTGCTAATTGGAACCTTAGGGCACAATTAACAAACGAAAGTTGGAAATCTGCACCTGCATGGTTAATTATTCATTTGGGTGCCTGTTTATTACCTCAGTGAATCTGAGTATATTTCCAAAGCAAGTTTCCAGGTGCTGTGCTCGAAGCCTGTTGTAAATTAGCATTTGTGGCAATAGAGTGGCGGTGTGGTATCATTGTCAGAATACCGTCTGGGACAAACAGGGCCGGACTGGCTGTAGCGGACATCGGGTGTTTCCCCGGGAGGCTGGAAGGTGTGGTGTCCAAGCCTGGCTGGACACACGCTGTGCGGAGGCTAGGCCTCAGGCGTCACTACGCAGCAGTAAGGTGACACCCACACAGTAGTAGTGGTAACAAGCCAAGACCCCGAGCGGTCTTGCGCCCCTTTATTTAACCCCTCGGGCGAGCCCGCCCTCTGGGTGCGTGCGTGCGTGTCTGCCGTGTGTGTACCGGCTGGGTGGCGCCGTCACTACATCCCTCCAATCTTTCAGATACTAAGGTCCTTCACATTTACAACCTCAGTCCTTCTTTATACATCACGCAAAGTCCTTTAGTCTTTGGCTGGGGGCCGGGTTCGGCCGGAGACCATACCTCTGGCTCCGGGAGTTGTTCTCCACTTCCAACCCTCCAACACCTTCCTCCAACTCCGGGGACATTGCACTGGAACTCCGCTGTTCCCCATCAGTCCTTAACTCTCCTCCTTGTTGTTGTGGCACGGGGGCCGGGCTGCTGTTAGGTGTGCTCGTTGGTGCTATTTCTTCTTCTCCTCCCGACCCTCCAGGGGCTTCATCTGTCGGCAAGAGTCCGAGCTCCACTATCTTGAACCAGGACGCATTCCTGGTAACCACGCGAGCCCCATGTCTAGCCGACACCATGGTTCCCTGCACATTGATGACCTCCCACACCTCCGGTTCGTACGGGGTGCGATACTTCCATCCGGGGTATTGGTCCATCACGATGACCCTGTCACCAACTTGGATACTCATCGGCTGTGCCCTGCGATCTTGGCTGGCTTTATCATTGGTAGCTTTCCGCCTGGCTTGGGCAGCATCAGGATTCAGCACTGGGGGACTCCAGGATGGGTCCGCGGGGATGCTATCCCGAGGCACTTTCCGGAACATCAGGTGCGCAGGGGCACACTGAGTGGTACAGTGCGGCGTCTGACGATAGGCACTCAGGAATTGCTGTAGGCAATGCTCGACATCGTCACCCTTCTCCACTCCGATCCAGAGAGCTCGGTTCATCGTCCGCATGAATCGTTCAACCTTGCCATTCGCCTGAGGCCACTGTGGCGTGATCTTGCGGTGTCGAATGGAGCGGGAGGCCAAATATTCTTGGAACTCTCTTCCCTGAAAGGGTGGGCTGTTATCTGTCTTGATTTCCTCCGGCAGTCCCATCATCGCGAAGACGCGCTCAAGCGCGGTCCGGACGTGCGGAAAAGCCGTTGATGACACCACTTCCACCACAGGGAATTTTGAGTGTGAGTCGATGAGAACCAGGGTGCTTCGGCCGTCGGGGAAGGACCCAAATTCGAGGCTCACTCGGGTCCAGGGCTCCGAACATGGTGCTTCAGTGATCACCGGATGCGGTGCCGGGTCGCCTCCAGTGATGTTGCAGGAGTGGCAGGTGCAGATGACCTCCTCAACCATGGTATCCATGCCCGGAAACCAAACTTTGTTTCGTAGCCGGGCTTTGGTCTTCGATATCCCTTGGTGCCCTTGGTGCGCCAGACAGACTACTCTCTCTTGAAGGCTCCTGGGGATCACTAGGGTGGTGCCACGCAACACAACTCCATGAAGACCTTCGCTGAGCTCGCTCTGAGCTCTCCACATCTGTTGACGGAACAATCTCTCCTCCGCTCCATCGACGAAGTGACACCAGTTCCTGTTAACTAACGTAGCCTTGACCTTGACCAGGCACTCATCGGACTCAGTCGCCCTCCCGATGTCCTCCAGCGTGAGAGCATTTGGGCATGCTTCTCGAGAGACCATCCGGACAAATTCCTCGGTGCTGTCCTCATCGGACAGGGGCCCAGATGGCGCAGGCGTGCCAGGATGGCGCAACAGGAAGTCAGCAGGGTTGTTGACCCCCGGTCGGAAGATTACGTCGAAATGATATGCCTGCAGTTGAACCGCCCACCTCTCGATCCGGGGGGAGCCAACCTGGATGTGCCGGCGAAGAGGGGGACAAGAGGCTTATGATCAGTGATCACACGAAATTCATGTCCATATAAGTAGAGATGGAAATGCTGGCACGCCCATTTGATGGCCAGGGCCTCGCGTTCTATCTGCGCATAATGCATCTCGGTTCCGGTCAATGCCCTGCTGGCGTACGCTGTTGGGACCCACTCCTTGGACTCCGTTTCTTGCATGAGGACTGCACCCAGCCCTACGGGCCTTGGATCCACCACTACCTCCGTGCGCCAAAGGGGACAAAAGTACGCCATCACCTTGTCGTCGATGAGGGCCTCCTTCACGGCATGGAATGCCAAATCTTCCTTCGCGGTCCAGGCCCACGGCTGACCAGATTTCGTGAGATTGCAAAGCGGTTCGGAGAGGGACGCTAGATTGGGAATGAACCGGCCGCAGTACGTGGCCATGCCGAGGAAACAGCGGACCTCTGTGGGTGACGTAGGTCTCGGGGCAGACCGTATGGCCGGCGCCTTCTTTGGATCGATGAGTAGGCCATCTCTGGAGAAAATGTAGCCAAAGAAATCCACCGACTCCTGATAGAACGAGCACTTGGCCCGGTGCAGGGTGAGCCCATTCTCCGCCAGCCGTTGAAGGGCGGCCCTGAGGTGTACGTGGTGCTCCTCAAGTGTCTATGAGAATACGAGGATGTCATCACTCAAATTAATAACACCTTGCAATCCTGTGAGCGTCTCCCTTATCGCGTTCTGAAACACCTCCGCGGCGGAGGGCACCCGAAGCTCAGTCTCTTATATCGACGTAGCCCCACGTGAGTGGAGAAAGTCGTGATGTTCCTGCTGTCGGGATGGAGCTCCAGCTGGAGGTAGCCAGCGTTGAGGTCGAGTTTTGAGAACCACTTGGCCCCGTTGAGGTCGGCCACGATGTCATCCATGGTGGGCGTGAGATGTCGCTCCCGCTTCACGGCCTTGTTCGGAAGGCACATGTCAACACAGAGCCGAATGGCTCCCGGCTGCTTTGGTTTGGAGGCAACGACTAGAGGTGACACCCACAGAGTGGGGCCTGACACCTTCTCGATCACGCCCAACTGTTCCAGCTTCTTCAGCTCCTCCTCCACTTGAGGGCGTAGGTGGAATGGCACTCTTCGGTGCCTCAGGGCCATAGGCTTGACTGTCGGATCGATGTGCAGTCTGAACACTTTTCCCCTGAGGCGGCCCAGGCCTTCGAATAGCATGGGAAAGTCTCTAAGAATCTCTCGGGCGTGCACCTTGTTCGCGAAAAAACCCAACTCCAGGTCCTCCGCCGTATGACAACTGAGGAGTGTTCCACGTTTCCCTTCCGTGACATGAAACCTCGTGTTTAGACAGTGACCTTCATTGGCAACTTCAACCTCCATGACTCCTCGTAGGGGAAGCGGCTCTGTTCCGCCATACGTGTATATTCTTGCCTTGGACGGCATGAGCGGCGGTCGCGGTGACAACTGCTCGTATTGATCACTGTCCATTACATTCACTGATGCCCCCGTGTCTATGAGTGCTCTTATTGAAGAGCCTGCCACTGTGATGGTGCACATGGGTGGGGGCCGACGCCTCGGTCCTTCTCGACTAACGAACGACACAAAGAATACGTCATCGTCTTCCGCCCCCAGGCCAAACCCTGGCGGGGTGGTGTCCACTTGATCCAGTGGGTCCTCGAGCGTCAGCTGTCTCACCGCTGTCGACGGTCCACGCTGGCCTGGGGTGTTTGCTCCCACTCTGCCTCCCCTGCAAACCTTCGCAAAGTGATTGAGCTTTCCGCATTGGGAGCAGATTTTTCCTTTCGCAAAGCACCTACCTGCTGGAGGGTGATCCAACCCACAGTTACCGCATGTGTTCCTTTGGGGCGGTCTCCCGGGTCCTCTTGACATCTCCGGTCGTCTCTGAACAGCGTCAACCCTCTCCTCTTTGATCACAGGGGGTCGTGAAGCTGTGGGCTGTGACGTAGGCCGGTTGAGAGCTGCCTCCATCTCGTCCGCACGAGCGTTGGACAGCTCGTGGGACATGGCGAGCACGAGAATCTCATCCAGACTGATGCCCGGTTGTCGGAGTATCAGGCGATGCAGCGTCACCGAGCGGCACCCTTATATGACTTGCACCCTAATCTCCTCCCTCTGGTCAGGCAGCGTGCAGGAACTCGCTATCTTTCTTAGACGGGTGTAAAAAACATCTATGGTCTCGGCCTCCCCTTGCCTTGCTTGGCGGAGCTTGAATCGCTCGAAGTCAGGGTTTATTTGGGGGTCAAAATGCCTGTTCAAGGCCACTACCGCCCCGTTGTAGTCGTCATCCGCCCCTGTGTTGGGCAGTGTCTCGAATAAGTCATATAACTCACCCCCTCCGTAGCACGAGGAGTGTCCTTTTCACCCTTCCGTCGGTCTCTCTCACACCCACGAAATAGTGGTCTAGGCGGCCGATCCAGCATTTCCAGCGCGCCGCGGCTGTGGCAGGATCTGAGAGCTCGCTGAATGGTGGCAAGGGGGCAGCCATGGCCTGACCGGGCCGAGGTTGAGCAGGTAGGGCCGCTTGCTGAGGGATCGGCCGTTGCGCCGCAGGGGCACCACCCCCTCCATCTGCGTTTTTCACACTCATCTTCAGTCACTAGTGCGCTCGCTGATACACGTAGGCGTGGGCGGCAGGGCAGACTGCTGGGCGCAGGGCTGAGGCAGGCCACGGATTATGCTGTCGGCACTGGACGTGAGAAGCAGACTGGTGACGCTAACGCACTGGCTAGTGGTGACTTCTGCTGCAACGAGGGTGGCTTATGTGCTGTGGGCGCTGGGCTGGTGAACCCTGGAGGCCAGATGAATACTGCCTGCGGTGCTTGGCGGGGCCAGTCACAGCCAATTGCGGGATGATGTGCGTCCTGGTGTGCTGTGCACTTTCACAACGCCAGTCTGTTAGGCCAGGTGCAGAGGACGTGCGCGTGGGAGCGCTGAGCCGCTACGGGCGCTATTCTTCACAGTCTCTCCGTGCCCGAGACAGGCGCGTTCTTCGCCCGCTGGCCGTAGCCCGACCACGTGACTGTGGGAGCACAGCTGGGCCGTGTCACTGCCGGGGCGCTGGCCCGACCACGTAGCGGTGGGAGCGTCGTGCCCGGCCTGAGCAGACACGCGCAGGGCAAATACAGCCTCACCTCCCAGACGCGGCTCCAGGCGCCACTTCAGCAGCTCCGCACGGGTCCCGCCGTATCTTTTCATCAGGGCAGGACACCAGGCAGCCACACAGTGCGGGGTGAGCACCCGCCGATGTGGCACGCGCCGGTGCACACTCGTCCGAGGCACAGCTGCGAAGTGGGGGGTGGGCACCCGCTGAAACTGCACACGCTGGCCCGGCTGGGCAGAACACACTCGCAACACGGACACTGCAACAGCGGCAGCCCGCCGCGATCTCCGGCACCGGGGGACAGTCAGGGCAGGTGAGGCACGACAGAGGCATGGGTGAGACCCGCCTTGTCGCTAATGTGGTGTCCAGGCCTGGCTGGACATGCGCTGCGCGGAGGCTAGGCCTCAGGCGTCGCTACGCAGCAGTAAGGTGACACCCACACAGTAGTAGTGGTAATGAGCCAAGACCCCGAGCGGTCTTGCGCCCCTTTATTTAACCCCTCGGGCGAGCCCGCCCTCCGGGTTCGTGCGTGCTTGTCTGCCATGTGTGTACGGGCCGGGTGGCGCCGTCACTACATCAGGGTGGGGGGCAGCTTTGGAGTGGTGGGGGCTGATTTTGTTATTGGGGGCTTGTTTTGCAGCGGTGCTGCAATATCTGTCCCCAGTAACAAAAGCAGCAAACCTTTCCAGCCTCCCAGAGCCAGGCGGTGCTTGCCCAGGGGCTGGTCCGAGAAAATTGCCAGGGCTGGTTTGGGTTCCCAGTCCGGCCCTTGGGACAATGAGGTGATGTAAATATCGTTTACAAAAATATTGCCCCACCGGAGGTAATGATAAAAAATCTACTCCCAATAAGACAATGTTTTTGTATGTGATATTTAGGGCACTATTTATCCCAGACCATAATAGTCTGACATATAAGCTGTGGTGGCAGGCTAGCAGGTGCAAAAGAAATGCTGATTAGTTGTGCCTCTTGAAATGCCATGAACTTTGTGCAATGACATTTTTTTAAAACTTTTATTCACCGAGTGGAAAATATCAGGCACATGCATCAAACATGCCATTTGCGATTCCTTATTAGCGAAAAATAAGAATTCGCTAATACGGAAGCGCAAATGCCTATGCATGTAGGAATCGCTGAGAAAATAGCGATTCCTACAAATTCCTTATTTGCGACTCGCAAATTGCGAGTCGCAATTAAGGAATGGCTCCCCATTCATTCCTATGGGCCTATAGGCCCATAGGAATGAATGGGAGATAGACATGCGCAATTTGCGAGTACCAATAGGTACTCGCAAATTGCGCATGCACTTTCAAGGTGCAAGGGTGTCAAAATGACACCCTGTTGCACCCCTGAAATAGTGATGTGCACCCATGTTGCGCACACACATGTGTGTGCGCAACATGAAACTTTGAAAAATGCACTAAAGTGCATTTTTCAAAGTTTTTGCAAATTACCATCAAGTTCAACTTCATGGTAATTTGCGCCCCCTATTAGCGAAATCGCTATTCTAAAGTGGTTCTTGCATTGCATTTAAGGAATCGCAAATTGCGATTCCTTAAATGCAATCGCAATTTGAGAAATCGCAAATAATTGCGAATTCTCAGATTGTGAGTGCCTTGAACCTTGATGCATCGCAAATGCCCTTTTTGCGGGCGCAAACGGCCGATTTTTGCGAATCGCACCGTTTGCGCTCGCAAAAATGGTTGATGCATGTGCCTGTAAGTGCCTTGTAGAAATGCCTTCCTTAACACCAATGCTAATTTTGGGGGCGTTCCCCTACCCTTCCCACACTGGAAATGGATTTGCTCGCTCAAGTCATTGACATCAATAAAAAAACACAACTGCAACGTTTTCCAGGGTAGAAATGATATAGAATTTTTTTTTTGTGAATACCAACAACTCTCGACTATCCTGTACATTACCGCCCTGGAATGCCTACTTCCTACCACTGGGGCGGGGATTTACCCAAATGCAACACTACACCATGGTGGGGGTAATATTGCATATGAGTAAATACATTTAAGAGTGCAGTATAATCTTTTGTGAATATCTTCACCTCGAAAATCACCCTGCGTACATTAGTATGTGCAAAGGGCGTTGTGAATCCCCTCCTTATTGTTTTCTCACTCTTCATATTACTAGAGATGTCTGAGATGCTCAAGGTTAGACAGGGACATCTTGGGCAAGATTTATGCATTTGCGCCACAAGAGTGACACAAATCGGTGCAAAATCTTTTTTCCCGATTTACTTTCCAGCGCTAAATTGGAAATAACATGAAAGTAATACAGCGCTACTTTGCATTACTTAGCACCAAGGGGGCGTACCATGCAACCACCCAAGGTTTCTGATGCTAAACCCTATTTACTAAAAAAAAAGTCGACAGGGTTTAGCGTCAGAAAACTGCGTCCTTCTGAAGTAGGCGCAAGGAAGGAGAAATGCTTTCTTTTCTCCTTCCTATTCCGACTTTGTAGGTGTGCTGCACTTTACAGCACACATACAAAGAGGGAAAATGGTTGAAGTCATCTAAGCATAGTATTTTGTACTGGAAGGGCACCCTTCCAGTACAAAACTTATGCTAGACTCACAGAGACACTCTTGCCCCATGGCGCAAAGGTGTCTCTGTGTTGCACAGCAGCTGATTTCAGCGCCGGCACTAGGGAAAGGGGAGGAGAGAGTAATATTTCTGTAAATGTGGCGATCTCCTCCGCTCTCCTTTTCACACAGCGCTGCATTTGCGTCTGCTGCGGTGCGTGAGTAAGTGGTAAATCTGGCCCCTTGTGTTTAAGTTATAGTTAGTGCGCTTTCTTCCCACTCTAGATCCATATAACACTCTGCCCTGTTAGTGCTCGTTAAATGCTGATTCTTGGAAAGGCGGCCAACACTTCAAGGCAGGGCCAGGCGAACCGCCCCGGTTGTGCCAGGGTGGAGAAGGCTAATTGGTAAAAATGGTGACTCCGATCTGAATCTGGGATGTGCTTGGAATTACTGGAGGACTTTCAGAGAGCAGGCTGGAGAGAGAGAGTGCGCCTATTGAATCTTACATCAGCTCTCGGTGCTCCACCACTGACCTGTCTCTGCCATGAGAGACATAAATTGGATGGATTCATAGATCACTGGCTTAATGAAGATTCATATGTCTGCATTTTAAATTCGGCACTGTGATTCTAAACCAACTCACGTACACCCAGGTGTTGGCCTCAAGCAGCTGCCTTTTCTATTGAGAAGCCAGCTCCTCCAGGAATGAAGCTGCACTGTTAACAACCTCTGTACGTAATAGTCCTTTTTGGATTAAATGGCGATATTTTATCTGCCCAGTGGGGTAAGATCCTTGGGGTGACAGATTTCATGTGAAAAATACGTTAAATGATTTTTAAAGCCCCTCTGACACTTGTGTGGTCCTGCCGCGCTCTTGCCATGTCCAATTAGTTGCAGGTAGCAACGTGCATGCAAGAGGGCTCGGTGCTGTGTGGTTGTTCCGTGACTAATAAGGTGTGTACTTTGTTATTAATTTACTATTTATCTAATCCTTTGAGTATCACAGCACTGCACGTTAATGCAGATATTGTGTGCAGCACTGGAGATTATCTAGAACACTTCAGCAATGTCCGAAGTTTCTTTCAAACTCAATAAAGTTGTCTTTTTTATGATTCGTCATTAGAAAAATAGGAAAAACATTTTCCACAAATCAGATAAAAATCTTATGACCTCATTCACAAACTGCATTTTGTAGAATGTAACGAAGTACTACAATAGTACTTCTTATTGCAAAATGCAATTCACATAGCTATGAGTGTAAATCTCCACTTTCACCACTACTTTCTTTTCTATAGGGAAATCCTCACACGTAAGTTTACTTCCTAATAGTAATTAGGGAAGGGACTAGGAGAAGTGACAGAAAAAGGGGAATATTTACTACTAAATGGGAGGGGGTTTAGGGAGAAGTAAGGAGGGGTTCAGGCTGGGCTAAGGATCACTAATGAGAGGGACAGGCACACACCGACAAAAGATTAAGCCCATTACTAATCACAAACTCCACTTCTCAAGTTACTGTAGCCAAAAAAGTAGCAAATGTACTCAGCTTAGACCTGGAGTAAGAACAGACAGCGCCACAAATGGCACACCACTGGTACTGCAACACTCTTCCATAGAAAAAAATGGAGACACAGACTTAAAATGGATTCAATACACACTAACCTGACTAGCCACTCAACAGTGTCAGAGCAGTGAGGAGAGAGAGAATTGTTTGGAATATCGGATACTGTCTCCCTATCCAGTATCAAATCACACCAAAGTGTATACTATCACGTAGAGTCATTGGTCACACTACAAGTACCATGTCAATGGTTAGACCCTCATCCACTCCATTAGTGGCATGCTTCATCATTGGGTCTCATCCTGGTCCCTAAAAATGAGGATGGGCTTGACTGTATTCCAGGGAGCACTTTAAGATTTTTCTAGCTGCCGGGGATGTATATCAAAATTACTTGGGCCACCCGGGTATCCCTTTTTAGTAGTCGGTGTCTGTGGTATGATCAAAAGAAAGGTCCGGGTGCCTATAGGAAACAATGATGCTCCACTGTAACTTCTTGTCGACATGTTTCAGCCCTAGCTGATGCCCCATACAGGTCCAAGGCTTTCTACAGAACAATAATACCAATCACCCAGGAACTTACATGAAGGTCATCAATTGCGTAAGTTTCTTGTCCTACTCTACTCAGTATAGACATACAACATGTAGCACACAGGGGTACTTACTCTACTAATTTTGGTGGTTTGTCAGCGTTCCTATATCAAAACAAGCATTGGCAACATCAATAGATCTGGCTTTAAAGGAATGTTGTATGGTAATGGGAAGCATTACAAATAAATAGCATATGTATTTGTGTGGGCGCAAAGAACTGTAAATAATATTGGTATAAGTTAAGAGGTCAGGTGACAGTTGCACTATCAAGCCAAACCTAAAAAATCCATGTAGGTTAATGACTGCCCTCCTCCCATCTGTGCTGCTGCACAGAAAGACAAATACCATACATTATCTTGCCCAAGACGCTTTTACAGCATTACAATGTCATGTGTGTGTCCCGGAAAGTTCAAACTAAGGCAGCTGGATAAATAAACAAAATGATCACAGCTGGTGGAGGGCAAGCACTTTTTTGTGGAAGCACACAACTTTTGCCCAATCAAAACATGTACTTCTGGCTCTCAACATGTGTGCGAACCCAAAGTTCCTGTCTAGTGGTACTCACATAATTGTTGGTCAACAGCTGTGCTGTCAAGCCAGATCATAACAAATCAGAAATGGATACACACAACGCTAACAACGGCAGACCACCAGGGTTGCACCTCAATCCAGTCTAATAGAAAGAATTTAGTGTCCTGTGCATACGCTTCTGGCACTTGCCGCCGTTCAGTGCCACTGGAGACCTGAAAACAGGAAATTCTTCGAACGGAAGGTGCACCAGGAGAAGAATTCAATTTCGCAAGACTAAGTCCATCATCTTTATTTATTATTCCATAGTATTGCACACATTTTTTAAAATCAGCCAACGCGTTTCGTTCCTGGATGCCTAGGAACTTCATCAGGGCTTAAAGTATAGTGTGTCGTATTCACAATACTTTAGAATATTAGTTTTTTTTTATTTTTTATAAATAGAATATTAGTTGTTGTACCATCCTAGGGCAATCATCATATCACAGGGTTACATTCATCTCGTCCAAAGATGGTATACAGGGACCATATCTTGCCCCAGCTCGAGACCCGAGTCCTGAAAACTGTCAAGTATATCCTGCGGTCTGTGTTCTTACATATTGTGAATACGATACACTATACTTTAAGCCCTGATGAAGTTCCTAGGCATCCAGTAACGAAACGTGTTGGCTGATTTTTAAAAATTTGTGCAATACTATGGAATAATAAATGAAGATGATGGACTTAATCTTGCGAAATTGAACTCTTTTCCTGGTGCATCTTCCTTTCAAAGAATTTCCTGTTTACGAATCAGAAGTGGGTACACCTCGCTATCAATATAACATCAGGGCAATTGGCAAAACATAGGTCAAGGGACATACATGCTTTCCTCAAATGAGGACCTCAACATACATCATGCAAACACGTGACAAACATAAACGTGGGTCACAGCAAATGATTGTAACTGACTATAACACTCCACATGGATAATGACACAATATAAAGGACTCACTATTATGGGCTGTTTGATCTGTTTAGGCTAATTGACAAAACTGTATGGTGCTCCTGATCATGATAAATGTTACATCATTACAACTACCGGTAAGGTAGTATCCATAGGACTCTGAATATCTGACTCTGATTCATTTCCCTTGCAATCTCTGCATTGAACAAACAGGTCACCCTATTTCTATAGTGTCCACTGGGCTACAACTCTGTAAATTCCCATTTTTATTTAACGTTTGTCTTTCCTAAAACCAAGAGGCCTAGAGTGGAAGTATGGCTTTACAACACTGCCACGCAGTTACCACACTACAACGCATGTACGAGAAGCTGACCAATCACGGCAGCCCGGGCGCCATGCATCATGTAGTGATGTAGCGATGTGGTTGCCCCACAATGACACTGACATGTGGCATGACAGCAGGCAGTGTGGGTCACCAGTCATATATACGGGCGCATAATGACGCTTACTGAGGACCAGACAAGAGGAGACGTGGGTAATAGATAGGTGTTGAAATCTACATGGTACTCTTGACGATGTGAGTATAAACTTGACTTCGGCCATAAGGTGAGTGGATGATGCTGGACTTCCCAGTATCAGTTTGCATAGCCTTATTTTGATATTGTCTCTCATCTATTTTTCATCTAGCTAAATACTAGGACCATGTAATTTATAACAGATACCTAAATCAGTGTGTGACTATAGGGGCATTTACCCCCTCCTCTTATGTTGAAGATTGCAATTTCTAAATAGGGTAAGAGAACGGACTCGACTTGTATAACTGTCAGAATACTTTCTTTAAACATTTTTAGTGCCGATTTGCTGTGACCCCAATTATGTTTGTCCCATATGTTTGCATGCTGTATGTTGCACGTCTTCGTTTGAGGAAAGCATGTCTGTCCCTTAACCTTTATTGTGCCAATTGCCCTGATATTATATTGCTAATAAGTTGTGAACCCACTTCTGATTTGTTTTATTAAGGAATGCTGACAAACTACCAAATTAACAGGGCGAGTACCTTTGTGTGCTATGTTGTATGTTGTACACTGACTTGATTGATGACATTCATATAAGTTCCGGGGCACTGATTATCAGTGTCCTTAAGAAAGCCTAGGACCCGTATGGGCCATAAACTAGGGCTGAAGCATGTTGACAAGACGTTATGGTGGAAGGTAATAGTATCCCATATGCACCTGGACTTTTCTTTTAAT
Organism: Calotriton arnoldi; assembly: GCA_963921515.1. Taxonomy (NCBI): domain Eukaryota; kingdom Metazoa; phylum Chordata; class Amphibia; order Caudata; family Salamandridae; genus Calotriton; species Calotriton arnoldi. The sequence goes on along the minus strand of CAWUFW010007621.1, from coordinate 496,060 downwards.
CATACCACAGACACCCACTATTAATAGAGAATACCCGGGTGCCCCAAGGTATTTTTGTACACGACCTCAGCAGGTAGAAACTTTTTAAAGTGCTTCCTGGAATACTGGCGAGCCCATCCTGGTTTTTAGGGACCAGAATCAGACCCGATGATGAAACATGCCACTAATAGAGCAGGTGAGGGTCTTTAAACCAAATTTGGTGGTTTATCAAGTGGGTCAAACTGTATTTATTGACATTGACTTAAAATAGATCACCATAGGAAATATTGTTAAAATAAATGAATTTATTTTGAATTTTTAAAAATATATACAAATGTATTGTGATGTTCAAAAAATATAGAAAGACAAAATATATGCATTAATTTTCCTTAATTTCTTTAATTTCAAAATAAACATAACTTAATTTTTAAAATAATTAAATTCTTTTAAATTAATTCAAATAATTCTATATATAACTTTTTGAACTTTTTAATACATAAGGAATAAATATAAACATTTTACTTTAGCTAGCATTTTTTTCAATATATCTTTAAAAATTATTTTAATTTAATGTAATATATTTAAATTAATTAGTTAATTAAAAAGTAAGTTAAAAGTGGTGTAGCATTTATTTATTTTCTACATACAAATAAAATAAATATATACAAATAATTTACATTAATATTTTACATGAAACTGTTTGTACTTTAAAAAAAAAAGTTTAATAACATTTTTACATTTTCCCTATACATTATCTTTGGGAGGCGGAGCCCAATGGAGTAGAGCTATACCTACAGGTGAAAAGTTACTAGTAGTAACTTTACACTATTAAGTTAATCTTGGATTAAATATTGCTTTGGTATAAACCCATTCAGTAGTTTTTGAGAAATTAGTATTTGAAATTTTGAAATGTTCCTTGAATTAGGCATGGAGTGGTTACATTTTAAAGATATCTTGACAGTTAATTTCCTTATCCTCCGCAGATTTGTAAATCCATGGAGAATTCACAAATCCAACTAAATAATAATGGAACCCCATCGGAGGAGAGAGCCTTTCCTCCCGTCATTCTTTGCAGATGCCACGATTTAAAAATACATTGCATTCCTATTGGCTGGCTGTCACAGTAAAATACTGTTTTGGTTGCCATTACCCAACATGGTGCACTGAGCATCATGCTGGGGGAAAAAACAACATGCATAAGGGAGGAGGGTAAATACATCCTGACCTCCAGGCCATGTGGTGAGGCCCAAAGAGATTCCTCTGTAATACAATAAAAGTTTAAAAAAATAGTTTATAGTGTGAATCACAAATTTTACTATGAATTCAGAAATTGGAGCTTCAGGATTTGAAATACCAATATAAGATTTGCTAATCCTACAAATAAATGGAAAAAACCGAAATTAGAGCACTACTGCTGCGCTTGTCCAATGGCCACATGTTGACTATATGCGTGGAGGGGGTGAGAGCAGGGCCTAGCACAGACCAGGACCTGCGACCAACTCTCACAGTGCACCACCAAAGGCTATGAGCTGTGGGTGTTGGCAACTCACAGAGAGGGGCTGCCTGAAGGGAAAAGGTGAACACACCCTGACCACCCAGGCCTATGTGGGGGGATCCCCAAAGGACCTCTCCAAAGTTTAAAAACTTTAAATAGTTGGTACAGAGTCTGTGAACTAAATATATGGTATTCATGTATGTATATGGTGTTTCTATAGTGTGGACCTAGCCAAAAGGCTGCGTAGCACTGTACATGATCAAAGCTGAAAGTCAACGAGTAATAGGAGAGGAAGCTGGGTTGTGTCCATTTAATGCACTGTGATGTAGTGTTCTTTAAATAGGTGAGCCTTCAACTCTTTCCTACAGTGGGGCTGCATTGGGACAGTGCTGGTGGATATGGGGATGTTGCTCACTCTGTCTCACTTATTCTCTGACTCACTCTGTCTCAATCATTCTCTGACCCACCCAGTCTGTGACTCACTCAGCCCCACTCATTTTCACTCATTCTCAGTCAATCAATCTTTCTCTGATTCATTCAATCGCACTGTCTTAATCATTCTCACTCATTCCTATTTAGTCCCACTCATTCTGACAAAATCAGTCTCACTGATACTCCCTCTGTCTCACTCATTTTGATTCACTCAGACTGTGACTCACTTAGTCTTAAACACAGTAACACTCAGTTACACTCACTGTCATTCTCCCTCACTCACTATCATTCATTCTCCCTGATACTCACTCTTCTTATCACTCCTTCTCACTGACTGACTCCCGTTAATGATTCTCTCATTGTCACTCACACGCACACACACACACACACAGACACACACACATACACACGCTCCCACATGCACACACTCTCCCTCATAGACACATCTTACCCATAGACATACACTCTTACCCATATGCTTAGCACACAACATTTAAAAGCTTTAAAGCATTTTTTTACTTACCTTGCCGCAGGTCCCGTTTGGAGTCTTGCTCCTTTAAGCTTCCAGTGCTGGGGCATGAAACTGAAACATGGAATCTGCACAGTTATAACCAGGTTTCAGTCTTATACCCCTGCTCTGAATACCTCCAACTACAATGACGTCTGGTCTGGATCCCTGGTGCTGGTTTTTGTTGTCATGGGCGAACAAGGATCATGCGTGTGACATGGGCATATCTCATGGATTGCGGCCTTTTGGAGTGGGAGGAAAGCCCAAAGCACTGCCCACATAGTGGTGGAAGGCTACTGCCTTTGCCAGAAGTTAAGCAGCACAAGTTTGGTGGTGGGAGCATACTGCGTGGTGATCAATAGAAGTAAACAGCCTTTTTTCCCTGTGTCGCTGGAGTGAGGCCTACAAGCTCACTCATGTAAAGGTCCACTGCTGTGAGTTTAACTCACCCCTGGCCTGCATCGGGTTAGTATGTAGTGCTGTGCATGTGTGTTATGTGCATGGGCTGGGTTTATGTGTGCCGGTGAATTGGCAATACATGGAAGATGCAGTACTATGCAGTGCGTGTGTGTTATATGCATGTGCTGGGTGTACATGTGTCTGTGAATGGTGTAATACATGGAGTATTCTTTGTTCCATTTTGAGAGACCCCAGGCTGACTGAGGAGCATGACAAGGTAGAGGAGTCCCCCCAGATGGATTTGTGGATTGCTGCATTCCTGTGTGCTGGGTGGGACACACTGGAGGAAGGGAGAGACCGGCTCTTCAGCATACTTTAAAGGGTGCTCTTTCATTCCTAGAGAGGTCACTGGAAAGGGGCCTGGGAACATCTGAGGAAGGAGATGGGGCTGATAAGAGAATCATAAATAGTAAGGCTAGGCCGTCGAGTAACGTTTAGATACACATATCAAAAGGATGACATCCAGGTGGGAACCTCTAGTCACTCCCATGGCGTGTGTTGTGGGGCTATCATATTTGGAATCACTCCTGCTGTGGCATGCTGCATTCTGGAGGAAGGGCCGGGAAGAGTCAAGGGCACTTCAAAAGGAAGCAGACCCCCAACATAAACTTCAACGACCTAGACCCTAAATCACATTTGGTTTCTGAAAATGGACAGTAAGAAGGGGACCTTGAAACCCCTAAATTGTCAACTGTCAAGCAGCCAGTGGGACTGTGCAAGGAGCACAAGCGCTGCAAATCTTCTGCCTTTGACCAGGACTGGAGGCTAAGGTCTGTCAGTTTCCCAGTTGGATGAGGGGCCAGCCCCAGAGAATCCACATCACCTGCCTTTGGAACCTGGAACACCACTGCATGCCTGCTTGCCAAGTCCAGTGTGCCTGGAGAGGAAGAGGAGAGAGCTAGAGTGTAGGAAAGTAGGATCTGCTTCTTATGGTTACCCCCACTTTTTGCTAAATGTGATACTGTTTTTGACTAGTCTGACTGGGATTCTGCTAATCAGGACCCCAGTCTATCTGCTTTCTCCCTAAACTGTTATGTTATGTACTTAGGTACACTCCAGATTGGATACTGGGGTACCATTGTCAGCCCCTAATATATGGTACCCATGTACCCAGGGCATAGGTACCCCAGAGGCCTCCCATGGGCTGAATCATGTATTATGCCACCCATGAGAGGCCATGCAAAATGGAACTACAGGCCTGCCATTGCAGCCTGTGTAAGTTGGTGCATGCACCACTTACGTAAGAGATAGGTTTACTATATCTAAGGGTCACTGCACTTAAAGCCTATAAGCCACCCCACTAGCAGGCCTTTACAATCCTGAGGGCAGGGTGCTTGGTTCTGAGTGAGAGGGTGCCACTGCATGAGCAGGACACCCCTGCAGCCTACGGAGTCCATTCTCCCGGGCTGTCAGTGAGGCAGCCATTTACGACATATAGAGTGGCATTATGAGACCGCGTGATGACCAACTCTAAAACGGCTGAAACTAACCATATCATGTTTGGTGTCAAACATGTTGGAAGCATAACCCACACAAGAAACCGGTGTGGGAGGTATGATTTCACCCCTCAGAAGCGAGCTTTGTTGGGTCCCTGGTGTTCCCAGTACCAGACTTCTAGTCCCGGGCAGCACAAAATGGTTGCTGCCGACCAGAGACACATTTCTGCCCTCCAGCTGCTGAGCCAAGCTCGAGCAGGGGAAGGCAGAACAATAGGCTTGCTGTCACAGGGAGGTGTGACCACCTCCCAGACAGGATTTAGTGTATTAGGGCTGGGTGGGTGCGCTTGCCAGCGACCGAAAGTCGGCATGAGGGGCACATTTGGTGTCCCTGTGCATAGTCCAGTTCAAACCAGTCCTGGGAGCCGTTGGCCCCTGCTCTGGCGCGAAACTGGACAAAGGACATGGGAGTAAACTCCCTACTGTCCGGACCCTCCCCTTGGAGGGTCCCCTGAATCTTTCCAACTGTTAGCGTCGCCCCTGTGGCGCGCGTTCTAGGGCCCGCCCCCACTGACCATTTTGACTTCCGTGGTCACCGGATTCATGGCACTACGTTAGTGCGTTGTGGGAAGTTACATTTTCCAGGTGCGCGGTGGTGGCTACGATGTGCTATACTTGTACATTGATCCCTACTTGTACATTAAGTACTGTAAACTGTTCTTTGTATTTTTTCCATGGTGCTATATTTTCCTTTTTTGGTGTTTTCCTTTTTCTTTTAGGCTTTGGTTACAGGGGACAGCATATCCCAGAATTCCCTGCATATCCCAGAACCCCCAAATAACAGTTTTGGGTGTGGTCTGCTTATATAAGGAGCCACGCCCCCATAGGGCGTTGCTCACTATTCTGGATCTTGCTGAGTGGAAGTAGCCTTGGTCTTCTCTGCAGTTCTTGTGAGTCCATTCCTTTCCTTATCCTGGGCTTTAAGGTAAGCCTCTGTTGGCTCGTGGGCAGCAGAGAATCTTCTTTGATATTTAGTTAGTCCTTTTGAGCAGTTGGTGTGAATTTGGAGCTTCGTGAGGCATATTTGCATATCGCTTGTTGTCAAAACTCACGGACGATCGTCTTGGACTCATTTGCATATTGAAGTGTTAAGTTGGTGGAAAAATGCTTTAAACCTCATTTGAGGAGTGAATCTTTGAACCTTAAGAGCGGGTGCTTCGAGGCTCATTTACATCTTTGTCATTTCAAACGCTTGGATAATCGCTTTGGGGTTTATTTGCACATCGTGTTGATGTTGAGCACGCAGACAAGCGCATTGGGGCTCATTTGTGTACTGTGCTGTTATTGAGTACATTGACAAGTGCTCTGGGTTTATTTGCATATCGCAGTAAAAGAAACCGATCTAGCGTTTATAGCTCATTTACATATTGTCTTTTCAACATTCAGACAAGCGCTTTAGAGCTCATTTGTATATTGTAACAAAAACTATGAATATTTGTTATGAACATTATTGTATTTGCTAAGGAAGGCGAGATTGTATCTTATTTGATTGAGAGCATATTGCCTGCATACCTAATATCACGGGCTCTTGGTACAGTTACATATATATAGACTTTTCTCCTGCAACTTCCGCAGAATATTTACGTCAGTATCTAAAAGAGTATATATCTATATATATATATATAAAGAAGCTACGAGATATTGTTTGTTTGTTTGTATATGTCTTTGTCTTACAGGTCTCCTTCCCAGCTGTTCCCTTCCCCTAACCCTTCCCCCCACTTGGTCACTCTAATCTTCAGCGCTGTAATAGCATACTGAATTAGAGGTACCGAGAGGTGGGCTCATAAAGCAACGTACAGACTCCGAGGAAGTGGCGCCTTGACAGAATAGTGAGCCCACGGATTTAATTCCTCCTGGTCTGTACGGGGTTTTATCATGGCCACTTTAGATGATCTGTTGAAAGTCATCACACAAATGCAGAGAGACTTGGTTGAATCGAAAAACGCAACTGCTGTTCTGGCTGATAAGGTAGCTCAACTGCAGACTAAGGTGGGAGTTAGCGAGCAAACTTCTTCATAGGGGGTTTGGAACAAGACTCCGCTACCTCCAGACTCTACAACACCTACAAACATAGCTTTAACTATTCCTACTCCTATACCATTGGCCGCTCCAGAGCGTTTTTCAGGGGATTCTAATAAGGTTCAGATTTTTCTTACTCAAGTAGAGTTACACTTCACTTGTAGGCCAAGTGCATTTCCTGACCCTCAATCCAGGATAGCCTTTTTAATTTCCTATTTGTCCGGAGACGCTGCTACTTGGGCAGTTCCATTGGTTCAAAGAGACAGTCCATTGTTATATAGCTGGAAACGTTTTGTACAAGAGTTTGAAAAGGTTTTTGATAGAAGAGCAGTGACTGTTTCAGCAGCTCGAGAACTGCTAGAGTTAAAACAAGGAAATAAAGACTTGGTTGTTTATTTATCCCACTTTAATAGATTAGTCGCAGAGACAGCATGGCCGGAGGAGAAAAGGTCCGCAATATTTTACCAGGGACTAAAAATCTCAGGGATGTGGCTCACCACATCCCTGAGCCAGAACCCTCCCGCCAGCTCAACGAACCCAACCAAGCCGCCAGCAACCTCACAAGATGGATCACCAACTGCGCAGACGACCTCGCCCCATTGAAGACCCCCCCAGTCAGACACGGCAACAAGAAAGCATCCTGGTTCACCGACGAACTCAAGAAATCCAAGAAGAACTGCCGGGCCCTCGAGAAAGCATGGCGCAGAGACCCGACTGCAGACAACATGACCACCCTCAAGCACGCCACCCGAAAACACCACCAGCTGATCCACTCCACCAAGAAAACCGCATTCAAGGAACGACTGGACAACAATGCCCACAACAGCAAGGAACTCTTCATCATCGTCAAAGAGCTCTCGAACCCCAGCGCCGGAAACAACGACATCACTCCCTCGCAAGACCTCTGCAACTCGCTCGCCTCGTTCTTCCACAGCAAGATCGCAGACATACACAACAGTTTCAGCACACAGCCGACGTACCCTACGACCGTTCCAACGTCCCCCACCTCCACCCTCCGAGCCTGGACCCCGATCAACACCGAAGACACTATCCGCACGATGAACTCCATCCACTCCGGATCACCTACCGACCCCTGCCCTCACCACGTCTTCAACAAGGCCGACGCCGTCATCGCACCCCACCTCCGGGACATCATCAACACCTCCTTCGACACCGCCACCTTCCCAGAGAGCTGGAAGCACGCCGAACTCAGCGCCCTACTGAAGAAACCGTCAGCGGACCCCACCGACCTCAAAAACTACCGCCCCATCTCGCTCCTTCCTTTTCCTGCCAAAGTCATCGAGAAGACCGTCAACAGACAACTGGCCGCCTTCCTCGAGACGAATGGATCCCTCGACCACTCGCAGTCCGGCTTCCGGGCCAACCACAGCACCGAGACCGCCCTCATCGCAGCCACCGACGACATCCGAGCCCTGCTCGACAACGGGGAAACAGCGGCCCTCATCCTCCTGGACCTCTCCGCAGCGTTCGACACAGTCTGCCACCGCACCCTAGTGCAACGCCTGAACAACGTCGGAATCCAAGAGAAGGCACTGGAGTGGATCATCTCCTTCCTCGCCGGAAGAACCCAGAGAGTCCGCCTCCCCCGTTCAGTTCCGAGGCCACCGAAGTCATCTGCGGCGTACCACAAGGATCATCACTCAGCCCCACCCTCTTCAACGTCTACATGAGCCCCCTCGCAGCCATCGCACGCCAACACAACCTCAACATCATCTCCTACGCCGACGACACCCAGCTGATCCTCTCCCTCACCAACGACCCCACAACCGCCAGAACCAACCTACATGAAGGGATGAAGGACGTAGCCGAGTGGATGAGGAACAGCCGCCTGAAACTGAACTCAGATAAGACGGAAGTCCTCATCCTAGGATCATCACCCTCCGCCTGGGACGACTCCTGGTGGCCCCCTGCCCTGGGCAACGCACCCAAACCAACGGACCACGCACGCAACCTGGGCTTCATCCTGGACTCCTCCCTCTCAATGACCCGACAAGTCAACGCCGTCTCCTCGTCTTGCTTCAACATCCTACGCATGCTGCGCAAGATCTTCCGGTGATCCCCACCGAAACCAGGAAGACGGTCACCCAGGCCCTCGTCACCAGCCGACTGGACTACGGCAACTCCCTCTACGCCGGAACCACAGCCAAACTTCATAAAAGACTCCAACGCATCCAGAACGCTGCAGCTCGACTCATCCTGGACATCCCCGACACAGCCACATCGCCAGACACCTGAGAGACCTGCACTGGCTCCCCGTCAGCAAGAGAATCACGTTCCGACTCCTCACCCACGCACACAAAGCCCTCCACAACCAAGGCCCCAGATACCTCAACGACCGTCTGACCTTCTACACTCCCACCCGCCAGCTACGATCGACCAACCACGCCCTCGTCGCCGTCCCCCGCATCCGAAGAGCCACAACGGGAGGAAGATCCTTCTCCTACCTGGCTGCCAAGACGTGGAACTCCCTACCCATCCACCTCCGCCTTACCCAAGACCACCTCTCCTTCAGGAAGCAACTCAAGACCTGGCTGTTCGAACAGTAGCGGACCCCCCTCCCCCAAGCGCCTTGAGACCCTCCGGGTGAGTAGCGCGCTATACAAATGATTGATTGATTGATTGATTGAAGATGATCTAAAAGATGTTTTGGCACAGAAAGATCCACAACCCACTACTTGCTCTGAGCTCATTAACTTAACTCTTCGTTTGGATCATCGCCTGTCCGAGCGAAAGGGCGATTGGAAGAAACCAGAGAAAACAATGTGGCGTTTTGACAAGACCAGACCTCTTTCTAGTTCTAGCGCTATAGAGAATGAATCAGAACCTATGGAGATTGGGACATTGCGTCAACCATTAACAAAAGAAGAAAAAGAGTTACGTAGAAAAAACGGACAGTGTCTATACTGTGGTCGTAAAGGACACTTTGTGAAAGAATGTCCCGTGAAACCAAAAAGTAAGGGACCACCTCCTGCTAAGAGAGTAGCTAGCGTTGAACATGGTAAGGGAAACTAACACACCCAAGAAGTAAGGAAGGGTTACACTTGGGTGTCGTTATCACCCCTTCACAAACAGTGAATACTATGTTGAACATTCCCAAGATATCACATTTTCGAATTGAGGTGGAGATATGTTTTCAGAAAAAGAAACATAAGATGAGCGCATTAATAGACTCTGGTGCAACAGGAAATTTTATAGATGATCTCACAGCACAACAACTACAGATTCCTTGCAAAAGAAGTTAACCCCTGAGTTCGTGCAGGCAGTAGATGGCAGTATGTTGTCAGGAGGTCCTGTATCTTTGCAAACAACGTTAATACAACTCACCTGTTTCACCTCTACAAAGAATGAAAGACATTCTGAAGAAATCGTATTCGATATAATTCAAGCACCACAATATGGCCTTATTTTAGGAACACCTTGGCTAACGCTTCATAATCCTCACATCGATTGGGCCAAGAGAATCATGCATTTTACCTCATCCTTTTGTCAAGAACATTGTATAAAAGAAAAGGTCATAACGTCTTCTACACTACACGTAGCAACTGCGGCAGAAAAGGATACTACATTACCATGGCAGTATGCGACGTTCGCAGATGTATTCGACGAACAAGAGGCAGAAGTTTTACCACTGCATCGACAGTATGACTGTCAAATTGACCTAGTACCATGCTCCGTCATCCCAAGTTGTCGGATTTATGCTCTCACCGAGCAGGAGAACCAATATTTAAGAGAATACCTTGGTCGTTACTTAGCCAACTGATTCATCCGGCCCTCTAAATCCCCTGCGGCATCGCCAATTTTTTTCATTCCAAAGGCAAATGGCGACCTGAGGGCTTGCATAGATTACAGGGCATTGAATAAAATCACGGTTAAAAATAGATACCCCCTACCTTTGATTCCAGTTCTTTTGGATCAGGTTAAACAGCTGTAATCTATACAAAATTAGATCTACGAGGGGCATACCATTTGGTGCGAATCCGTTCTGGCGATGAATGGAAGACAGCTTTTAAAACTAGATATGGCCTATATGAATACACTGTGATGCCATTCGGGCTATGCAAAGCGCCTGCCGCATTTAATTTTTTTTAAAATGACGTTCTAAGGGACTATTTGGATTTATTCGTAATCGTCTACATAGACGACATACTTATTTATTCCAATAGTGTGTCAGAACATGAGCAACGTGTAAGAACAATTTTGTTAGCTCTTCGGAAGAACCACCTCTATTGCAAAATAAATAAATGTGAGTTCTACGTCACCACTGTTGAATTTTTAGGTGTAATGCTATCTCCTTTGGGGATGCAAATGGTGGATCGAAAGATAAAAGCAGTTGCAGATTGGCCTACTTCTACTTCGGTCAAAGATGTACAATGTTTTCTTGGCTTCGCCAACTTTTACCGAAGATTTATTGACCAATTTTCCAATATTGTAGCACCTATCACAAAATTATTAAGAAAGAAAGAGGTGTTTCACTGGTCAAAAGAAGCCGATACAGCTTTTATAACTCTTAAAACGGCCTTTACTTCAGCTCCTATCCTAACACATCCAAACATAGAACAACCATTCATCGTAGAAGTGGATGCATCCGATATTGCTATAGGAGCAGTACTTTCTCAAAGGAATCCTGATACTGGACAGTTACATCCTGTGGCATATATGTCTCGTAAACTAAATGACAGTGAACAAAATGACGTTATTGCTGAAAAAGAATTGCTAGCAATACGAGACGCTTTCAAAGAATGACGTCACTATTTAAAAGGAGCAAGACATACAATTACTGTTTTCACAGACCATCGTAATTTACAATTCATGAGTTCTGCAAGACTTCTTACACCTAGGCAATTACGATGGATGCTCTTTTTTGCAGAGTTTGATTTTGTGGTAACTTTTAGGCCTGGATCTGACAATCGGAAAGCTGATGCTCTGTCACGACAAGACTCTTCGCTTGTACCCAGTTCAGGACCCCCTCAAGCAATCATAACGCCCTCAAAGGTAATTTGTGTAACAGAAACAGAACTCTTTTTTGATCAAGTTCGAGATTCCTTTACAATAGTAGATTGGCAAAAATGGCTCAAGAGCAATTCCAAGCGAACCATCAAACAAGGATTACCTTTACATGAAGGTTGCTTATATGTTCCCACTTTAAAGTTACAGGAAAAGATTTTTCAATGGTTACATGATAATCCAGTAGCTGGACACCCTGGAATTCCAAAAACTGTGGAATTGGTAAAAAGATACTTTTGGTGGCCAACTCTTAACAAAGATATTAAAACTATGGTGGTTGCCTGTGAAATATGTGCAAGAAATAAAGCTGATCACTCGAAACCTAGAGGATTACTACAACCACTTCAAACTCCTACAAAACCATGGGAGCACATTACTTTAGATTTCATTGTTGGTTTACCAAAAGTGCAACGTTGTACAGTCATTTTGGTCGTAGTGGATAGTCTGACAAAATATGCACACTTTATTGCTTGCCCAGGTTTACCCACGTCTAGTCAATTAGCAACTCTTTTGTTACAACATGTGATACGTTTACACAGCCTTCCAAAGATTATCCTTTCAGATAGAGGGTCTCAGTTCACCTCTCAATTTTGGCAGACATGGTGTAAGGCCCTTAAAGTTTCATCCACGCTATCAACAAGCCATCATCCACAAACTGATGGTCAGACAGAGCGCTTGAATCAAACATTAAAACAATATCTCCGTTGCTATGCAGATGAGGCAATCGACTCTTGGGTGAATCTTCTATGGTTAGCAGAGTTAGCGTATAATAACGCTTATCATTCTCCACAGGTACTACTCCTTTTTTTGGTCTGTATGGTCATCATCCGCATACCTTGCCAATTCCCATACCTGCTACAACGGATAATACTCCTGCAGTGCAAAATACGTTGCAAGACATTCAACGGACTCAATCACAAATATATCAGCATTTGGAAAAAGCCAGGAAACAATATAAACAACAATATGACAAACGTCATTGTCCTGGTCCAATATATCAACCGGGAGAGAAGGTGTGGCTCTCTACTAAAAATGTGACCTTTAAACGCAAACATATGTTCCATCCTAAATTTATAGGCCCTTATCGTGTGCTGAAACAGGTGAGTCCAGTCACATACAAATTGGCCTTACCTCGTACTTTACGTATCCATCCTGTATTTCACACTTCATTATTGAAAAAAGTCCCTCAACGGTGTCGCCCTGGTCCTCCTCCGATATTGGTTAATGGGGAATGGGAATATGAGGTTAAAGCCATTCTGGACGCCACACGACGGAACAATTCCGTGTGGTATTTGGTCTCATGGAAAGGTTACGGTCCGGAAAATGACTCCTGGGTGCCTGCTCGGGATGTGCATGCACCTCGACTTATTCGACGCTTTCATCTCCTCCATCCTTCGAAGCCGGGCCATAGAACGCGCTTGGGAGGGGGGAGTACTGTTAGCGTCGCCCCTGTGGCGCGCGTTCTAGGGCCCGCCCCCACTGACCATTTTTACTTCCGTGGTCACCGGATTCATGGCACTACGTTAGTGCGTTGTGGGAAGTTACATTTTCCAGGTGCGCGGTGGTGGCTACGATGTGCTGTACTTGTACATTGATCCCTACTTGTACATTAAGTACTGTAAACTGTTCTTTGTATTTTTTCCATGGTGCTATATTTTCCTTTTTTGGTGTTTTCCTTTTTCTTTTAGGCTTTGGTTACAGGGGACTGCATATCCCAGAATTCCCTGCATATCCCAGAACCCCCACATAACAGTTTTGGGTGTGGTCTGCTTATATAAGAAGCCACGCCCCCATAGGGCGTTGCTCACTATTCTGGATCTTGCCGAGTGGAAGTAGCCTTGGTCTTCTCTGCAGTTCTTGTGAGTCCATTCCTTTCCTTATCCGGGGCTTTAAGGTAAGCCTCTGTTGGCTCGTGGGCAGCAGAGAATCTTCTTTGATATTTAGTTAGTCCTTTTGAGCAGTTGGTGTGAATTCGGAGTTTCGTGAGGCATATTTGCATATCGCTTGTTGTCAACACTCACGGACGATCGTCTTGGACTCATTTGCATATTGAAGTGTTAAGTTGGTGGAAAAACGCTTTAAACCTCATTTGAGGAGTGAATCTTTGAACCTTAAGAGCGGGCGCTTCGAGGCTCATTTACATCTTTGCCATTTCAAACGCTTGGATAAGCGCTTTGGGGTTTATTTGCACATCGTGTTGATGTTGAGCACGCAGACAAGCGCATTGGCACTCATTTGTGTACTGTGCTGTTATTGAGTACATTGACAAGTGCTCTGGGTTTATTTGCATATCGCAGTAAAAGAACCCGATCTAGCGTTTATAGCTCATTTGCATATTGTCTTTTCAACGTTCAGACAAGCGCTTTAGAGCTCATTTGTATATTGTAACAAAAACTATGAATATTTGTTATGAACATTATTGTATTTGCTAAGGAAGGCGAGATTGTATCTTATTTGATTGAGAGCATATTGCCTGCATACCTAATATCACGGGCTCGTGGTACAGTTACATATATATAGACTTTTCGCCTGCAACTTCCGCAGAATATTTACCTCAGTATCTAAAAGAGTATATATCTATATATATATAAAGAAGCTACGAGATATTGTTTGTTTGTTTGTATATGTCTTTGTCTTACAGGTCTCCTTCCCAGCTGTTCCCTTCCCCTAACCCTTCCCCCCACTTGGTCACTCTAATCTTCAAAGCTGTAATAGCATACTGAATTAGAGGTACCGAGAGGTGGGCTCATAAAGCAACGTACAGACTCCGAGGAAGTGGCGCCTTCACACCAACCCTCTCCCGTGGATACAAAAGGGCTTACCTGGCTGTAGGACCTTAGATTCGATGTGTGCAAGATTCTGAACTAGAAACCACTGAACTTCGACCGTCTGGACACTCTGGACTTCGCTGGACTTTGTTTGGGCCCAACTTCAGCTCCCTCTCAGTCTGAAGCATTGTCTGTGCCTGTGCACCATACAGGATCCGTGCAGGACCTGTGGAGAATCAAGGACAACCAAAGATATCTCCCTTGGAGTGAAGGAGTCACTCCCCTGCATTTGCAGGCACTGTAACACTGCTGGCCGGTCTGCTGACCCTGAGCTCTTACGGACTCCGAAGGCTTCAGCAACACAGGAGGTGGGTTTCTGCGTCCCTCGATGTCCGAGCTGCCGTCTCACCAAGTTTGAGGTCAGAATATCTCGGTGGGACTGCAATACCCGAACCCCTGTGCACCGCATACATTTGCAGATACATATTCTTGTTGGCGTTTCCCGAACAAGTGCATTGGGCTCCGAATAGCCCCAACCTTTGGCACCATTTCCTACCAAGAACTCTGGCCTCCTTGCACCTTGTACTCCGTGGGCTGCTGTTTGGTGAAATTGCTTGAGGTCCCCTCGCTACTCCTGTGCCTCCGGCCTGTGGGTCCACTTGAGGGTCAAATTTGCTTTTCTTGGACTCCCCTGCCCTGACTCCCCTTGCTGTGGTGAGTCTCCTGGACCTTGCTGGTCCAAACCGTAACCATCCTTGACCTTCTGCGGGGTTGCCGTTGCCATGTCTTGTTGGTGCCCCCGCCGGACACACCCCACAGCACTCGACATCCTTTGTGGGACAGCTCGTATCCAGCTCCTGGTCATCCTCGACATCTTCTGGTCCCCGTAGCTGCAGAGTCAAGGACTCCATCAACCAGCCTGAAGCATCCGACATCGGTTGGCATTCGTCTACCGAGCCCCTGGTCACTCCTGAGCGACCCAAACTCTGTCCCCTCTGCTTTCATGTACTCTTCAATGAGAATCCACCTTTGGATTCCAAGTGACACTTTTCTTCCTTCCAGCAGCGGCTCTTCTTCGAAGTCCTCCATTGGGTTCGACAGCGGTTTCCGACGCCACTTCAGACCTATGCACCCAGCTCCCCTGGGATAGGTAACTTGGGCACCTCGGTATCCACGGGTGGGGTAGCTCTCCAACCTCTTAATTTCCACGGGGTTTCTTCGAAGTCCACTGGGATAGGTCCTTAAACTCTAAAACTTCAACTGCGACTTTCCCATAGAATTGTACGGAGCACTCGGTTGTGTTCCCACACTGCACCTGTCCTCCGTGGGGTCCCTACCTACTCACCTTGGGTGGTTCCTTGGGCTCTCAGCGATTCTACAACCTCTCAACACTGTCTTGACTCGAGTCGTGGTTCTTATACCACTATTTTAGTATATGGTTCCCCCCTGGGGCCCACTGTCTATTAGTGCTATTTACTGTCATTTGTGTGCTTTGTGATTATCTCCGTGTAGGAGATACTGTGTCATACTAGAGAGTGTTATATTAATAAATACATATTTTTATAACTACTGTGGGGTTCTCCTTTCATTTAACCAATACTATATGCTTACATTCTGGTAAAACAAGCTGCTTAACATTCCTTCAAGACTAAACCTGAAGGCTGCTCTCCACAGCTACCACTTGGATAGCTTTCTAAGGTTATCTTTGACCTCTTAAACACCGAGGGGCATATTATCAAGAACGGCATTAAAAATTATCGCCGGTTTAGCGGCAGAAAACTGCCGCTAAAGCGGCGATAATGGGCTTGATAATATGCCCTTGAGAATTCCAATAGAAGTCCATCTTCTGGTGTGAACATGGGCTTCTATTGGAATTCTCCAGGGCATATTATCAAGCCCATTATCGCCGCTTTCGCAGCAGTTTTCTGCCGCTAAACCGGCGATAATTTTAACGCCGTTCTTGATAATATGCCCCCATAAGGGTTGTTTGGACTGGTGCAAGGTGCCCACTTTAATTAGGGGACAGCATATACCAGGCCAACTTCTCAAATTGGTGTGCAGCGGTTGGGATTCAAGCCTGCATTGTTTTACCAGATAAATCTCTTTGTATTGATTAACTGAAAAACCACTAGTACTAGGTACATATAATACTAGCTTAGAATAAGGAGGTTCTACTGAACTTAGGGTTGGGTAAGACAAGGGTTTAGCACACCCTTTCTCCAACCTCAGACAGTTTAGTTCCCAATAGGTTAGGTAGGTGCAACACCTCACCACACTTAGTACGTCTACTAAAGGAGATAAAGGAGATGCCAGTGGCTCTCTGCCTTCTAGATACAGTGAGCTTTCATTCCAAGAATTGAAAGCCCTGTGTGCCTCTAGAAAGTTGAAGACAGGGAGAAGTGCCAACACTCAACGCCTGGTAGAGGTGTTACTGTTAGATGACCTAAGGAAGACTCCTGGGTCAGATGAACAGGACAGAGTGGGTGGGACAGGGAATGAAGACAGGTCAGGAGGTGACACCTTTTATGACCTAGACTCTAACCCTGACCAGGGGGACCATGATGGCTCCCACCTGGATATCTCAGATCTTCAAGAGGGTAATGGAGAAGGCCATGAAGGCCCCCTCTTCACCCCTCCTGGGAGAGTGCAGAGTTTACCAAGGAGATCTAGATCTCCCTCTGCAGAGTCTAATCACTCAGGGACCTCTGTATCTAGCAAGAGGGACCACTCTTATGATAGGGAGTACCAATTTCTTGAACTTGAGAAAGCTAGGCTTTGGCTCAGGCAAGAGCAATTGGCCCTTGATAAAGAGTCCCTAGAAGTCCAGAGAGCTAAAAAAAAGTTGGGACTAGAGTACCATGGTGGCAGCAACAGTGTCCCTAGAGCTAAGGAACATTCCTTTGATAATAGGAACCTGAGCAAGATTGTCCCGCCCTACCATGTTGGGGATGACATCCACAAATGGATAACTGCTTTAGAGAGGGCCTGTAAAGTTCAGAGGGTCCCTCAAGAGCAGTGGGTAGCTATCTTGTGGCTCTCCTTTGCTGACAAAGGTAGAGATAAGCTCCTCACTGTTAGAGAAGAGAATGCAGACAACTACTCAATATTGAAGAGTGTTCTCATTGATGGGTTTGGCTTAACCACTGAACAGGATTAAGTTCAGAGCCACCCAGAAGGCACAGAATCAGGACTGGGTAGACTTTGTGGATAGTGCCATTAAGGCCCTGGAAGGCCGGTTGCTTCGCAGCATAGTGAATGATTTCAAGGGATTGTACAATTTGATTATGAGGGAGCAGATCCTTAATAATTGCCAAAATCAGTTATTGCATCAATGCCTGGTTGACTCTGATCTGACTTCTCCCCAAGAATTGGGAAAGAATGCAGATAAGTGGGTCAGAAGCCTTTCATAAATGGTAAGTAGGCCATGGCATACAGGGACACAGGTGTAAGTGTCACTATGGTGACAAAAGATCTTGTCGCCCCTGAACAAATCATACTTGGAGAGATGTACCAAATGACCAATGTAAACAATGTCAGGACTGACCATTCCTTGGCCGTTGTTAATTTCAGCTGGGGAGGGGTAACTGGCCCTAAGAAAGTTGTGGTTAGCTCAGACCTACCAGTAGAATGTTTGTTGGGCAATGATTTGGAGACTTCAGCCTGGGCTGAAGTGGAACTTAGGACTCATGCAGCAATGCTGGGCATCTCTGCAGATGTGTTTGCTGTGACCAGGTCACAGGCCAAACTGATAAACACTGAACAGGCCCTGGATCCTCGAACAATGGACCAAGGGCCTTCCAAGAGAAGGAGCAGGAGGGGTAAGGCTGTGTCTTCCCCCCAGAAGTGAGGATCAGTCTCTTGAGGGAGATGATATTAGTCCCTGTGAAGGAACTGTCTCAGAGGAACTTGAACATGATCAGGTTGAGTTCTTGGGGACAGGGGGCCCTTCTAAGGCAGACTTGAGTATGGAGCAGCAAACCCGCCCCTCTCTTGAACCCCTCAGACAGCAAGCTGCTGCTGAGGCTGCTGGGAGTGGCAGTGGATCCCACAGGATCTATTGGGATGAGAGACTCCTGTACTCAGAGGGTAGAGACCCCAAGCCTGGTGTCACCAGGAGGTTTGCCATACCTCTGAAGTTTAGGGGCTTCCTACTCACCTTGGCACATGACATTCCCTTAGCAGGACACCTGGGCCAAAGCTAGACTTGGGACAGGCTTGTCCCTCACTTTCACTGGCCTCACTTGTCAGAAGACACCAAGGAGTTTTGTCGCTCTTGTACCACCTGTCAAGCCAGTGGTAAGTCAGGTGGTACCACAAAGGTCCCCCTCATACAACTACCGGTGGTGGGGGTTCCCTTTGAGAGGGTTGGGATTGATATCATTGGTCCCATGAACCCTCCAACAGCATCTGGACACATTTATATTCTAGCGGTGGTCGGCCATGCCACTAGGTATCCAGAAGCAATACCCCTTAGAAGCACCACAGCCCGTGTGGTGGCCAGGGCCCTCCTGCACATCTTTTCCAGAATGGGATTCCCTGGGAAGGTCTTAACTGACAAAGGTACCAACTTCATGTCAAGTTATATCACTGCAATGTGGAAGGAGTGTGGAGTGAACTACAAGTTCACCACACCCTATCACACACAATGCAATGGGTTAGTTGAAAGGTTCAACAAAACCCTCAAGGGCATGATCATGGGCCTCCCAGAAAAGCTTAGGCGAAAATGGGATGTCCTGTTGCCCTGCTTTCTCTTTGCCTACATAGGGGTCCCACAGATGGGGGTTGGCTACAGCCATTTTGAACATCTGTTTGGGCATCCAGTTAGGGGTCCCATGTGTTTAGTGAAGGAGGGATGGGAGTTACCTCTCAAACCACCTAAGCAAGACATTGTGGACTATGTACTTGGTCTCTGCTCCAGGATGGCTGAGTACATGAAGAAGGCCAGCAAAAACCTGGAGGCAAGTCAAGAATTACAGAAAGCTTGGCATGACCAAAAGGCTGTTCTGACTGTTTATCAGCCAGGGCAGAAGGTATGGGAGTTGGAGCCTGTGGCCCCAGCAGCTCTCCAAGACATGTGGAGTGGACCCCATACTATAATTGAGCAGAAAGGTGAGGTCACCTATTTGGTGGACCTTGGCACTCCTAGGAGCCCCCACAGGGTGCTCCATGGGAACCGGTTCAAACCTTTTGTAGACAGGGCTTGCTTATGGCAACTGATGAGGGACAGGAGGAAGAGAGTGACCCTCTCCCTGATCTCCTCTCTCAGAACCCTGATGATGAGTCAGTGGATGGTGTAGCTTTGGCCGGCAGCCTCACTGACCAACAGCAGATTGATTGCAGGAAGGTCCTCAATCAATATAGAAACATTCTCTCTGACTCCTAGTCAGACCACCTGGTGTACAGATGAAGTGGACACAGGTGAGAGTCTACCTGTTAAAAATAAGATTTACAGGCAGCCTGACCATGTCAGAGACCGCATCAGGACTGAGGTACAAAAGATGCTAGAGTTGGCAGTTATTGAGCCCTCAGATAGCCCTCGGGCTAGCCCAGTGGTCTTGGTACCAAAACCTCACACCCAGGGTGGTAAAAGAGAGATGAGGTTCTGTGTTGACTACAGGGGACTCAATGCAGTCACTAGGACTGATGCTCATCCAATTCCTAGGGCAGATGAGCTTATTGACACTTTGACCTCAGCCAAGTTCTTGAGCACATTTGACCTCACTGCTGGTTATTGGCAAATCAGACTAGCCGAGGATGCCAAACCAAAAACAGCATTTTCAACCCCTAGTGGGCATTATCAATTTATTGTAATGCCCTTTGGTTTGAAGAATGCACCTGCCACATTCCAAAGGCTGGTGAATAAAGTCCTTACAGGCCTGGAAGCCTATAGTGCAGCATATCTTGATGATATAGCTGTCTTTAGCTCCACCTAGGAGGATCACCTGGTCCACCTGAAGAATGTTTTGGAGGCTCTGCAGAAAGCAGCCCTCACTATCAAGGCTACTAAGTGCCAGATAGGGCAGAGCAAGGTTGTGTACCTGGGCCACCTGGTGGGTGGAGGCCAGGTTCAACCACAACAGAGCAAAATTCAGACCATAATGGACTGGTTTGCTCCAACTACCCAGACTCAGGTCAGAGCTTTTTTTGGGTCTGACTGGGTACTACAGAAGATTTGTAAAATGTTATGGGTCCATAGTGACTCCCTTGAATGATCTTACATCAAAAAGAATGCCCAAGAAGGTTCAGTGGACAGTTAGCTGTCAGAAGGCATTTGATGATCTCAAGCAGGCCATGTGCACTGCTCCCATTCTGCAGAGTCCTGACTACTCCAAGCAATTTATTGTCCAAACAGATGCATCTGAGTTGGGGGTAGGGGCTGTGTTGTCACAACTTAATGCAGAGGGTCAGGATCAACCAGTAGCTTTTATCAGCAGAAGGTTGACCCCCAGAGAGAAACGTTGGTCAGCTATAGAGAGGGAAGCCTTTGCTGTGGTCTGGGCCCTGAAGAAGCTGAGGCCATACCTGTTTGGCACTCACTTCATTGTTCAGACAGACCATAAGCCCCCCCTATGGCTAAAACAGATGAAGGGTGAAAACACCAAACTTTTGAGGTTGTCCTTTTCCATACAGGGGATGGACTATACAGTGGAACATTGACCTGGGAGTAACCATGCCAATGGAGATGGACTCTCCAGATATTTCCACTTAGAAAATGAAGACTCAACTGGGCAAGGTTAGTCTCATCTCCTTACGTTGGGGGGGGGGGTGTGTGTAGGAAAGTAGGATCTGCTTCTTATGGTTACCCCCACTTTTTGCTAAATGTGATACTGTTTTTGACTGCTAATCAGGACCCCAGTCTATCTGCTTTCTCCCTAATCTGTTATGCTATGTACTTAGGTGCACTCCAGATTGGATACTGGGGTACCCTTTCAGCCCCTAGTATATGGTACCCATGTACCCAGGGCATAGGTACCTCAGTGGCCTCCCATGGGCTAAAGCATGTATTATGCCACCCATGAGAGGCCATGCAAAATGGAACTACAGGCCTGCCAATGCAGCCTGTGTTAGTTGGTGCATGCACCACTTACGTAAGATATAGGTTTACTATAACTAAGGGTCACTGCACTTAAAACCTATAAGTCACCCCTCTAGCAAGCCTTTACAATCCTGAGGGCAGGGTGCTTGGTTCTGAGTGAGAGGGTCCCACTGCATGAGCAGGACACCCCTGCAGCCTACGGAGTCCATTCTCCCGGGTTGTCAGTGAGGCAACCATTTACGACATGTAGAGTGGCATTATGCAACCGCGTGATGACCAACTCTAAAATGGCTGAAACTAACCCTATCGTGTTTGGTGTCAAACATGTTGGAATCATACCCCCACACCGGTAACCGGTGTGGGAGGTATGATTCCACCTGATTCCACCCCTCAGAAGCGAGCTTCGTTGGGTCCCTCGTGTTCCCGGTACCAGCCTTCTAGTCCCGGGCAGCACAAAATGGTTGCTGCCGACCGGAGACACATTTCTGCCCTACCGCTGCTGAGCCAAGCTTGAGCAGGGAAATGCAGAACAATAGGCATCCTGTCACAGGGAGGTGTGATCACCTCCTAGACAGGATTTAGTGTATTAGGGCTGGGTGGGTGCGCTTGCCAGCGACCGAAAGGCTGCATGAGGGGCACATTTGGTGTCCCTGTACATAGTCCAGTTCAAACCAGTCCTGGGAGCCGTTGGCCCCTGCTCTGGCGCGAAACTGGACAAAGGACATGGGAGGAACCTCCCCACTGTCTGGACTCTCCCCTGGGAGGGTCCCCTGAATCTGTCCAACCCTCTCCCTGGGGTACAAAAGGGCTTACCTGGCTGTAGGACCTTAGATTCGACGTGGACAAGATTCTGAACCAGAAACCACTCAACTTCTGGACACTCTGGACTTCGCTGGTCTTTGTTTGGGCCCGACTTCGTCTCTCTCTCAGTCTGAAGTATTGTCTGTGCCCGTGCACCATACACAATCCATGCAGGACCTGTGGAGCATCAAGGACAACCAAAGATATCTCCCTTGGAGTGAAGGAGTCACTCCCCTGTATTAGCAGGCACCGTAACACTGCTGTTCGGTCTGATGACCCTGAGGTCTCACGGACTCCGAAGACTTCAGCAACACAGGAGGTGGGTTTCTACATCCCGCAAGGTCCGAGCTGCCCTCTCACCATGTTTGAGGTCAGAATCCCTTGTGGGGGCTGCAATACCCGAACCCCTGTGCACGTGTACATTTGTAGATGTATATGCTTGTTGGCATTTTCCGAACAAGTGCATTGGGCTCCAAGTAGCCCCAACCTCTGGCACCATTTTCTACCAAGAACTCTAGCCTCCTCACACCGAGTGCTCCGTGGGCTGCTGTTTGGTGAAATCGCTTGAGGTCCCCTCGCCACTCCTGTGCCTCCGGCCTGTGGGTCCACTTGAGGGTCAACTTTGCTTTTCTTGGGCTCCCCTGGTTCCTCCAGGCCTGCCCTGACTCCCCTTGCTGTAGTGAGTCTCTGGGACCTTGCTGGTCTGAACCGTAATCATCCTTGACCTTCTGCATGGGTTGCCGTTGCCAAGGCTTGTTGGTACTCCCGCTGGACACTGACCCCTCAGCACTTGAGATCCTTTGTGGGACAGCTCGTATCCAGCTTCTGGTTGTCCTCAACGTCTCCTGGTCCACGTAGCTGCAGAGTCAAGAACTACATCAACCAACCTGTAGCATCTGACATCGGTGGGCATTCGTCTACCGAGCCCCTGGTCACTCCTGAGTGACCCAGACACTGTCCCCTCTGCTTTCAGGTACTCTTCAACAAGAATCCACCTTTGGATTCCAACGGACACTTTTCTTCCTTCCAGCAGCGGCTCTTCTTCGAAGTCCTCCATTGGGTTCGACTGCGGTTTCCGACGCCGCTTCAGACCTATGCACCCAGCTTCCCTAGGATAGGTAACTTGGGTACATGGTATCCATGGGTGGGGTGGCTCTCCAACCTCCTAACTTCCACAGGGTTTCTTTGAAGTCCACTGGGAAGGGTCCTTAAACTCTAAAACTTCAACCACGACTTTCCCTCTGCTTTCAGGTACTCTTCAACAAGAATCCACCTTTGGATTCCAACGGACACTTTTCTTCCTTCCAGCAGCGGCTCTTCTTCGAAGTCCTCCATTGGGTTCGACTGCGGTTTCCGACGCCGCTTCAGACCTATGCACCCAGCTTCCCTAGGATAGGTAACTTGGGTACATGGTATCCATGGGTGGGGTGGCTCTCCAACCTCCTAACTTCCACAGGGTTTCTTTGAAGTCCACTGGGAAGGGTCCTTAAACTCTAAAACTTCAACCACGACTTTCCTATAGAATTGTACGGAGCACTCGGTCATGTTCCCTGTCAGGATTCACCTTCAGGATCCTGAACTGTACTGATGCTCAAAAGGGGTCCACCTCTCGACCGTCCCAAGTCCGGAATATTAAAACACACGCGGACTAGTGAGACACTCAAGCGAGGGAAGGAAAGGGTAGGAACAGCAGGGAGGAGATCTGTGGATGACACAACAAAGAACACCGTCACTATCCTGCTCTATGAAACAACACACAGGAAAATAAAATATCACTGCATCACATGTGTAATGAGAAGTGCTGATCTACCTGTAAAGAAAAAGAAGGAGGTTTCAATACCAGGAGAGGGAAGAGGGCGGTAACAATCTTCCAGCATGAACTACCGGAAAGAAGACAAACAATTATGGGGACGAAAACCTATCGTTGCACAACGTTCAAATACAGTGGTATCCCAGGTGTCGACTTTCTCCCCTACATACCCAATGGTACATGCAGAGTGGCTTGGTAAACAAAGCTGGGTTGTTCTGCTCCCCCTCTGAGTCCCTCTCTCCTAGGAAAATAAACAAGGCGAAACAGCCAACCGTGAAACGTAAAGAAGGCACTAATACATAACTTCCTGTGTATTGTGCCGTTGTAGAACGGACGTAGTATTGTTAGGAAACACACAACTCTATGTCCAGGTTCATTGTCTGTCAATATTCCTGAGGAAACAGCTTTAGAAAATTCCACTCCTCAGTTGAAAAACCATTAGTGATTACTACGATCACTGAGAGGGTTTTTACTGTTAAAGAACCAGCATTGGTAATCCTCACCGGCTAAATGGTTCAGAACAGGTATTCCAGAGCCACCGCAGCAGCTTATCAGAGAAAACACTAACACTCCCCGCATGAGACCCCGAGGGAGGCTAGTCTCGCCAACAGGGAGTATAGAATACAAGCCCTTCAAAGGCTACACACGCCGAGCTCCTCTGCATGAGACGCCGAACACGGCAGTCTCTGCCAACAGCTTATCAGAGAAAACACTAACACTCCCCGCATGAGACCCCGAGGGAGGCTAGTCTCGCCAACAGGGAGTATAGAATACAAGCCCTTCAAAGGCTACACACGCCGAGCTCCTCTGCATGAGACGCCGAACACGGCAGTCTCTGCCAACAGAGGAACAGCGCACAACGGTCCCGGGAAAATCCGGCCAAGGACAACGGGCACCAGGTTGGGGGAAAGTAACCAGAAGTGCCAAAGGCACTCTTACCCCACCACGATCTTCTGAAGTCGCGTCTGCAGCTTGCTATGGATCCGCCAGGATAATCGGCAGCTTCCTCCCTTCCCGACTGCCGCTATATCCGGGCCCGACGAGCGTCGGGGTCACACACGCGGACTAGTGAGACACTCAAGCGAGGGAAGGAAAGGGTAGGAACAGCAGGGAGGGAGATCTGTGGATGACACAACAAAGAACACCGTCACTATCCTGCTCTATGAAACAACACACAGGAAAATAAAATATCACTGCATCACATGTGTAATGAGAAGTGCTGATCTACCTGTAAAGAAAAAGAAGGAGGTTTCAATACCAGGAGAGGGAAGAGGGCGGTAACAATCTTCCAGCATGAACTACCGGAAAGAAGACAAACAATTATGGGGACGAAAACCTATCGTTGCACAACGTTCAAATACAGTGGTATCCCAGGTGTCGACTTTCTCCCCCTACATACCCAATGGTACATGCAGAGTGGCTTGGTAAACAAAGCTGGGTTGTTCTGCTCCCCCTCTGAGTCCCTCTCTCCTAGGAAAATAAACAAGGCGAAACAGCCAACCGTGAAACGTAAAGAAGGCACTAATACATAACTTCCTGTGTATTGTGCCGTTGTAGAACGGACGTAGTATTGTTAGGAAACACACAACTCTATGTCCAGGTTCATTGTCTGTCAATATTCCTGAGGAAACAGCTTTAGAAAATTCCACTCCTCAGTTGAAAAACCATTAGTGATTACTACGATCACTGAGAGGGTTTTACTGTTAAAGAACCAGCATTGGTAATCCTCACCGGCTAAATGGTTCAGAACAGGTATTCCAGAGCCACCGCAGCAGCTTATCAGAGAAAACACTAACACTCCCCGCATGAGACCCCGAGGGAGGCTAGTCTCGCCAACAGGGAGTATAGAATACAAGCCCTTCAAAGGCTACACACGCCGAGCTCCTCTGCATGAGACGCCGAACACGGCAGTCTCTGCCAACAGAGGAACAGCGCACAACGGTCCCGGGAAAATCCGGCCAAGGACAACGGGCACCAGGTTGGGGGAAAGTAACCAGAAGTGCCAAAGGCACTCTTACCCCACCACGATCTTCTGAAGTCGCGTCTGCAGCTTGCTATGGATCCGCCAGGATAATCGGCAGCTTCCTCCCTTCCCGACTGCCGCTATATCCGGGCCCGACGAGCGTCGGGGTCACGTATGACGTGACTCCAGCTTTGCCTGCCGGGACATGTAGTTTTGTTTTGTTTGCAGTTCGGGCCTTCTCTAGTCCGTACAGGCGCTGGCAGGCAGCGTTTACCGGCCTGACGCCTGACAGAACATCCCCCCTCACGAGGGACGCTGACTGCCACCAGGTTTACCCGGACACCTCTTGTGGAACTCCGCCACCAGACGAGCAGCATGTACCGCCTCGGCGGGTTCCCATGACTTTTCTTCCGGACCATACCCCTTCCATGCGATGAGGTACCAAACTTTTCTCCTGACTAGGTTGGAGTCCAACACCCCCTTCACTTCATATTCGGGATCCTGCTGAACCCAAACAGGCACAGGAGGTTTCTTCACCGGGTATTGAGAAGGTTTTAACAAGGAGACGTGGAAAACGGGGTGTATGCGAAAGTGTGCAGGCAGCTGTAGCTTCACCGCCACCGGGTTAACGTGCTTGATCACCCTGTAAGGGCCAATGTATTTAGGGTGGAACACACTGTGTTTTCGGAATTTAATATGTTTCGTAGACAACCACACCCGTTCCCCCTTCTTATAAGTGGGGCCTGGCCTACGATGTTTATCGGCCTGCGTTTTATATCGTGTTTTGGCTAGGAGCAAGTTGTTCCGAGTCCCAAGCAAAGTCGTACGAATATGTGTTAACCTCTGCTGTAGATCTGGGAGCTTGGTGTTGTGGTTAGGTAGAAGTAAAGGGGTGAAACGAGGGTGAAAACCATAAGTGCTAAAGAAAGGTGTGTGTTGTGTAGAGGTGTGTTTGGCGCTGTTGTAAGCTATCTCAGCTAACCACAACCACTCCACCCAGGCTTCTGTATTGCTATTGACGTAACACCTAAGAAACTGTTTCAGTGTCTGATTCAGTCTCTCAGTTTGGCCGTCGGTTTGAGGGTGGAAACTGGTGGAAAGCGAGGAAGCTATCTGTAGTTCGGCACACCAGGTTTTCCAAAAAAGGGCTGTGAATTGGGCCCCTCTGTCAGACACAATCATTTTGGGAAGACCATGAAGTCGGACTATGTTGGTCAAAAACAGTCGGGCCAAGAGCCCAGCTGAGGGTACTCGTTTGCAGGCGATGAAGTGACCCATCTTTGAAAGATAGTCTATGACCACCACTATTGCAGTGCATCCTTGATCTTTGGGTAATCCCACGATAAAATCAACGGAGAACCTTTCCCACGGCGTTTCCGGTGTGGGCAAAGGTTGCAGAAGGCCTTGGGTCTTGCAGTGATCAGATTTCATCTGGGCGCACGTGGTACAGCTGTTTACCCACGAGAAGACATCCGGACGGACTGTCGGCCACCAGAATTGGCGCAATACCTTCTCCAGGGTTTTCGTTCCCCCCACGTGCCGAGCCCAGGGGAGGTCATGACACCATTTGAACACAGTTTTCCGTAACTCCCTGGTAGGGACTAATACTTGTTGGTTCTTCATCGGTATACCTTGGTGCATTCGCCACTCAGGGTGATATTTCATCCACTTCCTCCACGTAAATGTTTGTATGCCTTGTCTGGTTTTCTGTAAGAAGTCATCTGTTTGTATGGTACACAACACTTTGTTGGGTTCGATGATTGCTCTTGCAAGTACCTCGGGGTGATGAGCGGAGTTATCTTGCCTGGTAAGTGCATCCGCTTTTTTATTGTCTTTGCCGGGTCGAAATGTGACAATGAAGTGGTACTCGGCGAAAAACAGCATCCAACGAAGTTGGCGGGGGGTGAGGTGTCGAGCGGCCCGCATGAACTGGAGGTTACGGTGGTCCGTATAAACCGTTACCTGATGTGTGGCACCCAAAAGCCAGTGTCTCCACTCCAAAAAGGCATCTCTTATGGCCAACAGCTCCTTCTCCGCGATGGTGTAGTTCTGTTCCGCCGGATTGAGTTTCCGTGACATGAATGCTATGGGGTGAAGATATCCTGTGGTTTCGTGCCTTTGTGACAACACTGCCCCTATTGCGACATCAGAAGCATCCGCCTCGACGATGAACGGTAAGTCAGGGTTGGCATGCGTGAGTACCGGAGCTGATGTGAAGGCCTTCTTGAGTTGCTCAAACGCGATCTGGGCTGTGGCTGACCAAAGAAAGGGGGTTTGTTTCCTCGTCAGTTTAGTCAAGGGGGTCACCATGTCGGAGAACTGCCGGATAAACCGCCTGTAAAAATTGGCAAAGCCCAGAAAGCTTTGTATGTCTTTTACGTTCTGAGGGCGAGGCCATTCTGTGATTGCTTTGACCTTTCTCTCTGCCATAACTTGTCCGGATGGGGTGAGTATGACCCCTAAGAACTCCACGGTAGTTACGTGAAACTCACACTTCGTTATCTTGCAAAACAACCGATGCTCTCTTAGCGCCCGCAACACACAGCATACATGTTCTATGTGTTCTTCTTCGTTGGAGGAGAATACAAGGATGTCATCTATGTATACCACAACAAAGTGGTCCAGGAATTCTCTGAGGACATCATTGAGGAAGTATTGAAACGCTGCAGGGGCGTTACACAGCCCAAACGGCATAACGAGGTATTCGAATAGCCCATACCTCGTTTTGAATGCCGTCTTCCATTCATCGCCCTCTTGCATCCGGACCAAATGGTATGCCCCTCCGAGATCCAACTTGGTGTAGATCACTGCGGTCCTGACTTGTTCCAAAAGAACCGGGATCAGCGGTAGAGGATACTGGTTCTTGACAGTGATTGCGTTCAGGGCTCTAAAGTCGATACAACACCGTAACTCTCCATTAGCCTTTGGTATAAAAAAGAGGGGAGATGCAGCAGGTGACCTGGAAGGGCGAATGAACCCTAGCGCCAGATACTTGTCCAGATACTCACGGAGGTGTAGATTTTCGGGCGTGGTAAGAGCGTATATTCTGCCACATGGAACCACTGCTCCCGGAACCAACTCTATGCGGCAATCATAGTCCCTGTGTGGAGGGAGCTCCTCAGCTTTGGTGTCGCTGAACACTTCTGTGTATTCGCTGTAGCATAACGGTAAGGTCACGTTCTTTTCTGCTGCCGTTGCTATGTGATGCTGCAAAGCCAACGCTTGAGACGGACAGGTGCCGGGCTGAATGCAATGATCCTGGCAAAAGGGGGACCTCATGTGCATGACTTTGTTGGACCAGTTTATGGTGGGTTCGTGCTTCTGTAACCACGGGAGCCCCAAAATCACTCCATACTGAGGGGCTTGTATGATATGGAAAGCCAGCCATTCTAGATGATCTCCATCAAAGGTTAGTTCGTACTCGGGGGTGACATAGCTGATCGGCCCCGACTCCAATTCTTTACCGTCCACCGCATACACTAGTTCAGGGGTTTGTTTGCGGATGAGTTGAACCCCCAGCCTTTTGGCTTCCTCTCTATCCATGAAACACCCTGTAGCTCCGGAATCCACCATTGCCTTTAACTGCTTTTGTTCATGGTTGATCCTTATGTCTAAGGGAATAAAGAAATGCGCTGATTCAACGAACGCGTATCGGTTTACCAAAGGGATCATGTATCCGCTTGATGGGTCCCCTTCTTGTCCCCTCAAGCGCTGGAGTTTTCCTCCCTTTTGTCTGCGGTTACTGTGGCCACTTGTCCTGGACGGGAGCGCCCATATTTCGGCTTGATAGGACAATCACGTAAATAGTGGCCTTTTTTCCCGCAGTAAAGGCAGAGGCCTTGTTTGCGTCTGTGATCCCTTTCACTGAGGGTTAGCGACGCCCTGACTGCCCCGATCTCCATGGGTTCAGGTTTGGTACTTCCGGTTTCTGCAGCCCGTGAGCGGTCAAGCTGAGGGGAAAACCGGTCTTTCCGTTTATGTTCTCCTTTTCTTTCCCTCATTCTGTGGTCCAATCGTAGGGTCAATTCTATGAGGGCTGCACAAGTCTTTGGCTGCGGGTCTATTTGGGCCAAGACATCTTTCATCTCATCTCTGAGCCCTTGATAGAGAATGGCGGCTTGTTTAGATTCAGGACAGTCTGTTTCTGCCACAAGCCTGCGGAAGTTGTTCAAATAGCTAAGAATATCCGAGCTGCCTTGTCGGAGGTCCAACAAGTCTCGGTCCGCCGAGAAAGTCTCAGCCCTTCGGTCGAACGTTTTCTCGAACTCCTCCCTGAATGACTCCCATTCGTAGAGTAAAGGGTCATCTCGTCTAACTATGGGGACGGACCATTGTGCTGCCTCACCGGCTAAATAGGAGATTAGAAAAGCCACCCTTGCCTGATTGGTTGAGAACATTTTAGGTTTGCAGGTAAAGTGAAGCAGGACCTGAGTCATAAAAACTTGTACTTTATTGATATCCCCATAAAACCTTTCAGGGGGGGCTAACGGTATTTGTGATGGCATTTCGACCACTACCTGTGGAGGTGTTGGGTGTAGTGTCCCTCCTATGTCAAAAGGGTTCCTCTGCATCCTTTCAACCTTCGCCTGCAAAGAGGCCGTCTCAGCACATGAGGCAGCGAGCTCAGTTTGGACCAACACTAATGCAGCCATGACGTCATCCAAGGTAGCCATCTTTTGACACCAGTACAGTCAGGAGGGTTAACAATTCGCAGGGCCGATTATTCTGTCAGGATTCACCTTCAGGATCCTCGGAACTGTACTGATGCTCAAAAGGGGTCCACCTCTCGACCGTCCCAAGTCCGGAATATTAAAACACACGCTGACTAGTGAGACACTCAAGCGAGGGAAGGAAAGGGTAGGAACAGCAGGGAGGGAGATCTGTGGATGACACAACAAAGAACACCGTCACTATCCTGCTCTATGAAAGAACACACAGGAAAATAAAATATCACTGCATCACATGTGTAATGAGAAGTGCTGATCTACCTGTAAAGAAAAAGAAGGAGGTTTCAATACCAGGAGAGGGAAGAGGGCGGTAACAATCTTCCAGCATGAACTACCGGAAAGAAGACAAACAATTATGGGGACGAAAACCTATCGTTGCACAACGTTCAAATACAGTGGTATCCCATGTGTCGACATTCTCCCCCTACATACCCAATGGTACATGCAGAGTGGCTTGGTAAACAAAGCTGGGTTGTTCTGCTCCCCCTGAGTCCCTCTCTCCTAGGAAAATAAACAAGGCGAAACAGCCAACCGTGAAACGTAAAGAAGGCACTAATACATAACTTCCTGTGTATAGTGCCGTTGTAGAATGGACGTAGTATTGTTAGGAAACACACAACTTTATGTCCAGGTTCATTGTCTGTCAATATTCCTGAGAAAACAGCTTTAGAAAATTCCACTCCTCAGTTGAAGTAACCATTAGTGATTACTACGATCACTGAGAGGGTTTTTACTGTTAAAGAACCAGCATTGGTAATCCTCACCGGCTAAATGGTTCAGAACAGGTATTCCAGAGCCAACGCAACAGCTTATCAGAGAAAACACTAACACTCCCCGCATGAGACCCCGAGGGAGGCTAGTCTCGCCAACAGGGAGTATAGAATACAAGCCCTTCAAAGGCTACGCATGCCGAGCTCCTCTGCATGAGACGCTGAACGCGGCAGTCTCTGCCAACAGAGGAACAGCGCACAACGGTGCCGGGAAAATCCGGCCAAGGACAACGGGCACCAGGTTGGGGGAAAGTAACCAGAAGTGCCAAAGGCACTCTTACCCCACCACGATCTTCTGAAGTCGCGTCTGCAGCTTGCTATGGATCCACCAGGATAATCAGCAGCTTCCTCCCTTCCCGAATGCCGCTATATCCGGGCCCGACGAGCGTCGGGGTCACGTGTGACGTGACTCCAGCTTTGCCTGCCGGGATATGTAGTTTTGTTTTGTTTGCAGTTCGGGCCTTCTCTAGTCCGTACAGGCGCTGGCAGGCAGCGTTTACCGGCCTGACGCCTGACATTCCCACACCGCACCTGTCCTCCATGGGGTCCCTACTTACTCACCTTGGGTGGTTCCTTGGGGTCCCAGCGATTCTACAACCTCTTGACACAGTCTTGACTCAAGTCGTGGTTCTTATACCACTATTTTAGTATATGGTTCCCCCCTGGGGCCCACTGTGTATTAGTGCTATTTACTGTCATTTCTGTGCTTAAGAATTGTGTGCTTTGTGATTATCTCCATGTAGGAGATACTGTGTCTTACTAGAGAGTGCTTTATTAATAAATACATATTTTTATAACTACTGTGTGGTTCTCCTATCATTTAACCAATACTATAAGGTTACATTCTGGTAAAACAAGCTGCTTAACATTCCTTCAAGACTAAGCCTGAAGGCTGCTCTCCACAGCTACCACTTGGATAGCTTTCTAAGGTTATCTTTGACCTCCTAAATCACCATATGGGTTGTTTGGACTGGTGCAAGGTGCCCACTTTAATTAGTGGACAGCATATACCAGGCCAACTTCTCACATGGAGGGAGAGAAGTCCAGTGGAAGATCCTGGCAATTGGATCTACGAAGCAAGGTGTTAGTAGACTGCTTCTGCACCGATTGGGTCATAACCAGTGTGCATAGGGAAGTCGACGATCCTTTACACCAGGTGAGACTGCCGTAAAGATTTCTGCCAAACCGATCGGGTGTAGCCTGTGTGCGAAATGGAGTCAGCTCCCCTGTATGCCAAGTGAGACTACTGTGAAGATTGCTGCCATGACAATTGGGCCATAGCTCGTGTTTGGAGTGAAGTCAGCGACCTCGTATGCCAAGTGGGGCCGCTGTGAAGAATGCTGCAGTGCTGATCGGGCAGTAGCTCATGTGTGTAGTACAGGCCATGAGCCCGTATAACAGGTGGGGCCATCGGAAAAAGGCAAGGATTGCGGTCTGGTGAAAACCTTGGTCAAGAGGCTGCTGTGGTAACCTGTGCTGGCCTAAGCCCCAACAGAGGATCTGCACCAGGAGCATCAAATAATCCCCCCCCCACCTGTGGAAATGATCGAAGGAAATTTACTGCCATTGGAGGATACCGAGCTGCTGTCCATGCAGGACCTAGTGTGATGAACTCAAGGACACCTGACCACTGTCCCTGCAGGGCTGCGTGTGCGATTCTCACAGGAGGCAGCTGCTGCAGCCCCCTGCGCCCGCCAGCAGGGCAATGTCAGAGACTCCAGTCATGCAGGTTCTGTTGGTACTCGTAAGACCGATTGATGGGCTGGAAGGACCCAGGGGAACTTGCCTGCCATATAATGCTTCTTGATGATACTCTTTTAACTTTAATTGGAGTTGGAGCTGGACTCCTGAGACTCAGACTACTAGTAGGCCTTAACTTGAATGTCGCCTATAGTGAATGGGCTATAACCACTACACCAAGTGAGAGGTGAGTGAGACTCTGGAACCTGCCTATTGAAGCACTACAGTCCTGACGTTGGGGGACTATGCATATTGTTTGGGAGTGCTGTATTTTACTTTATGTTGGCATATGAATACTCCTTTTTTCATAATTCATAAAAGTAAGTAGTTGACTGGACAATCACTTATTGCTACTATTGAACGTATTTTGAGTTGTGACCCTGTGTTCACCCACCTATGTCTACATCTCCCCGAGAAGCCTTTAACTGCTCGACCTGTTCCACCACTGAGAGTCAAGTGTTGAAGGTAAACTTGGCCCAGTTGATCAGAATCTATAGTAGGATGGGCCCTGGGACATCAGGAAAGAAAAGACCGCAACTCCCACGGTTTGGCCGAGTAGCTCCTGCTTGTCCTGTGGCCCTCTGAACTAGGTTCTGCCAACCCCACCATTCCCCAGCTCTGTGACAAGTTGGGAAGGGGGGGTGACAGGTGATTGGCATGTAGCCACAGGCACTGCATGGCTTTAACCCTGCAGGGCCCATGTCTACCTTTAGATGTGAAGCTGTAGCATTTCCCAAATGGGGGAGGCAGAGAAGCATGCAGGGCATCAAGGGCAGGGATGGGATTTCTCCAGCTGTGGTAATTGCTCTCTGCAGGCAGCTTTGCCAACCATCAGGCAGAGACGGTTGCCAGATCCGCAGTAGACCAGCATTTTGTTAATACCAAGAGTGATTAATAGATTATTATTCACATTGACATAATAAAAACAAACGGGACAGAAAACAATAGCGGTAGCCACTCAGTCCACTGGGTACTAGGCTATCTTTGTTTTTTTTGGCAATGTGTTCCTTGAGGGTAAGTTTGGTGTCCAGGGTAAATCCAAGTGACTTGGCATTCAGTGAGATTTGGGGTATGAATCCATTAAGGTTCATGTCGTTGAGCCAGGTTTGCACTGTATCTTATTTGTTGTTCGTAGCAAGTAACAGAAATTCTGTTTTGGTTGGGTTGAGCTTCAGGCCTGTGCTAGATATCCAGGTCTGGATGATGTGCAAGCAGTGTTGGGTGTGTGATGCACAGGAGTTGTGTATCATCAGCGTATTGGTGAGTCTTGATGCTGTTATCTGTTAGAAAAGTACCTACCGGCTACATGTAAAGTTTGAAGATGACAGGAGGCAGTATGGAACACTGTGGGACTCCAAACATGAGAAGGATCTTTTGTGGCCTGGTAGTGCCCATGTGAACACACTGGTGTTGGTTGGTGTTGGTATAAAACTTGTGGACCCACGTTGGGTCTCCTGCCGTAGTTCATTGACTCTGGACAGAGTTTGTGAACTATGAAACCCACAAAAGCATGTTGGGTCTCATTCTATAGTTCATGGACTTAATACAGAGTTGAAGGATTACACTTGACATTTGGGTGTATCATAAGTTTGCTGACTTGTTTTCAAATCTGCGCGTTATCTACACTTTTGGTGGCCATTTAAAATATACAAAATGCATTGTTTCATCATAAAATTGTTGGTTTAAAAGTGGGCTGGGATCAAATTGTGCTTAGTGGGTGCATGCCAAGTGAACTCAAACTGTTTAAAAATGCTCTGAGTACATGGAATCAAACTCAAGTTTGCAATCATGGTACACCTAGCAATGGGGGCACTAAAGTCCACTGACTTGTAGCAGAGTCTGGGAATTTTTGGCAAGTGTAAGAGCATTATGAGGTTTTAATTGGCTGAACCTTTGTCTATTCTTCCACCATATCAAATAGTGCATTTTCCATAGCAATAGGAGGCACATCTGCCATTTTGTGAATGCAGAACACTGAACCATCCCCAAATACAGTCACTGCTTCTGTGATGAATGGGCTATGGCTGACACAGCTGGTAAGGAGCTTCTTGGAAAATGATTTGCAGTTCAGGAAGAGGAAGGTATCTACACTGGGGAGCCAATGGCTATAGAAACGACATTAAAGACCTCCATTATTTGAGAGTTTTTCACACATCCTTCTCTGCCAGGGCTTAGAGAGATATCAAAATGTTCTGGTAAATGCACTGCGGGAAGCTGAAGAAAATAATCCCCACTTCAGCATCTTTGCACTAAATGGTATGGAGTGCAAAAGTAATATCTGATGCTGAGATAATCATCCCAGGATTGGGAATGAGGAAATGGAAGAGCACTACAAAAAGTCAATCAATAAGAAGATCAGAAATTGTTAAAAGTTTATAAGTGGCCATTTGGCACCACAATTGCACCCACAATACAGTAAAAACACACAAACTAAAATAAAAAACAAAATCTAAAAATGTGTTTCTTTTGATAACCATCCAAAAAACTCAGTAAAAGAGCTTGTCTAAATTAACTCTTCAGTCCTGCAAGGACACCCGCAGTAGGTTGGATGTAGGACCTGCATCCAACCCTTGCTGTTCAAGGTCTAAGTCTGTGCGCATTAGGGGCTGGTTACCCATAGTTGGCCCCCTTGTGGTCACTGCACACAGCATAAGCATTGCATTTGATGTGCTAGTTATGGTTTGCATATCTATCTATCTATCTATCTATCTATCTATCTATCTATCTATCTATCTATCTATCTATCTATCTATCTATGTGTCTGTCTGTTTATCGCAGTACCCATGCGCCCCAGTAGTGACAGAAGTAACAAGGTGGATGGTAACTTTTATTAGTAAAGGGGAGTATCGCCAGAATTGACCAGATGGACTTAAAGAAATTAGAAGTGTTCTAAAGGGGAGGGAGTGTGTCACGATTTGAAGGCGAATGCCGGGAATGCCAGATCTAGCCTTTTCTATTTGTAAAATGATTTTAGTTTGCAAAGACCATATGGCCTCCAAGAAATGAGAATCTTTGTGAGGTATGTAAGGTATGTGGATGTACTGCGGTGCACTTTATAACTGTTCCAACGTACCGTTATGCAAAAAGTTATTGTTTCCCATGAAACACTTCATGCATCCTAATTAAAATTAATATAGCCAAAATGTAAATCTGTATAGTGAATGGGGGCAACCTCATAACGAAAATCTGAATTCTATACATATTCTTAAAGTTGTAAGGAAGCATATACCTCACAATGCAGCTAATTATTGTGTCAACTTCTCCTGATGAAATAAATTTCATGCAATTAAAGATATAAAAGTGGTTGCAATATTATTTGATACCTAATTCCCCATGAGTAAGGTTGACTCTGCCCAGTCAGGTATGTAAAAAAGAGATTTGTAACACAGTTAGTGATACAGTGCAGTATCGCATAAACTAAGCACTGCATGTTCGAATTTAAGAGACAGTATCTGCATTGGTTTTAGGCTGACTGGAGTCTTAAATAGTCTTAAATAGTTTAAGTGCTGGCGCAGCGCTATTTTACCACCAAGAACGATAAAGGCACGTGCCTCTTTTGGCTGGAAATGTATCAGCATTTGTAGACATATCAATAGTATACCGGACATAACACAAAAGCACCCACTGCCTGCCCTTAAAAAATGTTTTTAAAGACAGTCACAAAGTGGAAGGGATCCCCTGGGGACCCCTTCCAAATTGCGACTGCATTACCAACCTCTTGAAGAGGGTGGTAATTTGCGAGTGTTTTGCGACCGCAATTGCAGTCACAAAACATTCATACATCGATTTGCAGACGCAATTAGGAAGGGAACGCCCCTTCCTAATTGCGACTCGCAATTCCTAAATAGCGAGTCGCAAATAAATTGTGACTCGCTATTTAGGAATTGTACATGGCCCTGGGCCATTTTGCATGCTCAAACGGGTCGCAAAACTGTTTGCGCATGCAATTTAGGGTCGTACATCTGGCCCTTGGTGCCTGCTGCCAGTGTCCTGGGTCACATGACTGTCAACAGCTTAGCTATTGGGCTTTGTGATTCCTCCCACACAGTAAGACAAAGGGGGACTAAATGTTGGCAGGATGTGCCATCCTGCCAAGATGGTTGGGGGCGGAGCTATTCCCTGTGCCATTTACATTTCAAAAGGCTGCCTCCAGCACACACATAAAGGAACCTGGCGCACGTCTTTTGTCACCCCAGACTTCTTGGAGCCTGGCAGGGAAGGGAAGGCACCTTCCAGGTCGCTGTTGTGGGGGATAGGCTAGAAGATTCCCACCACGTAAAGGCTGGCACCAGGTGTAAATAGTAGACATCATGAATAACTCTTCAGTACACTCTTGGACCTTTGGATAATTACAGAAGAAGAATTGCCTTGTTGTCCAGAGGACTCTCCTGCTGCTGTCAGAGGACTGACCTGC
The DNA here is from genome assembly GCA_963921515.1 of Calotriton arnoldi. Classification (NCBI taxonomy): domain Eukaryota; kingdom Metazoa; phylum Chordata; class Amphibia; order Caudata; family Salamandridae; genus Calotriton; species Calotriton arnoldi. The sequence continues at coordinate 458,618 of CAWUFW010007621.1, read as the reverse complement.
TGCTTGAGGCCTGCCTTGTTCTCCAGAGGATCGCCATGCTGCTACCAGAGGACTGCCTTGCTGCTTGAGGCCTGCCCTGTTCCCCAGAGGACTTTCCTGCTGCTTGAGGCCTGCCCTACTCTCTGAGAAGGGAGACTGGACCAGCTAATTTGAGTGACTGCAAGGGTCAGTTGGGTGACCTACTGTTCTGAGCTGCAGGGACACAACAAGCTCCAGAGGCCTCCCTGCAACTGCCCAGCTGACCTGCTGCAATTGGACCCACCTGCACCTGCAACTGGACCTGCCTGAGCCCTGCTGGCCTCTACTAAAGTGAGTCCATGATCCTCAAGATGTGCTTCCCCAGGTTTTGGCACCTTGGCTGTTATTAGAGTGCTTTCCTCTACAAGGAAATGTGCACTCCTGAAGTTCTGGGATCCTTACGGCCTCCTCCACTGCGAACTGGACTCTTTGCGCCGGACTGTGAGAAGGTAACTTTTTCAACGGGACTAACCTGGTCCCTGTATCCTGCTCGCACTCCATCACAATCAGCCTGAACTTGTGACTTTCCCCAGTCTAGCACGACCCGATGACCGCAAGTGGCGCTTTGTGCTTTTAGGCACTAAATCTGCCTAAAACCTTGGAATTGCATATCTCAGGTTCTACTGATTGGATTTTTGTCATTCTCATATTAATTTACTTATTAAAATATATCCTATTTTTCTAACTTGGTTTGAATTTTTTCTTGTGTTGTGTTTGCCCTTTATTACTGTTTGTGTGCTGCATAAATACTTAGCACATTGCCTCTAAGTTAAGCCTGACTGCTTTTGTCTCAAGCTACCAGAGGGTTAACCACAGGTTAATTTAGTGACTTTTGTGGTTCACCCTGACAAGGATTGAGGTTGTTGCTAGAGTAGGATTTTTGCCCCTCCCCCCACCATTAGCCCAGTTTCTTACGCTCAGTCAAATATGTTTTGAGATCTCGCCCACAATATCAGTATATCCCATATTCTTCCTTGCTGCTTCCAAACACTGAGTTGTTTCACTTAAGACAAGGGGAAAGGCTGTTCGGGAGATGGATGCTCGGTCTTCCAGTAAAATGCATGCTATAATCACTGAAACAGAGGAGGAAAATATCGTCTGCAGTTCTGTGACTCCCCAGCCTACACACATTGCTCATGATTTACCCTGGCTACTGCTGCTTCAAAGAAATAAAATCCATGTCGCAGTACAATATATTTGCATGAACAATTACGGCATGGGCTGGAAGTGCTGCAGGGAAAGGATGACCAGTCCTTGTGATTAAGGACATTGAAGCACAAATATTCACCGGGTGAGGGTGCAGGGCAGACAGTACACCGCTCTGCTTCTCGTGTTGTACCTCATATCATGCAATGTCTGGGGTATAGGGGCATAATGCAGGCCCCTACATACTCTGAGTGCGGGGGAGGGGGCAACTGTTGAGGGGGCCCCAATTCAGCCAAGGACCATGAATATTTGTGAGATACAGGAGTTTTAGGGCCCCTCATCACACTCTGCAGGGGAGGGCCGCCATTTTGCCTCATGCCACTGGTACACTAAAGCCAAAAGAGGCCTGCTGGCGCAAAACGTGCCTTTCACAGCACATGTGTTTGTGCTGCCCCCTCGCTTTGTATCTCGGTGTCTAGCCAATGCATCACCACAGAGCAGTACAAAGAGTGGCTGGCTGAAGCAGGGCCGAGGCAGACATTTCAAAAAGAGAACTCAGCATTACTCTGCCGACATTTTGCACCGTTTGTCCTTGGGGCTCGATGTAACTTATGCCTGTGCGACCTTCCTTCTTGAAAGATTTGTGCAGCTGTAGCTTTGCTCTTCCTGCTCTTCCATGTCTTCAGTCTCCCTCATGCAAAGAATGTGTCCCCGGCTCAGTGCTAAGTATTAGTGCTAGGCAAGTATGCAGTTCAAAAACGCGACAAAGCAACAAAATCCAAAAATAGAACTGCTCAACACAACCACTCAACAGGCAGGGACAACAGTCCAGAAAAACTCGAGCAACGATCATTACTGTGATGAACACCTAGAAGGAAATTAAACGGGTATTATATTAGCCTCTTAAAAAACACCATGTGCTCAGTTCCGGCACTTGTGGGTACTTACTTTCACTAGCCAAGAACGTGTATCCTTCCAAAGACTGAACAAATGCATGTATTTACTTCACTCGTGTATAATTTCGCTACAAAAGAATGAGCACCGCTGCATACTTAAACATAGTGCCATTATCGGCAACTACTCCCACCCCCCGTCTGAGCATGCAAGAATGAATAAATACACAAGACAACTTTGTAGTGGGAAAATATTGCTGCAGGTTTATTCCATACAGGAGTATGCAATATGTGGGTTATCTTACGGGCGATCCAAGGGCGGGGCAGCTGTACCAACCTATGCTGCCCCCGCCCGCCTGGTGAGCCAGCACTGTGGGGCACCCCGTCAGTGCTACCTTTGATGATCCTCTTCCGGATCACGTGACACGTTGGTCTGTTCTACTCACGCCCTTTTCAGGGCGGAGCGTAGCAGGGCAAACCCCCGGTTGGTCAGGCCCCCAACCGCCCGAAGGACTAACGGGGCGCCGTTGCGGTTTTCCAGGAACCTGCCCTGAGGCTCCTGGTCTTTGGCTCTGGCACCCCTACTGTGCCGCGCAGAGGTACCCTTACTGTACCGGTCTGCCGCAGAGGTACCCTTACTGTACCAGTCTGCTTCCAGATCGCCTTGTAACTCCGCCTGCAACACAAAAGGAAAACATTAAAACATTCAGAGTACCCTGTCCACCAGCCAGGGCGCCGGGTAAGAGGAAGGGTGGGAGACGGCGTGGCTGGTGAACAGAGACCGCCAGGACGGGCAGGGGAGGCATATATGCCCTCCCCCCACCTGTCGCACCGGAAGGACGTCACAGGGCGACCTAGCTAGAGGGCTCCGCAGAACCCTTCCAGAGACTAGAGCGGGTGGGTGGTGCCAAAATGGCACTAAAGGGCCGCCCTGCTGAGGTGGCCCCCTGCGGGGGCCGCGGACAGCCGCATAGTGCCATTATCGGCAACTACTCCCACCCCCCGTCTGAGCATGCAAGAATGAATAAATACACAAGACAACTTTGTAGTGGGAAAATATTGCTGCAGGTTTATTCCATACAGGAGTATGCAATATGTGGGTTATCTTACGGGCGATCCAAGGGCGGGGCAGCTGTACCAACCTATGCTGCCCCCGCCCGCCTGGTGAGCCAGCACTGTGGGGCACCCCGTCAGTGCTACCTTTGATGATCCTCTTCCGGATCACGTGACACGTTGGTCTGTTCTACTCACGCCCTTTTCAGGGCGGAGCGTAGCAGGGCAAACCCCCGGCTGGTCAGGCCCCCAACCGCCCGAAGGACGAAGGGGCGCCGTCGCGGTTTTCCAGGAACCTGCCCTGAGGCTCCTGGTCTTTTGCTCTGGCACCCCTACTGTGCCGCGCAGAGGTACCCTTACTGTACCGGTCTGCCGCAGAGGTACCCTTACTGTACCAGTCTGCTTCCAGATCGCCCTGTAACTCCGCCACAGCTCTGGAGGCGGCTCCCGTTGCCGCGAGAGCCCCCCACCAAAACAGCTCATTTCCGACCTGCAACCTGCTTTCTAAGGCTTCGTGCATGTCCAGTGGAAAGTATCCATGCCCACCTGTTACAATTGCACCCCAAGTTAGTCAACCTAACCTAGGCGTACGCCTGGATGGCATGGTGGCAATGGACCCCATCTTTAGCAAAGTAGCCTTTAACATTAGCCTGGATCATCTAGTCTCTGGTCCAGGACTTACGCCATGAACTGTTCACTCTTACAGGGATGTTCAACGGCCTCCTCTGACTTAGCTCTGTGCCACCTCTGCGGGGGATCATCTTGGAACACCAGAGTTACATTGACCCATGTAGTTGCTGATCTCACCAAACAGCTCATTTCTCACCAAACAGCTCATTTCCAGGGCTCCTGCAAATCTAAAGGAAAGGGATCCCTCCTTACTGGTGATAGATGAGCCCCATCAATATCACTATAGACCTTGACGTAAGCCTGGATCAGCTAGTATCTGATGAAACCAAAGGCCCTTCTGGCCTGTGAACCTGTGCCAAGAACTAATCCCCCTCCTGCGGGAACGTTCCACTGCCTCACATGACCCAGCCCCGTGCCAACTCTGGGGGGGCCGCTTTCAGACACCATGGCTCACATTGCCCCATCTATTTGCTGATCTCACCTAGCTGCCGTCCTACTAGCACCGTGTGTGCCTGAACACCTGTGTCCCCATCTATGGGACAGCAGCCCACTGGTTAGGTAACCGCTCCCAACCCTGCCTGCCTACTTTGGCTATTCGGGCGAGGAGAATTGTGCTTCGTTTGCACCGTCCCTCTGCTTTCTAAATCATGACGCATGGGCATGGTCATAACTAGAAGTGTGTGCCAATGATCAAGGGTGCCCTCCTGCCCTTGCCATGCATCCCTTATTCCTTGTGGAAATGTCGCCAGCTCAACTCCCTCTGGTGAAACCCCCTAGGCATCCCAGCTAAGAGAATCTGTCCGATTTCATACAGTGCGCACTGTTTGCGATATGGTGCCTAACTATGAGAATTGACTACATCCTACTTTACCCCCCCTCCTAGAATATTCCCGAATGGGGGGGGCAGAGGCGTTCACACTGCCCACCCTTGGGCAACCCCAGCGGTGGAAAATTACCTACTCAGTTAAATTTTAATTTTTGTTGATCACTGGACGTGCCAAATGTTCTTTTAAATAGTAGCCTTTTGTGATTGACACCTTGTTTCCCCATTTCTTGGGACGGCAGCACACTATGTTGGCTGGCAGCGTCACCACCCCGCGAGGCTACTATAGCTCCACGGGCGGGCCTTTGAGCTTAACTGCCGGAACATGTCACCTATCCTTGGTTCTGGAGTGCACTTCGCCCCGTTTGACCAGACGGTTGCACAAACCCCTTTGATTGCTAAACCCTGGAGAACACCTTAATGGTGTCAAATCTGGGTTGAAATAATATATGTCTAGTGCCCACTGTTGGGGACACCTCACCCTTTCGTGCAATTACAACTTACGCAGCGCACCCCGCTTGCTTAACTGCCGTCGGATCTCAGGTGCACACTACCTGCTGTCCATCCCCGACCCTGGATGCTTTAAACCTGCCAAAGTGTCGGAAACCAAGGTTCCCAGTTCCCTGTTTAGCTGCTGTACACCTACGGTGGATCCGCTAGGAGACACCACAAACCGCATTGGTCATGTGAACCTTAAGTACATAATCTTCACGTAGGCGTACCTCTAAATGAGACAGGCTCCACACAGCTGTGAGGCCAGGGACACACATATATTAAAACTAATTGCTGGGTTATTTCACTTGGCACCCTACTGGTTGGTGATGCGGCACCTCCTACCCAGCATAAGCTGACCGTCTAGCGTTGCCGCCACACCACCCGAGTCCCTGGAATCACCCTCCATCCCCCTGTGCAATAGTCATATTGCTAAGTGGGCAATCAATTCAACATCCCTCCTTTCCTGCCGGACTGTAGGCTGTTCAGTTTGATCTGTGGTGGCTGCACCCAGACCACCCAGGCAGCTTTATTGCTGATAATGTGACCAGTTGACCTTGGGGGAATCTCACGCTTGCAACTTGTAACTACAGCGATTGTTTAATTGAAATGATACTGTGTGTCTGCATGAACTATGCGCAGGTAATTGGACTCCCACATGTGCAGTTGTTGTGAGCAGCAAAGTGGATGACCAGGAGTGGTGGGAGACCTCCCCCTACCAGTCTCTGCTGTAGTTTTCCCTTAAACAGAACGGCCCGCTGTAGCTCAGCGGACCGGTGAAATTGTATCCCAAACCTTCCTATGGGTAGTTCACATGGTGAACATTGGGGATACTTTTACTACCACTGGTGGGGGGGGGGGAACAGGTGAAGTGCTAGGCCTGCTGCCAGCATCTCCCCTGCTCTGTCATGGTTTCCTAAGCACCAGTCCTGTACCCTCCTAGCCCGCCCTAGGATTTAACAGGGTTGACCCCCCCAACCTGGGATGCGATGGCCTGGGGGCCACTGGACCAGTATGTGAGTACTGTCGGGGACCTAAAGCTATCATCTATCTCAAGCAAGGAATGGCCACCTGCAGCGCTCAATTGCTTCCCGATAGAATGATCTTCACCTGCAGTTCGCATGGCTCAATATCACTTGATGTCCTGTCTGGGTCCAACCCAACACTCAAAGAAGTGCTTGCTTCCTGGTGAGGTGATGCAGCCTGACATGCTATGCTAAGAGCAGAGTGCACCTGCTCTGTAACCCCTTGGCTGCTTGTCTGGCCTTCCTTTATGCTCAGGGATACCTAAGGCAATACTTCAATTCCGACTGGTGTGACTGTGCAAGAAGTGTAGTGAGCCTTCGCCTGCATGAGTCGCCCAACAGACAAGTTGGCCCTGACTAACCTTGTGTTCTGGTGCCGGATTTGGGAAGGCGTTTCACATGTCCTATCCACTATTGGGCTGTTGTGGTGCTGCAAGGTGGGGATGCTAACCTGCCCCAAACTCTGCGGCACCACAGCTTGCGCAAGCTAGCGAGATACTAGAACATTTTGACGTTAAGTAAATGTGACACATTGGACTTGTCCCTCAAACTAAGTCAGGCACCTCTAGGTGAGGTCTGGCTCTCCCAAACTTCTACTAATCTGTACCAGGAGGCAGACAGTCCGTGGGAACAGGGGGCGAACAAAGCGCAAAGGAAGCCATGGTTATGTTTCAAGGATGCTACTCCAACCGGATGCATCCCAAGTACTGGAAGCAAAACCGAACATAAGAAACAATAATTAACAGTACCACCAATTAACTACCGCACTCAGCACGCTGCACAATTGTTCTCCCTAGCTGAGATCCCCAAGACATTGCCCAGTGACCCATCCGCGTGTCTGTGGTCAACATCGACCCCCGCTACCCATTCCGAGGGAGGGTGCCATGCACACCAGAAAGGCCCTTACATGAAACGGATGATGGTGTAGCATCCAAGCATCCCTCGCTCTGCGAGCCAACGTAACTGTCCATGATACATTGGCAGCTGTTTGCAGCTCATTCCAACGAATTTCAAATCTAAGCACCATTGGCAGGAACGTATCGTATATTATGTAAATGACCCCTTCTAAGAACAAAATATAATTAAACAAGTATTTCCATCTATGATGGAAACTGTACTCTCAGGCTAGCACAATCGGGCCATAAAGAATAATTAACATGCACAATTAAAATAGGTGTCCTGCTGTTTAAGGTACAATTTTTTAATGCTGTGCGACCCGGTGGCGTAATGCATTATGGCCTGATCACTTGTGGCTCTCTTTAACCCTAACGTTAAATAAGGCTCGCAGCATATGCTGAAAGTAACTAATTCCTAACAGGAACAAGACCTTGCCTCCACTGCTGGGAGTTGAACCCTTGACTTTAAGGGGCTTGTCACACGAAAGGCTGTAGACCTTGCGCCTGTGCTACAGTTGCTGGCTACGCTAAGCAGGCCGGAAATGTGTTGCCCTGCAAAAGCACTGCACCCTGTATGCAGCTAAAAGGTAATGTGCAGCAATGACAAAGCCCGTAATAAAACACGCTTACTGCCACAATAAAACATTTATAGGATTCTATTCATTTGAGACCTTACAAAATGTAATCGCAGCTGTAATATGTTGACACTCAACACCGCTCCCCCCAGTTGCGCCGTGGGGTTGGGAGACGCGAAAGCCGCAGTTTCCAGCGCTAGAAAAGGAAGCCGCACACACAAGAGCAGTGTGTCTCCACCTGTGCGGCGCACGCATCAATGAAAGGCCATCCACCCAATGCCCTGTCACATAGGGACCCTCCACCAGCGTGTCCACCCAAGGCAGTGGAAGCAAATGTATGGAGGGCCATCCCGAAGGAGTAGCCCGCGAAACAACAAAAGAACATACTGAACTGCTCAGGTCCCCTGCTGAGAGGGATAGGGCGATGCCCATCCGATTGAAAACATGATGCAATGAAATCCACTTGGTCGCATGCGCCCCTCTGCTCCCCGTGCCATCCTTATGTGCATTGGAGCTTTATTGCTAGCATCCTGTAATAGTGCAGCTACACTTAGAGGCCTATCTGATCATGCATGACTCCGTAGTCTTTGAGGCTGCGGTTTGCCCCACTTCGATCACTGGGGCTCCAACCTGCCAAACTTTCAACCCACCATCAACCGAATGTAGAACAAACAGTTGAACAGTGCCACCCAGTGGCTAAAACACCCTTGAGAATAGATCGATAGCATATGCTTGTGTTTCTTACTGTCAGGATATTGCTGCCAGAAAAGGAACTTAACCCTTCCTGCAAACTGTGTACACTGGCCCGGACACCAACTGCCGAGCCGCAATGTCTGGAGCCCAAAACCACCAAATAAGGACAAGCCAATGCCAAGGCCACTCAGCCTCAGTTGCCAATGGAACAACATTGCAACTAAGGCCCCAAAACCGGCCCCTGTTCCCCGCTGCGGCACAAAATACAATCAACGACCTCCCCCAATGAGGCCCGGCAACACCCTGAGTCGGGGCTGCAGATGCACTAGTCCTGGGGACCCTCCTTGGCTGCATCAAACACCAAAAATTGCAGGGGAAAAGGTTCCATCAGCATTTGAGGCGATCAATGCACCCATAAAATGGCCTCAGGACCGCACCAGGCGAATGAATGGTCCACTACGGGCATGAAGAATGTGTGATTCCTCCCATCAGTCAAGTCACTTGGGCTCCCCTGGGATGCCTGTGCTCCACGGCAATGCACCACTGGGTCAAATCGTTCACAGGGCCCGTCCAATGAGCTGAACAAAGAACTACCCCTACTGCTTTTCCTCTGGCTCCCTCCATAGTCGCCCCGCCATCATGCTGAGCGGGGAAAACCAGGCCAGTTGTATATGAGGGAGCTGTGGCCTCCTAAACTCCAAACTGCGCCCAATCCAGATGTGTAAGGTGCCAACCTGGGGTCGCGCTGCCTGCATCTCATTAAGCCTAGAGAGCATTCATTAAGTGCGCATTTCCTTTCTAGATTAATAATTCACCATTTTAACATCATGCATTCCCAAAGGTGTGGGGCACTACCCACCCGAAATGCACTTCAGCACCCCTCACTGAGATATGAAGCACCATACAAAGGCCGCAATGCAATACCAGCAAGAGAGTCACAGCTGCAAGCCCCTGCTAATTGTAACCGTTTCCCGTGCTAAGCCTTACAATGTAACCCCAAAAACCCTGCCTCCCGAGCGTGATCTGGCAGGAGAGGCTGCCGGCACTTGGCCGCAGCCGTACACATGGTTAGACTTGCACTCCCGCAAAACTCACCACCGGACCCCCTGGAGATGCGACGCACCCAGTGTGTCCAGCGGGCAATAGATCACAAGCGAAACTGGGCCACAGCAAGAATTACACACGGCCCAGGCTCCCTCCCCGCTCCAGCATGCTATACCGGAGGGGAAAGGTGGGCTTGGGAAGCGTTGCTCCTCAAACCGCAGGCTGTGGCCAAATGCAGAGAGGACTACCACTAACCTCCCTAACGCATTATGCAGACCCAACCCGGCAGCGAAAACACACGGTGGGCGCCCCCGCCCGACCGCGAATCTGTGATACACATGCAGGCAAAAGTTACCCGCCCTGCGCGCCATCCCCTGGGGAGGCGGTGAGAACAACCTTAAGCTATTCCATACGGCGGTCTCCCCGGCAACGCCTTACAAATGTCGACCTCTGCGTCCATAAAGCCCCCGCACGCCCTCCCCTGGGGAGGCGGCGGCGGGAGACTACAACTCACCCTCGTACCTCGAGGGTGCCCTGGCGATGAGCCCACCCCATGACAGCGGACCCCCAGCCGCTGAAAGGCGTAGACCCCAAGCCCCAGAAAACAGCCTGGCCCGTCCTCCCCAGTGGAGGCAGATGAACACACTCGCTTCGGGACCGTAACTCAGGCCGGGGCCCGAGCCCTACCCCCAGCTCCCCTCTGCGCTGAGGAGGGGGGGGGGAAGCAGAAGGGGCTGCAAAGCTACAATTGTGCGCCCTCAAGGCCCCCGGGCCGATAAGAAGCCCCTCCGGAACCCGCTAAAGGTCATACCTCGTCCCCGTGGCACACCACCACCCCGCTGAACTTTCGTTCAGTCCCTGTTGTAACTGCGGGTGGGAGAGAACTCAGCCCGCTACACCCCCAACGACACCCGGGCCTGCTCAACCGATCCATCAACGCAAGGCTCCGGCCCTCCCCACTGTGCCCTCAGCATAATATCCAGTGGGGGGGGGTGGAAGCGTCGCTGGGGTGATTACCACTAACCTCTATTTCGGCGCGAGACAAAGACCCGACCTAATGCGCCGAAGGTAACCACTGACCCGACGCGTGAGCGGCACTTAGCCTGGCTAGACGGCGTGGATCCTCGATGCCCACTCCATACGCCGCCAGACCGAGGGTCGGGAAAGAACCAACCCCACCTGCAATGCCTCCAAGCATTCCGACCAACCCGACTGCCTGCCCTTTATTGCCCTGCAGTGCAGAGGCCACCCGGCCCAGAGCAAACCTCAAACTCCCTTCCCGGTCAGTCCAAGGCACGACTGGCAGGCCTAACTCAAACCTGGCCAATATGATCGGCCGCAGCAAAGGCCCAGAAGGTCTTCCCTGCTCCCAAACTCACCGCGCATGACAACGACCCCCTGGTCCCGGGTACATGAAAACCGAGGCACGCTGCAGACACAGCGTATCCAGCGGGGGGGGGGGAAAGGAGACCATAACAACGCCGGCCGACGCGAGACAACCAGTCAAGACGGCGTGGCTGGTGACTGGTGAACAGAGACCTCCAGGAGGGGCAGGGGAGGCATATATGCCCTCCCCCCACCTGTCGCACCGGAAGGACGTCACAGGGCGACCTAGCTAGAGGGCTCCGCAGAACCCTTCCAGAGACTAGAGCAGGTGGGTGGTGCCAAAATGGCATTAAAGGGCCGCCCTGCTGAGGTGGCCCCCTGTGGGGGCCGCGGACAGCCGCATGTAATTAGGTATTCTTCCAAACACAGAAACAAATCCAAATTGGGTTTTGTTTCAACTCTAAGTCATCATCAGGGGCTCCTTTCAGTGCCAATGTAATAATTGAGGTGAATGCAGAGAGGAGTGTGTAGAGTTCCTACCCAAAATTTGATTGGCCTACAGGACATTCTTAAGCAACACACTTTAGAGGTGGGCTGAATTAACTTTTTGATCAGATGCAGCCGTATTGGTAATGAAAGACGTTACCAGAACATTCTCCTGAATTCCAGAAACTGGCTCCTCTGTCGGACACTCTCCTCTTCCCCCTCCCCCTCCTTCTTCTACCTCCCCCTCCTCCCTGCCACTCCTCCTCTCTCCTTCCTTCCCCCCTCCTGTCCCCTCTCCCACCCTCTCCCCCTCTGCCCCCGCCACTCCTCCATCTCATCTCATCTCATCTCTTCTCTTCTCTTCTCTTCTCTTCTCCCCTCCCCTGCCCTCCCCTCTCCTCTCTTATTTTCCAGTGCCCTGTGTCTACAAGTAACTGCCTGCAGTACCTTTTTCTTTCCTGAGCATGAAAGATTTCGTACCCAGGACCTTATTGGCATATGGAGCGCTCCTAAGCAGCTCATGTCTCAGAAGCAGTGCACCGGCATTGTGCCCTTCTGTGCAAAACATGCTTAGTGAAACACGACAGTGCTATATGGATCGAAGACTGAGGGGCCTAAACCATTTAAAGCAGCCATTTTAGTTAATTGATCATTTTTTTCAATAATATACTATTATCATACTGAGCTATTTCAACTCCATTTTTAATCTTTTAATCTTAGCTGCTTTGTGATTCATTTTTGAGAGACTGATTCTGCTAGAACTAGAGAAACGTAGACAAAGAGAAACAGAAGCAATATATAGGGCCTAATTTAGAGTTTGGCGGATGCAATTTACAAGTGCATTATTTCCAATGGCACTTGTAATAGGGAGGACGGGATATCCATCATGTTTGTGAAGGAGTATTCCATCTGCCAAACTCTAACTCAGGCCAGTCTTTACTGGTTTATAAATGTAACCTTGATATCTTCATTTCCTTATACCACTAACACATCTTTCCTGAATACAGAAGGGTTTCCTAATGCAAGTAATTGAGAGGGATGCTTTGCACAAATCAATGTTGATATCAGTCCACGGTAGGCTGTTTTTTATTTCCAATTTAAAAGACAATGTTTTATTTGAGTCTTCAGCTCTTAATCCTACCGATATGATGCATTGTCTACTGAGAGTGAAGAGCAACAGAGAAGCTCCCAAAATGTCCTGGAAGTAGACTCTTAAGTGCTGTGTTTTACCAAAAATGTTTACCTGTCTCTGAAATTCCTCAGCATCTCCTTTCTCCACTGAATGTGATATCTAAACTGATATCTTTTGCACAAGCTTTTTATTGGGGGTTACATAAAATATAGATATTTTATTAAGTATTCCTAAAACAGTTATTCAGCCTATGCTCTAGTCGTCTTTCTTCAAATTATTTGGTTGGTTTAAAGTCGAGGTGATTCCAACTTTCAAATATCAAACAGTACTGATGATACTTCGGAACTTATTAGACTTTTTCTAGAATCTTTGTGAAAAAATGGTTCATTAAAATGTATTGAAGGCCCAGGTAAAAGACACTTGAATAATGAATGACAAGCTGCGCCTCTGGGTTGTTGCAATGAAAATCCCAAGAGTCTGAATAACTTACTTGCTTCTTTCCCTTAGTCTGTAACGGTTTATAAACTGGCAGAAATTAGGTTATCATCTTACACCTCAGTAATAACTCGGTTATCTTGATCACAATTACTGGTTCAAAAGTTACAATGAAAAGAAATTGCAGAAACTGAAAAGAAAGAATTGGAAAAATATCTCAGTGAAAAGAGAATTCTGGTTCTGGAATGGGATCTATAACAGAATATTAAAAATCTGTGGATAAAAGATTTTACAATAAGTCTAAAAGACTGAAAGCAAGTGTACTTTCAACAATATTCAAGATATTAAAAAATATGCATGAAATGATGTCTCAAAATGAGCTCACTGCCAGCAAGGATTCATGATTGATAATTGGATATTGACAAAACAGGAACAAAAACAGCACATGAAGATGATTTTTAGAAGGTTTGTGAGCATCTTTTATTTCTATTTTATTACAAACTGTTCTTTAATGAACAACATCGAAGCAGCCAGCAAGACCTTATCCGATGCACTAACTTTAATGCCTTCCTCGCCAAACTTCACCAGTTTGAGTGCTCATAAATGCTGTATGGCTCAATCAAGATGCAAGATGACGAGTCATTAATAATACTTGTGATGGAATTAGGAGCCCACTTAGACCAAGGCAGGCTACTGAGGTAGGTCAGCCGCCATATTTCAGTTCTATATATGACGAAAATACTTCCTCCATAGCAGCGGAAGTACTTTCCTCAGAACTAAATGCTGAATGAATATCATATAATTTTTTTGCTTGCTATTTTTATTTTTCACAAAGCTGGTGTTTGTGCAAAACAACAAAAGTGATCTCACTGACGTACTTGATGAACTAAGCATCAGGAGGTTTGTCCAAACTAAGGGGGACATCCTTGAATGGGAAGATAGCGCCCTTTCATTCATCACTCAATCCAAAGAGCAGAGAACATCAAATTAGCCATGACCTGGTGTTATTCTTTTAATATCCAGACATGGTCCTGGCATCAGCTGTCCGTCTTTTCGAATTTATTTTAGAGTGAAAAAAAACCCATATCTAAACAGATCTCATTAAGATTGTTCTACGCAATTGATTTTCTGCATTTGGAAACAATTGCACTCTATGATCTTACATGTATCATGATAAACTTTCACCGGTGATTTAATTCTACCACAATAGTGCTGGGCTATCATTGTCACACAATTGCATAAAAAGCAATGACTGTAGAATATTGACATTTAAATATGGGGATATTCTACAACAGTGTCCTCAACTTGTGTAAGAGTCTTTGTTATTTTGTCTTCACTGGGGGGTAGCAGAACCTAAGTGTCTCCTATTAGAGTCCACTCAGTATTAGTGAGGTGCCATCTGGCCATCAATGTACAAAATTTCCATTCACTCCTCAGAGAATGCATTTTGACTACACATAATGGGAAGGCATAGATTGCTAGAGATCTTCATCAGGACCAGGATCCTTGTTGTCATTATATATCAGTATTAAAATATCAATTATTGTCAAGTGACATTTATGATTATGTAGTTTACCAGTGGCTGAAGTTATTTCCCAATTTAGATGGTATTGCCTGTGGGTGGGAAATCAATAAACCATGGATTAATTCTTTCCTAATGGCGCGATAAATTCATGCCCACTCTACAGTGGCATACGTAAAATTGTTTTACCTTAAATTGTGATGGACAGAAATTGGTTGCAACTGGCCTTTTATTGAGATATATTCACTTTACAATATACTTTTAGAAGAATCTACTTTGGAACTTGCTCACCTTTTCCGGTTATGGTTTACCTTATAAGAAGTCTGTTCTCTTCTCGTTCTCTGTTTCTTTTTTGCACTCATATGTGGCGGTCTTTAGTCCCAGTCTGGCATTCTATGATCCCACCCTTTAGTAGCAAATCCAGAAATCTGGTGTGGCACTAGTCTGATGGCCGTCAGCGCACTGGCCTTGTTCTGTAAGTATAGCAATTGGTCATCTATTGACATCAACGCTTTTCGAAAGACCTTTCTTCTTTTTCATGGTCTGCACGCACACTGTGTCTCTATGGCAACGCACATCTACGAGAGCAGAAATCCTTGATCAGTTTTTTTATCTGCACTCATTCTAAAGTATAATGGTAATTGTTTTGTATGTGGTACCCCTTCCACTGTAGTTCTGCGGATTCAGTGTATTCTGGTATTTGAAGTGCCTTGCATCTCATTGTATTACAATTGGTCTTCCAGGTTTTAAGTCACTGGGAACAATTGTCTCCATTCGTCCTAGTTGCCATCTTATCTATGGTTCTTTGTACTGTGTGCTTTAAAATTTCCTCGGCATGGTAGCCTTGGGTCCACCACTCCTATGGGAGTATGACTTATTGAATGAAGTGCAAAACTAATTCTCGTGTCTTGGAATCCGCCTGCTATAAACACACCATTAGGTGGAGTGTCAATAATTTTATGGTCTTAGGTACTGCATGACCTTTAGATGGATATGTTGTTGTTATCCAGTAGACATCTCTTTTTCAGCATGTGAAGTGAAAGGATGTATTTAGTGTGTGATTGTTCAATAGTCCACATTCTCTAATTGTGAGGATGCAGTGTATTCCTCTGTTAATATTGAAAAAGTCGATGTCAATAAAAATAGCAATATGTTCATCTGTAAAAAAGAAATCACATCTTTATTGACAAATTCGCCCGTTGTGAACTCCACATCAACCGACTCAGAAATGCGTAGTCAAGCAGGCTCTGAGACCTAGGCCTGAGGTCAGTGATTGACAGGTTACAGGTGGGGTGGCATATAGCCGGCACACAAACTTGCGAACAGGAAATCCTGGATCAACCCCACAGATAGGCGCAGCGACACCACAATGGTCCAGGGAGATTGACCCCAATAAAGCACACATGGCTGGAGCAGTGTGTGTATTCTCAAAACACCATAAAGTCAAATGCCACATGAAGTTAGGGACACATAGACAATCAGGACACGGCACACACAGCAGACGCAGTGATCAAGCACTCCCCATGCCAGACATCTGGACACGTTAGCCACTGGCCGCTCTGTGTCCTTGTAAGGGCGAGGGCCACCTGGTCTCCTCATCAAATACATTCATTTAGTAAGTAAAATAGTAAGTAAGTCCGTTTTTATATAGCGCAGCTACTCACCCTTACGGGTCTCAAGGCACTGGGGGCCGTCGTGGAAATTAAGTGAGCTATTGCCCAGAGTCACATGGT
This sequence comes from Calotriton arnoldi, assembly GCA_963921515.1. Taxonomy (NCBI): domain Eukaryota; kingdom Metazoa; phylum Chordata; class Amphibia; order Caudata; family Salamandridae; genus Calotriton; species Calotriton arnoldi. The sequence continues at coordinate 442,696 of CAWUFW010007621.1, read as the reverse complement.
GCTGAGCTGAGCTGCCGCCGGAGCCAGGGATCGAACCGTGAACCCTGTGCTCCGAAGTCAGCTGCCCTGGCCGATGCACCACACCTCTCCACCCAACTCCAAAGACAGAAGTTCACATTCCTTACTAAAAAGGATCACTTGGAACTATTTTATTTCATTCAATGAACTGTATAAAAAACAATATTAGACCGATTGTAAATTGAGACAGTCCTCAGCACCTATGCCTGTGGCTGATCTCCCGGATGCCCTGTTTAATTAAACGAACTGTTCTTGTTTTGCCAAACGCCTCTTGTCTATTTTTTTTTCAAGGTATTTCATGTTCAAGCAACACAACTACTTGCAATATTTGGTTGTTTGACTACTCCAATAGTAGTTGTATAGCTGTTCTACTCCTAATTTCAAGGTCATTGGACGATCTTCATCATCTTGTGGCTGAGGGTCATTTTCCTTTATCCTAGTGGCTTACTTTACTGTAGCTAGCTCTATGTATTGCAAAACTGAAGCAAACGGTGCACCACTTGATAAACATTAACACCAAAGTTATAAAATCTGTATCCAAGGTTGTTCTTCAAATCTTCCTTTATTTATTCTTAGTTAATTTAAACATATCAAGTTGAGTAGAACAGCCAACACGTTTCGTCCAAAGAGATGGACTTCTTCAGGGCATATGCAAGGCACTCCTAACATATTACGTTAGGGTATCCAAGGTAGGTGAATATAACCAGCATATGGAAATAGAACACTCCGTATCCAATCTATTTGGTCTGAGTGAAGCAGTACTATGTGCTAATAATAAAAACCGGACTCAAGAAGTGTCCAGGTGAAACAATTCGTTTGGTCACACACATATGGGGCGATCCAATTCAGGAGCAATCAAAAGTTCCACACCATGATAAGTGTGGGGAGCCGCAGCAAAGTCTCGCCTCCTTCCTTCCTCCTTCCTCGGTGTCGTCGGGAGAGATTGGATACTGAGTGTTCTATTTCCATATGCTGGCTATATTCACCTACCTTGGATACCCTAACGTAATATGTTAGGAGTGCCTTGCATATGCATATGTTTCATTTACTCCTAACCTTCCTTTACCACTATCCACCGCTAAACCCTAAAATTTCAGATGCCATAGGTCTTATCTGTTTATTATGAAATGTTAGGACAAAGACAGTATATTTCATTTATTTACTTTGTAACACTGTATTGATGCCTGCAGTCAGTTATTGTGTTACATGAAAACTCACGGATTACCATTTAGGTGTAGGTTACCCCCTTTGACAAACCCCTGGAGTAGAAGATTAGCATAGTAATAATTCTTGCTAGAATATCTTCGGAGCTCCTGACAGGATTAGCTGTCTGCCAAGAGCTTGTAATAAAAAAAAAACATTAAATAATACTTTGAAGGGATGGGCAGAAATATTGTTATGGAGGCTTTGACATTGTGGTTTTCTGTCTGTTGATTTTTATTCCAATTATACCAGAATAAAATGGTAAATCTTTCATCAGACAATAAGAAAAATAAAACATTTTCCCCAACAGACTTTTATCAACACAGTAGTCACAGATGTAAGTGCTCCTGTTTTCTCTTTTTTTCCAGGGTATTTGTGGTTGGGCAACCGATGTCCTCTCGAGAAAATGGAAAAAAAGCACCGAGGTAATTATGAGTTTGACTGACAGTTGTAGTGTCTTGGTTCTCTGCTAGAATGCAGCTCCCTGTTCCTAGGTGACCATACCTGGAATGTGGAACCTGGGGGTTGCCTAGGGAGGTTGGCAACTGGTCAGTTGACAGTTGCGAAGCTTGGATGCTGGATGGGATCTCCGTTGGCTGTAACTTAATAAAGCCTACTTCAAGCCTACCCTGGATTCCTGACTTCTTCTTCATGCTGTCACCCTGATGTTACATTTAGCAATGACCGGAAGTTAGAGGAAACCCACGCGTCCAGCGGAGACCCCAACACATCAAGATTACCTTATCCACTGAATCTACCGCCTGGAGGTGATGACGCTGTTGTGACTACTGACAGGCGGTCTCCTGGGAAGCTCTTGCTGCTTTCCTTCCCCGTCATCTGATCGAGATTTGGGGGCAGAGCGCTCTGCACTTGGTGTTCAGCCATGCGCAGGCCCACACGTGAGAGCAGCGGTCACAAGAAGCAGTTGGCAGTGTCTCGAGGCAAGTTGAGGCGGCGTGTGGAGGCATTTACCGTTGCCTGGACACGGAGGATCACATTCATCACAAGCCGTGTGACGTGTGCAGCTTTGTGAGTACTGTTGACTACTTTTAGCGTACACCAGCGTGAAGCGCTGCGTCCACGTCAGATGCACCGGCAGCCATATTAGATCGAGCCAGGCATTGCGTCCACGTCAGACGCACCGACGGCCATCTTGGATCGGACCCTTGATATTTCCTCTGGTGCGCTGATGTACACAGTGTAAATAACAAGGACCCCCTGCAGAATTTGATACTAAATTCCTAGGGCAGGGCAAATATGCAATTGAAGAAAGAAACCCCTAGGCAATTAACTTTGTCTGACAGTTACCAGACCATTATACCATATGACATGATACTATGAACTCAGTGTAACCACACAGATAAATTTTCATTAAAAAGTTTTCATTTCTTTAATTCAAATTCATTAAAAATTGTTGTAGACCATGATTCATGAAAATAGTGCGATGAATACATATATTTACATAAAATACAAACATGAATATGTCATGGGCAATAGACAAAAACATATACAACATTGGCATGTATCCACTATACATCTACAATGGTACACAATACTAAGATAACATAAAACATGTAAGTGGACAGGTGGCATAAACAGAATCTTCAACGCACGTTTCGGCGCACACTGCGCCTTCATCAGGAGAGCCACACAATTATTTGGAGGCTGAAAATGTATATAAACGTCCACATCTAACTCAATAGCATCAGTATTATGGAGTTCAATTGGTGAATACCCTATGGCAAAGGATGCAGATATAGATGCCTTAAAGGGAATCTTGAATCCAGAGCAGTTGCTGGGTGTCCCTAGTTTAGTCTGATGAAGATGAAAAAAGGGTAGATAATATAATATAATTGCTTCCAAATGGAGACGATATGGTGCAGAGTAGTCCGCCGGTTAGTGCAGTACTTTAGCTTGGAGCGCAAGCATCGACGTGTCGGAACACGGGTGCGGTCCGACCGTCCTATCACGGGAGGATGGCATTTTTGCCTTTAAATTGAAGAAGCTAAAGTACTGCACTAACCGGCGGACTACTCTGCACCATATCGTCTCCATTTGGAAGCAATTATATTGTATTATCTGCCCTTTTTTCATCTTCATCAGACTAAACTAGGGACACCCAGCAACTGCTCTGGATTCAAGATTCCCTTTAAGGCATCTATATCCGCATCCTTCGCCATAGGGTATTCACCAATTAAACTCCATAATACTGATGTTATCGAGTTAGATGTGGACGTTTATATACATTTTTAGCATCTAAATAATTGTGTGGCTCTCCTGATGAAGGCGCAGTGTGCGCCGAAACGAGCGTTGAAGATTCTGTTTATGCCACCTGTCCACTTACATGTTTTATGTTATCTTAGTATTGTGTACCATTGTAGATGTATAGTGGATACATGCCAATGTTGTATATGTTTTTGTCTATTGCCCATGACATATTCATGTTTGTATTTTATGTAAATATATGTATTCATCGCACTATTTTCATGAATCATGGTCTACAACAATTTTTAATGAATTTGAATTAAAGAAATGAAAACTTTTTAATGAAAATTTATCTGTGTGGTTACACTTAGTTCATAGTATCATGTCGTATGGTATAATGGTCTGATAACTGTCAGACAAAGTTAATTGCCTAGGGGTTTCTTTCTTCAATTGCGCTGATGTACACAGCCAAGTGACATTATTTGTGTCTTTCCGGTGATGCGCAGATGCGCACAGCCTCTGGCACCTAGAAAATCAACCCATCTGTTACACGCTAATGCGCACAGCCTACCACTCCCGCATTACACTGCCGCAGTTGACACGCACAATTGATCCGGTGCCACTGTTCTAGCAGTCAACTGTACTGCCATCACGCAGGCCGGTTAATGACTTGCTGATGCACACAGCTTTTGGTATGTATATTAAATGCCCTGTACAGCGCTAAGCTTGTTCTTTATTACGCTGATGCGCACAGTCTTTGCATTAACCATGTGAGCAGCGCAAAAGTCTTTTGTGACACGCTGATGCGCTCAGCCAATACTGTATTGCAGCTTGTATTTTCTTTCTCTTGTGTGTGTCACGCTGAGGTGCACAACTTATTCAAGATTTCTGTGTTGCAACTTTAAAGCGGTTGTAGTTTCTTTTGCTGTGTGCAGCGCAGAAACTGTTTGGATCACGCTGATGCGCACAGCTTTGCCTGGTCCACGTCTAGTAGCATTATCGGTGTCATTCCTGTGGAGCGTTGATGCGCACAACCTTCCCTGATCTGCGGACAGCCTATTGTGTTATCTTCTCACGATACCCAAATAGGTGTTGGCAGCAGTATTTTAGTAGGTACAAAACCATAAGTTGTAGCAATGCAGAATGTTCCTGCTCCACCCTTCTTTTTGTCCTCACCTGGGGAACCGATTCTTCCTTGGGTGAAGTGGAAAAAGGTGTTCACCCATTATGCTCGAGTATGTGGGACATCTCTTAATGCTGAAAGGAAAACGTCATTAGTAATGCACTGTTTAGGTTCGGAAGGACAAGAGGTATTTGAACATCTTTCCGAACTTTCAGATAGTGATTCTTCAAATCTAAATGAGTTTGAGATCTGTATAAAAGAATTGGACCTACACTATTTACCGAAGGTGAGCACGGTTCTTGAAAGGTATTCCTTAATTTATCTTGCATATGTTGTTGAGTTTGTGTGTCCGTGTGTGTGTTTTATTGTGGTTGTGTAAGAGGATGAATCCACAATAAGTCAATGGATGGATAAATAGAAGCATGAGTGCAAAGATGAGTGACCTAATGCAGATGTAATAACTTATTAAGTAAAAAAACAAACTCCCTTTGGGATTCTTTAAAGCATACACATCCACACTCCTTTCATACCTGTTCAGCCAAATCACCAGGTGCCAGAGGTATTGGCGAAAGACAAGATACCCATCATCAATTTGTCAGGTAGATCCTTAAGCAAAAGTGAAATGGATGTATTGGGTAGAGGATTTAGTTTTGTTCCTACAGCTAAAGTTAACAGATTTCAATTGGAAAGGGACCTCCGATTATTTTTTAGGAAAATTAGATTGAGAAGATTTTTTGAGAACAGACCAGCGAGAGAGTCTCACAACATTACTGGTCTGAAACCGAAATCTACATTTACCCCTTCTTTATCCCAGGTGGGAAAAAATATAGAAACCTTCGAAAGAGCTGTTGAGATTGACATCCAAAATATTGTTAAAAGAGAATTCTCTAATAATCATAATTTAGATAGGGCACAAAGAATTGCCATAAGCACCTTGAAAGAAGATCGTTCTATAACGATTAAACCCGCCGATAAAGGCGGTGGTGTGGTAATATTTGATACACAAGATTATGAAGATAGGGGCCTGATTCACAGAACTAACTACGTCAAAACGTAAAGTTAGTACCTTTTGGTATTCACAGAATACACTTACTCATTTTGGTATTCACAGAATGCACTTACTCATTTTGGTATTCACAGAATACACTTACTCATACTAACTTTATGTCCGCACTCGGGCCGGAGATTCCGGCCGTTTGTGGAGATTCCGGCCGTTTGTGGAGATTCCGGCCCGGAGGTGGAGATTCCGGCCCGGAGGTGGAGATTCCGGCCGGTTGTGGAGATTCCGCCACCGGCCGGAATCTCCACAAACGGCCAGAATCTCCACCTCCGGGCCGGATTCTCCACCTCCGGGCCGGAATCTCCACAAACGGCCGGAATCTCCACAAACGGCCGGAATCTCCGGCCCGAGTGCAGACATAAAGTTAGTATGAGTAAGTGTATTCTGTGAATACCAAAATGAGTAAGTGCATTCTGTGAATACCAAAATGAGTAAGTGTTTTCTGTGAATACCAAAAGGTACTAACTTTACGTTTTTGACGTAAGTTAGTTCTGTGAATCAGGCCCAGGATGTTTAAGTTGCTTAATGTACAATCTCATTATGAGAAGGTTCAGGAGAGGGAACTTTCCCTACTGCAACAAAAGTGTAGTGATTTCTAAGGGTGGGCGGCAAATTCCGTTCCGCTCGCGGAACGTGCGAAATTTCGGCATTTCCGCGTTCCGCGCGGAACGCGGAAATGTCGAAACTTCCGCGATCCGCGGCGGAACGGAATTCGGGTGCAAGAAAGCACTGAAGCAGGTGCCCGAGTTGATAAATATGCAGGGCAGGTGTGCAGAATTCGTGAGCGTGGTTAAGCAGATGTGCCTTCTCTCCATTTCCAACGTGAAAAGTTAGCTGTAATCCCCGATGGAGGTCTTTGCATCCTTGATTTTCCCGAGCGCAATCCTCGTGCAGAATTCGTGAGCGTGGTTAAGCAGATGTGCCTTCTCTCCATTTCCAACGTGAAAAGTTAGCTGTTATCCTCGAAGGAGGTCTTTGCATCCTTGATTTTCCCGAGCGCAATCCTCGTGCAGAATTCGTGAGCGTGGTTAAGCAGGTGTGCCTTCTTTCCATTTCCAACGTGAAAAGTTAGCTGTAATCCTTGATAGAGGTCTTTGCATCCTTGATTTTCCGAGCTCAATCCTCGTGTAGAATTCGTGAGCGTGGTTAAGCAGGTGTGCCTTCTCTCCATTTCCAACGTGAAAAGTTAGCTGTAATCCCCGATGGAGGTCTTTGCATCCTTGATTTTCTCGAGCGCAATCCCGTGTAGAATGATGGACAGCTTAATCAAAGGGCCCCGGCGCTTTCGGCGCGGTGGCAAAGTTACAGACACACAGGTCACTGGGGTCAATTCTTCTGGACCTTTACGCAGCTGTAGTGTAGGAAAGGCACTATACATTTACCCAACGAGGTAGCACTTACTGATTAGCCAGTAGAAAGTACTCCAGTTGAGTAGAGGTATTGCACAAAACGGTGGCATCTTCGTGGATAAATATGCAGGGCAGGTGTGCAGAATTCGTGAGCATGGTTAAGCAGATGTGCCTTCTCTCCATTTCCAACGTGAAAAGTTAGCTGTAATCCCCGATGGAGGTCTTTGCATCCTTGCTTTTCTCGAGCACAATCCTTGTGTAGAATTCGTGAGCGTGGTTAAGCAGATGTGCCTTCTCTCCATTTCCAACGTGAAAAGTTAGCTGTTATCCTCGAAGGAGGTCTTTGCATCCTTGATTTTCCCGAGCGCAATCCTCGTGCAGAATTCATGAGCGTGGTTAAGCAGGTGTGCCTTCTCTCCATTTCCAACGTGAAAAGTTAGCTGTAATCCCCGATGGAGGTCTTTGCATCCTTGATTTTCCCGAGCGCAATCCTCGTGCAGAATTCGTGAGCGTGGTTAAGCAGATGTGCCTTCTCTCCATTTCCAACGTGAAAAGTTAGCTGTAATCCTTGATAGAGGTCTTTGCATCCTTGATTTTCCGAGCTCAATCCTCGTGTAGAATTCGTGAGCGTGGTTAAGCAGGTGTGCCTTCTCTCCATTTCCAACGTGAAAAGTTAGCTGTAATCCCCGATGGAGGTCTTTGCATCCTTGATTTTCTCGAGCGCAATCCCGTGTAGAATGATGGACAGCTTAATCAAAGGACCCCGGCGCTTTCGGCGCGGTGGCAAAGTTACAGACACACAGGTCACTGGGGTCAATTCTTCTGGACCTTTACGCAGCTGTAGTGTAGGAAAGGCACTATACATTTACCCAACGAGGTGGCATCTTCGTGGATAAATATGCAGGGCAGGTGTGCAGAATTCGTGAGCGTGGTTAAGCAGATGTGCCTTCTCTCCATTTCCAACGTGAAAAGTTAGCTGTAATCCTTGATAGAGGTCTTTGCATCCTTGATTTTCCGAGCTCAATCCTCGTGTAGAATTCGTGAGCGTGGTTAAGCAGATGTGCCTTCTTCCCATGTCCAGCCGGAAAAGTTAGCTCCAATCCTTGATGGATGTCTTTGCATCCTTGATTTTCTCGAGCGCAATCCTCGTGTAGTTCCTGTGACCAGGAGGTTCCTTCTCCTCGTCTGCCGCTGAGATCCTGCTCTGACCCTTTTTAAACAAGAGGCATGTGAACTGGCCTAGAAGCCCCGCCCGTTTGGCCCCGCCCCACATACACTAGCGGTATGCAACGTCTTCCCGCCCTTTCCCCACTATGATGGACAGCTTAATCAAAGGACCCCGGGCGCTTTCGGCGCGGTGGCAAAGTTACAGACACCCAGGTCACTGGGGACAATTCTTCTGGTCCCTTACGCAGCTGTAGTGTAGGGAAGGCACTATACATTTACCCAACGAGGTAGCACTTACTGATTAGCCAGTAGAAAGTACTCCAGTTGAGTAGAGGTATTGCACAAAACGGTGGCATCTTCGTTGATAAATATGCAGGGCAGGATTCAACGGGCGCAGCAAAATCTCCGCGAGCACGCGAAATTCCGCGTGCTCGCGGAGATTTCTTGCCGTTTCGCGGAATTTCGCGGAACGCAACTCCGCAAATTCCGCCCACCCTTAGTGATTTCCTGGAAGAAGCCAAGAATCAAGAACTGATTTGTGAGGAAGAATTTAGATTTCTCCACAATATTAATGCCAAAACTCCTGCTATGTATGGTCTACCCAAAGTGCATAAGGATCATAAGGATCCTCCAATGCGAACAATTGTGAGTTGCTTGGGTTCTTTGTTAGAACCACTAAGTAAATATATTGATTTTTTTCTTAAACCTCTGGTCAGCCGACTTAAATCTTATGTGAGGGACTCTACCCACATTATCAGTATGGTGGAAGACAAACAATTTTGTAAGGAAACTCAATGTCTAGTAACCCTAGACATTGAGGCCTTATATACAAATATACCACAACAATCTGCTGTAGAGACAATACAAGAGATTCTTGAAAGTACTGATATGGAGAGGGCCAATAAGGAATTCATAGTTGAATGTACAGATATGGTGCTGAAGAATAATATCTTCCTTTTTAAAGATCAGCTTTTTCGCCAAAAGAAAGGGACCAGTATGGGCGCAACCTGCGCTCCTAGTCTAGCGTGTTTGTATGTTGGAAAATTTGAGGAACATCACATTTATAATGAGCTAGAACCCTTTTATGAAAATATTTGCGAATGGCATCGTTTTATCGATGACGTTTTTTTTATATGGAATGGCCCCATGGAATTATTGGATGAATTCCTTAGTTGGTTAAACCTGGGGGACAACAATCTCAGATTTACTGCACATTGGAGTAAAGACAGGGTGGACTATCTGGATATTACCATTAGGGCAGAGGGTGGAAAACTGGCAGTTGAATTGTATACTAAAAATATGGATAAAAACACTCTACTCCATTTCTCCAGTTTCCACCCTAAGTCCCAGAAGGATAATATACCATTTAGCCAATTTCTCCGTCTCCGGAGAAATTGTACGGAACTGGATGATTTTTATAAACATTCTGAAGTTTTGAAAAATAAATTAAAGGATAGAGGATATCCCAAAAGGTTGATATCCCACTCATTCAAAAGGGCCAGATTCTTTAACCGGGATGCGATGTTTGAGGGCCCCAGAAACACTCAGAAGATGACCAAAGTAGTATTTGTTAGCCAGTTTCATGATGTTAGCAACAGAATAAAAAATGTCATTAATAGACATTGGAGTATACTGAATGAGGATGAAAATGTTAAATTAGAGAAACCTCTTTTTGCATATAAAAGAAACATGAATTTGAGGAACCAACTTGTTCATACATACAGGGAGGAACCAGTTAATAAACAGAGTACCATTGACAATTCTACAGTGAGAGGTAACTTTAGATGCGGTAATTGCTCACTATGTCCACAGTGTATAGTGGCTAAAGAACTGAAACACGATGGCAGAACCATAGTGGTGCACACATTAAACAACTGCCGAAGTAAAAATGTTATTTATCTACTTAAATGCCCCTGTGGTTTGGCCTATGTGGGGGAAACTGGTCGAGAATTGAGGATACGTCTATTAGAGCACAGATCTGCAATCAAAACTAAGAAGCTGAACGCCCCCTTGGTGGGACACTTTTTAGAAAAGGGACACAAGGAAACCAATTTTGAGTGGTTCATTTTAGAGAAAGTCACCATGAATAAAAGAGGTGGTAACATGGAAGACAAAAGGAAAGCAAGAGAACAGTGGTATATCTCTATCTTAAACTCTATTAGACAAGGACTCAACTCAGGTGAAGAATGGGAGAAACTAATAAGATAAAATAATTCCTTTTCATTAAAAGGTAAAGGATCTAGATTTCCCTATTTTTTCTCATTACATACGTAGCAACAAGACTATTTTGAGTTTCATTAATCACAAAACATCAGTTTTATTGGTCTATTATTTATGTTTTTATTTTATTTTTGTTTAACTAATTAGGCCACAAGTTTTTCCTACAAGTGATGCAGCATAGTTTGCTACTTAAGCACTAAGAATTAAAATTGGAATGAAGTGTTTTAGTGTCTATATTCTGTGAGAAGATCTGTAATGGGTCACTTAAAATAGACTACGATGTTTCGCGACATTGATCCAAATGAGATTGCAAAATTGACCTCTAGTTTGCACGGAGTTGGGCATTAGTGGTGTGTATCGTGCATGCCTTCATTTTGTGAACCACATTGATTAAATTTATTCCATCAACACTATTAATATAGGGGAACTTGACTATGATGTTCTGCAAAATAGATTAATATATATAACGAATGAGGTATTGTGCCAGAATCCTCTTCTAAAATGGATACCACTTTTTAACAGATATAGTCCGTTTTTTATTATCATGGCCTCAAATACTGCAAGAGATAGGAAAAGGGAAAACGTTCGTGAGTCCTGTTTATGATGGCGGCCGCCGTGGATGGGGTTAGTCCTCTTTCTACAGCTATGTGTCAACTCATTTAGTGGGTGGCTAGCGGTATTTAAAAACCGCTCGGCTGGTGTTGCAATAACAATTGTCTACTACGAGTGATTTCGGAGCCTGCCAGGAGACTTTTCAGTCCCGGTAAGAGACCGTTGATATGGGGGAATTTAGCTTGAGATCTAGTGTATTAGTATAACCATATGGGCATGCTTTGTTAACGTGGGGTTTTTCCGCTCGACAAACAGCCGGATGGGGGGGTTTAAGCACCTCGTGTTCACATAGGAAACTTCCATTTAAATAGGTTTGCAAGCAATGATAGATTTGTTGCATTAGGTAGCGTACTTTTTAATTCAGAAAGACATATCGTATTTAGGCCACCCGCATTAAAGTAATAAAGTGGCAGGCTCAAATATGTTTCCATTCAAGCTCGGTCTGGTGGTCGGTTAACAATTTGAGGTATTCGCATTAAGACTGCATTTATTAATAATATACCTCTATAGCTTAATGTAGACTCTAAGGGGACTGTAGAGTGTAGTCGTGAGTCCGTAGTTGTCCGTGAACTACAGCAAAGTGACAACACTTTTTGAAACCTACGGTTGTGTTAATTCTACCACTATAAGATTAGTGTTTCACATATTGTTTTTTTATTCAGATATTGGCGATTTTGACCAGTTTTATACTCCTACCTCTAATGAGGGACCTATGACTGGGGTGATTATTGAAAACAAGAAGTTAACGGATTTTGAGGCCACAGCTCCAGTGGCTGTATGAAAACGAGTCCCTAATAAAAGGTAGAAACCGTTTTATCAACTAATGTAGTGAGATAGAAAACCGTAAAATAATGGATGAAATGTTGTATTTATTTGGTTTTTTTTGTATTACCCCACCGTCTACAGGATTATAGGGAAGATTGGTTCATATCCCTACAAATAGATGTTTTTAATCCTTCTGTAAGAAAAACAGAAGAACACATGTGAAAGGTAGATTTCTATTTCAATATATATTAGAGTATTATTATCAGATAGAGGTTGAATACTAAATATAGTGTGTTTCCCTCTTTTGTGTCATTACTCACCTTTAGGGAGTCTGAGAATCCATATTGATATTTGGAGGCGTATGTGAGAGAAGACTCCAGTGGGGAGAACTTAGATTCCCCCGACATTCCACTTATTACAGTTGGTAAGGCCATTGTGCAATAATTATAAAGAGTATGTTTGAAGTGTGATGCAGTATGAACAGGTTGTTTTGATTTGAATGTGAATCACCATGGATAGAGCCGATGATTTAAATATAAATGTTTTTATATATTTTATCGTGTATTGTTCAATGTTAATATGATGTATTAGAAGTTATATAAAAATATATATAAAAAATGGAGAAAAGAGTTTGAAATCTCTAAAATTGTTTTTATGCTATCTTTATAGATGACTGTGTTGGGAGACACTATAATAGATTTGTAAGCCTGAAGAAGGTGGTTTACCAGATTACACCACCGAAACGCGTCGCTTTGTATTTAGAAGTCGCCCAAGTTACACCGGCTCCACCAGGAGTAAAAGAATTGTTTAGAGTGTTGAACCAGTGACTTTAACATCTGTCTTTTTCACTTGTTGTGCGACTTCTGACCTAGTTGGTCTAGGATATTTTATTTGTGAGATTCTACCATGTTTTCTACATGAATTGTTTTTAATATTTGAAATATATAAAGATATGTTTTTTTAACAATTGTATAAAAAAGTTTTTTTGCAAAATTTTAAAAGGATTTGATCAAATAAAGGCATATTATATGGTAATCTTTTGGCTTCTATTCAACTTTTGGTGATTTGGCTGAACAGGTATGAAAGGAGTGTGGATGTGTATGCTTTAAAGAATCCCAAAGGGAGTTTGTTTTTTGAAATAGTGCTATTTCTGGTGTCCCGTCCCTTTGGTAGAGAAGGACCCTCTCTCTATATTGTTATAACTTATTAAGTGCCTAAACCCATCAATGAGAAGAAAGGCATGTTTATTTATAAACCAGACCTATTGGCATTGCCATTGTTTTTTGTCCTTGGAATTCTTTCCCTGTCTCAACTCGACTGGCTCATTCTTTGATGCAATGTTAAATGGGAACAGAACAGTACTCTTTTGTAGTTTAGTATTTGAATTTAAAGAGATGTCTCTTACTCTGTTTCTTTTCTTTTTGTTTTTTTGTGCATGCATTTCCAGGATAAGCTAAGCTAATGATTGTAAATATTGCTGTGCATAAAAGTTGTTGGTAAGCCCACTGACATCCTTGAACAAATGATTTGCCTTGCTTACCTTCCTTCAGTACTCGACCTTTCATATGAGGATTTGACATAATGCATTGATTCTTATGTATGTCAAAGAAATAATCACAAGGTAAGTTGTTTGTTCAGATTTTTTTCCATTGGCTTTTTATTTGATATTAAATTTTTCTTTTCTTATTATTTATTTTATCTTTATTGATGGAATCAAATCTGTTACTTTTTTTGCAGAGAGCCTGTTAAGGCAGAGAGTCTGCTAACCCATTGAGTTATGGGGCGCTTCATAAATCTTCGAATATACTAAAAATATATATATTTGCTTTTCCCTAAAGTGAGATGCTCCAAAGATCTTGTATTGTTATACCAACTGACTTGTTCTGAAAAAACCCGGTGCAAAAAGTCCAGGTGAAATGCCATAGAGCGGACATAAAGTTAGTAGTGGTAAGTGTATTCTGTGAATACCGAAAAGTACTAACTTTAAGTTTTTGACGTAAGTTAGTTCTGTGAATCAGGCCCACAGTGGTTGGTTTCCCCACATGGTTTTCCCAAGTACTGTTTTGCATTTGAGTGTGAAAATAAACTGTGACAAAGCACAATTTGTGTGATACTGGTGATTTAAACGCAGGCGCAAACACAGTGTGCATATATTTTTAACACTGCGTGGCACCAGGGGCACAACTAGGCCCAATCTTTGGGCGGGATGGGAACAAGGGGGCTAACACTGAATAGTGGTGGGGATTCATCTTCAAAATCTGGTCTGAAGTACTTATGGGGGCTGCTTTCATTGCTGTGGGACACTCTGTAATATGTGGAGCCACTTTATGGAAAATATGTGATCATGACCAATGGTGTATTTTATAACACATTGGGCCAGGAACACTGGTTATGCATATACTTTACATAGGGATAACAGTTTTTCCTTGGGGAACTTTAGCAGAAACAATTGCTAATGCTACATTTAGTAAACAATGGGCAAGTGTACTTAGCAGGAAGGTGGAGTTCTGATTTCAGAGACTATCAACGGCACATTGTGCATTCCAAAACACACTGTCACTCGCATTGGTGTCAGCCTTGTAGGACGTCCAATAGATATATGGGCATTCTTCCCCATAGGAAGTTTTGGAAAATTGGCCACAAAGTGGTGTGGTTGAAACATTTTAATTCAGTTATTGTTCTTTTCATACTGCATTTCCCAGCATACAATATATTTATATTATTTGCAGGGCAGAACGGTATTTCAGGAGACAATGTTGCTGTCATGCTGAAAAATTCATCATACCCAAATTTACTAAATTTTGACGCAGCGAAATGCAGCAAGGGAAGTTGCTGTGCTGCGTTGCGTCAAAAGGAGAGAGAGCAGAAATGCACCATATCTACTAAGATATGTTGTAGTTCTGCTCTCTCTTAGCACCGGCGCACTTGTGTCTGCCTAGCGCCAACACAGGCACCCTTGCGCCACAACTCAAGGTTGCCTGCTTTATGGTCCAAATAGTTTTTGTGTAGCAAGTAATGAGAAGAATTAAAAATATTTCTCCTTGTTACAATAGCCCTGGGTAGGAGCACCCTTTTGGTGCAAATTCACGTTTACCAGTTTTCGTAAATATGGGTTTGCATCAAAATACGTGGGTGGATGCAGGAGGACGCCCATGCTCCCCCTGTGTAATGCCTACCTGAGGCAAGGTAGTGCAAGGCAGCACTATGTACTGCCTTGTGTTACTTTGTTTGCACAAAATAAAGCAAAGAAACGCAAATCAGGGTCTGAGTGGCTTTATCAATACCAAAAAAGATTTTTCTTTGGGGGTGCACCAAAAAACGTGATGCAACTCTGACCCAACATCTTAGTAAATCTGGCCACAATGCTCAAGCTTTAGTCAGTGAGGCTACATGATTATGCGGAGTTCCACTCACGAGATGTATTTGGTGTAGTGATGTACTTGGCTAGTCCCATAACCTGAAATGCAACTCCCATTTGGAAAGAATTTTGACACTTATAACACATGCACTACAGAAACTTAGTACAGAGTGTTTTTTATCCATGGTGCCCCCACAAAACACATGTGGCCCTGAATTAGAGGTTAGTAGGGGCTGTCTTGCAATTTGAGGCCCCTGACACTATCGGGTCTCAGGGTCCACTAAGGCAGAGGCAGGATCAAAAGGTAAACCTAGTTCTAAAAATCCTTTTTTCTTTTGACGCATCACACTTTTAACCTCTGATCAGTTAAAGCGCTAAAGGTGGATCAACTATGTGTTGACATTAATGACCAGAGCTGTGCAATGTCACTTCTTCAGCCCCAGCTGCATTATAGTGATTTGATGTCAGTGGCAGCATAGAAGAGACACCCAAACATGTACCAAATCCATGAACATTAGTGGCTGCAGAATATTAACCTGTTACATGTTATAAACATGTTTAGCAACTGCATTAAGAATAATTGCTACAACGTAAATCTGTCGAATGTTTGCATATGTTTTTACAGATAAGGTGAGTATATTTACGTGGAATTCTTGTATGCAGCAAAAGGATAATGAAATAAGGTTTCATGGGGAAATGCACTGCAGTAGCAGAAAGAATTGTAGAGTGGTGTTGTGCAAATAGGTTTCTCTCTACACTCTTGCAGTGATCCAATCGCTTCATCCATCTCTCCAAAGGCGGGAGACTTGTGTCCTTCTAGAGTTTAGATATATATCTCTGGGCGACAAGTCCTATCCACAACAAAGCCATTAGGTACATGTTGGAATCCAAGTCCACAATAATATGTAGAAAATTAATTTTAGGGTCTGAGGGGAGCTGGCAGCTCAGCACCTCTCCCAACTCGTAGAATGCTCTCTGAAAAGAAGACCATTGCTTCTCAGCTCCAGTCTGTGTGAATGTGGTCACCAGTCTGCAACAAACATCTCAGTCAGAGCAGGGAACCAACCACCTCCATCATCTAAAATCTGTCCCTTGGGAGATATAATCTTATGATTCTTTTTGCACAAACTTTTATTAGGTTTTTGAAGAAAAGGCAGCGCATTACAGAACGAAATACGCAATAAATACATTACAGGATTGAACATGATAACAGGAAAGCAATTCTGTCATGCAGGCCAATAGCAACAGCCACCATAAGAACAAAAAGAGCAAAGAAAACAGGTAAGAAAAAAATTAAAAAGCCGACGACCACAAAACATCGACATTCAACATAATCCCTGAAAATTGACATAACACCAAAACAAAACAGACATGCACCACTCTTCCACTCCCCCTCCCCACCGCTTCCCACCCCCCCATCCAGTAATCCAGTTACAAAAGACCTGCGGACATGGCTCCACGTGTGACCCACGATAACCCGACCAACTTTCCCAAATCTTATAATACTTATTAGGACAGCCCCATGTGATGTACGCAGGGCGTTCAAGGCCTAGGCAACAGTCCATCCCTTCATTCCAAACCACCAACTAGGGAGCCTAAACCCCTTTCCAGGACCTCGCTATGTCGCGTTTAGCAATGACCGACCCCAACCACAAAAGCGCCCGGCAGTATCTACTACTGTCAACGTCATCAGAAAGCAAGGCACACCAAGGTGTGCGCAGCAAGGAGAAGCCTAGGGACCCCTCCAAGTAATCAAAGACCCCACTCCAGAAAGGAGCCAGAACAGGACAATCCAGACAGTGTGTAGGAAGTCTCCTGCTGCAGACTGGCACCGCAAATAGTTGACAGAAGCTATGAGGCCCCTTCTCCACAGCCTTTCCCTGGTATAATAGACCCTGTGCAGATAACGCAGCTGAATGAGGCGGAACTGGGAACTGGGAGGCAATAGCCGCCACACGAGGGGAGGCAAGCGCCCCTCGCAAGTCCCCGTCCTCCAAGGGGCCCAGATAATGAGCCCAGGCCTCCCTAAGGGCCGGAAAGGTGTCTGGCGCATTGACTACCAGGGAGCAGTAAATGACGGAAACCTTATGGCGGGGAATGTCAGTCAACAAAACCTTGGATTCTAAGGGGCTGAACTCCGTAATTTCAGCTAAGCGGGTGGCATGGGGGAGAGTGCATGCCAGAGCTGCAAGTATCTAGAAAATTGGTTCTGATGCAACTGGAACTCCTCCTTGAGGGAGGGAAAGGATTTGAGCTAGTGCCCATCAAGGTCATCCCCCAACTTGGAGATACCTATATGTTCCCAATGAGAGAACCCCTTCAGCCCTGCCACCTAGCATAAAACTGTACCCTCCTACAGAGGGGTCACCGTAGTTAGCCGCCCATTTAACCCCTTTAGCCCCATAGACCTGCTCACAACCCATCTCGTTTGTAGTGCGTCCTGAGTCATTGGGGAGAAGTTGTGAGAGATTACCCCCCATACAACAGATGTACCAGGGACTGAGAGCTCAGAGCCCACCTCTTTGACGTGTACGTGGGATTGGCAAAGCCCCCAAACGACAAATCATTTGAAATCACTAGCTGTGCCGGCCTGTAGTAGGACCGTACATCAGGAATAGCTCTGTCCCTGGCATATGTGGACTTATAGCACCTGGAAAGGGTGATACGGGATGGGCCCGAAGCCCACATGAAGCCACACAGCAGGGAGTCAATACGGGTGAAGAGGGATGCCAGCACAAGAAATGGGAAGTTCTGGAGTTGGTACAAGAGTCGGGGAAGGGCCACCATCTTAAAGATGGCCAAACGGCCAGGAAGGGAAAGTGCGCCAGGTCACCCATAAGCCTATCCATCTGCCGCTGTATGTTCAGGGCCCGTGCCAGGGCTTCGCCGACCATGACAAAGAACCCCAGATAGCAGAACCCCCGAGAAAGGATCTGAAGCTTCAATCCCCAGGACAGTCTCTCCCTGCCCCCACTCACCGGGTACAATGAGGACTTACCCGGATGAATCTTAAGTCTCAATAACTGCCCAAATATTTGCAGGATCTAGAGCATCTGCAGTCCCGAGGTACGGAGATCGGTCAGGAAGATGAGCATGTCATTAGCATACGACGCAATTCTCTCCTCCAGCCCCAGCCCCCACTCAAACCCCCGTAGCTGTGCATCAATACTAACCCATCTCACTAGAGGCTCTGTAGTCAAAGCAAAGGGGAGTGGGGAGAGCGGACACCCCTGTCGCATCCCCCTCTCCACCCGCAATGGGGCAGATGTGAACCTACCCACTAGAACCTGAGTGAAGAGCTCTGTATATAGAAGCTGCACATAGCTGATGAGTCATAAACCAAAGTTCAACCGGGGCAGAAGTCGAAACAAAAACGGTCAAGCGACAGAGTCAAAGGCTTTATAGAAGTCAATCTGCCGAAGTGCGCTCTCAGTATGATGACGTTCGGAAAGAGCGACCGCATTACACACCCGCCCGATGCTGTGCCTCGTGGCATGGCCCAACATAAAACCAGACTGGGCCGGGTGAGCAACGTAGATATGACCTTAACCAAACGATTAGCCAAAGCTTTAGCTCACACCTTGACCTCGATATTAGAGTAATTGGGTGGTGCGAGCCGCAGCAATCAGGAGGTTGTGGTGGTTTAAGAATCACTACGAGAGCCGCTGTCCGGAGAGGCAGCAGCAGCAATCCCCCCTTCAGTGCCTCCCGTAAAACACCCAATAGGTTGGAGCCCGCGAGCACCCATGTGGCCCTATAAAATTCCGTCTGGAGGCCATGCGGGCCAGTGACCTACCCGCGTGCAACTGCATCAAGGCCGCCCCAAGTTCTTCTGCCTTAACCTCCGACTCCAGGGCCTCCCTATCTTGCGACAGAAGAGACCATACAGGGAGGTCCCTGATGAAGGACTGCACCTCAGAGGGGCTCTAAACATTCTGGCCAGCATACAACGTGCCATAACAATCAGTGAGCATTTTGGCAATCAGTCATTTGTCAGACACTCTCCCACCCTGGACGTTAGGAACGCAGGAGATTGGATCATGTGAGAGTGTGGTTGTGCACAGCCAATAGAGGGTCTTACTGGACTTTTCCCTCATTGGTAGATACAACTCTGAGTTGCCAACCAGGCCAAGCGTGCCTCATCCAGCAGAGTCTGACACAAAACGGTTTCCACATATAGCGAATCTCAAAGGACCGACAGGTCTAAGGAAGCCAAATACCGGGCTTCTAACTAAAGGATACAGGCCTCTTATTCCCCCACCTCAGCATCAGTGTGACTCCGGTGGGCCGCCCGGTAGCTATTAATGAATCCCCACATCGTCACCTTCCATGCCTTTCAGAGAAGGCCGGGCGAGGTAACCGAGCCCACATTACGGTGGCGGTAATCTTGGGTAGCGTCATACAGGGCCGACTTAAAATGTTATGGTTCTTGATTGAAGACGACAATTAGTAATGGAGAGAATAGGAAAGCACCAAATACCTCCTGGGGAATGGGAAAGAGAAAAGAATCAGGCCAATTCCAGAAGAAGACCCGGGTAGAATTTTCCAGCTGCTAGGAACAAAAACCAGGGAGAAAAGTGAGAGCAAGGGGATGAAAACACAATGAAAAAATGTGGGAGTAAATGCATTGTGAAGCATCCTTCATTTAAAATGGCACCCTTATGTATGGTTCTAACAAGAACTGACATCACAGAGAAAAAACTTATCTTGATTTGGTCTCCTCAGATAACATCCTATGGGCAAACAACCTTCTTGGAAAGGACAAGCTGTAATGCTTGACCTCTACCTCATTCTGAAAATCATTGTATTTGCTTGGCAACTGAACAAGAAGTCATGGATTGACATCTTTTTTATAGTGCTGCTACCATTCTTGGCCTGTACTCCAAAGTGCACGTGCAACGACCCACTGGGCGGCCATGAGCACCGAGACACCAGTGCGGTCCTGGCAGCACGGGTGTTCACCAATACGCTGGGAACAACATCCCAGAACATGTCGCGTGTCAACATGCACAATGCTTCTTCCACTTCTTCTTCTGCGGCCCACAGTGGGCCGCCAGTAATCTCTCAACTCCCTTCCCAGCAGAGACGTAACAACAGAAGTGAATAGGACTAAATGCGAATAGAGGTTTTAAATACACAACAGTAATGATTGTGTGAGAAAAAGACAAAGTTGCAGAGTACTGCTTCTTCTTGGAAGGAAACATCTATTCTGAGGCAAAAATAACTGAACTTAATACTGTCGATTTCAAACATTGTCCCTCCTCTTAATCTGCCCCTTTCCCCACTCGTCCTTAAACCACAGGCATAACACCTCTAACCCTGATGGCATCTGTCACTCAGAAAAACAGGTCTCCCTCCCACTTTCCATTAGGCATACTGTGAAATGTAACTATTTGGAGGAGGCACATAAGAGGCCTGGCTTTAGACATTGTGGAGCAGCTGGGCAGTCTCCTGCCTCTGTGGGGATCTGTCAGACCCGGCTTAGTGTTTCTTGAATAGTATGACATGGTTTCCGACACTCGGTCCGCCCTTTCTGGGCTTGTTGCTTGGGTTCCTCTCTCAACCACCCAATGTTGGCCTGTCCAGAACAACAGCATCGAAAGAAAGTCGTTCCAATGTCCGTAACCCTCCACCAACAAAGTGCATCATCCTATTGTCCTACAATGCATAGTGTTTTTCACCCCTCATCCTTCTCTCAGTCTTTCCACTTTCCTTCATCCTACAACCGCTTAACATTTCCACTACCCTTATGCATCTCCCCTTACTCTTTAGCTCCTCATTCATCTGCCTGCGAATTGACCACTCCATACACAAACACACAACCCTTCCTCTTACTTCTCCACTTAACCATGCTCATACATTAATTGTCCATATCCTTCCACCACCAACCCTTCCCCCTCTCCCCTCAGACCTTTTTCTTATTAGTCTCCACCTACAGTCTTTTCTCTCTCTTCATCATTCTCCTATCAGCCCTTGATAATGACGATGGAATACATTTTTACATTTTAGTGTTACCAAGGGTGTGCTGGAACTAGATCCTAGAAGCCAAGGGGGAAGATGTAAGCTCTGAGCATCTTTCTGGAGGCGAAGAGGTCAAATGTGTTAGGTAGGACCAGAGGAAACCAGTTCCAGGGAAAGACAGAATAGTAGTACCCAAGAGACCCTTAACTGGTCTTCGAAAGACTCATTTCCTTCCCACTCCTTCTAATCCTCTTTCCAAATGACTTTTCTTTTCTCTTGATTTCTTTACCTCTCTTCTACTTTCTCTCTCATTTTCATTATCCTCCTCTTTCTTTCTTTCTTTCTTTGATGAACTTCACAAAGACTTGGCAATTTCCCAGCAATAAGTCTGGAAGCACTACAGACAATCTCTAACAGGAAGGCAATGAAAATGGAGAGGATGAAAAAAGTTGTCAGCAATCAGAGTGGCACTGAGACCTCACAAAAGAAAATACTTGCGTCTGCTATGATGCAGCCCTCGAATTTCCAAGTAGGTGGCTTGGAAGTAGTTGCCACAGGAGCTAGTGAAAAGGCAGGTGCACTGGTGTAGATGTTTTCAGATACATGGCACCATAATACACCTTAGATTCCCTAGACAAAGATAGAAGAACCACCTACACATGGCATGATACACCACCGATCCCCAAAGCTAGCAGGATTGTCACAACCACAAGGCATGAGAGTCTGCAGGTAGCAAAAAAAGCCCTGTCTGTTCCTCATTTCCCTGAAGACAGGGAACCAAAAATAAAACACTGGAACTTCTAATGGGGAAAAGAACTGGAGGAGCAGCAGGGACAACCACTGCTCCCAGCAATCCAACCTGTGACATGGTGGCAAGCTGGCAACCCCCTCACCTTCCTGTCATCACTCTTTCTCCATGCACAGGCACCTGTAATCTACTTAGCCCAGGTGTTCGTTAAACATGGTAAAAACTGTCTCAGTCATTTGAGAAAAACATGTTAATGACTTATCTGTAGTGCGGGTGTGACATGAAAAAGTCCTTTTCAGTCAGTATACAGCAAGTTCTCTAGCTTCAGTTACTATCCAGTAAACATGAAATGGGCATTACATCAAGAAGCTGGTCCCAAGTCCACTTCAGTGACTGTCTGCCATACATGGAACAGAGCCTAATCAAATGTACAGTTACCTTAATCAATAAAAGTATGTTCAGGCAAACTAATGTAGATTCATTCTAACCAATGTACTTTCCTTTGAACCTATCTGCTCCAAAGAACGTTCATTTAGACTAATGTACATTCACAGAAAGAAACTTACATTTGTACAGTATCCTCACAACATGAAATTTACAGGAGGCAGCTAAACAACTAGGAAGTGAACAGACCATGAAAGAAGTCCGTTACCCCTTAAGGCTTGCACATGAAATGTATTAGTCAGAAATAGAAAGGATAAAAATTTACAATGAACGACAGTGTAACGTGTGTTACATTATACTTGGTCACTGTCATTCATGTGATACAAGGTTTTAAGAAGAAAAATGGAGTATACCACAACACTTAAAATATGTAGTGAAAGCTATTGAGCTACGTGAGTAAAGGTGCTTTGTAAAAAAATACATAGTTTTTTTGGACACATTTTTATTGATTTCTAATTTTACAATAAAAATAATTCATGAAAAGGGATACAATCAGGTGTATTTCATAACGCTGAAAGCTTTCTATATCATAAACTTGCTACATGAGTACACTAACCAAATGCATGACCCGTTAAGAAAGCAAGCAGGAAAAACATTCAAATATATCTTGGAAAATATATTTTTTTAAATATAAGCCTTTGGCAAATAGGCTTGGTTGTGACAAACAGGGCAGAGGCAATGGGGTGGAAAGAAGGGGTGAGATTGGAGATGGTGCTAAGAAAAGGGGATTGAGCCACTAAATCGTACAACCAGTCTGGGAGACAGCGCCCTAGCCAGAGGACCAAGCAATTTGTATTTGTATTTGTATTTGTATTTATTAAGCGCCTCAATCATCCCGAGGGATATCACGGCGCTGCAAAGCATTGTCCTGATATAATAGTGAACAAGTGGCCTGGGAGACTAGTGTAGGGACCCAATGTGCAAGCTGCAGGTATCATTGTTTACAACCTAGGGAACAGTATTGTTTTCAGCTTCTTTCTGAATGACATATAATCGTCCGTGCGGCGAAGGTCTAGGGGGAGTTCGTTCCAGTGAACGGCTGCCAAAATGGAGAAGGATCGGCCTCCTACTCTGGTTTTCTTAATATGTTTAGTTTTGGTCAGAGCAAGATTAAAAGACCTCAGTTGTCGTGTGGGAGTGTAAAATTCAATTTTGTCCTGCAAAATTCAAGGGCCAAGTTTGTGTAATGCTCTGTGTGCATTACATGAGTTTAAACATGGCTCTCTGGCGCACCGGCAGCCAATGAAGCTCCTTCAGGCACTCTGATGCCAAACTATACGTGCTTTTATTACAGACAAGTATGGCGGCAGCGTTCTGAATTACCTGTAGTCGGGAAAACAGGTAGTCTGACATGCCCACATAGAGCGCATTTCCGTAATCCAACCTACTAGAGAATAGTGCCTGAGTGATGGTTTTACAACAGTTCAAAGGGATCCATAGAAAAAGTCTTCGTAAAAGCTTTTACATGGCAAAGCTTTTACCGCACAGTGATTTGATTTGGTCTTGCATAGTAAGTCCATTGTCTATAAGGATGTGATGGAGCAAGGACTCATAAATGAGACTTGCTCGTATGCAACATCCTCATAGTATTAATTTATTAAACTTGTATTGTCTCTACTAATCCTTGCATACACTACACGAATAGAAAGGATGCTTGCCTATGTGTTTTACTAATGAATAACGCTTGTCTGTAATCCGAAATGGCCGCTAAAGCGCGGGAACCCTAATGCGCATGTCCCAACCACATCACGTGTTGTGACGTCTTTCTTTGCTTGGTGGGAAATTTCTGCTTCTGCGCAGTGTGCATTAAAATGGCTGCTTGATGTTTTCACATGCTTCAGCTTGCTCTCATGTCATTATTAAATTGTCGTTTCTCTAACGCTACTAATGCGGGATAGAATTTATAATTAAATGGGAATAGAGTAGAAAGAGTGGGCATACAGTGAGACATTTTATTTGTGATTGTAATGTTTTCTTCTTTGTATTTTATTAGTTCGCAAACTTGGGCATGGGTTTTGGTGAACTGAAAGCTCGTGTGACAAAGATTCCGCACATGCGCCCTGAGAGGCAGACGAGAAAGAAAGAGATGAAGTCAATTTGGACATCACCCAAGGCCGTGACCTGCTGGCCGACACCACTACATACCAAGATGTTCTCGTCGAAAGCAACATTTTATATGAATAAATTGTCAATTTGTCGTGAGACGGGTGGGAAATAAAGCAAATGTATTAAATTGAAGGGGCGGTAGTTTAAAAACAATAGGCTTCAGAAATACAAGACAAATCAATATGGTGTGAGAATCCACCCCCTGTCCCTGTCCAATCAGAAGTAGTGGTCCCATATTTTAGCAACATTAAGGGGAGGTACATGGGCGTAGAAGGGTATAATAGATATAGAATTAGCTAATTAGTTAGCTCTTAGCTCCAGACTGCCAAGCTGATCGATTGCAGACTGAATCGCTGTCCAGAGAGGTCCTGAGGAGGGGCGGCGGAGTCCATTAGAAGGAAGACACGGGCGAATCGAGGAGAAGTCGAGTATCAGAGAGGGGAACGACGCAGGCGTCGTTGTAGAGAGGTCACCGGTCCTGTCCTGATCCTGGAGGAGGTCTTTGCTCTTCATCCTTCCTGGGTCCTTTTTTTCCAACTCCTTGCCAAGGGGTTTTGTTCTCGCACTTAGGTAAATATAATGCAACCTTTAGTTGCGCTGCTGTCTCTATCCTCTCCTTCTTTGAGGGACCGTCATTGATTAGCAATAGTTATTCTATGCTTCATCTTGGGTATTGCGATTAAGTACCATGTGGCTCTGTATTTTACTCTGCTAAATCTTTAGATAAACATTTTAAAACTTCCTGACTCAGTGGTTATTTCAGGATTATGTACTATAATGAATGTCACTCATTTTAAATTTCCCAATTAGCAAAGGATTCATTGGTAAGTCATTACTCTTCATTCAGAAGGTAATTGGTAGCAGGGATTTTGATAAAGAGTAACAACTGATAAAACCCAGCGTAAGTATTAGCGTAGTATGAATGTATGGGCCCAAGTGAGTATCTGGTGTATGAATGCTGTTTGCTAATATCGCGCTGGATCAGTTTTCTGGTAATCAGAGGATGGTTACTCTTTGTTAATTGGGTAATGAGAATTTTATTTTTATGAACTAACATCCGTGTATTCAAAGTTTGTTTTATGTTGTCCAGAATCCCCGGGGTAAAAAGAATAGCGGATGGTAAGTGGAAGCCATACTGCAGTGAGGTTATCTGTCAGGCAGAAATAGTGCTGAAAAGTTAAGCAGGACTATCAGTACTGGTTAGGGAATCTATGCTTGTGAGTAATAGCAAAAGAGTATGCTGGTGAAAATTTGATGTTATATCACCTAGAAAGGGTAACATTGAAGAAGTAACAGGTACTTCTGGAGCTTGGGTGAAGAGTAAACGGAAGGGTTTTACTCGTAGTGTATGTTTAGTAAACGGAAAGGTTTTACTAAGTGTGAAAGAAACTATCTTTTCGAATTTAGAGAAACTGGCACGATAGCGAATGTTTTATGTTGTTACTGAAATTCAATTAAGAATTGTAGAGAAAATAAGTTTGCGTAAGATTTTGTAAAGGGAGGGTCAATTGCCGGAGAGGGAGCTGACGTCACAAAACGCCGCGCTGGGATTGGTTGAATCAGCGGGTGTGGGACGACGCTTGTAAAGGAGGGGTTGATAGTCAGGAGTAGTACTGACGTCACAGGTGCCGCGCTGGGATTGGTTGAAACAGCGAGGGACAGTGGAGAGCAGATTGTAAAGGAGGGGTTGACAGACAAACGTCACCAAAAGGCCGCGCAAGGATTGGTCCGGGAATAAAAGATAGCAGACACTTGATTGGTTGATATTCTAGAAGCAAAAATCTTAGTGGGTAGAGATTGCATGTTAAAACGTGATCCGACTTTAACAGGAACTCGTCCAGATAGGAGATTCCTAGGCTTTGCAGAATATAATTTTATACTTCGATACTCACCTAAGATGTACAGAGAAAAGAGAAAAATGTCCTTTCTGCAAAAGATTAAGAACTATTTTAAAAAGGATAAACCAATCAAAACTAGGGAAGGAATTATCATTCCACCAGCTAAAACGCCCGCTTCATTTATGATGATGGAGAGAGGTTATCATACTTGTGTATGGATAGAGAATTGGATAGAATATACCAAAAATGATGGAATACTAGCATTTCCTGAGAATGGTACTTTCAATGGAAGAATTCTTCAAAATTTGAGATTGAGGATGAATGACTTAGAACCCAGACCTAGATTAACTCAATACGAAGCCTTAGAGGAATGGGAAACCGAGGCATTTGAGCGTGACCGATCTAGGAGTAATAGGGGTTATCGAGGATTTTTTCCAAGGAACCTACATGAATCTAGGGACGGTCAGATGAAACAATGGAGAAGGGCAATGATTACAGAAGGACTATATCCATTGTTAACAGCAGAGGAGAAATTAGGGAGTAAATGTACAGAAAAGACAAAACATTTAATGAGAAGTGATGATTCTGAAGACGAATTTATGGAAGAAATGTTAAGGAACCCCCACCATATCAGGAAGGGACAAATGGATGCACCCCAAGTGCACCACCGTTAAAAACTCCATTAGTACAACAGGTAATGCATGAATTCACCCCCAGTAGAATACTTCATGACAAAGAAAGGGAAGCACTAGAGAAGACCAGAGCAGAATTAATACAGAAAATAACACAGATAAAAGTACATCCTGATTCATTGACCATACCTGTAACAATTGGTCCAGTAGTTCCATTATATGGTACTCAGGGAAACTGTCCTCCACCGATACTTGCACCTACTCCTGTAAACGCTACAAACCCTGAAGCAGTAGTAATGGTTGAAGATCACTTTAGTGACAGCGAATCCACAATATCATTGATGGATTTACCCATTCGAGATTCTGTCAATATTACTCCCAAGAGAACTACACCTGGGTGTTCAAAAGATATAAGTCTAGTGACTTCATCAGGAGCGAAAAATGCCACAATAGTCACCCCAGAAGATTTAGAAAGGTGGGCACAAGAATCAGATAAACAGTGCACACCTCCAAAAATAATGGACATTCATAAATTGAAAGTCGAATTAGAAGAAATAATAGCAGGAAATGTAGGACTAGATCGCTTGAATACCTATGATGATGAAGAATTATTATTTATGTGCAGAAGTATCACAAGAAATGTAAGATTATTTCATGAAAAATTATCCAATCTAGCACTACAGATGGGAATAGAAATAGGGAGATCAAAGGTGTTGCAGAAACCCTATAGAGCAGAATTTTCAGAAAAAGATTTAGAAAACATGAATACCTCTGGAAGAAAATTACAAGTAAGGGAATTAATGATAGTTTTACAAAAATGGGGAGACCTAGATAAATGGAGAACTAGGTGAGCCAAGAAAAAGGAAGAAGTACGATCAAGTAGATCAGCGTTAGAATATGTGATGAAGGAGACAGGGAAAGCAGACCAAATGTATCCAATGCGAGAAATTGCGGGAGGAGGATATGTACATGTCCCATGGAGCAGACAGGATATTTTATCATTTACGAATGATTTTCCAAAATTGAGAGAAAAACCAATTGAATGGTACAAGCAGGTTGAAAGGTTTGTGAAGGTGTCAAAGGTATTGTTGAAGGACTTAGATGGTTTGTTTGACATAGTGGTACCTGCCGATTTGTGGACAGATTGTAAAATTACAGTTGATTGGCCAAGTGACGAGTATCCTAGAGAGCCAAAGACAGGTGCCCCGTCAAATGATGTGATGAAAAAATATCAGCAGGTGATAACTTATTTGAAAGGGAAAATACCACCGAAAGAAACAGATTGGGTGAAGATAGACCGAACTACCCAAGAGGCTAATGAATCGGTACATTCCTACTATGAGCGATTACTGCAGGTATTTAAACAGTATAGTGGATTTGAGGACATTGGAGACAAGAACATGAGTCAGTTTGTGTATCGATTTGTTTTCGGTTTAAAGCCAGAAATTTGTCAGATGATTAAACAGCATATGCTGTGTTGGCAAGGGAAGCCGATTGATGAAATCGTGAAGTATGCAAAATATTGTGGAGACGATATTGAGGATAGACACAAGAAATTGCAGGAAAAAGTGATGTGGGATCAGGTGAAAATGGCAGAGAAACAGGGAATTAATTTGGAAAATCCGAATGAAAATCAGGGAAAGGATTCTGGAACGAGTGGTGATACTGGGAATGGTGGAAAAATGAGGGGACGAATGAGTAGAGAAGAAGCTAAAAAGAAATTTCCTTGTCATGGATGCGGAAAATTGGGGCATTGGAAGGATGAATGTAAAAGATTTGGAATAATAATGGCCCAAATCAAAATTTAAATCCACAGACGCAGAATGACTCACAGCAGGGTGTAAATCCTCAGAGTCAGCTGCCACCTGCACCTATTCAGGGTAATGTAAGCAGAGCAAAGCACGGTACAGACATCGGATATCAAGGAGGAAGTGGTAAGAATGATTATATAACCTCACAATTTCTTTTACAGGACGATTTCTGTCAATACAGTTCATGACGGTGCCTAAGAGAGGGGAGAAGGAGTGCGTACTTGGCGCATCCTTATCGGTAGATCAGTCAGGTCCATATGTGGAAGGAAATGTGAAAGGTAATGATATCACTTTTCTGTTGGATACTGGTGCTACCCGGTCTACTGTAAGAACAGCAGACATTCCAGACCTTCCTCTCTCTGGTGAAAATATCCAAGTAGTGGGAGTAGCTAATCAAAGGATTAGAACACCTCTTACCGAACCAATGGAAGTTAAAATCGGAAACTTCAGAGAAATGCATCAATTTGTAGTATGCGATTCTAGCCCAGTAAACTTATTAGGCAGGGATTTATTGTGCAAAATGAACTGCACAATTTTCTGCACACCGGATGGTGTGGCAGTTCAGACACCAGATGAAGACCATGTATATAAAATTATGATTGCAAAACAGGGTACAGAAGTAGATGAGATGTTTTCGGTATTAACAAAAGACGAGTTGCCAGAAGAATTAAAAGGTACAGTAAACCCCTTAGTTTGGGATTTCACAGGAAAAGAAGTAGGACTTATGGCTAAAATAGACCCAGTTAAAATTACTGTAAAAGAAGGTGCGATTTTCCCAAATACCAGACAGTACAAAATGAGTGCAGAAGTAAAGGCAGGAGTCATTGAAGAAATTAATCGAATGGTTGAACAAAACATACTAAAAGAAGTGATGAGTAGCCCATGTAATTCACCAATCATGGGACTAAAGAAACCTAGTGGAAAATATAGGATTGTTCAGGACCTGCGAAAAATAAATAAAATAGTGGAACCATGTTGTCCCATAGTGCCAAATCCTGCAGTAATTCTATACCAAATTCCTTGGAGTGCAGGATGGTTCACAGTAATTGATTTATGTCAAGCGTTCTTCTCAATACCATTGCATCCAGATAGCCAGTATCTTTTCTCATTTAAATTTGAGAATAAAGTCTATGTATGGAATCGTATTCCTCAGGGGTACACGGAAAGTCCTTCCATTTTCAATCAAATACTGAAAAAGTGCCTTGAGAAACTAGTGATGCCAGGAAGTTCAGTCCTAGTGAAATATATCGACGACTTATTGGTGGCATCAAACACCAGAGAGGACTGTGTTGTTGATTCCATAGCACTATTAAATCTTTTGGCTGAAGAAGGGCATAAAGTTTCACCTGAAAAGTTGCAGTTTTGTACAACAGCTGTTAAATATCTGGGACACCAAATTGAGAGGGGAAAAGAAGAATAACAGCTGAAAGAGTAAAATTAATAAAGAAAATGCAAATGCCTGTAACCCAAAGACAAGTGAGAATGTTCCTAGGAATAGTAGGTTATTGTCGACAATGGATACTAGGATTTTCCTTGTTAGCAAAGCCTCTAATTCAAATGACAAGAAAGAAAGCAAAGGACCCAGTTGATTGGGATGATGAGAGTGCAGGAGTTTTTGTAAAATTGAGAAATGCTCTGTGCTCAGCACCAGCTCTAGGCATGCCAGATTATAAAAGAGAATTTGCATTATTCTGTCATGAAAGAGAAAATTGTGCATTTTCTGTCCTAACCCAGAGACACGGTTTAGACAGACGTCCTATAGCATATTTTTCTGCTACATTGGACCCAGTAGCAGCCGCGTTGCCAGGATGTTTAAAAGCAGTGGCAGCTACTTGTTTGAGCATTGAACAAAGTGAGTCAATTGTGATGGGACATCCTGTAAAAGTGTATGTTCCACATGCGGTTGTGATTCTGTTGACAAGAACACGAACTCAACGTCTTACTCCTAGTCGGCTGACTAAATATGAAAGAATAATAATGGGTGCTGAAAATGTGACCATGGTAAGGTGTACTATAATAAATCCAGCAACCTTACTACCAGACCCATATCATGAGAAAATTAAAGATGACGAAGAAAATGAACATGATTGTTTACAGATTACAGAGTTATGTACGAAACCTCGCCCAGATATAGAAGAACAGCCCCTCAGAAAGCCAGACAGGGAGCTATTTGTTGATGGTTCATGTCAACGACATGAAGACGGTAAATTAACTGCTGCCTATGCGGTATGTGAATTAACTGGAATAGTCGAAGCATCCTATTTACCAGGAGTCAAATCTGCACAAGTAGCTGAATTGATTGCATTGATAAAAGCCTGCAAAATTGGGAGGAATCAAAAAGTAACTATATTTACAGATAGCCAATATGGTTACGGGGTTGTGCATGATTTTGGCCAACTATGGATGCAGAGGGATTTCCTGACTTCTTCAGGATCCCCATTAAAAATGGACAGTTCATAAAGGAATTGCTGGAAGCAATACAATCACCAAAAGAATTGGCTGTGGTGAAATGTGCCGCACACCAGTCAGGAGATGACTGGGTGGTAGTCGGCAACAGATACGCAGATCTGGTGGCTCAACATTGTGCCAAAAATAGATTGTCAGTCAATAAGAGGGTGGAAAGAATGGGAATCAGCTGCCAACTTATGCTGTATATGCCACCTGAAACTTGGAATGATGTAAAGAGATTACAAGATGATGTTGATGAAAATGAAAAGAATTTGTGGATCAAAGTAGGTTGTTCCCAAAGAGGAGATGATGAAGTGTGGATTAGTGCTGATGGCAGACCAGTCATGCCAGACTGTTTACTGTCACAAATGGCCAGAATGTATCATGGAGACACACACATAGGGAGAGATGCAATGATTAGACTTTTTAGACAAAACTGGTACAATCCGAAGTTCAGGGCTGTTGCAGAGAGTCTTTGCCAGAGATGTTTAACTTGCCAGATGCATAATCCAGGGCGGAAGACAATAATTGGATTTGGAAAAATTGGAAAGGCAGAGGGTCCTTTTATAAGACTCCAGTTCAACTTTATACAGTTACCACCATGTAGAGGGTTGAAATATGTACTAGTCATAGTGTGTCTGTTTTCAAAATGGGTGGAGGCTTACCCTAACAGGAGAAATGATAGCATTACAGTCGCAAAACTGTTGCTACAAGAGCTCATTCCTAGGTTTGGTTTCCCAGTAACTTTGGAATCAGATAGAGGAAAACATTTTAACAGTGAAGTGATCCAAATAATCTGCGAAGCATTCCAAATTAAACAGAAACCGCACTGTGCATATCGTCCAGAGGCTTCTGGAGTGGTTGAACAATTGAATGGCACTATAAAGTCAAGATTGGGAAAAATGTGTGCATCAACATCATTAGAATGGCCAGATGCATTGCCACTTGTTTTAATGGGACTCAGAAGCATACCTGACAGAAATACAGGATTGAGCCCCCACGAGATAATGATGGGAAGAGCAATGAGACAAACACATGTTCCCACAAACAAACTGCTGAATATATCTGATGATATGGTACTGGACTATTGTAAAGGACTGGCTGACCTAGTGCGTTCTGTCTCTCACCAGGTTGGAGAAGACGCAGTTTCCAGGCAGCCTGAACAAGAACATGATCTGAATCCTGGTGACTGGGTGGTAGTGAAGAATCACACCAGAGAAACGTGTCTATCACCCAGATGGAGCAGTCCTAGTCAAGTCATACTGACTACAAATACAGCAGTGAAGTGTGCAGGATTTCCTAATTGGATTCATGTAAGCCACACCAAAAGAGTACCAGATCCTGAAGAAGAAAATCCTCAGTCAGCATCAATTACTGAGGAAGCTGAAGGTTGCCTAGCTGAGGAATCTCAGGCTCGAGATTCAAGAGAAGCTGCAGAAGAACAACCGAGCACAAGTCAGGACTGGATACCGGTGGTAGAAATTCCTGAAGTTTACCACAGAACAAGAAGTCAAACAAGATTTGAGGAAATCGAAGAAGATCAGATAGTGAAGAAGAAGCAGCTCAGGAAAAAGAAGAAGAGACAATAAGAGAACCTGAGCAAGGTCAGATAAGGAAAGGAAATTGGGCTCAAATTAACGAAAAACTAATAAATTTTGAGCAGGGACAGACAGGTTTAGAAGAATCCGGTCAGGCTGCAGAAGTACAAAGTGCAATAAGCCCTGATCAGAATCAGTTAGATCAAGAAAAATACACAGAAGAACAAGATCATGAGAATCATGAACATGAAGAAATAAATCAAGAACAAGGTCACTTATTGGAAACTAACAGTGGAGCTGCTGAAGAGAAACCAATCAGACCTGAAAAAGAGCAAGAAAGAAAAACAGTAATTGCAGAAAACGAAAGGGTGTCAGAAAGTGAAAATAAAAAGATTTCTGAAGACGAAGATAAAGAAACAGTGCAAACAAAGAAAACAAGAAAAGGAGATCATTGGCCAAGTGTCATTAAAAGAGTAAAATTCCACATAACAACCAGAAGTGAAGATCCAGACCAAGTAAATGAAGTGACAAGCCAAACTGAACAAGAAAATAAAACTGAGAAAAGAAGAAGTAAAAGACTGAAACTTGTGAGTAATAAATTCAAGGGTCCTGAATGGACTTACATCATTCTTGAAGATTACAAAAGTTCAGAGTCAAGTGAAAGTGGTGACGAAGGAACAAGTGCAGAACTAACGTACGACTAAGCAAAAGAGTCATATAAAGAAAAGAGGAAAATAGATAAGAAGAGCGATCTTCCTTGTCGAAAATGCCTGACAATAGAGTTGCTGGGAGACCAAAACAGAGATGTTGTAGAAGATGCTGTGCAAATGCATATGTAGTCTAGTAATGGTGCTTATAGTATGGTTAGTCCTGATTGTAGCAGTTCCTTACCTTATGATGATGGATAAAAGAATTAATAATGAAACTAAGGAGAGGACAGCAAACATGAAGGGCAATAAAGTAGAACTAATGGCAGAAAATGAACCAGAGTTTCATCATGAAATAGCTGATAACGACACTAGTTTAAACGTTTTTTACAAAATTATTGTTTCAGTATGTAGACACAATGGAAGTTAGTAATTGTTATGTCTGTATGAAGTTACCTGAATCAGTAGCAGAAGGATTAACATATCATCACTTACCACTGACATATGGCATATCATGTAGTGTTTTGTCTAGTTTATTTTATAGAACAGGGAGACTTCAGTATTATTATTCAAACCTAGATGTGATATTTTCTGAGGTTCCGATTCGAAAGAGTATGAACCCAGTGCTTAGTAGTCAAGACGCACAGTTTATGGGAGAATTTTTCTTAACAATGAAATCAATAGACATAACACATGCACATAGACACAATCTAACATGTTCTTTACACGAAGAAGAAAAGATATTTTTGAATTTAGTAGAAGATAGAAGACAAGATTTCCAAAAGAAAGCTTCTGAGCATAAGGCTCATTTGCCACCTTGGGCTGAGAAAGAAGGGAGTTACACACCTGGCAAGGCTCAAGCTGCTATGGCTCTGAATTTTGTAAAGACAGGAAAAATTTGTCTACATAGGTTAAAAACTGATTATAACAATGTTTTCATCGGTACCAGTGAATGTGAACACAATTTCTTAATTCTTGGAGGTTGGGGAATCAAAGGAGGAACAGATTCAGTTTTTCCTGGAATCTATTATGTGTGTGGGAATAAGGCTTACTTTAGGCTTCCTGCACGGTGGTATGGAAGTTGTTATTTTGGAATAGTATTTCCAAAGATATACCACGTAAAAAGAAACACTGGGAGCAATGAAAACAATAGTGAATTAATGCGTAATAAAAGAGCTAGTTTTTCAGAAATTGTAGGTGATATATTTGGTGCATTGATACCTTCAGTGGGAATAATTCTGAACTCAAGGAAAATATGTAAATTGTCTACAGTGGTTGATCGTTTATCTACGGATACTGCTGGAGGATTTCTAATGATTAATGCGGAAATGGTTGCGATTAGGTCTATGGTGATGCAAAATCGACTTGCTCTTGATATTATATTGGCAAAAGAGGGCGGAGTCTGTAAATTATTAAAGACGAAACACTGTTGCACTTATATTCCTGATAAGAGTGCAGAAATTGGAACGTATATACAGAATATAACTAAACTTGAGAAGGAACTTAAACCACTGGAAGTTGATAGTGTATGGGAAAGATTGAGAAGTAGTATTGCGTCAATTGGTACCTGGTTTGCTAACGTAGGAAAAGGACTTATAGGTCAAATATTAGTACCCTTAGCGGGGATAGCAATAATAGCACTGACAATAATAATATGGTGCAAATGTTGTAGAAAGAAGGGAACATATAATGTGACAGGAAAAGGAAAGAAGAGAAAATTAGATGAAATAGAACTTGAAGAATGGAGAAGTGAATTATACAAGAAATTGAAAGGAGATGGTAAAAATAGAAAATGTAAAAATAAGAGTGAAACTATTTGCTAGAAGTTGGCATCTGATTGTGGGTAGTATTTTGAGGGCTCAGAAACGCCATCAGAGGGGATTGATGGAGCAAGGACTCATAAATGAGACTTGCTCGTATGCAACATCCTCATAGTATTAATTTATTAAACTTGTATTGTCTCTACTAATCCTTGCATACACTACACGAATAGAAAGGATGCTTGCCTATGTGTTTTACTAATGAATAACGCTTGTCGGTAATCCAAAATGGCTGCTAAAGCGCGGGAACCCTAATGCGCATGTCCCAACCACATCACGTGTTGTGACGTCTTTCTTTGCTTGGTGGGAAATTTCTGCTTCTGCGCAGTGTGCATTAAAATGGCTGCTTGATGTTTTCACATGCTTCAGCTTGCTCTCATGTCATTATTAAATTGTCGTTTCTCTAACGCTACTAATGCGGGATAGAATTTATAATTAAATGGGAATAGAGTAGAAAGAGTGGGCATACAGTGAGACATTTTATTTGTGATTTTAATGTTTTCTTCTTTGACTTTTATTAGTTCGCAAGCTTGGGCCTGGGTTTTGGTGAACTGAAAGCTCGTGTGACAAAGATTCCGCACATGCGCCCTGAGAGGCAGACGAGAAAGAAAGAGATGAAGTCAATTTGGACATCACCCAAGGCCGTGACCTGCTGGCCGACACCACTACATACCAAGATGTTCTCGTCGAAAGCAACATTTTATATGAATAAATTGTCAATTTGTCGTGAGACGGGTGGGAAATAAAGCAAATGTATTAAATTGAAGGGGCGGTAGTTTAAAAACAATAGGCTTCAGAAATACAAGACAAATCAATATGGTGTGAGAATCCACCCCTGTCCCTGTCCAATCAGAAGTAGTGGTCCCATATTTTAGCAACATTAAGGGGAGGTACATGGGCGTAGAAGGGTATAATAGATATAGAATTAGCTAATTAGTTAGCTCTTAGCTCCAGACTGCCAAGCTGATCGATTGCAGACTGAATCGCTGTCCAGAGAGGTCCTGAGGAGGGGGCGGCGGAGTCCATTAGAAAGAAGACACGGGCGAATCGAGGAGAAGTCGAGTATCAGAGAGGGGAACGACGCAGGCGTCGTTGTAGAGAGGTCACCGGTCCTGTCCTAATCCTGGAGGAGGTCTTTGCTCTTCATCCTTCCTGGGTCCTTTTTTTCCAACTCCTTGGCCAAGAGGTTTGGTTCTCGCACTTAGGTAAATATAATGCAACCTTTAGTTGCGCTGCTGTCTCTATCCTCTCCTTCTTTGAGGGACCGTCATTGATTAGCAATAGTTATTTTATGCTTCATCTTGGGTATTGCGATTAAGTACCGTGTGGTTCTGTATTTTACTCTGCTAAATCTTTAGATAAACATTTTAAAACTTACTGACTCAGTGGTTATTTCAGGATTATGTACTATAATGAATGTCACTCATTTTAAATTTCCCAATTAGCAAAGGATTCATTGGTAAGTCATTACTCTTCATTCAGAAGGTAATTGGTAGCAGGGATTTTGATAAAGAGTAACAACTGATAAAACCCAGCGTAAGTATTAGCGTAGTATGAATGTATAGGCCCAAGTGAGTATCTGGTGTATGAATGCTGTTTGCTAATATCGCGCTGGATCAGAGGCCCAGGTTTTTTATGACCCGTTTTGGTTCCGGGGCATTTCCTAGTGCCCGCTGCCACCAGGTATCGTCCCAGATTAGGTGAGCTCCTCCAAAAAGCAGGATCTCAGATTTCTCAGCATTCAGTTTCAGGCTGTGTTCTGTCATCCAAGCTGCTGTTTCTGACAGACAATTAATTAGATTGTTCCTAGTGTCCTTGTGCCTTCCTTCGAAAGCGATTAAAAGCTGAGTATCATCAGCATAGGAGTAGATGTTAAAGCCCCATTTCCTGCCTATCTTGGCCAGCGAGGAGATATAGGCATTAAAAAGAGTGGGGTTCAGAGAGGCTCCCTGAGGGACACCATAGTTTATGTTTTTTGAGCTAGAAGAAAATGGGTCCATTTGGACTCTCTGTGTTCTATTACGTGAAAAGGAACTGAACCATTGGAGGGCTTTCGAATGAAGCCCCTTTTCATGTAGAATGTTTAATAGAAGTTCATGGGATTGTTGTATTCCTCTTAGGGTGTCCATAAACGGGCTTTCCAGTATCATGTCCTTATATAGGCACAATTCGCCCTGCCCTTATATAGGCATAAAATCCCAGCCCTTATTTAGGCATTAAACCGTGCACTCCAAATACAGGCATGGTCTCCGACATCCGTCCACCCTAACGTCACAACGAGTTCATGAAGAACAGACCCTTAGGCTGCGGGAGTTTCCCTAGCCCAGGACTATTGATTTCTTCAAGGACTCATATATTATGCATGAACCATTATTCCTTAGGGGTTCATTCATGACGTCTTCCGCTGTCCGACTCACGTCAATGCTAACATTCTTAGGTACTTCTCAGGTATAAATATACCTTCCCTAGCCCCTGTAAATCAGAGGAGACCTCGACTTCAGAGGAGCCCGTTTCCCGGCCTGACGCACTGACACGCTGTCATCCCTGCACGCAGAGAGTCCAGCTTCCAGTGATCTGACTTCCCTTGCGGGGTGTTGGAGTTCGAGTCTGGCAAGAGATTCCTACCTCTCTCATTCTTCAGGTATGGAGCTGACTAGAACCTAGAGGGACTCTTGGCATACTAGGCATACTAGGCTTAACATACTCTTAGTATACCATAGTAAGGAATACTTCACCGACTTCATACCTCTCCCTACACCTAGGTTAGGTTAGGTACATTGGGGTAGAACTAGATTAGAAACGCATCGTATGAGTACTCGCATTTTTAGTCTGTGTCATTTATGTAAATGCATATATACTAAAAGATAATGCTATCGCAGTATTATTTATTTCTACTGCTCACACTGTACATTATTTATCTCGCATACTGTCTTGTGATCGTAACAGCACATTTTACTTACACCAGAAACAAGACTGTTCAATAAATCTTTTATTGAAACGCCCGTCTGTTCTTTCTGTGTAACTTGGAGAAAACTAAGCATGCACGATTGAGCTGAGTGAAATAGTTATCTATTGTTTCCACGACTCTGGGACACGTTCTGATTCTAAAGGGAAACAAAGTGGTCATGTTTTGCGGCTGCCAGAAACTACTCCCTTCTTGTTGTCAAGGAGTTTCTAGTGGCCTCTGAGCTAGCTGGCACAAGTAATTAAGTTTAATATACTCGATAGGGACATACTGACCTTAGTCCTATGTCAAACCTATAGGATATATTATTCCAATGCGCAGAGCCTATTAGGGAAATAGGAGCTACACTACATGGCGCCCAACGTTTGGTAAGGCGGTAATTCAACGTTAGATACTGAGTAACTCAGCCGTGCTTTTTTCTCTCAGAGACCCCTACCCATATACTCCAAATGACGTCTGAAGTGGGCAGGGTTAGTATCCACCAAGGCTACATAGGGCAGTACCCTATATATTAGCTGTTTGGTTTGCTCAACGTTGAAGGATACAGTGTTCCAAAAATATTGTGCACCTTATCTTTGTATCCTTGAAACTTGTTCTACATTTTTCAAACAACAAAATGCCTGGCTCCGACACTGAGACCGGAAACGGTGGAGCTGCGGCTGATCCAGCCCAAGCAGCAGTTTTTAACTTTACAGGTTTTATTGAAACCGAGGAGGGTGTTATAGACATCACTCCAAATTTAAGAAGAGCCATCACTCTAAAACTCATAAAACATGGCCTACCACCAAGAGGCGGTAGAGCAGTTTTCGTGATAGAGGCACATGAATCCTTTCAGACAGAGGTATTCTATTCATGGGTAATATTTCCTGAATCCAATCCAGTAACACACATGTTTCACTTCTACAAAGAAGATGATCCACCAGAGGAATACATTCCTTTCGAGGATATTGAAATTCCATTAACATACCAGGAGCATCAGCTCTGGTTTAAAGGCGCCCTAAAACATCACAGAAACATTACCAGGCTCGGTCCACTAGGTAGACCAGGAGCAACATGGCCGATTCTAGCCGGCTACACACCTCATCCTGACATTGAAGAAATGTCAGACGAGGAATTACTTACTCAACTCACAGAGTTAATAAAAATCTACAGACAATTGGTCCAATATGTCATGAGGACTTTCACAGTCCAACCACCATTGACAATTCCAAATCAAACTCCTCAACAGGGGAATACACTACAAATTACACCACAGACTCTATACGCAGTCATGGGTAAAATGCCCACAAAACGTGAGCAAATTCCATTCTGGATAGCTCAAAAAATTACTCAAATCGAAGCAGTATTTCCAAATACTAGCCCGTATGAGAAACACAGAATACTGACAATCAGTTTACCAATGGGGATCACACCACAACTGGAAGACTGCACCACTTGGGGCTCAGTCTTTGCTGCCATCTATACTAAAACACATGGCATTCCGTCAATTGCGGTAATACCTGATGTCCTGAAACAAATTCAAAACGAATACGGGGCAGAGCCTGCTCTAAATTTAGGTATGAAATTACTGAAAAATTTCGACCAGGTCTCAACAATAATATTATCTAATATTAAAGGGAGGCAGCAGCAGTGGTGATCCGCCAAAAATTACGGGAATTTGATGTTACAGAACATCAAACTGAGCTACCCAGAATTATAGAACAATCTTATGCAGAATTAGGCAGAGATAGTTTGGGTGGAAGACCAGTGAAGCCAAAACTATCTGAAAGTCCTGAGAAGGACTCAATTAAACAAACTCCTACATCTTCTAAAAAGAAGTGGGAAACTAATAAACAAAATTCAAATGAGAAACGTTCTCAATCCCGAGGTAGGTCTCCTCAAAAGGAGCCCTCTGAAAGGAGGTATAACCTCAGGAATAGGGATAATTTGAGAAAACCTGACAGGTATCAAGATACTGATACACGTTCCTCTCGTCCCTTTCAGATCTCATCACAGACTTCGGAAAGAAGAGGACGATCGGAACATAGAGAAGAACGCGTGAAATCGAAAGACGAAAAACACGCTCCAAAAACTAAAGCAAAACCTCAATTCTCCAAAAGAAAGTAGCAGGTCTAAAGATCAGACATGCCGAGAATACTGAGAACACAACTCAAGAACGGAGAATGGGCTCAGACAATGCTGGACAGTGCAGCAAAAGTCACAATAGCTCACCAGAACCTGAAGGAACTTCTGGAGATAGTGGACTTGAATGAGTACATTAAAGTAGAGACTGTAGACACCAGGGTTAGTACTCAACAAAAGTTATATGATATAACACTCCGGATGGAGGGCGACAAACCTAGAGAGGTGAAAGCACTTTTTTGGGAAAGACTATCAAAGGGCTATGACATACTTCTAGCAGAAAAGGACTGGCCACCACAATTTGTCAGGGAGTGCCCACATGGCGAGGACATTATTATGCCTGCCTTCTCCAACCATATACCAATGCACCTAAGATATACATATGCCAGGAAATGGGCAGTGGCCCAGGCCCCAGCATTATATAAAAATCATGTAGGATGGGATGAGGACTCACCTCACCATAAAATACATCTGAAACATGAACCAACTGCACAAAGGCAGTATCCTATAAAGCAAGAAGCTAAAAAACAAGTCAGGGAGATCTTAGATCAACTTGAATATCAAGGGGTGATTGAAACATGCACCTCCTCAATGAACAATCCTTTGTTTCCTGTCTCCAAACCAGACAATACATATCGTCTAGTTTTGGATTACAGACACCTAAACACTTGTTCTAAAACTTTTGCAGTGCAAAATGCACATAGCACAGCATTAATGAATAACATTGTGCGTAAAAAATATAAAACAACATTAGACATCTCAAATGGTTTCTTTTGTCAAAACATAGCACCTGAAAGCAGGTACTTAACAGCATTCTCCATAATGGGGACCCAGCGTCACTTTTGTCGACTCCCACAAGGGTTCAAGAACAGCCCAGGGTTATTCTCAGCGAGGGTAACGGAGTTACTACAAATTTATGACAATGAGGCATTGTCCTATGTCGATGACATCTATCTGACAGACGATGACCTGGACAAACACTTGAACAGGGTGAGCACCATTATACTGGGCTTCGCCTCTGAGGGCTACAAATTTAACTTTAAAAAGTCCAGAATTGCCCATCTCAATGTCCTATTTCTAGGATATGAGCTTTCAAGTGAAGGCAAGAGCTTGGCAGCTAACTTTCTAGAGAAATGTGCGCTGCTCCAACCTCCAAAAACGCTAAAAAACTTACAATCCATCCTGGGTTTCCTAAATTTTGGAAGAACATACATTCTGAACTACGCAGAAAGGGTTAAACCTCTCTACGCATTAATCAAACCTGATTTTTCAATCAAAAATTGGACAAATGAACACACAGAAATCTTGCGTTCACTCCAGGCTAACATGTTAGCAACAAATCACTTACAAACACGTGTAATTCAACGAAATTTGGTACACACAAGCGGAAATGCGCTTCAGTTCAACTGAAAAAATTCTGACAACAGTTCAAACCGCTGTAGCAAAAGAAAGAGCCTTAGCCCAAGGGAAACGCATTATTGTCGTAACCCC
Organism: Calotriton arnoldi; assembly: GCA_963921515.1. Taxonomy (NCBI): domain Eukaryota; kingdom Metazoa; phylum Chordata; class Amphibia; order Caudata; family Salamandridae; genus Calotriton; species Calotriton arnoldi. The sequence continues at coordinate 401,046 of CAWUFW010007621.1, read as the reverse complement.
AGTACCGGCTTTAGAAGCGGTCACAAAAGCAAGCATTCCAAATGCTAAAGCATTACATCCAAGATGGATACAATGGGTTAATTCTCTTGCTGCAACAGATGTTGAATATGTTTTTGATCCAGATTTAAAAACACAAGCATTCCTGCAATATGAACAAGAATGTCCTCTGCCCACTGAGATTCTGCCTCTTGATCAGTACAAATTCATAATTTACACTGACGGATCCGCACAGCCCGCAACAGGGAGTAAGCAAGCTTACAGTGCAGCGTGTGCAATCGTTAAAGGTTGCATGCGAAATGGCATCTTCAGACCTATGGTCACAAAAACTCAGTCTCTAGGAGATTGTACAGCTCAGCGAGCTGAACTACAAGCATTCAAACTGGCACTTGAAAGTACAGATCGAGAATTCCCCACACTAATAGTGTGCGATTCCTTTTACTGTGTTCAGTCATATAATGACTATATACAAAACTGGCTTGAAAATGGTTTCAAAGATGCGAAAGGTGGCACAATAAAGCAGAAAATGCTTTGGGAACAAGCAGTTCAGTTGAAAAACGAACTACCAAAGGCTCACGTGATCCACACACTTCGTGATGGCGTTCACGTTGCAGGGAATTCATTGGCTGACGAAGCCGCAAAGGGGTCTGTTCAGATGGCTTCCATAGCTGCGATCACTCGTTCAAAAACAAAAATAGACGGTGAGATAATGTTGGCTGTCAATGCTTCAAGCAAGGGCAGTAGTGCAGCGTTACCAAAAAAGTTTCCACTCAAGTACTCTTATGTAATTGATGCGAACAACGTTCCTTTTGCTCGAATCCCTGGAGTGGGGGATAGGGTAATTCCAAACATGGAACGTAGAGCAGCCTTGATTTATGAAACACATTTGGGGGAGGGTCTGTCACATCAAGGGATCTCTAAAACAATTTTAACGTTAAAAGAGATGTACTGGTGGCCTGGAATGAATACAGAAATTCACATATTCATCAACAACTGCTTAGACTGTAAATTACAGCGGGAAAGCCACCAGACACCATGCTACGAATGCGGCAACCCAGTACAGACACCACTGTTAGACAGCATTAGACTATCTACGCGCATGCGTCCTTCTGGACAAATGCAATCCCACAAATACTGAATCTAGGTTCCTATGGATATGGCCTCAGCGCTCGGCTGACGCTCGAACTGTTATAAAAGATTTGCGAGTCTTTATCGGCACATACGCAATAGGCACGCTACATTCTGACCAGGGTCCTGCGTTTAGCTCTCGGGCTTACAAAGAAGCCATGGCCAGTCTGGGCGTTGCATTGCGGTACTCCTCTCCATTCCATCCTGAGGGAAATTCGGTTGTGGAAAGGAAAAACCGGGACATAAAGCAGTCTATAACAGCTAGGGTATTAGGTTCGGGTGATGGGTGGGTCAAACACCTTAATGGGGTCCAACGCTCATTGAACAATCTGCCAAGAAGTTCTCTAGGGGGGGTCACTCCATATGAGGTCCTATTTGGGACAAGAATGTGGGTTCCAGACTTAGAACACGTAGGCACAGTGGTGGAAAATTAACCCTTTGATATCAAAGATCGTTTGGCTGTTTTACAGGAACTGAATGAATTAAGAACGAAAAAAAGCAACGTATTCCTACAGCCAACCACCACTGGGGAAAAATCGGCGGTCCCACCAAGGCCTGTCTGGATTCCAAAAGTTGGGGATCTAGTCAGAGAAAAGATTGCGGACAAGAAGGAATTTGGACCTTCTTACAGACAACCAGTACCTGTCCTAGCAGTTCAAGGAACAAGAACAGTACTTCTGCCGCCCCTTGCTGGAAGAAAGGAGAAAAGATTTGTGTCTATCGACCTCATCAAACCACAGTATGTGGCCAATACTAAACAGTAGGCCTCGTGGACTCCGACCTAGTAGCAGACGCACTCCTCTCGCTACTATCCAAGAGGTTCAGACTGAAAGACTGATACCTATCGAGAATTCAGCTGTAACAGATGAAGGACTAAGCAACAACGCTATGGAACTCATCCCTCTTGAAAACCAAGTAACCGTTCGTCCAAATACGCCTGTCTACACCAATGTAGCAAGTGATCAACTGGTTCCAGCGATTTCTACAAATCCTGATGCAATTCCATCAATTGATAGAACTGCTTCTGGCTATTTCATTAACTTTGATACGTTCTCAGAAGATCCGAGTGAACCTGAAACGACGCCAGCATCATTAACATTCAAGCAGCAAGTACAAGACTTTCTTCACTTTCTGAAAAAGACTTATTTGGTTTCTCCATGGATTGAACTCTGGATTATATCTGGACTATTTGTTTTCCTGCTCTGGCTAGCTACGGTAACAACTGTGAGCGTGCTTATAAGTGGCAGATACATCCATGTGAACACTGAAGGAAAAGATGTGAACGTACTTTTGAAACCTCATAAATCTTCCCATCGTGAAGCAAGAGACTTGTCATCAGTGAACATCACAGCCGTTCCTGTACAGGATGGTATAGTGTGGGACAAAACAGATTTTGATATCTTCGGCCCGACGGAACAATTGAACATTCCACATTTGTTTAAAATTTCACTAAGTGATCTAATTACGTCCAGTACCTATTCAGATGATTGGGACTTTGAGACTGTTAATGACATAATGTTTGACCTAGAAAAATCTGCTGCATTTTCTAAAAATGAATATTTAGAGGGTTCATCAGACTATGAACAACTGTGTTGTTACAACCACTATGGTCATCATTATTTGCATAAATCTGCATATCCAAGAAATGTGTTTATGTTTAACCAATGGAAGCATTGTCCTACACCACCACAGAGTAGTTCAAAAACATTTGCTAGTAAGTTTCCATATTTTTCAGGTTACAATACATCTGACCCAGAAACGTTTTACTATAAAAATGTAAACAAGACAGGACTGAAAATTATGTTAACTAATACGAAACAGATTTACTCTTCAGCATTTATTGCCCAACTGTCTAGACAGGGTTTCGACTTATGGAAAGACACAATAGACACAAAAACTGTCTGGGGTACTAAAGATTGGCAAGTGCAAGGGATAGAAGCTTTATTTAGAGCCTGTATCATCCCTGAACAAATAATGTTCTTGAATGAAACCATCCAACAAACATCTTGTCTTGGATTAGCCAAGATCAAAGAGATGAAAACACCTTCTGTACCAACACCTGCAAGTGATAACGATACACAGGCAGTGGTGACAGTTGACAATATATTACAACTCAACAGATCTAATCCTGATTGGAAAAAATGGTTGATCTGGCCCACACACACGAATAACTGTCAGGAAAGATTCCTGAATAAAACTCAGGGCTTTACTATTAATGGGCCAGACCCAAGATACGTCCAAAGACAGCATCCGGGGGTAGTAACAACATACAGTGTAGGAAAATTATGCCTCGATTGGCTGCATAAGTCTACACTACAGGATGTGAAACAACACTTATCCTTACTTAAAAAGGACGCAGACCATAGGGAATTCTTGCTTGGACCAAGAAAACCGCGTCAAAAACGTTTCATATATGCCGGCATTTATGCTGCCTATAATGAAGCATGGAAAGTATCACAGATGGAGGCCGCAGAACGAATACGTGAACTTGATCGTATTAATTTAGAGAAAACACTCTCTGTGGTCGACAATGGGTTAACTACTTTGTCCTCCAAAATATATTCATTGGATGGCATTGTATCCTCTGCTATCGACATACTAGAACAAGATTTGGCGATGTTACAACAAGGTCAGTCTCAATTACGTTCTATTGTGTTATTAAGCTGGACGCTGCAATCTTTGCGAGCGGGCTATGTGCCTTGGCGTTTTATCAACACGTCAGCTCTGTTTGCAGAATACAATCTGACTGATAAACAGATCGAATTGGCACAAAGAGGAGCAAGGTATACAGTGCTGAGCATTGAAAAACTGGAAAAGTTACCATTCACAATGGCAGAAAAACCAGCTACAGAATGGCTTATTCATGGCAAAATAACATTACCTGTGACTACTTTTCAGTTTCAGTATTGCCTCAGACAAATGCAAGCAGGCAAATATGAAAGGTTGGGTAAGGAATACATTAAGACATCTTGGGATTTACCGTATACATAGATGTTGGAGTGGGGATCGTGAAGTGTTTTTGAGCGGTACACACTGTAAACGTGCACTGAGCAGTTTACTTATATGTCAGGACCTTTCTTTACACGGGGCTTGTAATGGTTCTGTGGCAAATTTGTCTTGCCATCAGCAGGGTACACCAGCTGCTGTGATTAATCCAACGTTTGGACAACTTTCTAATGGGAGTTACCTCATGTTGAATGATCAGAGTTGCTGCGGCATGCTGCCAGGCATCCCATATCTAGTAACGGTCAACTCCAGGGTCACTTGCTGTATGCAAGTATTGTTTGCCCCAATAGACACAGTCAGGGAGTCGCCTCTATGGCCTTCGCTGAACGTCTCTTTTATAAGATTTGATACTTTGAGCAGAATGAAAGCCATGCTTTTACAGCAAACAGTGCCTTTGACCTCGGCCAAAGAAACCTATGATCTACAAGTATCAAGTACTTCGGCTGAGATACAGACTTTAATACGTACAAACTGCCCTATACATTTCGTAGAAATGATAGGACGTATCTTCAATATGTCTGATACAACCGGAATTGTACATGTATTTAAGAGCATCTGCTCCGGTCTGTTAGCACCTTTCCAGGCAATACTCGGAATCATCCCGAACTTTGCACATTCGGTGTTTGGTGGCATACCATTAATTCTAGCACTTGTTGCCGGAATTCTATTTCTCTTCCTGCTATTGCGCTATGGCCAGCCTATTCGCAGACATCACTCCGAGCGAAATGGAGAAAGCTCTCCTTGAACGAAAGTGCCGTGAGCGAATAGTACAGCTATTGGGCATGACTCGTCTACGGGACCTGAATACCACGTGGTTCCTGTCATTCAGACCAATCTGGTAAGATTGCATCTTACCTGTTCTACGATGCCTGCTATGCGGTGAAGAATGCGTGTTGGACACTTGTCTAACATTTCCATCAGCAACGCCAACGGACGTCGATGCTCTGCTGGTCCCGATAACGGCCCATGCTCTGTGTTGTCCCCAGAGGCTACCAATCCTGATGTCAGCATTCATTGAGATCTCACAGACGCTTCCGGCTGCTGCTGAGGTACGAGAAAGATCTACAGGCACACAGGTAACAACGGACGCGAACATTGCTGCGGCAACCTATGCTGGAAGCGATGCTTCACATCTCTGTGCAATTAATCTACTACACGAGGTGTTCCAACTGACACCAACTTCAGTGGATGATGTTTTGTCTATAGAAATAGATGATCTCATGTTTACACCAGACCCGTAAACTGACTCTGATTCAGCATACAGTGTTCCAGAGATGCAGTAACAATTTGGCCTTCATTTTAAAAAAACTTGGAACTCTACCAAAATTGAACTTTTTTTCCCATTTTTAGAACGAAAATGGCACTTCAATCTGCTTAAAGTAGAACTAGCCTTATAGTACAGACTTCACGGTACTTCCACGGACACTTAGTCATCTTGTGTGTCTAGAACAGTTCATTAATTTTCATGACATGAAATGACTTTGATTTTTGAACAACTTATCGATCATTTTTGTCACATGTAAATATTACTGCTTATTTCATTCAAATTGCATTTAATTTCGAACTTTATGCCTGAAATGAAAAGCATTGCTTAATATGTACAGTACCTTTTTGCATTTTTACTATGTTTTTTAATGCTTTTAAGAAATATTTTTAAATATGCCGTACTCCATTTAATGTTTAGCATTTTAAATGTTTAGCATTTTAGTATTATCGTACACACGAAAGTGGAGTGGGTGTTGTATTCCTCTTAGGGTGTCCATAAACGGGCTTTCCAGTATCATGTCCTTATATAGGCACAATTCGCCCTGCCGTTATATAGGCATAAAATCCCAGCCCTTATTTAGGCATTAAACCGTGCACTCCAAATACAGGCATGGTCTCCGACATCCGTCCACCCTAACGTCACAACGAGTTCATGAAGAACAGACCCTTAGGCTGCGGGAGTTTCCCTAGCCCAGGACTATTGATTTCTTCAAGGACTCATATATTATGCATGAACGATTATTCCTTAGGGGTTCATTCATGACGTCTTCCGCTGTCCGACTCACGTCAATGCTAACATTCTTAGGTACTTCTCAGGTATAAATATACCTTCCCTAGCCCCTGTAAATCAGAGGAGACCTCGACTTCAGAGGAGCCCGTTTCCCGGCCTGACGCACTGAGAAGACGCTGTCATCCCTGCACGCAAAGAGTCCAGCTTCCAGTGATCTGACTTCCCTTGCGGGGTGTTGGAGTTCGAGTCTGGCAAGAGATTCCTACCTCTCTCATTCTTCAGGTATGGAGCTGACTGGAACCTAGAGGGACTCTTGGCATACTAGGCATACTAGGCTTAACATACTCTTAGTATACCATAGTAAGGAATACTTCACCTACTTCATACCTCTCCCTACACCTAGGTTAGGTTAGGTACATTGGGGTAGAACTAGATTAGAAACGCATCGTATGAGTACTCGCATTTTTAGTCTGTGTCATTTATGTAAATGCATATATACTAAAAGATAATGCTATCGCAGTATTATTTATTTCTACTGCTCACACTGTACATTATTTATCTCGCATACTGTCTTGTGATCGTAACAGCACATTTTACTTACACCAGAAACAAGACTGTTCAATAAATCTTTTATTGAAACGCCCGTCTGTTCTTTCTGTGTAACTTGGAGAAAACTAAGCATGCACGATTGAGCTGAGTGAAATAGTTATCTATTGTTTCCACGACTCTGGGACACGTTCTGATTCTAAAGGGAAACAAAGTGGTCATGTTTTGCGGCTGCCAGAAACTACTCCTTTCTTGTCGTCAAGGAGTTTCTAGTGGCCTCTGAGCTAGCTGGCACAAGTAATTAAGTTTAATATACTCGATAGGGACATACTGACCTTAGTCCTATGTCAAACCTATAGGATATATTATTCCAATGCGCAGAGCCTATTAGGGAAATAGGAGTTACACTACAGGATACAGCATCGAACGCTGCCGACAAGTCCAAAAGGATCAAGGCGGCAGGCTTGCCTTGGTCCACCAAGGCTCTAATATTGTCCAATACTGTGAGAAGTGTGGCTTCTGTGCTATTTGAAGTGCTGAAGCCAGTCTGAGATGGGTCCAGGAGCTCATTTGTTTCTAAGAATTTAACCAGTTGTTTTTTGACCAATCTCGCTAAGACTTTGGACAGGTAAGGGAGTTGGGAGATTGGTCGGTAGTTTGTGGGGTTGTAGACCTCCATGCCAGCTTTCTTTAGCAATGGAAATACAATGGTTTCTTTCCAGATGTCCGGGAAGACTGCCGAATCCAGGGATTTGTTAAAAATTTGGGTAACATACGGACTTAAGACCGTTGTAAGCCGAGCAAAGATGAAGTGAGGGCAAGGGTCGAGGGGGGATCCCGACTTGACCTCAATCATGGCTTTTGCTACCTGTTCCTCTGAGAAGGTGTCCCGATCCAGCTCGTTGGTAGATGGTTGGTTTTTATGTTTAAATCTGTTTTTATTGTTGCAGAATAGAAACAAAACAAGAGCTTACATTGCGAGAAAACATCTCTCTGGTTTGACGCTTAATAATGCAACTTTTGAGATTGAAAAGTGAAACAAAAGAAGCAAGCAAACAAACACCCTCCCGCCCAAACCCCCCCCCTCCATCCCGCTCGACCCAGTACCATCAATCAAATGATCCGTCTTAACAGGGGAAGTAATTGAATTGTGTGTGATCATGCAACCAGCTATGTAGTGTCAGGTTCGGCTGGGCGGAGTAGCCGTAGATAGCGGGGACAAGTTAGTTCTCTAAATTCCTTGGTCAACAGTTCTTATTCTTTTTTTCTTTTATTCAAAATCTTTATTCGGCTAAGAAATAGCCATGAAAGAATACAGCATAAAAAAGAAACAAAACATTTCCATAAACCAAGATGATTAATCAAATACACACATCATATAAATATCCAAGCAAGAGTCTCTTAAGCACATGATGCCAATCCAGCAATTTCCGCTGTCATCTGTAAATACTATGTTTAAACTCGTGTCATAAAATCCTTAAGAAAAATATAATATTAAGTTTTAAGATCATTTCCCAACAATGTTACGTGTCCTAACTGCAGAAGAAATGTATTTGTAAACCATTAGACAAACAAATTCATCATTTAAAAGTTGAAGATAGTGCAAAGCAGCCCTACATTTTCTTATATTTAAAAATTTTAAAAGTGGTTTTAAAAAAGCTCGTCTGGGGTTAGTATAGAGTTTACAAAAAAACATAAAGTGCAACGTGCTCTGTACAGATTCTGAATTGCAAGGACATAAATCCAATTTGTCAGCAGCAAATACGTTTCGCGGATATGACACAAGAAGGTGGGAAATGCCAAATCTGAACCTTATCAGATAAAACAATTTGGCATGACTAAAATAGAAAGAAAGATAACGCTCCACCCCTGAGGCACAAACAATGAGTGAATGATCAGCAACCCTCTTTTTTGGCAAATCACGACTATTTCTCCTAGAGAAAGAGTGAGACAAGAATTCTCTTTTTAATTTGGCCTTCGAGATTTTAGCAATATTTGCGGGGTTTTCATAACAATCTAACAACCCTAATATCTCCAGCTGAGTTTTGATATAGGAAATCCAGGGTATTTTATTGACCTGCTCCAAGTTAAAACAGTCTAAAATAATGGCTCGATTCAAAACTGCCTCTTCCTTAACCCAGATGTTATGCCAAAGTAATATAGGGGCAAGTTGTATACGAAAAGAAAGAGGAGTCACACCAAGTTCGTTGTGACAAATGGTGGCAGCTGTACTTATTGGAACGGGCAAAAAACGTTTTAAAAACGTATTCTCAGCTTTCTGGAGGCTTGCGATGTTACAAACGCCCCAGACTCCAGCACCATACAGGGTCGCAGCACACGTACGTGCTTTATAAATTTCGACAATTGCTTTTATTGGTCGGGAGCCTAATTTTTTTGCAAATCTAGAAATGGCCTCCAGGTTTTTGTTAAAGCCCCTTATCTTTGCCTCTATTAAGGAGGGCCAGGTACCTTTGGAATCAAAGAGAATTCCCAAATAAGAAAAGGAGGGTACATAAATCAATTTCTCATTATTTATAAAACAAGTCTTTCAGATTTTTGGGGATTTGCCCACCACCATAACGTGGGATTTTGCTACATTGGTTCTCAGCCCCAAGTCAGTCATAAAATTGTTAAAACTAGTTAAAAGTCGTTGCAACCCCACTCCAGTTCTAGACATTAAAACACAGTCATCTGCATATAATAGTGCCGGTAGTAATCTACGGCCTACCTGTGGAGCGTCCACATCTCCATTTTTGATTTGAGTTTCAAGGTCATTTATATACAGACAGAATAAAAAAGGGGCAAAAACGTATCCCTGACGTACCCCGCGGTTCATTTCAATTGGGGCAGTAAGCTCCCCACCAAGCCCATAGCGCACTCTCCCCGTGACATCCCGGTGCATGGCTGCTAAAAAGTGCACAATGGCCGATTCTATACCCAATGCCAACATCTTTTCCCAGAGCCGCCCTCTCTGCACCCAGTCAAAAGCAGACGTCAAGTCCATGAACTCTAAATACAGGGATCCATGCTTGGCAACAGTATATTTGCTTATGACCAAGTGCAGATTAAGGCACTGCTCTACCGTCCCCAGACCTCGCCTGAACCCATATTGGATATCGGATCGGTAAATTTTCCGGACCTGATGCTTTATTCTTCATCGTCTGCCTTAATGCCCTATCCACCTCATCTATTGTTGGGGGTGCCAGGGTTAAGGGCCCGTATGTGACATTTGTATTACAGTCAGAATCATTACCAATTTTATAAAGGTTTGAAAAGTGTTCAACCCAAGTCTCGGGCATAATCGCCACGTAAATTTTGCCACTGTTAGTGCCACAGAAATAGTCTTGCTTAACCGTTTGCCAGAATAATTTAGAATCTCTATTTTGGCAGGCTATATGTAAGTTTTGAAACCACTACATTGAAGAGGGACTGTGTATAAATTGAATGCTAAATTAGAAGATTAGGGGAATCACACACAGGTGTTAAAACTGCCCTCACACACAGAAATCTGTGTCATGCTTCATCATAGGGCTGCTAACACACCCCTGCGCCGACCAACGCTGGAGGTGGAGCAATAGGGAAGGGGAAGACAATACAACATAAAATAAGATGTGGCAAAAAAATGTGGGGATCACAGGTGAAAATAAAAGCAGAAATGGTGAATTTAAAACTGGCTCCAGGGAGTCCCTATTCTCATTTTAATATTGGGTACCCTGTCCAGAATACAAAAACGGTCACACCTGGACCTGTGGATGGTGGTATGGAAAACCTGTAATGAGTTACCACCCCCTCCACTCTGCAAAAAATGTCGACATGTTTCAGCCGGAGAAGTCAAAATACCCGGCTTTCATCAGGACTTCACTGCTGAATGACCCCAAAGGTACTCACCCTGCCACCTTTAATCAGGGATGGAGGGAAAACAACCTTGCTGAGTAACTTACTCCGAACACTTTAAGGTAGAGCGCCTTGCTCTCCAAAGTGGAACCTGCAAAGAACCAAACAAAAGTAAGTAAAAACGAAACTGTGCTGTGCCCATTGTGCTATACATAGTACCAGCTTGTAGTGATGTGTGACCCCCCTACAATAAAATTAAATATAAAAAGCATTCGTGTTAGGGCGCGAAAATGCCAGCTCAGAATAGTGACAAATTGTTAACTGAGCCCAGCCATGTGCTTCTACATCTGCTAAGAACCCTGAAAAATGCGCTGAATTCGCATATAGGAGCTAGTGACAGGATTATACTGGTCTAGTTAAAAACAAACGTAAATGCTAGGAGAAAATGACACACCACCAAACATCCTGTGAGGCTTACCGAGTTCATATAAAATCTAAACTTGAACTGGCGGGGGAGCGAGGACAGCTCCCTATAGTCACACTCTGTTGGAAGTAAAAGTGCATAAAGAAGAGAGAAAACGCTATTAGGCAATGTTATTGGGTGGCGTTGTCAGCAGGTTAAAACACCACCTTTAAAAAGTCAAGGGGATGATGGTAAAAGGAGGGGGGAGAGAGAGAGAAAGGAAAGGAAAAATGCGGGCTGCGTGTATCATGCCAAGCATTTACCTTACTCCCTCGTTAAGTTAGTGCAGTGTCGGTAATAGTATCCAGCCCAATTATGAACTGCCAAACAAATCTCCGTCCTGTGAGACTCTCCCAACGGACCGAGGGCTCGTGTACGCAAAACGTATCAAGCCTAATGGTTTACGGCCACCGAACCTCGTCCTGGAGTGCTTACATATAATACCCACTCATGGGTCTAAAGTATCGTGATGTACCCCTTACTTCGTCAAGGTGAGCTGTGTCCACTTCGATCATCTCTCTCTGCGCCGTGTAGGTTAGGGAAAGCGAACCTCCTCGGACCTCTTACTTCAACCGGCCACGCCCCCAGTCACGGACGCCCCCTCCGTAGAGCGACTCCCGGAAGGAGGCGGATTCTGCAAGAACTAGAGCGGAAACTCGGCTACCCTGTTGGAAGTAAAGTGCGATGGCTCATGATTAGTCGAGTGACATCCACGCCTACAGCAGAAACGCATATATGTATATATAAAACCAAACGGCAGAGATCCAAATTAAAATTAAAATGTAGAGAACTCGCCTCAAGTGGGATATATATATCGCTATGTATCTTTGCAAAGAATCGGGGAGAGTAAAATGTGGCTATCACCTAGGTGAATACGGTGTGTAGGGGGGACGGGCAGCCCCAGAGGAGCATAAGTATTGGCCTTCTGTTACCAGTTGGTTCTGCGTGTAGGCAGCAGCTATCATGTGTCATAGATGTAGAAATTGGGAGAGACACATACTAAAGTGTAGTCCCAGTCACTCAGTACAATTCTGCAAACAGGTGCCCTAAAGGTTGTTAAGGCTGTTCCAGGGAATTTCGTCGTTTAGACCCCCTATATGGCTATGGGTCCGATAGATCCATTTCTGTTCGCTGATGAAAAGGGCATTCCCTGGGTTCCTAACAGAGGCTCCCAGAGTAGGTTTGTCCAGGACCGTCCAGAATAGATCTTCTGGTGAATGATTCTTCTCCTTATAGTGATTGGTAAGGCGGCTGCACGTTCTCTGGAACCTGATGGTTGACCGGTGTTCCATGATCCTTGTTTTAACTTTTCTCGTGGTCATCCCGATGTACATCAGGTTACAAGGGCATCTCATCATGTAGATGACATAAGTGGAATTGCAATTCGTGTGCCTCCGTTGTTCCCAGGGATAGGTCAGGCCGACGTCTATAGATTTAGTGTTAGTGGTGAGGTGGCATACTTCGCATGTCCCGCACCGGGTATGTCCTGTAATCCGTGGGAGGGTCCATGTACGTTCACTCACGTCTGTCTGTCCCGGTCTCGTGTCCGGGTCCCTGGGTCTGGTGTGGACCAACATATCTTTAATGTTTCGTCCTCTTTTAAAAGAGAACAAAGGTTTCTCCAGTTGTAAACCATTGGAGTTTAAAATTCTCCAATACTGCAGGATGATTTTCTGGATCTTACTGGAGGCCGTATTAAAGGTGGTGACACATATGGTTCTGTTTGTAGGTGTTTGTGCCACGTGTTCCAGAAGTATTTCCCGATGGCAATTACTCGCTCTCTTTTGGGCCCTCCTGATTGTCCGTCGGGGGTATTTCCGTTGCAGTAGTTTTTGTTGCAGTGTGCTTGCTTCTGATTTAAACTTCCCCATATCGGAACAATTCCGGCGGAGCCGCAGGAATTGGCCCACAGGTAAATTTTCTCTGAGGGATTTAGGGTGATAACTCTCAAAGGATAGGAGACTGTTCCTGTCAGTTGGCTTATGGAGACCACGGAGGAGAGGGAGAGGGAGGTGGTTCAATGGAGGCCCGCGCCCACAACCAAACCCCATGTACTCTAACTACCCAGTCAACAACTTTGGTTGGCCACCCATGTACCAACAACACTTCCCAGGGATGCAGTTGGGCCCAGTGACACAGTTCCCCCAGATGCCTAACCCTCCTTTTTTAGGGAGAGGCCGAGGGAGAGGCAGAGGCAAACAGAAGGGAGGAATGGGGGTCCAATGGGAGGATCTAGAACAGAGGGTCACCAGGAGCATGGCGAAGGATCCGACGCCAGGCACGAGCAGGGAATGACCTCCCTGGTAATGAACCTCACTGATACCCAGCTTACAGACACTCAAGTGGCAGTGCTTAACAAAGGTCTGGGTATTTGTACCCACTAATACCCTGGATGCCTTCAGGATTCGACAAGAACTGGGGGTTTTCTTCCGTAACATAAGATTAAGGGTTTTCTTTGGTGACCGGGAAAATGGGATGGAAGAAGAAATGACATCAAGAGGGGATACTACCTTTCGCCCCAGGTCCAAATTTACCCCGGCAGCAGGGTCACTTCCCATTGAGGTGCCGACATTTGAACAGGCTGTGATTCACGAAATAGAAGCACTCACGGAGAACAACAGTCCCACCTTTAGGAACCTGACGAGAGCAGAGAAACAAGCCCTTGAGGAACTGAGAGACAACCAAGATCTGGTGATAAAGCCGGCGGACAAGGGGGGAGCAACCGTTGTTCAGAGTAAGACTGCCTACGACACAGAATGCTTGAGACTCCTTGCTGACAGGAGAAACTATTGCATATTGAGAAGGGATCCGACAGAGGACATTAAGAAGGAGATTGTGTCCACTGTGGAAGAGGCGGTACACAACGACTGGATCATGGAAAAAGAGGGGAATTTCCTGTGCCAAGCGGATCCTGTGATACCTTATTTTTACACCTTACCTAAGGTGCGCAAACCAGTGAGGCCTCCCCCGGGTAGACCCATTGTGTCAGGCATTGGCTCGCTTCTCGAGCCACTTTCACAATTTTGTGACTTCTTTTTCAAACCCGTGGTTCCTTCGAGACGGGCATACTTGAAGGACACGACTGATGTTCTGCTCCTTCTGGAGGACCTCAACTTCGATACCGAGAAAGAATTCCTGGTGGGACTGGACGTGGAATCCTTATACACAAACATACCGCAAATGGAGACCTTACGCGTGGTGGAGGAGACTTTATACTCATTGGATTGGAACTACTGCACCCCTAGACCTTTCATTCTACATCTGGCAGAAATTGCCTTGACCAAAAACTACTTCAAGTTCAAAGACACCTATTATCTTCAGACCCATGGGACATCCATGGGCAGTGTTTTTGCCCCCAGCCTCGCGGGACTTTACATGGCAGCATTCGAGGACCAATACATCTATGCCGCTGATAGCGTCTGGAATAATAACATCAAATTATTGCGACGTTATATTGATGATGTCCTCCTTATCTGGGAGGGCAACAGACAATCCATAGAGGATTTTTTGGTATGGCTCAATAGCTGGAATCCTCTGCTCCTTTTCACATCAACCATCACCAAGGAGGAACTTCCTTTTTTGGACCTCACTATTTTTCCCAAGGAAGGAGGGTTGCAAACCAAACTGTTCCATAAGCCAACTGACAGGAACAGTCTCCTATCCTTTGAGAGTTATCACCTTAAATCCCTCAGAGAAAATTTACCTGTGGGCCAATTCCTGCGGCTCCGCCGGAATTGTTCCGATAGGGGGGAGTTTAAATCAGAAGCAAGCACACTGCAACAAAAACTACTGCAACGGAAATACCCCCGACGGACAATCAGGAGGGCCCAAAAGAGAGCGAGTAATTGCCATCGGGAAATACTTCTGGAACACGTGGCACAAACACCTACAAACAGAACCATATGTGTCACCACCTTTAATACGGCCTCCAGTAAGATCCAGAAAATCATCCTGCAGAATTGGAGAATTTTAAACTCCAATGGTTTACAACTGGAGAAACCTTTGTTCTCTTTTAAAAGAGGACGAAACATTAAAGATATGTTGGTCCACACCAGACCCAGGGACCCGGACACGAGACCGGGACAGACAGACGTGAGTGAACCTACATGGACCCTCCCACGGGTTACAGGACATACCCAGTGCGGGACATGCGAAGTATGCCACCTCACCACTAACACTAAATCTATAGACGTCGGCCTGACCTATCCCTGGGAACAACGGACGCACACGAATTGCAATTCCACTTATGTCATCTACATGATGAGATGCCCTTCTAACCTGATGTACATCGGGATGACCACGAGAAAAGTTAAAACAAGGATCATGGAACACCGGTCAACCATCAGGTGCCAGAGAACGTGCAGCCGCCTTACTAATCACTATAAGGAGAAGAATCGTTCACCAGAAGATCTATTCTGGACGGTCCTGGACAAACCTACTCTGGGAGCCTCTGTTAGAAACCCAGGGAATGCCCTTTTCATCAGGGAACAGAAATGGATCTATCGGACCCATAGCCATATAGGGGGTCTAAACGACGAAATTCCCTGGAACAGCCTTAACAACCTTTAGGGCACCTGTTTGCAGAATTGTACTGAGTGACTGGGACTACACTTTAGTATGTGTCTCTCCCAATTTCTACATCTATGACACATGATAGCTGCTGCCTACAAGCAGAACCAACTGGTAACAGAAGGCCAATACTTATGCTCCTCCGGGGCTGCCCGTCTCCCCTACACACCGTATTCACCTAGGTGATAGCCACATTTTACTCTCCCCGATTCTTTGCAAAGATACATAGCGATATATATATATCCCACTTGAGGCGAGTTCTCTACATTTTAATTTTAATTTGGATCTCTGCCGTTTGGTTTTATATATACATATATGCGTTTCTGCTGTAGGCGTGGATGTCACTCGACTAATCATGAGCCATCGCACTTTACTTCCAACA
Organism: Calotriton arnoldi; assembly: GCA_963921515.1. NCBI lineage: Eukaryota > Metazoa > Chordata > Amphibia > Caudata > Salamandridae > Calotriton > Calotriton arnoldi. The sequence continues at coordinate 385,125 of CAWUFW010007621.1, read as the reverse complement.
GGGTAGCCGAGTTTCCGCTCAAGTTCTTGCAGAATCCGCCTCCTTCCCGGGAGTCGCTCTACGGAGGGCGCGTCCGTGACTACGTCACTGGGGGCGTGGCCGGTTGAAGTATTGGGCTGGATACTATTACCGACACTGCACTAACTTAACGAGGGAGTAAGGTAAATGCTTGGCATGATACACGCAGCCCGCATTTTTCCTTTCCTTTCTCTCTCTCTCTCTCCCCCCTCCTTTTACCGTCATCCCCTTGACTTTTTAAAGGTGGTGTTTTAACCTTCGGACAACGCCACCCAATAACATTGCCTAATAGCGTTTTCTCTCTTCTTTATGCACTTTTACTTCCAACAGAGTGTGACTATAGGGAGCTGTCCTCGCTCCCCCGCCAGTTCAAGTTTAGATTTTATATGAACTCGGTAAGCCTCACAGGATGTTTGGTGGTGTGTCATTTTCTCCTAGCATTTACGTTTGCATTTAACTAGACCAGTATAATCCTGGCACTAGCTCCTATATGCGAATTCAGTGCATTTTTCAGGGTTCTTTGCAGATGTCGAAGCACATGGCTGGGCTCAGTTAACAATTTGTCACTATTCTGAGCTGGCATTTTCGCGCCCTAACACGAATGCTTTTTATATTTAATTTTATTGTAGGGGGGTCACACATCACTACAAGCTGGTACTATGTATAGCACAATGGGCACAGCACAGTTTCGTTTTTACTTACTTTTGTTTGGTTCTTTGCAGGTTCCACTTTGGAGAGCAAGGCGCTCTACCTTAAAGTGTTCGGAGTAAGTTACTCAGCAAGGTTGTTTTCCCTCCATCCCTGATTAAAGGTGGCAGGGTGAGAACCTTTGGGGTCATTCAGTAGTGAAGTCCTGATGAAAGCCGGGCAATTTGACTTCTCCGGCTGAAACATGTCGACATTTTTTGCAGAGTGGAGGGGATGGTAACTCATTACAGGTTTTCCATACCACCATCCACAGGTCCAGGTGTGACCGTTTTTGTATTCTGGACAGGGTACCCAATATTAAAATGAGAATAGGGACTCCCTGGAGCCAGTTTTAAATTCACCATTTCTGCTTTTATTTTCACCTGTGATCCCCACGTTTTTTTGCCACATTTTATTTTATGTTGTATTGTCTTCCCCTTCCCTATTGCTCCACCTCCAGCGTTGGTCGGCGCGGGGGTGTGTTAGCAGCCCTATGATGAAGCATGACACAGATTTCTGTGTGTGAGGGCAGTTTTAACACCTGTGTGTGATTCCCCTAGTCTTCTAATTTAGCATTCAATTTATACACAGTCCCTCTTCTATGTAGTGGTTTCATAGTTGTTGTCGGAGGTCGAAGTGGGACTTTATCCTCCTACCCCTCTTTTTTGTGAGTTATATATGTAAGTTTTCCCAGGCGTCCTGTCTTATTTCTAATTTATGCCTCTCTATTGCTAGCTTATATTCCAATCATGATTGTTTTACCTCAGTGGTATTGCGCGGTTTTAATTTCAAAGACTTTATCAACTTTTTATGAAAAAAGGTGCAGTCACTATTAAACCACCTTTTAGATTTCTGTGCCCCAAGCTTGGCTTTCTTGACTAAAATAGTATTTATGGTCTCTATTATTGTGTCAAAAGATTTTAACATATGTGACGGGTTAATCTCATCTTCCAAACAATCTAAAATTTGAGACAAATTAAAAAACATAATTTGAGATAAAACCTTGTTTGGATTTATAGTGGACCACTTTCGTAATAACCCCTTATTCTTAACATATGTTATTGGGCTTATTCTAGGGGGAGTGCTATGAGCCTCCAGTTGGATCAACCACTCCAAAGATATAGGGTAATGATCACTATAGCCAACTTTATGAATGGTAAAAGTCAGAGTATGAGGGTTAAAATATTCAGAAAATGCAATAAAATCAATTAGGGTGCCGTTGCCTCTCCCAATGTATGTTACTAAATCAGAACCTACAATGTTTTTAAGATCCACAGTAAGGAAGAGGGAAATTTTGACAAAAGTGAATTAAAAATGTTACCACATGGGTTATGATTAAAATGACAGCTTCCATCTTTGGCCCCTTCTATTAAATGACAAGCCGCTCGCTTAGAGAGTGGGCATAGTTTGCAGTTAAAATCCCCTCCCCAAAGCACTAAAAAATCCGTTTTTATCTCATCTATATTGGTTGATAGTGCGGTTTCCAACTCTTTTGCAATGCTTGTATTTGTGGCATTAAAATTATTATGATAACAGTTTAAAAGAACAAGAGTGAGATTTTTCTTTAAAAGGACATTTATAATCTGGAAGTGCGAAGAATCAGTTTTTATCTTACCCAAACTGCCACTCAGGGTCGTTGAAACTAAAGTCAATAATCCTCCCTTTGCATGGCCCCCAGCAGAGGCTGTGGCCGGCGTATGGATGATAAAAAAAACGTTTATATGTGCAGCGTCTTGCATCCAGGTTTCCTGCAAGCATACTATACTATAATATTTAATATAAGTCACCCACTCTGGTATGTCTAGTTTGGACTGCAAGCCTGCAATATTCCAAAACAGACTCCCATAAGAGGACAAATCTTTCTGACTAAGAGTCCCCTCCAAAGATGTAAACATCGATAAGATATGGCTATCATTGGGCACCATTTTAATTGACGTTTCATAGGGTTCTGACTCCCCCGAGCAAATTTCATTTTGAGAAAATAACAAGCTCACAGGAGTCCCATGGGGAATCGGATTAACTGATATCAGCGGAGCGCAAGAAATGGAACTTGGCAAACCGCTAGCGTAGACACATAACCGATCCCCTAACAGATTATTTTTATAAGTCAATGGGGGGTTCCCTACAAAATCAGTAAATTTGTTTTCCAAGGGCATAAAGGGAGACAACGAATTAACGAACCCTGACACCTGGTTATTAGACGATGTGGTAACTAAAGCACCTTGAACTCCCAACGGGCTCAAAAACCTAAGATGCAGTCAATCCACATATTCTAGCGACGAAAAGTGATTAGAAATTGGGATAGAAAAAGCAGGCCGCATATTGACAGCTGTAAACTCTGAACCTGGGCCTCTATTTGCTGTCGGCTTATAAAAAAAACCCCAATGGTACAGCCTCAATATGTCCCCTCACATTGTTGCTCCAAAGGAGCCTATCCATGAGCCGGTGCACAAGGGATCTATCCCTGAAATTTATCACAATGTAGTCTCCTATTTCTGTTTTTTGCTGGGACCCACCCAAAAAACCCTTTCAACATTAATTATATTGTAAAACAATTCAGCACTACTCGGCCAGTCCGCTGCCTTTGCCAACCAGTGAACCGTTTTATTCTTAAGCTGCTTCCAGTCCTCTTCCTTATTAGTTGACAAAGAAGGAACATTTTTAAGTATGATAACGTACGGAGTTGCATCAGGAGGTAAATGAAGTGTTCTGTAGCGCGCATGTTGGTTACCAGTTGTCCTTGAGTCAGAATTACTATCTTGTGACTTATGCCCTTCAGCCTCTTTTTGTCGCGATGTTACGCCAGACTGGTCATCACCCTGGGTGTATACCTCAGATGTTTGCTGTGTCACTGATTGCATTCCAGTCTGGGGGGTAACAATAGAGCGGTCTGTGCCTTGAGGTCTCAGGTTGGCAGGTCTTGCTGTTTGTACATGTGTATCGTGAACGGTCTTGACAATAGAATTAAGAGCAAATCCTGAGGCCGGAGTTAATTTGGGGATGCCCTAGCCAACTAATGTTTTTAAAGAAGTGTCAATACTATTTAATACTCCCAAGAACGGTTCAAGCAATGTCTTAATGGTAATTTCCACAACGCTGGTAAGCTGTGTGAGCAGCGCAATATCCCCTTCAGGCTCCCTATTTTTGGGGTCAGCGATCTTAGAACCCCAAACAATGTCTGCAGTTAAGTCCCTAGCCGCTCTCTTTGTGGGAGTCACCAAGGTGTTTTTGCGTATAGCTGGTGGCGGAGCATCTTTCTTAGATTTACTACATGCTTTAGATTTTTTAGGGGGCGGTGGGCATAAAGTTTCTGAAGTGCCCCCCTGTTGTGTAGTACTGTTGTTATCCCCCACTCTCCCTGAATCAGAGTCAATTTTAATCAACACTGGGTCCCCCACAGCTTGAACAATACTCCCAGAACCGTTTCCATCAGTGTTATACCCAGGAGCACATTCCTGCTCTTCATCTGGCTCAGGCGATGTGGCACTTTGTAAAGCTCTTTGTGTAGCCCCTAATCTCTCTTCAACAGACTCTATCTCACTAGGTATCGCCCCCATTGCTGTGGTGAGAAAGTTTGTAATTGATGTTGTAAGTGGGCGGTCCTTTGCAGAGGGCATGGCAAGTTTGCGCTTCCCCATCCCCTTAAAAGAGCCTGATTTACCTTAAAGATGTCTCCGGGCCTTATGGCGTGGAACCAAGAGACAGGGCCCAGCGCAGCCCTGTCCAGACGCGGACGGGCGCAGACGGGCCTGCCCTTGGCCCGGACTTTGCCCGGGCATGGCCCGGGCACACCCGCGCGCGTCCCGAGCTGTGGTAGCCCGCCGCTGCTTTTGAGCGCCACTTGACGCGGCGCGAAGACTACGCGTTGGCGCCTCCTGGCGCAAATGCTGCAGGGAAATGTGCTCCCCTTGGCCTGCCGGGTACCTGGAAATGTCTGCTGATACCGCAACCTCCACCTCAAAGTGACTCTGTGCAGGTAAAGTGCCAAGTGCAGAAAACAATGTCCGATGAGAAGGGCTCCCGCGCTGCGGTAGCCCGCCGCTGCTTTTAAGCGCTGCTTGACGTGGCGCGAAGACTACACGTTGGTGCCTCCTGGCGCAAATGCTGCAGGGAAATGTGGTCCCCTTGGACTGCCGGGTACCTGGAAATGTCTGCCGATACCGAAACCTCCACCTCAAAGTGACGCTGTGCAGGTAAAGTGCCAAGTGCAGAAAACAATGTCCGATGAGAAGGGCAACAGTTCTATAAAGGGCTGCCAAATTGTTCGAAAGGTGTCATCTCGTGATGTCAAAGAGAGGGTCAACTTTTCCATTCCCAATATGTCCCATAGGCATCTAAGCCATGCTGTGTGGGTCGGGGTAGTGGTGGAGTCCCAAAGTGATAGGATAGTCTGATGGGCCGCCCTAAGCGCAATGCTAATCTGACGCCCCCTACGGGAGGTAAGAGGAAATGTGAGTGGGTTTGGTAACCCTAATAGGATGTAGGATGGGATTCTGGGCAGCTGTGTGGAGAAGTGGGCATCAATGTCATCTAAGACTGAGGTCCAAAATGTGGCGAGGCCCGGACAGTCCCAAAAAAGGTGACATAGTGTGCCTTTGGCCCCGCACTGTCGCCAGCATTCGTCACTGCGGGCTCGGTTCCCTATGTGTAGGCGTACCGGGGTTAGGTATCAATAAGAGGTAATTTTCACTGCTGTTTCGGTACTTGCGATGTTATAGGTAGTGTGCCTCGCTCGGTGATAAATGCAGTGCCACTCCTTCTTAGTGAACGATCGATCTTACTCGCACAGCCACCGTTTTTGCGAAGGGGATTTAATATTGGTCTGGGGAGGTTGGAGGAGAACGTACAGCTCCGAGATAGACGCCTGTCCGTGTCTTTTCCCAATAGCCACCTCTCATATGGAGTCAGCGGCCTCTCCGCCCCTGGTCGGACCGACTGGAGAGTCACCCAATGCCTAATCTGAAGATATCGATACCGCTCTGCTTCAGGGATGGAATAATCCTTTCTTAGGACCTTAAAGAGAACAAGCCCCTCTAAGTCGAAGAAGTGGCCTATCGCCCTACAAGTCACATCCCGCCAAATCTGGAAGGATTCTCCCAACCCCGGGGCACAGTCTGGGTTGTCAGCTATTGGTGTCAGGGGGGAGGGTAATGAAGTGAATCTGCCTCTACGGATGCACCCGTCCCAGACCCGCAGTAGTGAGCTTGTTACCGGGGAAATATAAAGGCTTGGGGTTCTATGTGTGCGGGGTAGAAACGGTACCTTTGCCAATGACGTGCCGGCCAGGGCTCTGTCCATAAACAACCACCTCTTTTCGGGGATCCCCAGTCCTCCTTTCGACGGGGAGAGCCAACTCCCATCTTTGCTCATTCTTGGCCGTTTACCTGCCCACACAAAGTGACTCAATGCCGCCTGAAGGGCCAAGATTGTGCCCGCTGGAGGTGTCAGCGGTAAGGTCTGGAAGAAAAAGAGAACTCTAGGCAGAACGGTCATCTTCGTTGCGGCGATGCGGCCCAGAAAAGAGAGCGGTTAATGCCGCCATCTATCAAGTTCAGTTCGGTCACGGGTCACTAAAAACCCATAGTTTAGGGCATTCGGCCTGTCCACAGTGCTACACAGCTGCACGCCCAAGTAAGATATGGCCTCTGTCGCCCAGCTGAGAGAATGTGCGTATTTTAGTGCCTCTAGTTCCAGAGGAGGGATAGTGAGGTTGAGGGCCTGGGACTTATGAAGATTTATGCGAAAACCAGACACCCTCCCAAACCTCTCTATCTCGGCTAAAAAAGGGGGAAGGCTCACAGCTGGGTTGTCCAGCATGACCATGACATCGTCCGCATACAGACTGATGCGGTGTTCTCCCCCCCCAGGGTAATTCCACTGATGAGTCTGTGATCCCGGATTTGCTGGGCGAAGGGCTCCATGGATAGGACGAACAATAAGGGGGATAGGGGACAGCCTTGTCTTGTGCCTCTGCAAATTGGGAAGTTCTCCGAGCTTACCCCAATAACTCTCACCGAGGCCCGTGGGGCCTTGTAAGCGCTAAATACCCAGGACCGTAATCGCTCCCCGAACCCGAAGTGCTCCATTGTTGTTCTGAGAAAGAGCCAGTGGAACCGATCGAAAGCCTTCTCGGCGTCCACTGAGAGCAGCATGCTAGAACCTTGCCTGCGATGCGCTTTGTCTATGATGTGTAGGAGTCTACTAATATTGTCTGCGCAAAGCCTATGCGGGACGAATCCCGCCTGGTCGGGATGGATAAGGTCCTGCATCAGGGGGTTAAGGCAAGTCGCCAGGATGCCAGAAAAGAGTTTTGAGTCAGTATTAAGGAGTGATACGGGCGGTAACTAGCACATGCTTTGGGGTCTTTGCCAGGTTCGGGAAGGACAATAATGGTGGCATCCAGCATGGAGGCTTGGAGAGAGCCTGAGTCTGCTATTGAGTTAAAGAGTCTGGAAAGGATTGGAGCCAGTTCAGGGCAGAAAGCCTTATAGAATCCATCCGGGTCCGGAGATTTTAGAGGCTTCTGCCTTGAGATGGCCGAGATTACCTCCTCTAGTTGAATAGGGGCATCCAGAGAAGACGCCAAAGAATCTGTCATTTGGTGACCGGGGAATTATTGAGGTAATCTGTTATGTCCTCAGGGGGAGTGGGTTGTGCCGTGTAGAGAGATGCAGAAAACTCCTTGAACTGGTCAGCACTAGAAGCGCCATTCTCAGTCCATAATACACGGACAGTGTTGGATAGACGTTGAGCACACAGCTTTGTGGCTAGGAACCTACCACTCTTGTTACCATTAAGATAATATGAGTGTTTGAGACGTAGCAGAGCGAATTCCGCCCTGTCCAGGTCCAGACCAGCTAACTGTTTCCGGGCGGATTCTAACTGACGCCATACCCTGGGGGCCCCTGTGTGATGATGTATTCCCTCTAACTCCCTGACCCTCTCCTGAAGCTCGGCCCTTTTGAGTTTTCTATCTTTATTTTCGGCTGCCGCCAACGATATGAGCTCGCCCCTGACCACTCCCTTTAGTGCATCCCAAATTATAGTGAGAGGGACCTCCGTGTTATCATTGGCCTCCAAATAATCAGTGATGTATTTCCTAATTTTCCCCATAGCTTCTGGTTTTTGTATTAAAGTCTCCCTCAATCGCCATTGTCGCCGAGCCTGTCATTGTAGGGGGGAGTGTAGCTCTAAGACTAAGGCTGAATGGTCAGAGAGAGATCTCAGTTCAATCTCTACTGAGCGTAAAAGCAGGGATAGGTCTTGGGAGCCCAGGAAGTAATCTATTCTTGCGTAGGACTTATGTGCGTGAGAATAGAATGTGAAGTCCCTGGTGTTTTCGGTGATTGGCCCTCCACAAGTCTACAAGGCCAGCCTCTTTCAACCAAGCAATGCCTTCTCCCAAGAGGGACCCTGACCCCCCTCTCTGTGTGCAGTGGGATCCATGTGTTTGTCCATGACTAGATTGAGATCACCCCCTATCAGGATCAGACGATCCTGTGAGAGAAGTGATTCTGCCAGTGCTTACCGGATAAAGTGTTCCTGCCCCTCGTTTGGTGCGTATATGGTGACCAATGTAAGAGTTTGTGTGCCCAGCTGTATTTTAGATACCAAGAGGCGGCCCCTAAGTTCAGCCAACTTATGGCCAATGGTGCCTTTGAATGTGTGAGAAAATAAGATAGCCACCCCCCGTCTTGCGCCCAGTTGAAGAAAATAGCTGTTGAGGAGAGGCTCTAGATTTGAGGCGTTGGGTATCCCCGTCAGGAGTTGAGTCACCTGAAGGAGGCAAATATCTGCCCCAGTGTTTTCTAAGTAGGAGAGGATAGCTTTCCGCATGACAGGGTTGTTCAGCCCTTTTACGTTCAAGGAGAGAATCTTTAGTGAGCCACCTGACGCCATGTTAAATGTATGGAAGCTTGCCGTATGAAAAGGCCCCTCCCATCCATCCCCCCTCCCAGGGAAGCGTGTAAAATGATGTCGTAGATCCTCGTAAGAGAGTTCGAGACCTCCCCTGAATGTATCATGTATTGGTACTTGGTGAGCGAATAAACAAAATAAAAACACCCGCAAACATAACTAAACAGTATAATGGACAAAGTATCTTGGGGAAGAGGGCCTCAGAGGGGATCCCCTCTCACAAACGAAAAAAGTTCCTGGTGGGGTTCATCGTGACCAGAGTCTGTGCTGAGGACCGCTCCACTCACAGCCCTGAATAGCGACCTATGGGCTCCACCGAGGCTACAGGGGTACTCTGAATGTGTTCATTCTAGCTCTCCCGCCGTGGCTCCCCCGTTGAGGCTCTCTAGCACTCCCATTCTCTCCTACGCAATATCCTCAGGACTCGGTTTTAGTGTTTTTTTGCCCCTCCGCCTCCGTCACTGTCTCTCCCATTGGCCCACCCTGGCCCCTGCTTCATCAGCGCTCCCAGCCTGGGACTCGGGTTGCTCAATCCAAAGTAAGTCACAAGCTGCACTTAGAGACCGGACCTGGCGAGTTTACCCCTCCCATTCAAAGATCAGGCGGAATAGCTGACCCCATGCGTAAGAGATGTCATGGTTCCTGAGAAAGGAGTTCACAGGGCGGAATTCTCGCCATTTCTGGAGCGTAATAGCTGAGAGGTCTTGAAACAACTGCAACAAGAGGCCCCTGAAGGTCGTTGCATCAGAGCCACACACAGTTCTTAGGATGCACTACTTCAAGGGGAAGCTTTGAACACAGGCTAGTATGTCAGGCGGAGGCCTATTGGAAGCTCTTGGCAGCCCCACCCGGTGGACCCGATCCAGGTGGATGTCCGACCCGAATGTGTCCCCCAAGATTTGAGCTAAGGAGCTTGGACGAACTCCTCCATGTTTCCTGCTTCTGTGGAGGATGGCACATTCCGTATCCTTATGTTGATGCGTCTCGACCTGTTCTCTAAGTCCTCTGCGTGAGCCTGAAGGTCGATTTGTCTTTCTGAGAGGCGAATTATTTCTTGGCGGAGTTGCTCCAGCTCCCCCCCTAGCCATTTCATTTGACTCTAGGTTATCGACCCTGTCCTCCACATCCAATATTTCACGCCTGACTCCCTGCAAGTCCTTGGCCAAGTCACCTTTGATCTGTTGAATGTCCTCTTTGAGTGACGAGAATAATGACTCCAGGTAGGAGCGGGTGATGGGGGCTTCTACGTCATTACCTCCCTCGGGGGCAAGGAGTCTGCCGGGGTGTCCAGGCGGTCCTGAGATGGGAGCTTGACCAGCATATCTTTTAGCGTTCGATCTTTTTTGGCCCTGGCTGTTGCTATCTTCAGGGTGCCAGGAACGGATGTGGAGGAGTGTTGGGGTCACAGGGGGGCTGTCAAGATCGGGAAAGAGGGCTATTCGTTGCCCGTTGGTGAACTGAGTGGCCTTCTCGGTGGGTGACCCTCTGTGTGCTAGGAATCAGCAGTCCGCAAAGAGTATCTTCCCTGGGGAAGGGTCTCTGGAGGGGATGCCCCCTGTGCTTGAGCCGGTGCGGAGGTAGTCGCTGTGACAGGGATCTCTCCGGGCAAATCTATCCACCGGGCCCCGTCCCACCAAAGAGCTTTGTTGTGGAGTGGCCCTCCGGGTTTAGGCGAGGCCCCTTGTTGTGTCGCTTTTGTGACCCCAGTCACCAGGACACAGTGCCTTCAATCTTGCCGCACCAGGGAGCGGGCCCGGAGACCCCCCGCAGAACAAGGTCTCTGCACTCTAAACAGGCACCCCTGATTCCAGGGCCGGTCCCGCCGTTAAGGGTCGGGCTTTGTTTTAAGGAATGATGGGGGCCTCGGGCTCACTCGCTCTTCCCGACCGCCCGGCCAGCCTGCCCAAGCCGACCCGGTCCCAAATAGGCCGGCCGATTCCTCTCACCTCTTTAGGCCTGGGGAGCAGGAACGTCACAGCCAACTCGATGCCTTTTGCCCTGAGAGGGAAGCCTCTGCCCGCCAAGGCCACCGGGGGAAGGTCCGTCGTTTGGCCAGGTGCCGCGGGGGGAGGCGCCGGGTCCGATCCAACTCTCTGCCCCCGGCTTCGCAAAATTCTCAAGATCCGCCTCTTGTGGGGCCAGGGAGCCGCTAGCGCCTGCTCCGGCAAGGCGGGGCGGGGTTGGGGGCCGAACTTTCTCACGGCGAGGAGAGGGGTCGAGGGCACCCCCCACGCTCTTACCGCTGCGTCGCTCTGACGTGCTGGTCGGGGCTCCACAGGCCCGCTGCACGCCGCCTGGATTGGCGCAGGAGAGGCCGGGCCCAAATCGTCCTAGGCCTTCTGCATGGCCGGCGCCTCCGCTCTCAGTCTGCTCCTGCACGGCCTGCTGGATGAAAGCCCCCGAGCGGGCCGGTTGCAATAGACAGTGTTTGTGTCCTCTCGCCGGCCGAGCCTCACGGGCTCTCACCACCGTGCCAGTCGCGGCCTGCCGGTCCTTGCGTGAAGGCGCCCTGGCCCATGGCTCACAGGCCCGGGGCGTGCCTGCTCCACAATGCCGGGATCACCAAGCTCTTCTTCGTGCTGGGTTCCGGAAGCCGCTGCCAGGCTCCTCAGCTCGGCAGGAGGCAACCGGGGACCTTGAGGCGATGAGAGGCCCCTTCAGTGCCCCGGGGAGCTGCTACAACAAGCTTTTGCACGGGCCTGGAGCGGAGCGATCGACGAACACGTCCGTTTACTCCACCATCTTGGCCACGCCCCTGATGGTTGGTTTTTAAAAGAGGAGTACATTTTAGAAATGTTGTCAATGAAGAAATTGCTGATCATCTCACAGTTGTCTAGTGAGGGAATCATTGTTTGGGACAAACTAGTTGGTTTACAAAGTTCTTTCACGATTTTATAGAGCTCCTTTGGTGAGTTGCTATTGTCCTCTATGCGTTTTGCATAGTAGTTTCTCTTAGCACATTTGAGGGCATTGTGGTAGTTCCTCAGTTCTTTTTTGTAGAGCTGTTTATCACTATTGTCTTTGGACAGACTCCACTTGTTTTCTAGTGGGAAACAGCATTTACAACGAAAGCATTACAACGCATGCCATTACAACGCATGTCGTTACAACGCGAAAGGCTTGTTGCAGGTGGCAGAAGGTGTTGGAGTTAACTCCAACACCTTCCCTACTGTTGCACACACTGGAGTTGGAATAGTAAATTATACTATTCCAACTTCCAGCGCACCCCCGACAGCAAGTCGGGGTAAAGGTATGCGTTGTAATGGCATGCGTTGTAATGGCATGCGTTGTAACGTCATACAACTGTTCTAGTGCTTTACATTTCCTTTTTAGTAGATTATGGGCCCGATGTAGGTGGCCCAAATACCGGTCGGTAACGGTGAAAATCGATAAATTTCACCGTTACCGACCGGTATTTAGGCATGCGTGATGTAGGGAAAGAATCGGTAATAAGGAATCGGTATTTACCGAATCGGATTTACCGAACACCCAAATACCGAATCGGGAAATAAGAAACGGTAAAAACGAGAAAAGAGATGTAGAAAAATTCGGTAATACCGAATTTCCTAAAATCGGTATTTAGGAGTCGGTAATTAACACTGACTGAAAGCAGGTGGTAATCAGGTGCAGTGTATATAAGCAGTCCCAAAATGCAACAGTGTGATCACTATGGCGGCCCTCTATGTAATTGCAAGGCGGCTACGGCTACAGGCAGCAGGAGTGAGGATCTGGAGACGGGAGGAGCGCGTTTACAGACAGCGCATCACACTCTTCCAACTGACTGAGGCAGAGATCCATGAAAGGTACAGGCTACACCCCACACCATCCTGGACCTGATAAGGGACCTGCACACACTCCTGGAGCATCCAACACCAAGGGCGCACGCTATACCACCACATGTGCAGGTGCTCTGTAGCCTACACCAACTTGCATCTGGCAGTTACCAGGGGGTGATAGCTGCGGTAGGTGGGGTGTCACAGAGTTGCCTGTCCCGTTTCTTTAAGAAGTTCCTGGATGCCATGATGCAGAGAATGCATCACTACATAAGCTTCCCAAACACACAGGCGGAACTGCTGAAAACCAAGACAGACTTTTACCAAATGGCACAGTTCCCGCATGTTATAGGGTGCATTGATGGGACACACATTCCAATCTGCCCACCTGCAGCCACTGAGTATATCTACAGAAACCGAAAATCCACCCACTCCATAAATGTGCAGGTAATCTGCGATGCAGCCAACTTAATCACCGACATTGTGGCCAAATTTCCAGGAGCACCCACGACTCATACATTTTCCAGAACAGTGGGATCTACACACGCCTGGCTGCGGGAGAATTTGGAGAAGGATACCTGCTAGGTAAATCACTGTGACACACCCTGATGTATACTGCAGATGAATGTGTTGGTGTTTGTAATTAATGGCACTCTCTTTCTCACCTAGGTGATAGCGCTTATGCTGTGTGGTCATTCATCCTCACTCCTTACCTAAACCCATCAACCCCAAGTGAGAGACGATACAATGTGGCACACAAATCAACACGCAACGTTGTGGAGCGCACGTTTGGACTATTGAAAAGCAGGTTCCGCTGCCTCCACAAAAGCGGAGGCGCACGTCAGTACACACCCATCATCTGCTGCAAAATCATCGCAACTTGTGCTATGCTGCACAACCTTGCCACTAAGAAAGGTACAGAAGTTGAATTAACGGACTCTGAGGACGATGATGATGAATTTGCACAGCCAGAGCCCAACGCAGCAGGAGTGGCGCCAGCACCAGATGGGAGACAAAGACAGGCTGAGATCACACGCAACTATTTTTGAGTAAGTAAGGAGACACAGCCAGTTGTTGCATTTGAATGACGTAGTTTAATATTTTGGCACTACGCCACTACACGAAGGGCTCAACTTGCCAGTCCTATTTGTAACCACCCTACGAGGATGTCATGGGTTAAGTCACCCAGTTAAGTACACAAAGTGTGGCTTGCATTAACGCCTGCGGCCACGCACAACACTGCTGGATTCCCTTAGCAGACTGTCGTCACTGGCAATCGATCCAGTGCCAGCCCCATGACGTCTGCTGCTCCTCCTGGTCTCAGTTGCAGGGGGCGTTATACTGCTGCGACTTGTCGTCTCCTCACTGTCCCCCACATCACCTGCACCAGTATTGGCAGCCTGAGTAGTTAGGAGCACTTCAAGTGCAGTAGTAACTTTAACAAGCCCCCTTGAAACATCACGGCTGCAGTGTGCCATCCCTTCCTGCATGGCCACGGAGCGCCTGCAGAGCAGAGAAGTGGCAGTGGAGAGGCGGTTCACCGCCTTTGTATGATTCTCCATCTTCTGCCTCTCCCTGCGCCGTGCCATCCTGTCCTCATCAAGCTTGCTGCACAGCAGCATCACTGACTGTGACATGTCCCTCATGCCCTCAGCCATTTCCTTCATGCCCTCAGCCAGTGAAGCAGGGTCCCGTTTTACCATATAAAAATCCCCCATGCAGAATCCTGCTCTGCTCAGGCAGCATGAAACCCACATATAGGCCCCACCAGTCAGAACTTAAGAAGTGTGTTAACGTGACCATTTTATCTCAAACATTTAGTAGGTTCCATAACAGTTCACACCTCTTTAGATACATACACACATAGGCCCAAGCTCACTATCCCTTTTGTCATTTTCAATAAATAAAATCTACCAGGCCCCATTGATCTTAAAAACTTATTTCTGTCATGTACAGCAGCGCGAGGCAGCCCGGCCAACCACAGAAATTTTCCACAGCTGCAAGAATAGCTCAGATAACACGTAGGCAAGGTTCGGCTGGTACATCTTGGTCTTTCACAAGCAATGTTTGCAATATTTTTAGTTAAGTAACTTTCCAAGCTTGCTCAAGCGACACCAACCGACGGCTGTCTGGCTGCCTGGCATAGAAATAATGTAAGAAATATTAATTTCCGAGCATCGCAAGTTAAAAGTTATCTTTTTTTAGGTATTTACGGTCAAGAGCACTGACCACCTGCAAAAAGCCCCGCTTTACCATGATACCACTTCTCTGTTCTCTCACAACTTTCCGAAGTTACAGTAAGCGTGCGGTCAAGGGCCCACGTCAAGAACCCACGTCAGACGTGGGTAGAAGTTCTGCATTTTTCCATATAAAAGGTTTTCACCCAGGTCCAGGCCCTGAACTCCTCCTATAGTGCTCAGCACTTGAGTTTCCGGTCGACCGATCTATCTAGGGCCTAGAAGCCTATTCTGAGGTGGTAATGCTCTTCTTTGATTACCAGCCTTTTGGCTTTGTCAGCCCCTCTAATTTAGCTCATCCACACCCAAGTCATTGCATTTATTCTAGCTTAAAGTGTGTAGCCTTGGATGATTCTTGTTCTCTTATTTAAGATCTGCCTTCTAGGCACTGGCCTATTCATCATCTTTAAATTCAGGGTTGTCCCTTAGGCAGCTGTGCATTAAATGATATCTGCACAGGTATTTTTGCTCCATTTTAAACCACTGATTTATAACATGTTGATGCTTTATTTTTCATCCTGCCCATGTGTTGATGGGCAACAGTTAACTGAACAGTTTTCTGTGTTATTGAATTGCTTAATAAAGTGTCACTGTATTTCACACCGTTGTTCCTTTATTTCTCAAGAGAACGAGCAGAGTGCAGGTCTTGCTCTCGTGAGCTGGTAAGCCATGTGTGACCAATGCAGTGTCTCTCCATTTACCCTCCAACAGCTGACGACCATGAAGGTCTTGTGCGGACGGTTCCTCTGCAGCGCGGACCTGGGTCACACCTGCGGCTGCCCATGGCCTCTCCCCGCCTCTCCCCACCACCAGCCGGTAAGTCAGGGTCACTTTTTTCCCCTGCCTTTCCTCCGGTCTCTGGTGTGTGTGGTCCGGTGGATTGAGCCCTCCGGGGTGTCGCCGTGCCCCTCCCTGGTCCCCTGTAGTTTCTGTCGTGCCACGACCACCGCCCTCTTCCCCCTGTGTGGTTGGTCACACCTCAAGGGGGTTTTCCGGCTCTTACCGTTCTGCTGTCATCGGCTCCGTCTTGGCTTCCTTCTGCTTGGCTTCTCTTGGCGTTTCTCAGTATTGTTTTGTTGTGCACTTGCCTTTCACGTATATTATGCTTAGGTTCTGTCCGCGTTTTAAGGTGGACGCTCTTTATTGTCAAACATAGTTGTGTATACATGGGTTTGAAGTTTTGAGGTTTACGTTTTGAGGTTTGAGTCCTGGGCATATGGGTATCTGGACTCCTATAGAGGCCGGGGGTCCTTGGCACTGCTTAATGGTGTCTACACCCTCTTGGAGGTTTGAGTCCTGCGCCAGCACGTGGCTGGCCGAATTCTGTTACAGGTTGGGATTCCTTGATATCGTCCATATTGTCCGAATTCTGATACAGGGCTTTGCGTCCTTGGCACGGTGCACAGGTGGCACCTGTGTCTGAATTATTATTGTTGACTCCAGGGTGGGGTCCTCCTGCATTGTGCTATTTAAGGTGTGCTCTCCGTCTTCTCACTAGTTTTCGCTCCTGCGCAGGTGCACTGTCTTCTCTGCGTCATACTGACGGTGGTTACATTTTACAGTGGTTTTGATGTCATTATATTTCGGTTTGTCGGTTGTCCTCTTTTTAATTTGTTGATTTCTTGTGTTTCCTGTTTGATCCGTGGCTCTTCACCCCCTCCCCTGCCCCTCCCCATTTGGTCTCTCATGTGTATTTCTTGATAGGGTGCTCTTTTGAATGCGCCTTTGTTTTTTTAGGTTTCTTTTCGGTGCTTTCACACCTTCTTTTTTTCTCCCTTTCTGCCGTCTCCTTCTCCTTTTCTTACGATTCAATTCTGCATGGCTTGGGTGTCTTCTTATTGTTATTTTTTCGGATCATGTCTGTCTCTGCCAGGCGCACCTCTCGGGTTTTCTCTGCGCCGTTCCAATTTGAGGAAGTGTCTCTCTCGGAAACACTCTCCCCTTCGCAGCTTCACCTCGCCCCTCCCTGCTCTGTCCTCGGCAGCTGCACTTCGCCTCTCCATCAATAGGTCCGCGTTTAGTATTGTGATCACACATAATTTGGCGTCTGCATATCCTTGATGGAATGTTTGTTTATTTATTGTCCATTGTTTCTGTTTTTTGTGCTTCTGTTCCTTTTTATGTCTTTGTTTGCCCTGCGGCCCCCGCTGCAGTTGCCTCCCAGCCCCGCCCCATCTGTTGCTGCCCTGCCAACTCCACGGTCACTAGCCTTGTCTTTCCTCCTTAGCAGCAGTCGTGCTGGGTATTTGTTCGCTTACCCTCGTTGCACACTGCGCCTTCATTGCGCCTCTTTTTTTTTCTGTCCCTCACACTTTGTGCCTCCCATTTGTCCAAGCCAATTGGTAGCCAATGGGGGGTGGAGTCGTAGCTCCATTCCTCCTGTCAGCTCCCTTATCCCCTCCATCTATCTGATTCTTCCATCACTTCCACTTTAATATTCAGATTGTGACTATTCCGTGTTCACATGTTCTTTTTGTGTAGTTTTCAGTATCAAGAGCAGTGGCTTGTGCACCGATTTAATACCTGTATCTGATCTGTTTTAGCGAGACAAGAATAACTAGGACTGCAAATGTATTTTAAACATGCAAGTTGAGAGTCCTTGAGTTCACTGTGAATATTATTGTTATATTAGTATATCCTGTTTTCAAAGCATTACGTGTTGCTGAAGTCTCATCATCATTCGATGGCGATGAGACCCTGCTAGTTAGAATACCAAAAAAAACAAAACGAAATTAAATAAATAAATAAAGTGGCGCAGTATCACAGTTAATATTACATTTACATTTACGTTCCCATAAGTAGCTAAACTCCCTGATTAGCTAAAGCACACAAAGACACCCCTGCTCCATGTCATGAGGGTAGGTTATAAATGCTTTGAAATACATTGTTACGTTTAACTGGAAACACAGGCCTACAACTCCTGTTAATAAAAAAATTAGGAATTACAAAAATAGGCTCGCGAGTGGAAGGAAGTACTTAAGAGGAGAACATTGGAACGGAGCCAAAGGGCTACCACTCGGTTTACGTTGTTGATGAGCACTGGGAAGGCTCACACACGTAATGATTGATAACGACCAGGAAATAACAGACATATAGATGCAGTTACACTACAAGTACCATGATGTGCCTTAGTAGGGAACATGCAAGGTGTTGCACCCCACATGCAGCCGCAACACAAGGCAATTAAGACCCAAATAATTTACTCCTACCTGCGTCCAATTCAACAGCCCAGGCAGTGAAAAGTGCCACCTCTTCAGGCACGAGCAGGTAGCCCGAATACAAGAACAGATCCAGGAAGTACAGCTACAGAACACACACAGTTGGAGTTAGCTAGTAGCAAAGATTTTGAAATTGTGTCTCGTGGCCAAGGAAGTTAGTGACATTGGACTAAGAGCAACATACATATCGTAGCAGATGGTAATTATTAGAGAGAAGAGAGGAGACAAGGAGACAAATTGATGGAATGGAATGCACACTAACTACACCCATTTTTTAATAAATGATAAAGTAAAAGAAGTTTATGAAAGAGATGTAAAGTCCCCAAAATTCACATTTCAACAAATTCACCTTTAAAATAAATAAGATGCTTCCATTGGCTAACAAGTGCGGGACTAATGGGGGAGTAGAGAAGATGAAGTGCCAAGAAACGGGAGAGCGGTACCATGAGAAAGGAGGGAGAGGTAGTGCACATTGGGGTCCACCTCTGAAACTGGACAAATTAGGAGAATAATTTGCAAGCACCAAATGAGACACCACTTGTACTTGTCTGATGGAAAATGTTTTGTGGCTCCCAGTGAATAGAAAAGACTGAAATTGCATTTCATCTAATGGTATGTTAACAGCCCTGTCCTTCTCAAAGAAAATGTACTGCTACCCAAAGAAGGTTAAAGGTCAGTTATTGCCTGGACATTAGAAAGTGTAGAAACAAATTAATGAAGGCCACACCACCAACTTCCATAGGAAAGTAGAGCTATTTTACCTTTGATACAAATACACAGATTAATTCAGCTATATACAACAATAATATGATTTAAAAAAATAGGTCCAATACAATTATTATAGGCCTTTAGGAGAAAAGACTAGAATATACGGCGTTTACACAACATGCATGACACACAGAGAACGTGCGTGAGCCTGTGTTTGACTTCATGGTCACAAGTTCAGATGCTACCAGGTCTACTTAGCATTTTATCATTCTGAAGTGAATAGATGCGGGGTCTGATCAACCCTTCATCATTCTGAGGTGGATGAAATGAGTACCATTGAGTTGAGGGAACAATAAGGATCTGCTGTTTAGCGTCAAAATACCATTCTGAGTGAACGTGCACTTTACAAAAACGCCATATTATTTTAAAATAAGCTATATTTTACGTACAATTAAAGACAACACGTGTCTGGATATTACGAGGTATTGAAGGGTTAAAGGATTTCTCTTGGGCTGCCGTTATATTAACGCTGGCCGCAGAGTCTGGGCGTTGAGCCAGGCCAGAAAGACACAATGCAATAGCTTCCTGTGGGTACGAACGAACAGGAAATTAAAATATATGTATATATCTGTATACAGTTAGCAGAACATGGAGAGCTGTGTGAATGGTATAACAGTTTTAAAAAAGAAAATAATAGTTTTAGTGTATAAGTTTCCAGTTTAGTACAACAGATTATGTCAAGTGCGTTGTGAACACTTTTTAAGTTTTAAAGAATGAATTAGGAGAGACTGATTCTCTTCCCACCATGGCAGACATACCTATATTGAACAAAGCTAGAAAAGAGGAACATGAGAAATAAAACGTCTAAGATCACACAATTTGGTAAAGGGGAGCCGAGATTAAATACAGGGTTTCAGGTCTCACATTCTGAAGTTTAGTAACTGGGTATGTATATGTCTATATATATGTATGTATATATATATATATATATATATATATATATATATATATATATATATATATATATATATATATAACAATAACTCCGCACCCTGGAAGCGTCTTTTCTCTCCCAAATCACGGACACGGACCCAATTCGGTGCTATGATGTTTTATTCAACCGTCTCCATTACGCGTTTCGACTCCGTGGAGCCTTGATCACATGACATGGATACACAGGTTGGTGCAATATTTAAAGTGAAATGTACATACCAATTAATCAACACGTGATCAAGGACATAGAAAAAATACTAATGTTAACATAACTATTTATGATATTGCTTGAACATATTTCATAATTTTTTAGCTGTTTAAAAATTGTAAAATTAGAAAATAATTCATGTTTTCATGTTTTCAATGCTTTTAAAATTACACGTAAAATACTAAAAGCAGAAAAATAAGCTAATATTAGGTTAAATCCTATATTTAAATATGATTGCATGTTTATTTAGTACCCTCATGTGTCCCTATTGCGGTCTGTACAAAATTCTATAAAGTGCCTAAGTGAAAAGTGCAAAGTGTTTGTGAACATGATAATAATAATATAATTTACTCTATGTATGTCTCCCTGTTGTCCGACTCATACAATGTTGTCTTTATTATTTGCAAACGCCTCCAATTCCGATGTTAATCCACAAAGACTAAGTAAACAGATAGAAGTACGTTATTTTTTATGTACAATGTATGAGAAGTTTATCTAACGCCTTTTGATACCGGAGCTTCAGATGGAGGATATGGATATAGATTACATTCATGTGTTAACGTCCTAAGATTGTTACTTTGAGTACACAGCAGTATAGCAGCAAGTTTGTTTCCACGCATAAATATATAAATATATAAATATACGTAATTGCGTACATAAATACATAAATATATAAATACATATAAAAAACTCTATAAACAAAAATTCCCTTACACAATTTCATATTCAAAACAAACCTAATTGTTACACAATATTAGAATAAATAGTCATAAAATTCCTAAAAATGTTAAAATGTTACACATTTCTAAAATATATTCGCTGACCTATGTACTTTTTGTGGATATATGGACTAATGTATTCTATATTCAACCATTATCCTCCCACCTGTGGTAATGTGATTCCCATTGCAGATGACTAACAGTTGTTTCAATTTAAGCACGTATGCAAATCCTCTGTGGCATTCAGCCCTGATGGTACCTTGGAGTCCAATTGCAGAATGTACCTTGTCTCTAATTTCCTCAGCTTGGTGATTCTATCTCCGCCCCTTCTACTAGGAGGCACTGTATCAATAACGTAATATTTGAGGTCTGCATTGTTGGAACTATGTTTGTCTTTAAAATGTCGCGCCACTGGATAAGTGTTATCTTGATTGGTTATTGCGCGCAAATGTTGAAGAACCCTTTTGTGTACCTGTAGAACCGTGCTGCCTATATATTGTAAGCCGCATGGGCACTGCAACACATATACTGCAAATTCAGTTTTGCATGTTAGGAGTTTGTTAATTTTAAACTCTCTATCACTAAAAGGGGTCTTGTAGGTACTCATATTGATGCCATGTGTGCATGCCTTACATGTTTTGC
Source organism: Calotriton arnoldi (assembly GCA_963921515.1). NCBI lineage: Eukaryota > Metazoa > Chordata > Amphibia > Caudata > Salamandridae > Calotriton > Calotriton arnoldi. The sequence continues at coordinate 364,005 of CAWUFW010007621.1, read as the reverse complement.
ATCTAAAAAACCTTTCCTCCTCTGCAACCAATTTCCACTTTCAATTACCTCTGGGCTGGTTCTGACAATCTTATCTCTTGTAGTAGGTGCCCTCCTGTATGTAATAGACACTCTTTGAGGAAGCAGGGACCCAATGATAGGATCGCAAAGTACCATGGCCCAATTTTTTGTATGATTTTTTGTATTTCTCTGTGTTGATTACTATATCTCATAATCATACGAAATGAATTGTTCATTGGCACTTTGGTATCACCCTGTTTTGCTTTTAAGATCTCACTTCTGCTGTGCTCCATAGATTTGCTGATGGCTCTATCGATCGTTTTTTCTTGATATCCTCTCTCAAGGAATCTATTTTTGCCTTCATTTTGTGCCTCAGCTAAATCCTTGTCACTACTACAGATACGTCTTAATCGGAGCATCTCTCCGTATGGAATGTTGTTGATAATGTGTTTTGGGTGCAAGCTACTCGCATGAAGTGTCGAATTGCCAGCTGTTTTCTTCCTAAAGAGCCTGGTCTCAATTTTGTGATTTTTTATATATACTTGAGTATCAAGGAATTCAATGGAACTGGAGCTGGCCGTAGCAGTGAACCTGAGATTAATATCATTGTTATTAAGGGAATGAACAAATTCATTAGCTTCACATTCTGTTCCCTGCCACACAACAAATAGGTCATCTGTGTGCCGTCAGTCACATTCGTACCTTTGTCCTCATGATTAGTTCGTGCTTGCCCATGAGGACCAGCTCCTCCCATCTGCCCATGTGTAGGCAGGCATAACTTGAGAGAAGCTGGCCCCCATGGCAACACCTCTAGTCTGTTGATATAATTGACTGTTAAACATAAAAATGTTATTATACAGACAAAACTTGATCATCTCGATAAGCATGGTACTGTGACGTTCGTATTGTTCAGATCTACGGGACAAATAGTATCTGATGGCCTCAATTCCGTCTGTATGCTCAATGCTTGTATATAGCGACGTGACATCCAAAGCAATTAATAAATAGTCATCTTGCCATTCAAAATCAGAGATATGTCTTAGAAAGTCTCCTGTGTCTCTTACATAGCTAGGTAATTTCTTGACGTATTCTTGGAGAAAGAAGTCGATATATCTGGTAGTGTTTTCCAATAATCCGTCCCTGGCCGTGATGATAGGCCTACCAGGTGGGTTGTTTCGATCCTTATGGATTTTGGGAATAAAATATAAAGATGGAGTAGTTGGATTTTCTTTTTTCAGATATTTAAGTTCTTCCCCTGTTAATAAGTTCGCTTCTCTCCAAGTGGTTAACTTACCATAGTACTCCTTGTATGAGGCACTCAAATTGGCTTGACTACTCCGGTTGTATATATATGCTTCGTTCCTCTATGACCACTGTACTGAAGACACACTACTGACTGGCAACATCTTTGCCTGGCATCAGTTTAAAGAGTTGTGCTGGGTTGAAGTGGTGGTGAAGAAAATAGTGGGTTTTTTGCGGCAGCAGGAAAGCAAAATAGTTTTTTTCACTACGTGCATCACCACTGCTTGAGGTAAAGTCAGCTGAGTGTGCATGGATAAATAAATATACGCATGTCCTTCAGTGACACATTTTTCAGAGAGTATTGTTTGGCCACTAAAAGTAGCTGGGGTATCACCAACAGGGGACGGTGTGTATGATGCAACTGATCCCAGCTTATTTGTTCAGTTGCGGCAACAAGAGCAGACTGTTGGTAAAGAATGAGCCTATACAGATATTGTCCGCTTTTGGCATAAAGTACATGTAATAACTCAGGGTTTCCAACAATGTTTAGCAGGTCATTTAGCAGGTCTAGTGTCTCAGGGTCTGTGTCCACAGCCAGCCATCATGCTATAAATATCATCTGCAGTGCCAAGTTGTGTATATTTCAAAGGTGGGGACCACATTCCCCAGGCATGTATTGGGTGCATTACCTTTTCTATGGAGAGAGTGAGACATCACTTATGTTGAGGGCAGATCAGCTCTGACAAGATAGGCCTTAGATTTTGGAAGTAATAGCACGGGGTGGACAAACAGGCGTGCTGTGAAAAATAAAAGAGTATAAGTAACACAATTGTTTCAATGATTGATACTCTGCCCAAAGGGGGCAGCAGTAGCATTGTCCAGAATATGGTCCACCATCGAATTCCAGACACACATCTATCTAGATTGCCACCCTTCAACTTTTCCTCTATGAAATAAATTTGGATTCCTCGATATTTAAAAGTTTCCAGACATATGATGGGTGGTGTTCAGTATCAGGATTTATCACAATTGCCTTTGAGGCCAGGCCCTACTACCAAAATTCCAGCAATAACAAGATTAGTGGGGATACGCGTGTTATTGGGTCCCTAAGAATAGGCAAGGCATCATCTGTACCTTATCATGCATGTACTTAGTATGGGTGACAGCAGACACCTCTGTCTGGAGGTCCCACTGGGGCCCCTGAAAATATGTCCTCCAGTTGAATACACCCTACCAGGTACGAACACTGGCCATCCATAGTATATATAACAACTAGATCTAGAGCAATAAGAGGCCAGGAAGCCCTGTCTGTGTCAGTACCACAAAAAGATAGGGCCACACCAATGTGTTGAACGTTTTTTATGGTGTTAAATTCCGCAGGTAATAAGTATAACTCCGGAGCATTTCCGCCTACTGGCTGGTCTATAGTGAGGTGCACCGCCTGCACCTCTAGATTTCAATTAAGTAAAGCTGCTTGTTCAGCAGTGGTGGTCTATATTGGGTTAGACATTCTGTAATGCATACTTTGTTTGTAAGGCGAGAAAACAAGTTGCCCTGTACAAATTCTGATAGGGAGTTGAGAATGATTTGTTTATATCCATCTGTGTGGTCACTAAATGGCCTTCTAGTGCCCGTATAGCACAGATAGGTCTACTTGATGTCTCATATTAATTAAAACAAAATGCCAAAAGATAGCTTGCTGTATCACCCTCATTATATTGCCACGTGATGTATGTGTGTTACAGACACTGTAACTTTTATATCAAATCTTAATTCACTGGTGTTCTAAATTGTGACACTTAGAGGCCATCCTAACACAGGGGCACTATGAGTATAGCTGTGTGGCAGGAGGGAAGGAATAAGTTGTGGGATTTGTGCAGCTCGGTGCAGCATACAAAATATGAGACAATGACCAGAGATCCGTAGGAATAGATTACCACAGATAGCAACCAAAACGACTTCCTCCACACATGCCCTCGTGCTAGGAAATGTGAGGAATAAATAAAAGTTCATATATAAAGTGTATTTCAATGTAGAAGGATAATATGCATGGAGTAGCAATGCTCAATATCGCAATATTGTCAGAATAGAAAGTATATAACTTTAAAGGTGCCTTTTTCAACAGGAGTTGCAGTCTTTAGAGGTGGTTGCATATATTTTGCAGTTCAACAACTATGAGTTTTATTTCCCAATTGTGTTACTAGGATGGAGATTATTGAGATGTTCGTATCTCTTGGGAACAATTATTTATAGTACAATGTTTTGGTTCTTCTCACGCTTTCGGAGTTAATTGAGGTTTTGAATACTGCAGACATTATTTGTGGGTTCTTCCCCATGTCCCTAAGCAGTATACTAGGTTTCCTGGTTTCGGGAGGTGTGCATACATATGCTCAATATTCATGTTTCCACCGCCTCATGTCTCATTGGGAGTTTCACCAGTGTATGTGTATATTTTATTTCTGAATGTTGTGCCTGCACAATGGCACAGCTACTGTTGCGCACCTAGCCACAGGTCATAGACGGAGAATGATTGGTGAAGAGTAGACAACATATTGGGTATGACAGGTGGGTTAGGTGTGAACACATAAAATAGGAAAAAATAAAAAAAAAATTTTTTTTTTTTTTTTTAAATCTTCCCTCATTCAAACAATGATACAATTGATTTATTATTTATCCAAAATTACATACCGCTGATCGTGTATGAGGGGGGATTTTGAGGGTTACACAACCAATCCTTCCAAAATTACTTTAAAAGCTGGACCATGTGCCCACTGTGATATTAAAGCAGCAACAAATCTCAGCAGTGCCTGAACGGACTACTTAGGAATAAAATAGGCAAGATAAGTACCACAATTGAAAGAAAGAAATAAACAAATAAATAAATAATTAAGAAAAAATAAAAATAGTTTATTGCTTAGGGATCACCCTATTTTCACTAAGACATATTCCAAGTTCTGATCAACACTTAAAGCCCCATCAGCTTGTCCCTGAACAATTAATAAATATATAAGTACCAGCAACTATATATAGAACTGACATGACCTAAAAGTGACACTGAAAGTTCTTTTGTATTTATGAAAAATGAAATGTAAAAATATGTGTATGAGTTAACAACGCGCTGCAAAGATAGTACACCTACATATTTGCTCATGCTTAAATGAAGTTCACATATATGTTTTCTAGGAGTACTATTTCTTGGCCTACTTCTGTAGTCTTGTGAATACACAAAAGTTGTATATCTGCACATAGTCCAAGGACATGGGTGCACTTTATTTAATAATTGGGCCCCTAATTAGGTCTGGCGTTAACCTTGACCTTTTATGTTTTATAGAATGTTGTCTCTCTCTCTTGGCTAGCTTCACTGTGAGTGACTTCATTCTGTTCTTTCACAAGGAGCATATCGACGTACAGTTGTTTTATTCAGTGCCAGGAACCACTGAGCAATGTGTGATGTTTGAGACAAAAACAATTTTTGCTTTTTGCTAATGTTTGTTATAATGGTGAGGGCCCAGCAGCTCCCACACCAATGAGGTTTCACAGAGATAATGCCAAAACAAGTTGTGCATTGACAAAGCCAAAGGGCTGACCAACAATTTCAGACCTACTGGCTTTACCAATGCTTGTTTATTTTTATGTTGCAAAGAAATGGTACCTACCATATTCCAGTAGTTTACCGAGCATTCTGAGAGCAGTATCCATAGCCTCACATTGTTAAATATTGAAAACATGTGTACACATTTTTATACTCTAACAACTGTCAGTAGTGCAGTCTGAGCTTCACCCTAATAATAAAGCCTTTGCATTAATGGACAATAAATACAAGTTTGAACAGCATTAAAACATGGACACAAATATTACCTTTATTGCAGACTATGCCTTTCCCTGATCCATAATGTGGTACTGTAAACTGGCAGCCAAAGGGTTTGTGCTGTAGGGGGTTGGGCCTACTTGTCCCAAGGACAAAATATGCATGAAAAATTGTTGCCCTTGACCTCAAACAACATGTCCTGGGCGTGGGGCTATAGGGATTCCACATCCCTGGGCACAGTTTGACAACTATGAGTGTTTTGATTCCTAAAGGTGTTACTGTAACAGAGATTTTCATCTGTGTTTGCTGTTGGGACAAGCTATAGTACAATGTTTTAAGTCTTCTTTTGCTTCTGGAGATAATGAATTTCTTTTTAAGGTCTTGTACAGGGATTGCAATATAATTTTTAGGTTCTTTCCTTCATTTGGAGTCCCCTCCTTACCTCAGCTGGCCAACAAATGCAGCGTGCACCATTAATAGCTCAACTATTGCTAGACATGTTGCTACCAAAGTTTCAATTGTAGAATGTGCTGCACACACCTCCTCCAAGGACTATGTATCAATTGGTAAATAATTTATTGATGCAGATGTATAAAAAGGAATAGCATTAACTGGTTGTGAGTACACATTGGTTCAGATTGCTTCTACTACACATGAGATCATGATATAAAGATAAAGGATGATGATATGTACTATGACCCTAAGTATATTATTGGAAGGGCTGGGTGGAAGCAAAGGAAGAAGGGAACAGGGGAGGATGTATGCAAAAAGAAAAGGAATACGGTTAGGCCCAAATGGAAAAATATGTTTACCAACGATAATGCTTGCTCCCATGGCCCGTCTTTTTCATGGTTCATCACTTGTAGGACGTGATGGGAAGATCAGACTGTTTTCCTAATGCTGTATTTCCACTGCCCCAGGCCACTTCATTTCCCCACATTAAATAGACTTCATCAGCATGCCCCCTACTCAAACTACAAGTACGTGTTGGTTAATGTGTGCGTGATCAGCAAATGGACTGAGGCATGCCAATACAAGAACAGCAATACACAAACTATTGCCAAATGCCTCCTGAAAGAGTTCATACCGCGCTTTAAAGTACCTATGCTTTTGGGTTCTGACAATGGACCGGCGTTCATCTCACATGTGATTGAGGGGTTGTGCAAGGGGCAAGGAGCCACACAGAAAATACATGTGTTCAACGGAAACTACCAAGTGGGAATGGTATCCCAAGCCCATCCTGAAGGGTTGCACGTGCTACACAGCAGAGAAAGGAAGAGTGTGTAAGCGGTCCCTAACAATACATCAACTAAGAACGCCTGGAAAAATGAATTCCCCAACCCCTCAGTCTACAAGTTGTGACAACGAGACATCTTTACCTTTTTTCATCACTTTGTTTTCCTCATATCAAATGTGCCTAAGTAATAGAACTGCTAGTAACCTCTCAAATTACTTGAAGACAGGCACCAACGGTTACTTTTTCTGTTTACAGGTATCATCTCTGAGGCTCTACCTTATTCCTCAGCAGACTTTTTGAAAAGAGTAAAAGTACAGCAGAAGATAAGACATTCTTCCAACTAGTCACACTAGCCACACGTACCAACGATTGGAACAATGCCTCAAGACTTTCAGAACAATTAGAGAAAATGATCATGGGTGCTGCTAGCAGCATTGACCCCCATTGCTGCCATTATAATGACTACGCTCCTTAAAATGTGTTGTGATCACAGTATTATACCTGAGATACTGCTTAAATGACACAGAGATATTGTACCAAAGTGAATAAATAGCCATTGATAAAGAAGGGACAGGGGGACAGTTGACAGGGCAGAATGTTACACACCGGCCTACAGACACAGAAAACAGCATGTGTTACAATGTCATACCTGTCTCCAAATACGTGGGCTGTGTCCTAATGTACAATATGCTCTTCAGTCAGCACACCATGTCCGCAGTTGCACCTCCCGAGAATAGCAGAATTTGCAAAGGGAGAGCAAGGATAGAACAGGGAATGTGAGTAGCTTAGCACTTATAGAAGTTGTAGAAGTGACAACAATGGGACTACACTAAGTGCAAGAATTTTGTTCAAAAGAATGAACAAGAGGAGGGAGATGAAGCAGGGTCCCGTTTTACCATATAAAAATCCCCCATGCAGAATCCTGCTCTGCTCAGGCAGCATGAAACCCACATATAGGCCCCACCAGTCAGAACTTAAGAAGTGTGTTAACGTGACCATTTTATCTCAAACATTTAGTAGGTTCCATAACAGTTCACACCTCTTTAGATACATACACACATAGGCCCAAGCTCACTATCCCTTTTGTCATTTTCAATAAATAAAATCTACCAGGCCCCATTGATCTTAAAAACTTATTTCTGTCATGTACAGCAGTGCGAGGCAGCCCGGCCAACCACGGAAATTTTCCACAGCTGCAAGAATAGCTCAGATAACACGTAGGCAAGGTTCGGCTGGTACATCTTGGTCTTTCACAAGCAATGTTTGCAATATTTTTAGTTAAGTAACTTTCCAAGCTTGCTCAAGCGACACCAACCGACGGCTGTCTGGCTGCCTGGCATAGAAATAATGTAAGAAATATTAATTTCCGAGCATCGCAAGTTAAAAGTTACCTTTTTTTTAGGTATTTACGGTCAAGAGCACTGACCACCTGCAAAAAGCCCCTGTTTTACCATGATACCACTTCTCTGTTCTCTCACAACTTTCCGAAGTTACAGTAAGCGTGCGGTCAAGGGCCCACGTCAAGAACCCACGTCAGACGTGGGTAGAAGTTCTGCATTTTTCCATATAAAAGGTTTTCACCCAGGTCCAGGCCCTGAACTCCTCCTATAGTGCTCAGCACTTGAGTTTCCGGTCGACCGATCTATCTAGGGCCTAGAAGCCTATTCTGAGGTGGTAATGCTCTTCTTTGATTACCAGCCTTTTGTCTTTGTCAGCCCCTCTAATTTAGCTCATCCACACCCAAGTCATTGCATTTATTCTAGCTTAAAGTGTGTAGCCTTGGATGATTCTTGCTCTCTTATTTAAGATCTGCCTTCTAGGCACTGGCCTATTCATCATCTTTAAATTCAGGGTTGTCCCTTAGGCAGCTGTGCATTAAATGATATCTGCACAGGTATTTTTGCTCCATTTTAAACCACTGATTTATAACATGTTGATGCTTTATTTTTCATCCTGCCCATGTGTTGATGGGCAACAGTTAACTGAACAGTTTTCTGTGTTATTGAATTGCTTAATAAAGTGTCACTGTATTTCACACCGTTGTTCCTTTATTTCTCAAGAGAACGAGCAGAGCGCAGGTCTTGCTCTCGTGAGCTGGTAAGCCATGTGTGACCACTGCAGTGTCTCTCCATTTACCCTCCAACAACAGCGTCGTGGTCATTGAGCTGATGCCCTTCTCAATGTTCTGCATGTTTGCATTCAGGTGTCTCATCTGCCGCTGTACAGATTGTATTGCTTTCCCTTGCAGGCGCTGAACCTTTACCATGTTCGCCTCCAGCCCTGCAAACACACCATGCTCCTCACCCTGCAAAGGTGGACTGGGTTCCCTAGCCCTGCGGCGTCTGGCACCTGTGTGTGATCTCTCTGTGGTGGACAGCGATCCTGCATTATTGCCATCCACTGGCACTGTCAACATTTCTCCACCCCTGCTGTCTTCCAAGGACAACTCCATCTCTTGCAGTCTGGCAACTGCATGCCTCGTCACGTGCCTTGTCACTGCCGGTGGTTACGCTGCTGGTGATGCTGGCAGTGGTGGTGATGCTGGCAGTGGTGGTGATGCTGGCAGTGGTGGTGATGCTGGCAGTGGTGGTGATGTCGGTGGTGGTGGTGTGGTGTCCCCTGCACTTGCAATGGCCTCCTCCGATCTCTCCTTCCGGGTGCCCTTCCTGCCTTGTCATGTGCAGACCTGCGCGATGTCTCGCCTGTGGACACAAATTGTACATTAGCTCACTAGTCTGGCAGCACTACGTACCAATAATACATTTTCATTTCTGCCAATCTATCTTTCTGTCCTCTGCTTGCTTATCACTGATGTGTGTCACATGCCTTTGTGTTCAGTGGGATGACTGTCATGATAGGTGTTACACTGACTACATCTCCCATAATGCATTGCTGGTGTTTAGTAAAACCTGTACTGGAGTGGGATTCACACTGCCTCATTGGGGAATGGGGTTAGGGAGTGGGGGCGCAGATTGGTGTGCATGCTTCTTACCTTGTTTGTTGGCAGCTCTGGCTGAGCTGTCTGCATCCCGATTCCGCTGACGCTGTCAGGCTCTATGGTGGACTCCACCAGCTGTTCCAGTGCAGTCAGTGCAGGTGCCCTGTTTCTTCCTCCTCCTGTCAGGCTGGCTTGTTTTTTCCTCTCAGCCATTTTCTTCTTTGTGAGGCTCCTGACATCGTACCACCTTTTTTTTTAGTACCTCAATTTCTCGGGGGTCACTCCAACCGCATTCACATGTGCCTGTATTCCAAGCCATATTTTCCTTTTCTCTGATTCTGGCACTTGCAAGGACTGTTTCCCAAACAGCTTTGTGTGTTGTTTGACCACCTCCTCAATCAGGACCTGCAGCTCCCTTTCGCTGAATTTTAGCTTTCTTTTCCTTTCAGCACCTTCTTTTTCTGTCTCCTTGTTGGCCATTATGCAGTTTTTCAGGAAAAGTTCTCACAGTTGCTCCTGTGTTCTCCTCTGCACTCCCTGCCTCTCCAGAAGGTTCTGATTCAGTGCACCTGCATGGGTGTGGCCACTTCCTGGTTGGGAGGTGGGGTGGATGCACAGGATTGGCTGTTTCCTCAATTGCTGTTATTTTGAAATACCGATTCGGTATTTACCGATTCGGTAATACCGATCGGTATTGAGGAATCGGTATTGTTTTTTCCGATTTTTACCGCTTCGGTAAAAAATACCGATTTTTTACCTACATCGGAAATTCCGAATTCTTAATACCGAATCGGTAAAATTCGGAATTAAGAATTCGGAATTTCACTTTTACCTACATATGGCCCTATGCTCTGGTGAATACCATGTTACTGAACGTGTTTTCCTGTTAGGTTTGTTACTTAGCCTGAGGGTGCACAGGTCCAGTGCGTTAGAGATTTTGGAGTGTAAAAGTTTGGCCTCCGCCTGAATGGAGGGTGTCCTTAGGGTGTTTTGACCATTTATGGGAAAATGGGAGGCGAAAAAGTCAGGGGTGATAAACTTCCACGCCCTTTTTACTGTTGAGGAAGGTACGGTCGGGCAAGTAGGATTGGTGGGCAACCTAAAGGAAACTGGAGGGGAAGGTCCCAACAGTGGACAGGAGAGCGGTGTTCAGGCTCCCATAGGAAACTGGGGAGGGGCTCACCAGTAACCAGCATGAACTATGTGCTTGACAGCCCTGAGCGTTAGGCTCACACCAGACCTATATTGGGGGGGGCTGGAGGAGGATGAGTCTGTGGGACTTTCTGAGTGTGAGGTGGACCCACTGTGTGAGTCCAATAACTTAGTAGCTTGCATTCCCATTTCCTGGTGATTGGACGATGATGTAGGCAGTTAGCCTCCACTCTATGCAAAGCTATAGCTACGGTCTTAGCCCACAGGTTTAAAGCCTGTCTCGACACCCCACTAGAAGGTGGTGTCTGGTTTTTTCACCTTATGGTGGCTGTGCGATTCGCGAGGATCAGGGTGAGATCTAGGAAGTGCGTGGCAGCTTTGTGTTTTCTAGGTCATTTGTAGATTCCCAGAATTCCTGCCCCCCCTGTGCGTGTTGCTCGGATATGAATATACCTTGAAAAAATTAAAAGACAAGAGGCGTTTGGCAAAACAGGAACAAGTTGGTTTAATTAAATGCAGCCGCTGGGAGAGCAACAACATAGTTGTGTCTGAAGACATTCTCAATGTACAGAAGTTTTGGCCAGTAATATATACAGTTCTTATGGTACAATAAAACAATTACACATTCTTGTAAAGCTGTAGATTGGGGCGTAGTCAAGAACCATAAATACAACCATCTGATAAGGAGGACACAGGTGGCTCTCGACCTTGTGGAGAGCTAGTGTGGGCCAGTGAGTATGTGTCCAGATGTTCGGCATGGGGTGCGCGTGATCACTGCGTGTGGTGTGCATGTTGTGTTCTGATTGGCTGAGTGTTCCTAACTAGACGTGGCATCTACCTTTGTGGTATTTTAGGAACGTGTGCCTTTGGCCAAACGTGTTTTATTGGGGCCAATCTCTTCGGACCTGTTTGTAGTGTAACTCCCTATCTGGGGAATTAAAAAGGGTTTTCCCTGTTTGCACGTTTGTCTTTGGGCTAAGCGTAACCCCACCTGTGACCTATCAATCGGTACGCTTGGGTTTGGGTTGCAGGGCCTGTCTAACCACGTATCTCTAACTCAGGGTTGATGGGGAGGTCAGCTTCCGGCCTTTCCCTCACTTCTAGGGGAAGGGAAGGAGGAAAAGTAGGGGGGCAGGAGGAGACTTTATGGCTTTACGTGGCTTGGAAAAGGTCTTGAGTGAACCACAGTTTTTTTTACACGGAAGCCAAGGCGGGACATTTAAGTATCATCCCCAAGCTGCAGGAAGGTACACCAAGTGGCTTCAAACAGGTCGGCCTTATCCTGAAGCCGATAAACAACTCTTTCGTAGAATGCCACTTTATACATTTCAGCTAACCACTCATCTTGTGTGGGTTTGTGAGGTGAACCTCAGTGACGTAGGATACAGAGTTTGGCTGTGGTCAGTACTGTTGCCAGTAGCGGCCTGTCATGTGTTGTGAGATCAGGCAAATCACATGTATTGTGTAGCATGACCAGGGTTCTCAGGAGCGGAAGGGGTAGTTCAAGAACAAGGCTGATAGTGTTACCTCTACTGGGCCAAAGGCAGGAGAAATGGGGACAGTCACATGAAATATGTGTTGTGTTGCAGTCTGACTGTGTGCATCTCCAGCATTGTGAGTGATGGAGAAGGCCAGAGGTCGCAAGTTTCTTGGGCTTCCAATACCAGTTTTGTATCGTTTTGAAGAGGCAGAATTTCATTCTAGCCTTGCGTTCCCATCTATCTAAATTCCTTATTACCTCCTTCCAGTCGTCATCTATGTATTGTGCTTACAGAGTATTTTGCCAGTGTGTGCGAAAGAGGGACAGTAAGGGGTGAGACTGGAGGTGTGGGACCAACAGGTTGTAGAAACCCGACACAACTCCTTTATATGTTCCCCACACAGCTAAATACTGTTGTATGGTGGACCCTCAGCATGGGTCCCAGAGTACTACTAAGGCAGTGTTGAAGTTGCGAGTAGCACAATAGTTGTGATTGAGGTAACAGTAATTCTTCCAGTAAAGAGGCAAAGGATTTCAGCTCTCTGTCATGGACCATATCATCCAGGGTCCGTATTCCCATTGCCTCCCATTCTTTCCACATCGATGGGCGACCACCCACCTGAATGGCTGCATTGTTCCATAGGGAGGCCTTACAATGTAGTCGAGTGGAACTGTATAGGATTTTGCAAGAGTAGTTCCAGACCCTCACAATCATTTGCACAATGAGGTTGAGTGTCAGTGTAGAGAGTGTTTTGTGGTACTGAAGGAGGTGACCCGAATAGGGTCACCCGGGTCACTCATGACCACCTCTCGGCCTTCCAAACCAAATGAAGAGTTGGTCAGACAGTAGAGAATATAAACCAAAATTATTTATTAGTAGTGCGCTGCAGTCGAGCACAGTCTGACCAGCCTCCTGAGATGGCTGCAGAGGGACTGACTCCCCCCAACATAACATCAGATATTATACATTTCCAATTCCCTAAGAACACGCCCAGGCTGGAAAATTCCAGTCCAGGCACTAGCGAACAAAGGAGGCACAGAAGGATGAGCTACGGTCTTGGGACCGGGTACATGCTCCACTTCAAGGTTACTCTGCCCGCGCCCACCATTCTAGAAGGTGGGAACGAGCCTATCTAACAGCAAAGGTATGCCATAATAGAGAGTACATTCATTAGTGCAGCAGAACTCGGCCTTGGAGAAATACAAACTAAAGATGCATCGAGGCAGTTTTCTGCGGAGGCAAGCAGTATGAGGCAGAAGCTCAGCTTCGATCATAGAACAAAATGACGGCTACTAATAAAATGGTGCCATGATTGCTAACTTAATACAAAACGAAGTATGAGCAATAGGACAATTACATTTTCAATTCTAACAGTGGTAGAGGATATCCAGGCCTGTGGGTCATGGTGTATTCCAAAGAAACCCAGAATGGAGAATCTGGTACCTTGGGGCCCATATAAGATGGCTGTGCCAGGTGTAAGGCATGATAGTAGTGGTCTATGCAGGACGCTCGTAGACTGCTGCATTTCCTGTGTGCAATCAATTTCGAAAAGGACAGTTAAGGTCTCACATCGCCCCATATGAAGGACTTTGTATACTGTGCGAAGTATGGGGGTCCGGACAAGGAGAGGCAGCATTCCTAGGACGTATGTTATGTCATGTTATGTTATGTTAATTGGATCTTGATATAGTGCAACGACTCAACCCCAAAGAGACATCTTGGTGCTCTGACAGGCAGGAGATGAGACAGGCAACTAGTTAAAACAGCCATGTTTTAAGATTCTTTTTAAAACCATAAAAACTGGGACATGCACAAATAAACAGAGGGAGCTTATTCCCGGGGTGCGGGTGAGACTGGAAAATGCCAGGCCACCATATTTTGACGTACGAATGCGCTGAGGATGCAGCAGGAGTTGATTTTCAGATCTTAGGTTCCTAACAGGAACATATGGAGTAAGTCTGTCCTGAAGATATTTTGGACCTAAGCCTGACAAAGATTTGTAAGTCAAGCAGAGGAGTTTAAATAGTGCTCTCTTGTCAATGGGGAGCCAATGGCAGGTTCTAAGAATGGGAGCTGACGGTGTCCGTGGAGATAAGTTGATGACGATGCGGGTGGCGGTATTTTGAACTACCTGCATTTTGGCTACAAGGGATACATTTATAGTGAGGAACAGGGCATTGCCGTAATGCAAGTGGCTGATGATTAATGCCTGGATGAGTGTCTTACGAGAACTCAAAGGAAGCCCCTGAAAGATTTTCCTAAGAAGGCACAGTATGCCAAAGCAAGTGCCGCAGGTGGAAGTGACCTCGTCTTTCATGGACAGAGTTTTATTCAGAAGTATACCCAGATTCCTAACTGTTCAGCTAGGCACAGGGGCAGGGCCAAGTTCAGCCAGCCAACAGACATTCAAACAATAAAGTTGGGTTTTACCAAACAGAAGAAACTCTGTTTTGCCCCCATTCAATTGTAGACAATTGTGGGACATCCAGATGGCAATGTTCCTCATGCATGCGACAAATCGCTGTTTGATGGTCTCAATGTTGTACCCAAAAAGAGATAACCAATTGGGTGTCATCTGCATTGGAAAGTATTTCATACCCACAAGACTTGACCAACTGGGCTAAGGGGCCAAATAGATGTTGAAAAACGTGGGGCTCAAGGAGGAGCCCTGAGGGACCCCCATGTCCAAAAGGATGGTTTTAGAGTGATAGGTGCTAATAGAGACAGTCTCAACCCTGTCTGTAAGAAATTCCTTGAACAAGTCGAGGGCAACACCCTGGAAACCTATCTGATGGGGACCTTGTATCAAAATGGAATGAGAAATGCCGTTGACAGGTCGAGCAGAACCAGCACGGCGAGATTTCTGGCATCAAGATAGTATCTGCTACTGCAAGAATGGCAGTCTCCATACTGTAGGAATGTCTGAAGCCCGATTAAGAGGCAAACTGTAGATCTCCAGATAAGAGTAGAGTTGTTTGTTGACGTAGGTCTCCAGATCTTTGCCCAGCAGAGGGCGGAGAGATATGGGGTGATAGTTAGCTGGGTCGCTCGGATTTGCATTTGTTTTTTCCAAGATTGGTGTGACATGTGCTGCTTTCAAAAGCCGTGGGATAGAAGCTAGGGTCAGAGACTGATTGCACAAAGATGTGATAATTGGTGCAAGAAGAGAGGAGAGAGTGGTGATGATATGTGGGGGACAAAGATGAGACAGAGATCCAGATTTTGCTTAAGCCAGCAGGTCGAGTATCTGAGATTGAGAAACAAGCTCATATCTTTCCAGAAGTACTGGAGCAGTATTTTGAGGTGATTCAATAGTTTGGAGGTAAGCTAAAGAATTAGCCACAGAATGAAAACTACAGTAGATATTGTCGATTTTGGTCTGAAAATGGCTAGCTAAAGTGTCACAAAGTAATTGTGAAGCAGAAATGACCGAGGAGCAGGCTTGGGGCTTGGCAATGTAATTTAGGATTTTAAATAATTCCTTTGAGGAATTGCCTGCTTGCTTTATCTTGTCGTCAATGAAATGCCTATGTATTGACCTTATTTTACAGTGGCAGGCATGTAGTGCTGATTTGCATATTTGTTTGCCTGTGCTTGTTTTAGAAGCTCTCCATTTGCGTTCTAATCTCTTGCAACTTGCTTTGTCGATTTTCAATTCAGCAGTGTACCATGGAGCATTAGGTCTACATAATTTGGTGGGAAGTTGCTTTTGAGGGGCAACAATGTCAAGGGTGTGGGAGAAGGTATCATGAAACTGAGCTAGAGCGGACTTCATGTCCTGTGAATTATCTAAGATGCGGCAAGGAAAACGGATTGAAAGGATTCCAAATAAATCCGTCTCCATGGTCTCGATCTAAAGAGCTTCTGAACTGTAGGTTTAACAAAAGTAGTCATAGTGGGGATCTGAAAACTGATCAAAGAATGATCGGTCTAGTGGAATGTCAACTTGAAAAGACCTGAAGGTGGAAAATATGAGGTCCAATGTACGTAAGTACGTCAGGGTCGGTGGCTATGTCGACGTGATAGTTAAAGTCCCCAATCTGGAGAAAATTATGTGTAAATAGTCCATAAGGTGCTAATTGTTCTGCTAATTTTTGACTAAACTCATTCTTTGGGCCAGGCAAAAGGGCATTTTGACCTTCTGGCTATCCCTGCATAATTTTGGCCCATCTGTGACATATGTGAGGGCATTTTTGCTATCCTGAAAAATAGCAGTCCATTAGTGGCATTCTACTGGGCATTCTTGGCAACATTCAAGCTGTCCATGGCACCATGATGCAACTTGTGTTCTTTTATCATCATTCTTAACAAATGTCTGGTATGGCTATCCCTTGCATTCAGCTACCCAGCAACCATAACGCTAGAGACTGCCATTCTTTACATAATTCTGTTGTTCTTGGAATAATGGCTGTGAGAATGTATGCCGTGTGATGGATATCTCTTGTATTTGCTGAGGATAAATAGATATGACAAGCAGAATATGTGCATGTGTGGCAGTAGTATCTATTAGTGTTTGGTCAAAATGACAAACGTATATGTATGGACCAAAAATGCATTTATTAAACATGAAAATCTGACCCTTCAGGAAAAATATATATATTTTTTAAATAACAATCTTCAAATTAGGAGAATTGAGTTTATTTATCCCAAATGAAGTTCCTATATTTCACGGTGAAGTGGCAGGCAAATGTTTCCTGCAAAATTACTGAACTGAAATATAGTTAAAGCTGATTTTCAATGATAACCCATGTTGATTTGGGAAAGGTATTGCTGATTTTAGTTACTTAGAACCAGAGAAAACTTGCAACTATATTTCCTGACTTCAGTGTAGTCATTTTATAATCTATACGGACCATGCCTTTATGATGTTATCAGTACAAGTCTCTAGGCATATAAGGCTGGTGTAACTCGTCTGCGATCTCACTGCAAGTGAACAGTAACATTACTCTATGTCTACATTTGCGATCTACAGCCTAAGATTGTGAGAGTTGTAATACTTTTGATTTGTTTACGAAGTCCCTTCCATATAGAGTCTCATCTATTGACTGATAATCTACAGGGCAGAGCCTGCAATCAGGATGGGTCGAAATTGAAAAACGATATGGTATGCATTTATTTATTTTTATTTATTTGTAAAGTTTTCTATAGCGCGAACTTGACCTGTGAGGGTATTAGAACGCTTTACATTAGGGGACGTACGAAGATAAGTAGGAGACAAGAGAAACAGTCACAAATATGAGAGAGGTGCAAACAAAGAAGATTAACAGGTTGATACATTTCACCTCCATAGGAAGTCAGCACTACAGTGGTCATGGTCAACAAATGAGTCATAGTCCATGCATCCATATGATCATTCATAACTACATTTTTTTTGAACTGCCTGTGTTGCATACAGCACTTTAGTCAACTTTCATAGGACATTAAGTTAAAAAAATTGTCTGATTGGCCACCTTTTTTTTCAAACATTTTGTTCAGTACGGGTGAATGCCATCGGAGGAAAGCACACCAGAAATGCATTGAAATATTTTTTATTGGTGGCCCTTGAGAACCCGAAGGATTTCTATTTTTTTTTCTATTATTATTTTTATTGGTGACAAAGGGGACATTCATCAAGCATATAGTGTTTACAATATGGTATTTCCAACACACAGTTGGCATTTCGAAACCAAAGTATCTAATATATTAAAAAGTAAGGAAGCCTGACAAAGGTTAATAGCTGTTATGGTCCTGAAAAACAAAGTTACAAATGAAACATATGATAAATAAATGAATAAATAAAATGAGAGGCAAATCGTGCAACATTCTAGTAATCATGTGTAAATCTACCCCAAATAAAGTTAAATTTCATCATTGAACGTAACCCTCTGCCTCTGGCCAGAGCCTTCTCTCTTTCATAAACTTCCATCAAGATAGCCCACCACTCCACGGCCCTAGTGGGTCTCGGGGAGATCCATGCCCTTGCTATAGCAAGACACGCGGCAACCAAAATGATAGAGAAAAGAGATCTCCGTGAAGAGCAGGTTTCTGCCTTATGGCCCAACATGATCTCTTGAGTGATCAGGGAATAGTCCAGCCCTAGGCGGACCTTAGAGATATGCCTAATTTTCTTCCAAAATATATCCAGCTTTGGGCAGGTGACAAACATATGTACAATATTCGCAGCAATCAGGCCGCACTTTGGACATTTACCCCGGTTGCTCACATAGCTTCCCTCTTTCTGTCCCCAGCTAGCTATCTTTTCGGGGATATAGTATAACATACATGTCGTCTGGACTTGTTGCAGCTTTAAGTTGATCGAGTGAACAGATCCATCCAGTGTTGCTAATGCATTACTAACAGCTATGGGAGTGATATCCTCCCCCAGCACGTTACTCCACTTTGTTGCCAACTTCACACATGCATCATCTCTGAACTGGCTGAGGCAGTAGTATACAGCGCTAATTATTGATTTCCGAAGTGTATCATGCAAGCGCAGCATTATATCAAATGCCTCCACTGTCTTTACCACTTGTCGTCTCAAAAAGTAGTCCCTAAGCTGCAAATATTTGAAAAATAGCTGATGTGGGAGTGAGAAGGAAGTTTGTAAGCTTTGAAATGTTCGAAAGCCATTGTGGTCATAAAGATGTCCCAATCGATCCACTCCATGACTAGCCCATCTCCTAGAAGCACTATCATGAAATATCTTCGGGAGAATCGGGTTGTCCCAATGGGGAAATCTGTTGCGAAATATTGGCAAAGAATATTTAGCTAAAATTTCGCCCAAATGAAGACTATATCTCTAAATGTCTTAAAGGGGACTCTCTTAAAGTAATTCAATTCATTGGTCCTGTAGAGAAACCGTCTGCTGCCGTGCCCAAGAGCAAGGCGGTGGCTAAAATCCTGGTTCTCAGTAGAAAGGAGGCTGCGCAAGCGACCAGTAATTGCTGCCCAATAATATAATTTAAAATCTGGAAGGTGTAGCCCCCCTTGATTATGTGGAAGCTTAATAAATTTTATTGCACGACGTTCTTGGTTGTATACCCAAATAAAACTGCTTATCGCACCCTCTAGTTTCTTAAAGAAAGATTTAGGAATTCGTAAAGGAATAGAGCAAAATAAATAAAGTAATTTTTGTAATATTTTCATTTTTATAATATTACATCTCCCAATTGTACTAATTGGTAGTTTGTGCCAGCTACTCAGCTTTTTATTAACGGATTGAAACAAAAAATCATAGTTCAGACTTAGTATTTGTTCGATCTGCGGGGTAATACGGTTCGCCAAATAAGTAACAACGGAACACTCAGAATTGGCCTATCCGGTTTAAAATTAAGAAGTACTTGTGTCTTATTAGAGATTAGTTTAGAAAAAACCCAAATATATCTGCATCGTGTTTGATAAAATCAACAGAAGCAGAAGGATCGAGTGTAAAACAACAATATCATCCGCATAAGTGGTAACCTTCAACTCAGAGGGTCCCAATTGCATAGGTAGTATGTTTGTATTATTGTGTAATGCACTAAAAAAGGTTCAATATATAGCGCAAATAATAGCGGTGAAAGGGGGCATCCCTGACGAGTACCCTGATATATCCGAAATGGAGTAGAGTGTAAGCTAACATAAAGCAGTTTGGCCCGTGGTTTATTGTATAAGGCCCATATCCACATGCTATATTGTCCACCCAGCCTGAATGATGAAAGTGTTGCCCATAGGCACCACCAGACCACTCGGCCAAACGGCTTTCAGCGTCTAGGAGTATCATCCCAAGATTACTGGCAGATTTCCTTGCTAAGTCAAAGACAACAATTGCAGTGTCAGCGTGAGCCGTAGTGTCCCTGCACATAATAAAGCTGTGTTGTTGTCTTGAGACTAGTCCTGGCATCAAAGGTGTCACTTGACTTGCCAAGACTTTGGCGAAAATTTAGCGTCTGTATTACTGAGGGATATCAGGCGGTAGGAACTAGATTCCTCAGGTGGCTTGTCCTTTTAAAAAAAAAAATACCATGTTTGTCATATCCCAAGATGGCGGCACAACTCCACTGGCCCCTATTTCTTGTATGACCTCGACCAGTACTGGTATTATAATATCTTTAAAAAGCTTATAAAACTCAATTGGTATTGAATCGTCACCCGTGGCCTTACCAGAGGGTAGCAAAATCAGGGCCTCCAGAATTTCCTCAGACAGGATATCTTGGCTTAGAGAGGCAGTCTCTTCTTTCTGTTATCTGGGGAGATCAGCCCTCTTTAAATATATTGACAAGCCTTCCCCAACTAATGGATTCGGTTGGACATAAAGTCTTTGATAGAACTGAGAGACTTGCTCGACTATTAAATATGGATCTGCGGGGAGTGGGCCTTCCGCACCTCTAATAGCTTTAATTTGTCGCTTGACTTTGTTGTCGGCCAGCTGGTGTGCCAGCACCACACCCACCTGTTCGTCTTATTCATACTGAAGGCAGCGATGTTTGTTGTAACAAGTGGCTACTTTTTCCTTAAGTTTCCTTCCCAGAGATGATCCTTTGTCTATTAAAGAGATATATAACTGTGCCTGATTTTGTCACTCTTGTCTTATTTCTTCAGCATGAAGAGATTCTAAGTTTATTAAGGTTGAGCAAGCGGCCCTAGTAGCAGCTTCCCTAGTTTTATTTTGTTGTAGGACATATTGTTGGGTGATTCCCCTTAAGAACGTCTTCATTGAATCCCAAACGATGCACGGGGAGCAGTATTGAGATTAAATTGTATAAATTATGTCAAGAGTTTGTGAATGTATGAGAAATAGTTGCTATCTGTCAATAAATGGCGTGGGAATGAAAATAGGTGTCTGGGTTCGTTTGCTGGCTGAGATTGGAAAGATAGCAAAATAGGATTGTGATCAGAAGTTATCCTAGGGCAGACTTCCATCGCAGCGGTTTGAAGTATATGATCAGCGACCCAGGCCGTATCGATCCTAGAATACTGTTTGTGTGGGGCTGAGTAATATGTGTATCCCGGCACTGCTGGATACAATGCCCGCCATGCATCTTTTAAGCTGTGTAACCATGCTAATTCAAGAATAGATGTCCTTACTTTCAACATTCTTAAGGTTGCACGTCGGTTAGTGGAATCTATTGCATAGTTCCTGACACAATTAAAATCCCCCATAATTACCGACACACCCTGCCAATCCAATAATTCTAACATTAAAGAGTCGAATATATCAGGGTCGTCAGCATTAGGTCCGCAAATGGTAGTACATACATATTTCGTGCCTGAGATTTCAAGCTGGGCGATTGCCCATCTACCCCTGTGATCGGCTAAAACCTTGTGAGTTTTGTATACCAGTGATTTACTTGCTAATATAGCAGTTCCTCTTATAGAAACACTCTGAGATGTACAAACAATTGTTTGACATCCCAGTTGTTTAAAAAATCCCCTATCCTTATAGACCAAGTGAGTTTCCGTCCAAAAAACAATGTGGGGTTTATACATTTTCAGTTCTTCACGCACGAGTTGGCACTTGCCACCTGCATTTAAACCCAAAACGTTCTAGCAAATACATCTAATTGGCCCCATGCTGATTCAAAATATTAGCATTAACATATGCCTTTCCTGACCAGCTCACACCTTTCAGCTTATAACCTTGATTAGAAATAACAAATTCATATAAAATCATTCCTTCTCTATTATCATCCATTGCCGAGTTATTAGCACCTCTGGCTTCATCCCCTTTGCCCTTTTCACCCTGAGAACCCTCCCCAACCACCCATGTACCGCCCTGTACCCTATGGAAAGAATCACCCCCCTCAGCGCTGACGATGGATTGACAGCTGACGAGAAGCAACCCACCCGGAGTGCTCATGCCCCCTGAGTACATCCTAAACTTCGAAAGAGTGACCAAGTGAGACAGCAGAAAGAAGAAGGAAAAGGAAAAAAGAAAGAGTGTTTGAGGAAAGTATAAACGTATGTGAAGATGCCTTTTACAAAGACTTAGGCTAGCCACTTATCCCTCATATACAGCGTTAACTATTTAGGTGCCTCCTGTTGCCACAGGCTGAGAGCCTGCTGAGCCTCCTCCTCTGTATGGAATATCTGGGAATGGCCATCCTTAATAGCTTTTAAATGGGCAGTCTCTTGCAGAAAGACCTGTGCCCCTGCCGCTTTTAATGGGTCAATGAGCTGGCGCAATTTCCAGCGCCTGTCCATAGTATTTTTACACAGATCTGATCGGACAAAGATGGAAAAAGAGTCTACTGGTATAGTAGAGGTAGGTCGAGCTTTGATGGATATAGCCTGTCTCAGCAGGAAGTTCCCAAAGAAGACAAGCATTGGTCTAGGGTACTGCGAAGCGGGCTTGTTCAAAACTGCTGGCAGTCTGTAAGCTCGCTGTACTTGACAGTCCCAGTCTGCGAGATCTGGAAAGACCTTTTGAAATAATTGTACAACAAAGGCATGAGGATCGGATCTCTCCTTTCCCTCAGGAACCCCAAAAAGCCTGAGGTTATTTCGACATTGTTGATTTTCCAAGTCCTCGACTTTTCCCTGCAAAAACAACAGTTGGGCATTGTGCATGTGTGCAGTTTTGACCATTTTGGAAGTAGTCTCTTCCGTATCGGCAACCCGTTGTTGTAGCTCCAGTATGTCAGGTGTAAGTAATGCCACCTTACCAGTTACTTCTGCGAGAGATTGCTGAATTGAAAGGCTATCAGCCCTAGCCTGCGAATAGTGCTCTTGCGCTTCTGATCTTTGATCCTGTAATGCCTGGAGGATCACAGAAAGTGAAGGCTCAGCTGTAATAGAAGTGTCCTTTAGGACGGTCTTCTCAGTATTATCCATAGAAGCAGGAGAAGCAGGAGAAGAAGAGCCGAATGATGTTGGCAAATTGTCGTGAGTTTCAGAGTTTTCCATCGGGTTAGTAAAAGAGTCATGGCTGCTTATGTTACCAATAAGCTTTGGGTCGGATCCAATTCCAGGTCCAGACCCAGAAAGCCGAGATATCAAGTTTTTAACTTCTCCCTTTGCAGTAACCCATTTGCGCAAAGGGCTACCAACTGAGCCAGACTTTGCAGTTTTTACCTTATTGTCTCGTAGGCCGCCCTGGAGGTCAATCCCCCTTTTGAAATTCCTAGTCGGTTTAATTTCATTTTTATTTTTTCCAGACGATGAGCTTGCAGAGTCGGAGAGGAGACTTGCTTCTTCGAGAGCAGGAGTAGGTATGATGGCATTACTATTTGAGGTAGGGTGGTTGCAGATAGGCTGATGAGGACCCGATGCCCCCACTCACGGGGGGAGAATCCTGGTGCTGTTTTTAACCATGTCTGCCATAGCGCCTTCTCATCTGACCTAATGCCTGCTGCAATATTTGAAAGAGGTGAACTTTCTGTTAAGATGTCATATACGTTAGAGACCTGCTTTTGAGATGTATCTAACAGCTAATAAACACAAATGGGGCCGCCCCTTGTGATATTGCGTCCGAATCAGAGATGGATGTGGCAGGTTGATCGACCTTACGTATAAAAGAATTGCCGGTCTCACTTAGCGTATTTTGTGTAGCTTGAGTGTCAATTTGGGATGGAGCACCAGTTGTACTTGCACCTTGCCCCACACAGCCTGTTTCACCTGATGGCCCAGAGAGCAGGGGGTCGCTAAGAAGGGGGCTACAGTTTGGCTCCAATAAGTCTCCCTGGTTGGAAAGAACTGGCCCCAGCAGCGCATCTATAACCTGGGTCTCCGACGAAGGACCCTCAGTTCCCCCCGAGTAAAGAAGTTCTGCGGCTCTACCTGACTGCAGTAACTTCAGGATCGGTCTCCCGAAACGGGAAGAGGTTCCTCTTGTGGCCGTATTCTTCTGGCTGTCAGACAGGAGGTCGTCCATTGCTGAAGCCGACACGGCTGTGTCAGATGCTGCTGCCTTGGAGTGGGGAGGAGCACGCCCTCCCTTTTGTGTGCTAGTCTTCGGCGGGGTCATCCTGCTAACTGAGGCTGAATCTGGAGTGAGTACAAGGGAAGACCAGTAGAAAGAAGAGTAGCACGGGTCGATGAGCCAGCACGTATACCGAATAAGTATCCAGGACCGCCTCGTGGTCCCTATGGTCATATCCAGCATCCAGCAAGTTTTAAAAAAAGATCAGTCAGATCTTTTGTATCTCCTTTTGGTTTTCTTTTCCAAGCAGGTATATGGGTGTCGCCCATTATGCAGATTCACTTTCCCTGAAGCTGATGGTGTCTCATGGGGGCAAAAGAGCTGCTCCAGGTATGTGCTCTCAGCGGTGGAGACAATCTGCCATCTTCCTTTCCCCCACAAGTGCAATTTATTTTGAAGTGGAGAACCTGTGGATAGTGTTCAGATAAAATCAGTAGAAACCTGTGGATTTCTACTGATTTTATCTGAACACTATGCTGAAAAAACACCCAGGTTCACTATTGTTTTCAACATTTTCATAGAGACATACCGTGTCCCAAAACTTCCTAAAGCAGGTCGGACATTTATCAGACAAATTCAAATACATTATTTACACCCCATCACTTTCTAAGTTCATGCCAGTAATGTAAATGTTGAAATCAACCAACAGGAGATCAACCGTATACCCAGTTGAGACCTGGGTGGTAATAGTGTATAACAAAAAAACAATGTCTCAACATGTAACGCTTAGAAGACCGTTCAATAAAACATGCACATCAAGTTGCAAAGAAAGAAAAGAGAGACGCCAGGTTAGGTAAGAGATGCAAGGAGAAATCTGTATTAAGGACAAATTATAAGCAAGAGAACAGTCGGGATGCTCGTCTGTTTGGGCACTGTCCTCGGCGTGAGTCGAGGACAGTGCCCAACCGGACGAGGATCTTGCCGGACCTCATGCCCCCAAGTCACTCCTGAGGAATACTTATGTTTCAGCCGCCGGACGCCCTCCGCTTGACGCCGGGTCGGCGCAAACCTCGAGGGATTTGTTATCCCCACACTGGATCGTAACAGTCCCCCACCTAAATCTACAATGGTCCACGTTCCTCCAGCAGACTGATAGATCAGCTCGCTGCAGTACCCCGGATGGTGGTACTCCTTGACTATCCACCTTGGTCCCTCCTCCTTCCCAGGAATCATTTATTCGTTTCCCTGGATCCACGTCGAGCTCAGCACGAAAACTAACAGTAACCTGGTCCTGAAGATGACCTTAACTCATTAAAGGTCGAAATGCCATTGACCTTCACTCGCAATCCTTGGAGCAAATCTACTGTTCAAGAAATTGTCTATCCCTTGTAAAACAATTCTTGTTAAAATTAATCATGAACCAGAAAGTACCTTGTATATATTGCTAATTGTATTTACTATGCTCTGTTCCTCTCTGTGTCACTTGTCACTTGCGCTACTCACCGTTTGTCACACGAGCACTCATGTGCACAAGTTTTTTCGGGTTATGCCCACATTTATTGTAAACAGTGCTGATACTGTTCTCTTGCTTATAATTTGTCCTTAATACAGATTGCTCCTTGCAATTCTTACCTACCCCGGAGTCTCTCTTTTCTTTCTTTGCAACTTGATGTGCATGTTTTATTGAACGGTCTTTTAAACATTACCTGTTGAGACATTGTTTTTTTGTTATACAGTAATGTAAATGTGGCTTTATGCCCAAGGGAACACCACAATGTTCCGGTTGGGAACCTCTAAACTATCACTCAATCCAATGAATTTTAGTGACTAAGATGTTAGTCAGACCTTTCAAATGAGGGATAATTTAAGAAAGTGGGAGCACTGCAGAACCTCCATGTTCTACAGGCCAACATTTTAAACATAATAACCGGCCACGTGGCTCCTTTTCCCTGGCACCACATGGTAGTGAACATTGCATCAGTGCTAAATGTGTGCCAGTACATACCCAAGGAAGCAGGATCTCCTTTGCATGAAGCCATGGCCGTATGCAAATGTGGGTATGTGGGCAAAGAGACCATCAGGAGGCTTACTGACTGTGCACCAAGCAGAGATGGCACAAGGTCAGTGCGCCCCGACGGGTGCCCCTTGGTAGAAGTGAGAGGGGTCCCAGGGTCACCCTAGGCATCACCATAACACTCATTGCACCTGCCTGCAGCAAGATCTCTGCCCCCTATCAAACACAGGCCAGGTTGCGACCTACAGCGTGAGGAATCTGTGTTCTGCATGTTATACAATGTCCTTAGGAGCAGGCACATCAACCCACTATGCTACTTATGAGTCAAGACTGTGAGTAGACAAAACACAGATCTCACCAGCAAGTGCGTTAATGACCAGCGTTATGTTACCCTTTTAACTAACCCCTCAAAAATGTCAAAAATTGTTGGACACACAAAGATCTCTGCATCAGGTGACTTAAACTTATAAAACATTTTTAAATGCAGACCTTTTTCTGACCAATTTAATAAGCCACAGATTTACTGTCACATTTATCCTTGTTACCATTTTCTTTACAGCAGAGCTTTAAAAACAGTCATGTATAAGTTGACTGTCAGACTCTGCTTTTCATGACTCTGCTTTTTGTGACTCCATTCCATTTCCGCTGCCACACCCTGACCCCCAGTTTATGGGTTCCCAGAGTCAATTTTGTCCAATTCCAGCACTGCAGGACAGCAATTATTGGAAGAGCCAATTGCCATCTCTTGGCCTCGTTTCAGGCTCCTGATGACAGGAGGAGGAAGAGGGGAAAGAGAGGGATAAGGCATAATCCAGTTACAGAGTGCTGTTACTATACAACACTCTGTAGGTGGATATCTTGATTGCGAATGTCAGAGGGGTATAAATCAACTTTGATCCCATCATACAAGCACAATCCATTTTATTTAGCAGACATACTGCTCGTGACTCAGGCAGCACAGTAGATCTGCTACAATGTGGCTATCAGAGTGCACATGAGTGCATCCCTGGGGCCAAGGAGAAGCCACACAGAGCAGCAGGCGGAGGCTCCCCGGGACTGCCCCAGCAGCTTTTAGGGCTGCACTGCCAGGCCTATCAAGAAACTGGGAGAGGGATTGCATACATGCCAACATTTTTGAAGAGGAAAGTGGGAGATTTAAAAAATAAAATCATCACAAGAATGTATTTGCCCCGTTGACTTCTATTGAAGCAGAGGAAATTTCAGGCAGAAGACAACCAAAATAAAGCCATTTTTGGCTTATATATTGGGGGTCTCCTGCCTGAATTGGGTCATTTGGCATGTATGGGCCTGAGGTGGGTCTTTCCTTTTCATACCTGCCCCTGCTGCTACAGCTGGCTCCTCGTGGTTTGCTGGTTCAAATGTCCAGGGCCAGATTCCTGCTTTGCTGCTACCAAAGAGCCTCCTAGGTGCCAGCACAGGAAGGAAGGTAAGTAAAACATGTTGCGTCTCTGTGCTTGTATGCATGTATTTGTGAGTATGTTTCAAAGTGATTGATAGTGAAAGGGATTGAATGAAAGTGTATGTGTGAGTGTTAATGAGAGGGACACAGAGTCAGAATCTGAGATTTAGAGTGTGTATGAATAAGTGACAGTGAGTAGGAGGGAGGCAGGGTATGAGTGTGCTAGAAGGAATGAGTGATTGGAGATTGTGAAAGGGAGTGGAAGTGAGTGTGTCAGGGGTGTAGCTATCACTGGTGTAGCAGTTGCAGTTGCACTAAGGCACAGAGTCAGTGAGTGCGAATGGGTGAGTGTGTGTTTGTAGGTTAGAATGACAACCAGCGAGTATGAGTACGTTTGTGTGTGACAATGAGTGGGAGTGAATATGAGTGAGAATGAGTAAGTGAGAGAGTGTGAGGTAGAATGAGTGAGGGGGAAGAGAGTAAATGTGAGAGGGAGTTAGTATGAGTAAGGCAAATTTTGAAAAATAAATGGGGTGATCTGGCAATTAATACGCCTCACCACTTTCAAAGATCACCAGTTCCCAATGTATTCTGCACTGAGTCCATTTCGTATTTTGCCACCTCTCTGGGGCATGAAAGGCAGCCCCCAAGGGCTTTGTGGTGAAGTGTACTGAATGTATGGCTGACAATGCCGTCTCTCCAAAAGCCCGGACCCCTATCCACCAGCGCCACGCCCCTCTCGTCTCATGGTGGAAATGGTTCCCAGTCTAGAGGTCTGCAGAAGGAATAGATTAATACATTAATGTTTCCTTCATGTAGGCTCTGTATTTAAAGAGCAAACAAGAACAAACTGAAAATGGGCATCTTGGACGGGCCTGGCAGCACTGATCTGCAGTCAAGTTCTAAGTTACTATGGTAACAGTTTCAAGCCACTTGATAATTATGCTGGTTGCTCATAATATCGAAGTCCCGGGAGTATTTACGTACACTCTTTCCCTAATTGCTTACATAACAAACATAGGAAATAAGAGCAGCAGGGCGCCGTTGGAAACTCACACAGAAAATGATGTACACAAATAGCTATGCAAACAGCCTGTACGTCATAAATAGCATTCTTGGGGTGGAGCTGCCCTCTGCTGTTCAACAAGGCACACACACCATGGTTCGCCCGTTATGAGTCATCACAATTACCTCTTTGAAATTCAGCCAATAGCTATTCTCGCGCGCTATGTCGCCAAACGTACTTCTTTTATTACTTTCAAGCCTGGCTTCGTTCTGCTGAGGCCTACTCCCGAGAAAGTATGTACATGGATATGTGACTAGAAATTTGGAGACTTTCCAAAAAGCAGCGCCATGCTTTTAAACATGATAATTCTCATTTGCAACACAAAACTTAAAATAAAAATACGACAAATTTATGTTCCCTCATGTTCCACAAAGGTTATTGTAGTGGCATCCAAACAACTCACTAATCCGATGCGGTTTTGAATTGACCCGCAATGGAATTCTCCCAAGTCCACATACCAGAAGAGCTCTTGATGAATTACTATTGCATGGGCATACAAGAAAGGACGTTGGAGCATCCTTATAAATAAGGTGGTTCAATCATACTCCTAAATTACGTAGCACACTAGAGTCATAAACCAGAATTTCAAATACGGGGCCGGATTCCCTGAGGTGTGTGTATATCAGTAGGTATGTCTTATCCAAGTTGCAGTACTCCTGGCTTATGATTTTCAGTTTCAGGCAGCAATACTTCTGGCTTACCCTTGGGTTTCAGGATTAATACAAGAAAAAGTCACAGAAAAATCTTTGTGAATCAGGCCCTTTGTGTTTAAACCACATTACTATTGCTGGAACTTGCTACTTTCATTTTGCTAAACTTAACACTACGGTATTGTCAAATACAGTTCTCAGTCATAAATAAGTGTTTTGAACTTTTGTGAGTGACAAGAAGCATAGTGCTTTAATGTTTAGGTGAACACAGGATTACTGTTGACAGTGCGCCGCAAAATACTTGACACAGGGGTGTTGGACTCACTTACCCAAAGAAAACTTTGAAAAAAATGGTGGTAGCATATTGAATTGCTCAACATAATGTCCCCTAGAAGTTGACTAAAGTGTTATATCTATCACAAGCAATTAAGAAACTCTGGCTGTGCAAGGTCAAATGCCCTACTGATTTTCAAAATATTTTCACCTTCTTCTGCACTTAATTTGCCATCTACCTGCTTCTTAGATTATATATCGTGTTTTATGACTAAGAATCTACATAGAAGGGCCAAGGTTAACAAATCAAATGCTACACAGATGTCACAGGCCAGAGCTGACAGAGCTAGACACATCTTACATGATTATGCAGCAATATTACTGCTCAAATACATAGAGATGACAGGATTAGACAACAGTCAGATTACATATTTTTACATGTTTAAGGCTCAGATAGACATGGTAAAAATAACAACAAGCATTGGTAAATGCATTAGGTTTCTTATTAATAAGCAAAAAGAGGTACCCCCTATAAATAGTTTGTAGGTCTGGGAGCAAGGGGGAAACAACCAAGCAACACTGTAAATACTCCCACCTGACCTCCTTTTACTGTAGGCTATTATCAGCTCTGTGGGCCACCATTTGCCATACAAACACGTAACATCTGTGTATATTTTTACTCCATTTTATTCTTTTGTTTGATTCTTTTTTTACTTTTTGCCTATAGAAAAATATTATCTGATATTCATTTTGATTATACAAAATTAAAAACTATGTACGTCATCACCAAAACATGATTGAAATTCAATAGGTACAATTTGTGCAATTCCAATATGCATGTCATATTTGTCTGAAACTGACATTTAGGTTACAATTTGCATGTGCAAAAAGACATATGCATATCCCCATGGTAATACCACACTTACATCCTGACCTATCATTCCATTCCACACTGACATACATACACACCCCAGCTTACAACAGCATACACTGATGGGATCACTGAGATGACTTTTCAACCATCCGTGATTGTGTTGCCAACTGGGATATCATACAGGCTGTATGAGTAAAAATATACACAGATGTTACGTGTTTGTATAGCAAATGGTGGCCCACAGAGCTGATAATAGCCTACAGTAAAAAGATATAGGTCAGGCGGGAGTCTTTGCAGTGTTGCTCAAATGCATTAGGTTTCGCCTACGTGATTAATAATAAGAATGGTTTTTTTTGTAAGTTGTAGCTTGCAGAGTAGTTGTGCAATATACGTTACAGAAAGTATGTTAAAATGTTATGACTTTTTTATGTACATAAGGGCAAAATATTGTGTTGTTACTAGTCGTATAGTACGGGTAAGTAATAGCAAAATTTTGAAAAACGAAATGAAAGAGGAAAATAATAGAATTAATTGATGTAATAGCAATATTATGTGTTTAGAGGAGTTCTGACAACTTTTGGGCCCAGTGCCAACGCACCTGCTGCATCATTCAAATCATGCCCCTATTGCTTGTAAGGTAACTGCACTTGTGACTGCTGGTTTAGTAGTAAAATATTGCAATATTTGGTGGTTAGAGGGGTTCCTAGAGCTTTGAGCCCCGGTGTCACTGCACCTGCTGCACCATTTAAATCATGACCCTAGTGCCTGCAAGGTAACTGCACTTTTGACTCCATATTTAGTAGTCAAATATAGCAATATTTGGTGTTTAGAGGAGTTCTGACAACTTTTGGCTCTTGTGCCATTGCACCTGCAGCACCATTGAAATCATGGACCTAGTGCCTGCTAGATAACGGCACTTGTGATTGCCTGTTTAGTAGTAAAATGTTGCAATAATATGGGTTTAGTGGGATCCCTAGAGCTTTTGGTCCAAGTGCCACTGCACATGCTGCACCATTCAAATCAAGTCCTTTTTAACTGCAATATAGCAATAATATGTGTTTAGAGGAGTTCTGACAACCTTTGCACCTGCTGCACCATTGAAACCATGACCCGGTTGTTTGCAAGGTAAATGCTCTTGTGGTTGCCTGTTTAGGAATAAAATATAGCAACATTACGTGTTTAGTGGAATACCTGGAGCTTTTAGTCCCAGTGCCACTGCACCTGCTGCACTATTGAAAGCATGTCCTTAGTGCTTGCTAGATAACTGCACTTATGACTGCCTGTTTACTTTTAAAATATAGCAATATTAGTTGTTTAGAGGAGTTCTGACAACTTTTGGGCCAAGTGTCACTGCATCTGCTGCGCCATTCAAATAATGACCCTGTTGCTGCAAGAGAACTGCACCTGTGAGTGACTATTCAGTAGTAAAATATAGCAATATGGGGTGTTTAGTGGAGTTATGCCAACTTTTGGCCTCAGTGCCACTGCACCTGTTGCACCTTTTAAATCAAGCCCCTTTCAATTGCAAGGTAACTGCAATTGTGACTGCCTGTTTAGTAGTAAAATATAGCAATATTAGATGCTTAGAGGAGTTCTGACAACTTTTTGGCCCGGTGCCACTGCACCTGTTGCACCATTCAATTCATGACCCTAGTGCCTGAAAGATAACTGCTCTTGTGACTGCCTGTTTGGTTGTAAAATATAGCAATAATCAGTGTTTAGAGGAGTTCTGACAACTTCTGGCCTCGGTACCACTGCACCTGCTGCACCATTCAAATAATGACCCTGTTGTCTGCAAGATAACTGCACTTGTGACTGCCTGTTTAGTAATAAAATATAGCAATATTTGCTGTTTAGTGGAGTTATGACAACTTTTGGCCTCGGTGCCACTGCACCTGCTGCATCATTTAAATCAAGGCCCTTTTAACTGCAAGGTAACTGCAATTGTGACTGCCTGTATAGTAGTAAAATATAGCAATATTAGGTGTTAATGGGAGTTCTGACAACTTTTGGGCCCGGTTCCCCTGCACCTGCTGCACCATTCAAATCTTGACCCTGTTGTCTTCAAGGTCTCTGCACTTGTGACTGCCTGTTTAGTAGTAAAATATAGCAATTTTAGGTGTTTAGCTTGGCGCCTAGAGATTTTGGTCCTGGTGTCACTGCACCTGCTGCACCATTGAATTCATGACCCTGTTGTCTGCATGGTAACTGCTCTTGTGACTGACTGTTTAGTTAAACAGTAATCTGGGTTTAGTGAGGTCCAAAGAGCTTTTGGCACCGGTGCCACTGCACCTGCTCTACCATTCAAATCAAGTCCCTTTTAACTACAAGGTAACTGCAATTGTGACTGCATGTTTAGTAGCAAAATGTAGCACAGCGCTTGTATATTAACTTTATTTTTACAGTGCAATGTTTATTACAACATTTAGAATTTGATCAGAAAGGTATTGAGGCATGATTAGGAAATGCCACAAACGTTCTAAGGCAAAGCATCTACAACTCAGTAATAAAAAGAAAGCATTCCAGAGATCTTATCTTGACAGTGAATGGGGCTTAAACAGTGTGAACAGCTTTAGTAGAAGTTTCGTAAATGCGCGCAGCCAGGGAAAGTTAACAAAAAAAATTGTTCCACACAAAAGTGAATGAACACAGTAATTTGAGAAATGGGAACGGATAAGAGCCTCCTTTTAAGATATATTAAATACAAGAGATTTCGCAGAGGAAACCTAAAAAGGATTTAGCAAAGTAGATTGTGTAATGCTTCCACACAAGGCATAAAATACCAACCACAACAGTAAGTGCCCCCTGTTACCAAGGAACCAAAATCACCAATAGGGGTGCTGGACTCATCTTGAATTATTGTTCAAATATCACTTTTAAATGGTTTTATCTGAAACATCAGGATGTCAGTTTCTGAGAAAATAAACATTTACAGTGAATACAAAAACTTCATTTGGTTAAACCTGCACTATTCCACCAACAAAAGCTTCCAATTATCATGAAAGTGCCGCATTTTCTTGTTCAAATAATAGATTTTCATGTTTAAAAAAGATATTTTTGGTTGCCAAACATGAGCTTGTCATCTTTACCAAACACTGACATGAAATTTTCATACTAAAACAGATTCTGTCTTTCATGTCCACTTGTCATCATCCGATACCAGTAGTGGTTATCATACAGTAATGCTTTTAACTCTCATTACAGTGACCATTAAGCAACATAAACTGTCATTCTTGGCGACTAGGTAGCAATTCCTGCTTAATAATGGCAGTGAAATGTTTGTGGGTATTCTTGGTGACATACTGATTGTCCCAACATAATAGTGATGCATCAGTGACATATTAAGTACATTATTGACCACATTCTGATTTCCCTGCATAATTTTGGTCCATCTGTGAAATATTTGTGGATTTTTCTGGTGATATGCTGACTATCCCTCCCAGTGGCGGCTCCTCGAGGGAGTGCTGCGGGGCGGTGGGGCGGGGCGGGGCGGGGCGGGGGCTGGGTGATGGGTAGTAAACTCCGGCATACGGCCGAACAGAGTTAAGTAAATAAATAAATAAATAAAACGAATTACATTGCGCGCTGCAACGCCAAATCGGCGATGCAGTGCGCGCTATGTAATTTGTTTTATTTATTTACTTAACTCCGTTCGGCCGTATGCCGGAGTTTACTACCCCTCACCCAGCCCCTCCCCCGCCCCGCCTCACCGCCCCACAGCACTCCCTCGAGTAGCCGCCACTGATCCCTCCACAATAAGGCCCGTCCATGACATAATTATGGGCACTGTGCATGACAGGCTGATTATCCCTATATAATAGTTGGCAATCCTGGACATACTGGGGTCAATTTTGCCATACGTTTGGCATAACAGAGATGAAAAGCGTTATCATATGATAACCACTGCTGTTATCTGATGATGATAAATGGCCATGAAAGGCAGAATCTTTTCACTTTTGACTGTTACATATGAGAGTTTGGTAAAGATGTAGAGCTGATCTTTGGGGACCATGAGAAAATGTAGTGGTTTCATGAAGAATATCAGTCTTTTATCCATATTTTTGAGTGTTCTGGGAGGCAGACTAACTATACGCTATATATTTATATGAAGCGTAGTCAGCATGTCTTTTAGAATGCTCACAAATAGGTCTCCAATGTGCCACCATTATATCAGGGTTCATTCGCTTGTTGCTAAGATTGCCCACAATATGTCGTAGGAGAGGCCCATGAGGCCTGTGTGAGCCCTATGACTTTTTTCTACCATCACAGACATACACATGCAGATGCACTTGCACCTACAAGTGCTCATTCATCGACTCTCACCCACACAGAAGCATGCACAGTTATTTAATTCACTTTTCCCCTCTCCATCACTTCCCTCCCAGGTGGCAGTGAATATATCAGTTCCATGGCATCAGGGACCCTTCATCCCGCCTTCTGCCATCTCTGCAGGTGGACATTAGGAGAGTAATGACGGAGCTGTGGGCCCTGAGTAAGCCTAAACATATGGCACTACACCTGCACTAGGCTAAAAAATGGAGAGCTGCCCTGCTGCAGCTTTTTGACTCCTGAATCCTGATGAGGTCATGCTCCACATTAGGTCTATCTACAGCTTGTTGTTTCAAGTGGTGTCGGGTAACAGTTCCTTTAAATCAGAACATCTTAACTGGAGATCAAAATAAGGAGTCTTTGTGAACCTGAAAATACTTTAAGTGAGTTCAGGTAGAATGCTCAGAATACGAACCACCCACAGATCAATTTTGCAGCCTCTCCTGATCAATTATTGTGATGATGAAACCTCTTAGAGCCTCTTTTGTGTGGATTTGTTTAGATTGCAAGGTTTTGTGGCTTTTGACACATGCAAATGATGTCACACTTAGGAAAAACCTCAGGATTCCACGCTAAATCACTAAGGGGCTGATTATGAGTTTGGCGGTCCCTGGACCACCAAATTCTTGGTTCTGCGGCAGTGGCAGTCCGGCCACTGCTGCACTGGTGGCCCAACCGCCGCATTACAACTTTGGCAGTTGGACCGCCATTGGACCGTCGTAACCACCAGGGAACCGTGTTCCTTGGTGGTGGCGCGGCGGTCAGGGGCTTACAATATGCTGGCGGTGCTGCTGCGGCACCCCCATGGGTATTGTGTGTTTCCTGACCGCCAGCGGTCTCATCGAAGTTCTTACTCCATGAAACTGCTGGCGGTCAGGAAACAAAGGGGGCCCTACAGGGCCCCCCTTGCTTCATGCATGTTGGTGCTTGCAGGGGGGCACATGGTGTGCCCTCCTACCTGCATGCACGCCCAGTTCCTGCATGGCATGGACTTAACAGCCCATGCCGTACAGGAACTTGCTTTGGCGTTCCCATTGTAGTGCCTTTTTCAAAGGCACCGCCCTGGGAATGCCAAAGGACCACCCTCCAGACAGGGATGGTCTTGGTGCGGCACTAGCAGACTTTTAGACAATGCTTTTAGGCACTTGCGTAACAAACAGCAAGCCAGTTTTGTTTGTGCAACAAAACACTGTGGCTGGAGATTCAAGATACATTAGAGGAAACTTTCATTTACTTCTAATGGGCAGTAGAATTACAATCACATTGGTCCAAGCGAGTCATGAAGATCTAACTAGAGAGGGCATCGCATTTTCCAC
Organism: Calotriton arnoldi; assembly: GCA_963921515.1. Lineage (NCBI taxonomy): Eukaryota > Metazoa > Chordata > Amphibia > Caudata > Salamandridae > Calotriton > Calotriton arnoldi. Next base: position 328,387 of record CAWUFW010007621.1, on the reverse strand, counting down.
TGAAGGGATCTTCTCTCGGTTTTTTCTGTGAGTATATGCAGGAGTGAGCATGGAGAGAAGGGTTCAAGCAAGGTGTTTGCAAGGGAATGCAGTGCACCTGCAAGCCCTTTCTAGGGCTGCCACTGCTTGTTTGCTCTGGTTGATGAGCGACATGGTACATCCTGTTTGTCAAGAAATTAATGTGGGCTCAAAGGTAATGCATTAGGCAAATTTTAATGAGGGACAATGCCAGAAGGTGATTTATTGGGGGAGAGCCTGTAGGGGAGAGAGAGTCTGTATGAGAGAGATGTGAATGTACTGGAACATTTCAGCTAGACTGAGTCAGTTTTCTAAGATCAGAGGCTACTGGTCTGCTGCCAGAATTGCAGCCCTGTGGGGTTCTGTCCATATTTCACCACAGCATGTGGGGGCAGGGAAAGACCTGCAGGCAAAGATCTCCTTTGGAAGGGTCCAAAGATGAATGGGCATCTCCTCTAGCATGAACATTAGAGTTGGTACCCAGGGGCTGGATGGTCTAACACTACGCTAGTGTTGTGCTACAATTAGGCGAATTCCTGGGTCCATATGGTGTTCACACCATACCAAAGGCACATGAGTACATGGGTGATGAACATAGGACTGGACCTGAAACTAAGGCCAATTAATCCAATAGACAGAAAGGAGGAGGCATGCTGAATCACCAATTGGTAGGGCCACTGACCTCGGTGGTGAATTAGGTACTATGTTCAGGGAGCGAGCCCTGCTCCAGAACTGCCCATGTAATTTACAATGATTAGTTTTTGGAATACATAAAGTTGGGTTCCAACTCCCTGATAAGCAGATGAATGCACAAGTTATGTATTGAGTAATATTATCTGATATTATATGAGGGGCGATATTTATCCCTGTACACATACACTTGAGGACCCTGGGTGTTACGCGCCTGCAGATGACAATTCTAATGCCTGCAAAAAAGTAACTGTTCACAGCATGTGTAATGCGGGTTCACTAATTAGGGTTTTAGTGTCATTTAATCTATGCAGTCGTTATTTCAACATTTTTTAAATTAGGAGTTACATGCCTCAGGGAATTATTGAAGGTTGTATTTTTTATTCGGCTGTAGGATTGATGTCTGCGAGTACTGTTGTGCAGAAGATTCTGTGTTACCCAGAGTAGAAGCACCTGTGATGTCATGAGTAGAATGTTGGTGCTGAGAAGAGGAGAATGGTAGGCAGTTAGGAATACGAGATTGTGGAGGAGGGAGTCGCAAGTTCAGGCAAAAACGGTGTGGGGACCACGAGTCACAGATATTGCAGGTAACCTTGAGAGAAATCATCATACGGATAGCCCTTGGGATAATTTATATTTTGAGATCTACTTGGGGACTCTATCAGAGTTATCCTGAAAGAGGCCTCAGGTTGCTGAAATTGCAGATGTATTTTATTTAACCAATCTCCCTTTCTCAGTAGGATCATTGTGGATGAGAGGAAAACCCTGAGATAAATTGATTTTCAGATAAACTGCCTGGATTCTACCAACTGAGCAGTGTGAGAAAGTGAATGATTAATTGGGGTGGATGGGCCACCATAAGTAATGCAGTCACTTACATGCTAGGTCCAGTATATGGTTTCAGTGATTTAAACCTGAGCTCAACCCTTGGTAGCTTTGGCACAGACCAGATAGGCCTAACTTAGAGAAAACGAGTGAAGCATTTAGAAGCACTAAAACAGTTAAAAAGTAAAAAAATAATAATAAAAAACACACTCCAATTTAGAAAAATAAAGTAAAATTCAATTAACAAAACGACACAAATCCAGTAGGGAAAGCTGGAGATATGAATTTTAAAAGATTTAAGAGAAAAAGCGCCAATAAAAAGTAAAGCTCCCATAAGGGGACACTGTTTACATGTGACTGAGACCTTGACATGATTTCAGGCTGACCGCAATGTAATTTACTCCGTCGCCTGGTGGAAAAAACGGGCCTCCTGCCAAAAGTTAAATTGGCCCCTTAGTCTCTTTTTCGGAGCTTAGCAACCTTCAGCGGAGCAAGGCTTCAATCTGCATCCAGCAATGAGTTCCACGAGGCTGGATACATTCTTGATGAGGGCAAACAGATTTGATACTGCATAGAAGCTTCAAGTGGGAGAAACCTGTTCCATCAGCCCAGTGATATCACGTCTTGGCCAGATTGGCCAAGCTTTTCAGAGATTGTAGGAGAAGTCCAGTTGGATGTAGCCAAAGGTCCCAGGACATCAGCACCAAGACTAAAGAAGGAGTTAGAAGTCTTTCTGATAGGTATACCCTCCTCTTCCCAAAGACTATGCTTCAACAAACTAAGGGGCTAATTACGATGGTGGGCAGACTTTGTCTGCCCACCACCGTAGCAGACATGCGGCGGTCCCACCACTGCAATTAGGATGCGACCGCCATACTGGCGGGCGCATCCTGGGCCTTTAACATTGCGGGCGGTGCTGCTGGCTGCATGGGGGGCCCGTAACGGGCCCCCAAACCCAATCCCTGCCAGCCTTTCCATGGCGGCATCGCCGCCATGCAAAGGCCTCCTAAAACCCACATCCTAATAAGGCAGACGGTGCCTGCTAGGCACCGCCACCATATTAGTGGCCCTGCTCCGCCCGCCAGGCAATCGGTGCGATTGCCACCGGCGGAAAAGCGGCGGACGGACTTTGCGTCCGCCGCGGTACCCACAGCCATCCTAATATGGCGGTGGGTAATTCTCTATTTGATGGCGGAACAATCGCCACCGCCGGCCCGGCGGTGGCGATTGTTCCGCCATCGTAATGAGCCCCTAAGAGAGGAGATACCTTGAGTCTCATAAAGTGCATGTATGTGATGTATCCGAGATCGGTAAGTAACGGCACCCACGGTAAATCGGTGCTCACCTTACATTTATCTCAGACCTATGTATGTAACCTGTCTTTATTTAGATGTAGAGAGGGTTTTTATGAATATATATATATATATATGTATATATATATTATGTGTGTATTCATAAAAACCCTCTCTACATCTGAATAATGACAGGTTACATACATAGGTCTGAGATAATGTAAGGTGAGCACCGATTTACCGGGGTGCCGTTACTTACCGATCTCGAATACATCACATACATGCACTTTATGAGACTCAAGGTATCTCCTCTCTTAGTTTGTTGAAACCTAGGACATCAGCAACACTACTTAGGTGTACATAAATACAAATATGGGGCAAACCCAATATCGCTGGGAACCTGGGTATATGTCTCCCTTGGGAGAAGCGTTTCTCAGCCTAAGCTTCTATGGCAAAACAACCACTGTTTATTTATTGTGCAATCACTCAGATTTTTTTATTACTGCATGAATATAAAAACTAATTCAGAAAAACACAAAGTAATTGGTGCTCCAAAAACGGCGCAGTGAAAGTGATGTGAAAAAAGTGCAAAAGTGTACTGGTGTTTCTTAAAATAAATAACAATCCTATTTTGTTGTTGACAGAACAGTGCAATAATTCATTACAAATTTGAAGTTCACTTTATGGCACTACAATTAATTTATAGTCAACAACTACAATCGTTGACGTTTTGACCTATCCAATAACTCAAAAACGGACTTCTTCAGGAAAAAAGGGAGAAACCTATTTAAGAAAGAATCAAGACAGTTTGTTAACTGCCAGTCGTTTGCAAAATGATTTTGTTCGATGAAGGGGGACAAATTTGCTTAGATCTAACCTCTCTTACACGAAAGGACCTCTGGGGTACACAGCAAATGGGCAAATCTGAGAACATAAATGAGGACACCTACATAAGACGATCCTACAATTTATTCACCAGTGCCATAATGCAGATTCGACCACTACCACAACTGTACCTTGTGTTCACTCAACCAGACCAAAGTAACTGTGCATCAATGTGCATCAGTACATATGCCCACTGTACTGTCATGTTTAGAAAAGGCTTATCCTTTCCTACAGGACATATCAAACTTGGCAAAAGGTTGCTGACATTCCTTACTTCAGTCTAATCACCTTAAAGTCCATAGCATAATACCACCAGGAATTCACCTCTCAAAATGGACCAAGAAAAGTGAACAGAATACAATGCTGAAGAAGTGACACCACCATCAGATAATGGGAAAACAACTAGTACTTAGGTGTCAGGTCACCATCAGGGTCCAGTCCATGTCCAGTTGCAACTAGCAAGGAAATAAGCCTCTTGCGGTTTGTTGTGTCCCTGTAGCCACAGTGGAAGTCGGCCAACTGTCCCTTGTAGTACACTTCTTTTTCTGGGTACAAGTGGGAGCAGGTCTAGCCATTCAGGTCTCCTTGCAGGTCTCAAACAGCAGGTGCAGTCCTTCTTTTCTTCTCCAGGTCCGGAAAGTGTTCTGGGGAGGGTGCCCTGGGGTGCCACATTTATGGTTGGAACTAGCGAGTGAGTGGGATGACTCCTGGTTGCTCCCTAACCAATGAGGCAAAAGTTCCTAGGGGCAATTTTACCCAACTTTTCAGCTCCCTTGCAGAGAGCCTATATGTCCCTCAGTGGTTTGCCTAGAGATATGAGCACCTCCCTCGTTTGTGGTCACTCAAAACTGGTTTTGAAGTAGCTTGCCTCCCACTGAGACTGGAGACAGCCTGGCTGTGAGAACAAAGGTTTGCATTCCACTAGCCTCACCCTACATTTACTAGTGAAAGGGCATACCCTTTACAAGTTAATGAAGTTCCTGGTTCTACCGTAACTGGTCTTTCTGCAAGGTGAATAAAAACACTGTCCCAATCCCAGGCCATTGTTTCTGGTCTCGGAGCAGTTGCCACACCTCATTAATGTCAAGCACTGGCTAGGCAACTGATGTCAAGCTAATGTAAATTAGCCTCCAGGAGCTTCAGTTAGGAAAAAAGGAACTTTCTAAAATGTGGTTATCCCTAAATATTTTCTAAAAATACGACTCCACCATTGAACTGGATTTGTACAAAATATTAAAAAATAATGGTTAAATCATTTTTCTAGCTGGTCCCAAACCTGAGATAGCAGAATTCATAATGTAATCTGTACTCCAGTTTTCTCATAGGACAGTCAGAACCTTCCACAGTTAAAATAGCTTTTGGGGGTTTGTCACTTAAGGGACATTTCATTTCTACATGCCCACTTTTAAATGCCATCCACCCTATCTTGTGGGCTACAAGGTCTTCATGTGCGGTGACATTAATATTTAAAAGAAAAGTTTACCCTCTGTCAAAAGGGTTATTTTGACAGGTCGAGTCTTAGGTTTAAACTGCCATTACATATCAATGGGATAACCCAACAATAACCCGAAGGACCTGAGTAAAGTGTAATACACAACAACAGTGGCCCAATAAGAGAGACCAACAGAAAAGATAAGACTCAACTAATTAGCTTATCCTAATTTTCACCTCCTCAGTCTTTAGGTAGGGGGTAAGCAATTTATCCTATCAATAAGGAAAAGAGTATTCAATAATACCAATACTTCTCATACACAAAGAAGTATATGCATGAGTTTTTTTTATGCAACTTGACAGTGTAATTACGTTATTTACATACAGTCGTTCCAGATAGAATGATAAGAGAGAGAAGGTGCTCAAAAAGAGTGCCCGTGTAGGAAATTCGGTTAACAAATGAAAAGAGGAAGTCATACATATAACATAGCCTTTATATAGAAGCATGTCCATTACATTTATTTGAACATTTATTTGTACATCATAAATGTGACCTTAGTGTATAGGCGTAATAGTTTCAATCATAGTTGCCTTTCTTATGGAAAAATAATCCAGTACAGGGTTTGTGAAATGTCGAAGTTTCAACCCGACAAAGGAGAGAGGGGCCAGTTAGAGCCTCAACAGCAGTACTTCATCAGGACTCAGTGACAGAATAGAAGGGAGCAACCTGGAGTATTCAGTCCTCCGTTGAGATATCTGCAAAATTATTCAGAGGACAAGGGCCGACTGGCTCCTTGTCTAAAGGGGATCTTGAACAAGGCCCTTGTGCAAAGTGGCCTTGGTGAGGGACTTAATTATGTAGAATATGCAATATCTCAAATTTTTACTGTTTAATCATGGCGTAGATAAGGGCCTCTTAATGAATAAATCACCTTGGGCTCTGCATCTCACTTCAAGGAATGCCCTGATTCATGTGAGCCGCATACAATCTCGTTTTAATTTCATCCTAAGTTAGTAGTTACACATAGGTAAACTATAGTTGCTTCTAAGTTATTGTTCTAGCTGCTGTGGTGTCAGTCAAAGTTACTTGTGCTCCTCTGTAAGCTTGGTTGTACCTGTAGCTTTAAATCTTTGATTCATGGCACTTCCCACATTATGTTGTTGGTTGTGGAATGGGCACCGCACTGGTCAGTGTGTGCAATGGTGTAACACTTGTTAAGGAGCAGCAGCAGCTGATACAGTCACATCCCTAATGTCTCAGGTGATGTACTCTGCTGGCGCGGTGCTGTGCCAGAACTTGCCCCCGATACAGAGAAGGAGGGGTGACACCATATGCACATTGCGGCTATCTGGGGTGGCACCCCAGATAGCCGCAATGTGCAGGTGGAGGTGTGAAACACATATCCTTATTCAATTGATACTCTCATTGGTATACTTATTTTTTATAAAATAATCAGTTTTCTTAGAAAGAAGAGGTAAGGGACAAGTCAAGAATTACCTTTATCTTTTCATTTCACAGTGTATTTTGTCTTCTAGAAATCTATCATATTACGTCTATTTCATTATGCAGAACCTCATTCAATAATACATACATCTGCAATTTACAAAATTCTGAAAATACAAAAATGAAAAAAAAAATAATCACATTACACATCTAATAGTCATTTTATTTCTTGAGAGTGCCAAAACCTGTTCTAGCCAATCATACATCCTCAAACACATCTAGTTGTTCCTCTAGGGAAGGGAGATTTAAACTTCACATGGTATTGTAAAATTTTAATTGTATTTAATACACTATGATTATGAGTTCCATGTTCCCCTCTTCTCAGTATTCATTTTCCATCCTAATGTCAAACTTGAAGAAGATGGAGGTTGAAACCACAAAGAGCAGTCACTATTTCCTTCTTGTGCTTACTATGACAGGCGTCTTTCCTTTGGATAGTTTAATCGTTTAATATGGTTATAAATTTTCCTTGTGCCAACTCATCATGCCGCTTCTCAATTCGATTCTGTTCTTTGTGTTCACTTTCACCATCTCTGGTCATCTTCCACAATGCACTGCAGCATGGGCAGGGGAGGTAAGATTAATGGAATGAGTGTAGCCGGGGACTAGAGTCACAAGGCCTCACCACATGGCCTGACATGGCCACATGATTCTCTGGGCTACAGCAGGACAACATCCACCTCTTCTTGTGCAGCTCTTTATGACGCTCCTTTTCTAGTCGGTCTTTCCTTAGCTCAAGGATACCTCCAGTGCCACTCTCAAAAAGACAGTGGGTTCTTTCTCTCAAGGTCTTTCTTCCACCAGGGTGCAGAACTTCCAGGTTTCAGTTCTCAAACCTGGCAAAGGACAATGTGCAACGTATGGCCCAAAACACAGAACTTGGATGTCCTTCTCAGCCTCAACTAGTATAGGACCCCTAGCACTGGTCAATAAAATAACCCTGGCACACGGATCGGGTTTTTATGTCCCATATGCAGACTAATTCTGCAGACAGAGATTGTGTATGCCGCAATACTAGATCTTGGACCAGTGTCAGGCAGCTCCGACTTTTGCCTATTACTCCCATACTGGCCAAGCCAGAATCTTTGTCAACTACTGTCAGCAGGAAGGGGTCGTGGTATGAGCTCCATGTCAGTGAGACCCAAAACAAAGGCAAAAAAGAGAGAGAGGAATCATCACTCAGCCTCCTCTGAACCAACAGGGGGTAAAAACTCTGTGGAAGAAAGGAGCAGGAAAGGGTGAAGGACTGTTCCTACACTTCAAAAACGTACAAAACCTAAAAATGCCCTATGTCTCCTAGCCTCCACACGCTGGAGCCTGGTCCATTTCAAATGATCCCAGGAATGCTTTAAATGAGCAATGCAATTCACATTGCTGTCTTCTAGGCTGCATCCATCCTCCTTCTCAGACATGGAGATCCAAAATGAATTCTTGAGGTGCCACAGTCAAGTCAGGTGCAAGTGCTCCACAATCATCCCGCTACAGATACACAGGTCAAACATACATGTGACATTCATTTCCCACATGTATGTACTGAAGGACCTAGCTATAGGGTACTGGCAGACAATTTGAAACACAAGAGGCCAGTAGGCAACTCTCCCTGTTCCGGCAACAGGAAAAAAGGACTGTCCTGCAGGTATACCCGTCCAGGGCCAGATTTACTAACATTTAACACAACTCAGCAAGACAACTTGCTGCGCTGTGCTGCGACAAATGGAGAGAGCAGGAATGTGCCATATTTACTAAGATATGGTGCTTCCGGCTCTCTCTCTGTGCAGGCACACTTTGTGCAGCCTAGCTCCAACGCAGGCACCCTTGCGCCATGGTGCAAGGGTGCCTGGGTTACAGGCAGGATTGTTTTTGTGCAGGAAGGGACACCTTCCTGACCAAAAATAATCCTCTTTCTATGTGTGCTGCAGAATGTAGCACACACAGAAGAGGAAAGAATGAGGATAAATAAGCATATTTCTACTTGTTACACCGCTATTGGGATGGTGTATTATTTTGACACATTCCCAGGTTTACTTCCCTTAGTAAATCTGGGAATGCACCAGATACCATGGGTGGGTGCGTGGGAACTCCCACACTCCACCCATGGAGCACCTTCCCAATGCAGAGTAATGCAAGGCAGCGATTTTTGTCAGGCACACTCCTGCCTCGGCGTCCAGGCGGAGCGGCCTCTTTAATGGGTGGAGTGCGCTGCCTTAAGGTTGTGCGCTGCACCAAAACGACAGCTCGTCATTCCTGAACCCTCCCCAGGTACCTGGATGGCGTACAGTATTTTGGCGTCCATCTGTCCCTGCTGTATCCTGTTCCGTCAGCGTTTCCTTGTCCCTGCTGTTCTCTGTTGAAGAGTCGGGTTAGTCCAAGTGCATCGGGTCTTGGAAGCCTGCTGCTGCTCCTGGAAATAAACAGAAGAGGAAGACATTACAAAAGCGGCAAATCCTTCAATGGGCAACGAGCTGCTGGTGCCTTATGTGTTAAAGACTAAGAAACTTATCTGATAATTTTTTGAAAGACTTGCAATGACTTGCTTGTGACTGAGCAACAAATTGAAACACCTGAAGAGAAAACAACTGAGGCGTTATAAGTATTATTAGAACATTGGAATGTTGGGAGCTCCATTGAAGACAATGGAGTTGCTCTGGGCTTATAATGGCTGGTATAAGCCCAGCGCTCCAACATTCCAATGTTTGTCTTTTTGTTTCTCCATTTTTAATTTAGAACATTCTACCCTTAGTGGGTGAAATGTTCTAATAGCCTTATAGCCCTTCTGCCTCAGGCTATACCGGTTGTTAAAGGCCCTCTCCCTTGTTATAGGCCCTCGCCTGCGGCTCGGGCCAATAACTCGGGATCAGGGCCTTTAACAGCCGGTATAGCCCTCGGCAGCGGGCTATAAGGCTATATTGATTCGAAATATGTGTAAAACATGAATGTTATTAACTGTTGGCATGATTATGCAACATTAGCTGACTTCAGTTGAATATCTCAAGTTGTTTAAGTGCTTAACTGGAAATGCTGCCTTGAATTATGTAATTCATTTAACCTTGATTATCCAGAGTTCTCTATTTTTTTGGAAATATGTTTTTGTTTTCCGAAGAAGAATTGTTCATGAGAGAAATGAGCATCTCGAAAAACAAGTTCAACAAGAGTCGTTGAGAGTATTTATATAAAGGTATGAGTTATAATTGTTAAATTAGCATATTATCCATATAGGTAAGAATGGAATTATAATAGGACTTAACCTTGTAGTTTCATATTTTAGATGCAGCAAGTACACGCCTGGAAACGCTGGTGTATTCAACAAAGGAGGAAGGGACCTTAGGTAACTAGAACATTCCAAATTCTAAAAAAAATAGTCAGATTACAAGGATAATAATTATATGCTAAAAATGTTGTTTGTTTTATAGAATTGTGAAGGTCAAGACCATCAGGAGTCTTGAAGTGATAATCTGACTTTCACCAGTTCGAGTCCCTTTGTCCCCTTGGGTCAGGTAGGGTCCCTACGACTGACCCCCCTTGGCCTATAGGGAAGTTTGGAATTTTCAGCATGACCATTTCACTCCTGCAAATAAAGTCTGGTAAAAGAATGACAATTTTCTTGTGGTACACTGGATTTACCAAGACATGCAGAGCCGCGCAAGGTGGCTTTGTATGGCTTAGTAAATATCACTTAAGACCTCGCGTTGCGTTGCGTCTCCTTGCATGACGCAATGGCAATGCAAGGGTTTAGTAAATCTGGCCCAAGTGTCAGTTGTCCAGAATTCTGTGAGCTGAGAGTATTCTTGCTCAATAAAGGGGGGTGCACAATGCTCTCCCCTTCTAGGCCAGGAAGCCATGCTCTTGGTCACATTCTTTGTCACAATGGGCCTTCAGCATACATGCATGATTGTCATGTGCGGCGCTGAGGCCAAAATCTTAAAAATTAAGAGAGACTCGCTATGTAGGAAACTCATGGCAGGGGTGCACCCTCTCTTGAGCCATGCAGGATACATTTCTTATTCCACTGAAGGACTACCTCACTGTCATTGTTTCATGTGGCATTCCAATAGTGTGGTCTTGAAAATGTTATAAATAGCTGTCTTATAAGTTGACATGCAGAGCAAGAGAGTGCATTTAAAACAAGCATATCTTCATCAAATTCCTGAATGTAAGGTAAACCAGGTTATAAGCCACTAGCAAAGTCCAACGTTTTTGGATTAAATTGGGCTTTGTTTAGTCACAGATTATTTGTGTACTATAAAAGTTTACCACCTTTGGACTTAACACTATTTGCTCATCTTAAACAGGGTACATAAAGCTGCCATATATTTCATGCCTCCATAAGCTGTGAGTAACTGCTTGTCATTGGTTTAGATGTGTTATCCTACTTGCAAGCCACCTGTAAATGATGTAAGGACTTCAAGCCCACGTTGATTAGCAATGGAGCGAGAAGGGAATCTTGCGACACTCCACAGATGTTGTTTTTGGTGCCATAGTTTGATACAGGCAGGGTTGGTAGTATTCTCCCTGAGAAAGGTGACTGGACACATTTAATAGGATTGCCTGGGACTTCTGCAATGTCTTTCAGAATTTACAGCAGAATTTAATTTTAATAGATTGCCTGGGTCTTCTGCAATATCTTTCAGGTTTACAGCAGAATTTTGGTTTTCACAGTATGAAGTCCAACATCACCAACAAATGAGATATCACTTTTCTCAGTTAAGAGTAACATGTTCTGCGAGATTAGAAAAAAAATCACACATAATTTACAACTGTATTTTGGGCATCCTGCTTAATTAGACATTTATTTCAATGATGCGTGGCTTTGATGACAGTTTCTCAGCCTCAAGAAGGAAGCCTAACTACAGTACCACAATTCTTGCTCCTGAGGTTCTGTGCATGCCGAGTCCGATTTGGGGTCCATGATTGGGAAAGATGGTTCGTCCCCAAAATCGCTCATGAATATCTCGGCTTGAGGAAGGGGCGCACTTATCAATTGGGAAAGGCAGTCAGGTGCAAACCTCTTACTCTGTGTGTGAACACTGCCGCTGCTGACTGAATTCAGCCTGGACCCCTTCCCAACGAGAGTGCCTGGGAGAGCTGTGGTCAGTGATGGGCCATTAACAACAGCTCAGCTGAGAAGCTCTCTATGTTTGCTTGGCGGGCCTCTCTCATACTTTAAATATTCCTTTTGGTCTAATTTATTACCAGGAAGGACGTTTTGGACTGTAAAATGTTATTTGAAAAGTTAGTGACTCTTGATGACTCTGCACCTCAGACAATCACCGTCACTGCCTCAATTCAGGAAGGACCCCAAGACCTGGCTCTTGGACTGAACTGCAGAGCCACCCCCCACCCCCGCCCCTCAGCACCTTGAGACCCTAATGGGTGAATAGTCGCGCTTTACAAAAATCCTGATTGATGATTTATTGATTGATGACTGTAATCCTAATAACACAGATTTACATTTACAACTTTTGGAGTGGTTCTTATAGGAATAAAAGAGGGATGAGAGTGGGTGATGGGACATGATGTTAAGCTAAGCAAATGGGTTTTTCTTGGGGAATAGTGATTTTATCTTTTGTATTTCATCTTTTATCTATGTTGATGTTTGGCATTTATTGAGAGAAGTGTTTGCTTTATTTTTGTATTCCACTTTCTTCAGCTTTGTATCAAAGGCCCTTAATGTGCTATCATGACTGCAGAGGAGGTCCTTAATCCATCTGCTATCTTGCCCTTATTTCCTTTTTGTGAGTTCTTGTGAGATCAGGTGTTTGAGGCCCTTTGTTTTGTATCGGTTTGGTATACATCAGCGTTTTGTGTGTGCATCAGAAATGTTGGTCTCATCATGTCCTGAGCTCTTTTACTTACTTTTGGTTCCAGAGAGTACGGTTGATTAGCTGGACTTCATTTCTGTTGACAACATGTTCTGGCTTTGCCTCTGAAGGGGCATGTATCAAACTTTTGTTGTTTATGCTTTACCTATGTGTTTCCTAAGAAATTACAGCAGTTTGATACATTTATGTTGCCTTATGATTGGGGCTTCCTTCACTTTTCGGGTGACTTTTGAAACATGCTTGATAACGAAATATAGATTTTGTTTCTTGAAAATCCCTGATGTGTGCTGATGTAAAAGTTCTTGTTACACATTGATGCCTTTATCATACCAAGGGCAAAAGTAAAGGAAATACAATCCTAATTTCTGGGCTTTTTATGTCATATATGTAGATGTCTCTTCTTGTTCATCAATGCCCAGGGACTGTGGCGCTTGGGCAGTGAAGGATTTCCTTTAAACATTGCGCCTGCAAAATGCCCTGTCCAGCTGCCCTCCCATGAGTGGATCATCTGGATTGGCTGTCCAGTCCATTTGGGTGGGCAGGACTAGGGGTGTGCAAAATCTGTGAAATTTGCTTTGCGTAATTTTGCAAAATGCCCCAAAACATTATGTGAAAATATGCGAAATGCAAAACCAGCATTTAGAGCTGTATTTTAAGTGCAACATGCATCCTTGCATCCATTTTGAACTCCATAAAATGTTTAAACCTATTGGCTTTGCCAATGCATGTTAGGTCTGTTATTCAGACTTTGGTCAGCTTTAACAGCAAGCATTTTAAAACCCCTGCCTTCCCCTTGGATGCTGCATACCGCTTGTGCTGTCTGTATTGTAGAGGTGTTTCATCTTGTTCTTCTGTTGCCTAAAGGGGCTATTTGAAGATGGTTTCAAAGTTGTCTACCTTAACGTTTTGCTGTATTTAACTTCCTATACTTGATTTTACTTTTGTTGCTCCCCATTGAATTGTTTTTGCAAAAGATCTATGATGCTTTGTTTTTGCTACAGTTTTGAATTGTGGCCACCTTCTGTTTAGTAATTAATTGTTCTTTCTTCTTATTACCTCTGTATACTTTTTCCTGATTTTTAATATCTTGCTGCGTTCATTTCCATCTCTTAGCTACAATGAAGTATTTATTTTTTGATGTAGTCATCATCGAACAGGTTTGTTGTCAAGCTACACCCAGATGTCTGATTCTTATGCCTCTGTTGGTCAAAGCTAATGGTTATGCCAAAAGTCCGCTGAATTATGCTTACTGTTAGGGCGACAAATTGGCCCAATTTATGTTCAGTGCATTTGCTGTGATCTTCCTGGGTATGTTGCTCTTATTCTTATGCATATATTCATGTCATGGATGTTCAACCTGTATTATATTACACAAAAAAGTGAAGGATTGAACGCTTAAATGAATCTGAGCCACTGGTAATTACTCAGGCCGCATCCCAGTCTTGACCCTGCTCCAATGAGAACAATCCAGCCAGAACTGCCAGGCCAGACCCTCCCTGACCCGGAACACAAGCAACCCACAACTGGTTTTGCCCTAGCAAGGGATCATCACTGGAACCAAGATATACGTGGCTGGGTCCAAACTGGGGTGGATAGCGTGCAAAATAATGATGGACTGGGATGTGGCTCGAGTAATTATCAGTAGCTGAGATTAATTCAAGCATTCCATCTTTTTTGTATACTTTAGTGTATCATCATAAGTGAGATAGGTATGCCTGTGGACACTGTCACTGAAACCAAGCTATACCTGGCTGATGTGCCCTAATTATGGCAAAACCAGACCTGGGTTGCTTGTGTTCTGGTTATGGGAGGACCTGACCTGGCAGTTCAGACTGGACTATTCCTAATGGAGCAGGGTCATGGCTGATTTGCATATGGCAGGGTCCAAACTGAGGTGGCATGGTGTTCAAATAACGATGGACTGGGATGCGACCACAAGTAATTACCAGTGGCTGGGATTAGTTCAAGCATTCCATCCACTTTTTTGTCCATAAACAGTATTAGAACATTAGAATGTTGAGCACTCCATTGCAGACAATGGAGTGCTCAGGGCTTCTACGGGCGGGTAGAAGACCGCAGAGCAACATTCTAATGTTTTTTTTTCATTCACAGCTGCTGCTGTGAACAAAGGCCTCTCGGAGCCCAAGGCGATTTAAATCCCCTCGGACTCCGAGAGGCCTTTGTTTTATTTGTTAGAACATTCTGCCCTCTAGTGGCAGAATGTTCTAATAGCCTTATAGCTCTCCGTAGCTGGGCTATACTGGCCATTAAACATTAAAGTCCGGCTCCCTTGTTAAAGGCCCTTGCCTTCGGCTCGGGCCTTTAACGCTGGAGCGGGCCTTTAATGGCAGGTATAGCCTGCTACGGCGGGCTATAAGGCTATAATATAACCATCTGCCTTGTTTGACATTCTTCTCCTAACATAAAGACAGGGTTGTGTTCACTTTTAAAATGCCATTATATTCTTTAAAAAAAAAAAGTTTTATTTATATTTTCCACAGAAAAGACAAATAGTACATTATCGGTTCAGATACATACATAACCAATACAATATGCGGCAACACACCTCCCTGGACTGTAAAAAGAGTACACTTCAAGCGCCATCCCCCTTCAACACAACCCCTCAACAATTCTCTTCTCCTCCCTCTGTGGGGTCTTCCACAAATGGATCCCGATCTGTCTGTGAGCCCACAGATGTTTGCACTAATAGATAGGATTTATATTGCTGCCATATGTCTAGGGGCCTTGACCTGGGGGGCTGCAATTGGGAATACAAGTCACTATTGGTATTACAGTAGGACATGCTAAATAACCAATCCTTCAATGTTGGTGAGTACTTACTCCCCCAGTGTAACGCCACTTCTCAATTTGCCAACAACAATGCTAATGCACCAAAGCGCCAGGAGGATTTGGGGAGGGCCTTAACATAGCCTAGCAGTGCCATCAAGGGGGCAGGTGGAATGGGTATTTCTACCATCCGTGATAGTTCGTCGAATACCCCCACCCAAAATCGGGCAACCCCTCCGCAGGTCCACGTCATGTGTGCGAAGTCCGCCATCGGGGTGTTGCATCGAGGGCAATTATGTGGGCACGCTGGGTCTATGCGATGTATTCTGGCAGGGGTGATATATGCCCGCCGTAGGTATTTAAAATGTAATATTTTATGTTTATGATTGAATGAGACCTTGCGTGTTTGTTCGCAGCAGTAATGCCATTGTTCATCTGTTATGGGTTGCACTAGATCTTGTTCCCATGTCTGTCGCGTCTTTCCATCTCTGGACGGGAGTAGCGTAACCGCGGACTTGTCCATTCTGGACATTAAATGTTCCCCTCCTATATCAGTGATGAGTAAAGTCAGGGGGGGGGAAATCAGGAGGCTCTTTGGGATAACTAGGGATCTGTGATCTAAGGGCCCGCTGCAGCCTACAAAGCGTGAATTGGTCCATGAAAGTGGCATCACTAAAGCGAGTATCTTCAGTCCTGGAGTAAATGTGGCCATCCGGGAACAAATCTCCAAATGTGGCCAGATTATACTTCAATAATGTGCGTTGCACCACCTGTTCCTGAGTAATAGGCGCCCAGAGGTTCCCCGGTAACAGGAGTGATGGGGAGTAAAGAAGCTGAACCCCGGTTGCCCGAGTCAACTGTTTCCAGGCCCAGCTAGTTGTAGATATCGTCTGAAGATCATGCTGGTCTCTGGCTAGGCCCACCGGTAGCAGGGCCGACAATGAAGTAGGGTGAGAAAGGTCCGCCTCCTGACGGAGGTAAGGCACTCGAGAGTCGGAGTGGAACCAATGTCTTGAAAAGCTGCATTGGGCGACCAAGTAGTAGATTCGAAAATTGGGGACCCCAAGCCCCCCTCTCTCATAAGGTAGTGTCAGGATGTCCCAACTAACCCTGGGCTGCCTCCCCCCCCATACTAACCGTATCAGGTGTGTACACAGCGTGGTGAAAAAACTCTTAGTCAAGGGTATCGGTATATTCTGAAACAGGTATAAAAACTGTGGGAGAACCACCATTTTGATCAGGGCGATTCTCCCAGCCATAGTCAAAGGTAATGTCAACCATTGCTCTACCTTGTCTCGCAAATTCTCCAGTGTGGGGCCGTAATTCAGCTGAAGAATTTGCGCCTGATCCCTGTGGATATGTATACCCAAGTATTTAACCGAGTCGTCACACCATTTAAGGGGTACTCCGTCAGCCGGTCACTGTGGGCATCAGTCAGAGGGAAAACCTCCGATTTGTTCCAGTTAATGTGCAGGCCTGACAGCGCGCCATAACAGGTAATCTCTCGAAGAATCGGGTTCAAGTTCTCATCCGGATGCCTCAAGTATAGTATGATGTCGTCGGCATACAACGTAATCAATAACGAACCAGTTTTGAATTGTAGCCCCCTATGTGAATGATGATCTTGTAAGTGGCGCACAAGTGGATCCATCGCTATTATAAATAGGAGCGGGGACAGAGGACACGCTTGCCAGGTCCCTCTCGATGGTGTAAAGGCATCTGTCAGTGACCCATTCACTCTCACACACGCCGATGGTCGCGTATAAAGCAATGATATCACTGATATGAACCGGAGGGGCATTCCCAGCCGAATCAATGTCGCATGCAGAAATGGCCACTCCAACGAATCAGACTGCCGCGGCTGGGAGCAAAGTATTCATCCTATGCAATGTTGGAACAGGGTCCGCAGATTCAATGCAGTGGATCTACGGGGGATGAAGCCCGCCTGGGCAGGGGACACCATTTGATCGACTATTAAGGACAGCCTGGTGGCCATCATTTTGGCTAAAATCTTGTAGTCAAAATTCAACAAGGACAGGGGACTGTATGAACCGCAGTGGAGCGGGTCCTTCCCTTCCTTGGGGAGGAGAGTAATCACTGCTTCCCGCATTGTTAACGGGAGTAAGCCCACCTCAATCGCTTCCTGGTAGACATCTATGAGGTGCGGGGCTAACTCTTTCTTGAATGCCTTGTAAAAACACCCCGTAAACCCATCCAGACCCGGTGCCTTTGAGAAATCCATGGTTTCTATAGCTTGGACCACATCGTCCACAGTGAACGGCTCAGCCAGAAACTCCCTGTGTGTATCCTCTAGCCATACCATAGCCACTTCATCCAAATAGACATTACTGGCTGTTGCGTCCGGGGAGACTTTGGTGGTGTAGAGGTCCTTGTAATACGACAACACCCTATCCTTAATGCCTTTGCAGTCTGAGATGGGCACCCCGTCATCCCCCATGAGACTCGTGATGTACGTCTGCCCCCTGCTGGGTTGTATGAGCATGGACAATGTGCGCTCCAGACGCTCATCCTCTCCATACCTCCTGGCTGTCGCATATTTCCCCAAAAAGTGGGCTTCCCTCTCTGCTGCTTCATGGTATTCCGCCATTAGTGTTGCCCTTCATCGCAGACCCGTAGTGGTCCGTGCTTCCGTGCTGTAATTTGATCAGCATCCACTGCCCTCAATTGTGTTTCTAGCCTGGACAGTGTGCGCCGTAAATCCCTGAGGATCCCTGCGCCTTTCGAGATGCACCCCCCGTATGTATGCTTTGAACGCCTCCCACAGCGTGGCTTTGGTCTTCACTGTGCCTGTGTTGGTCTCAAAGTATTCCTCTATCGCTAAACTCAGCTCTGCTTCGAAGACCGGGTCTCGAAGGGCCATATCGGGGAACCTCCACTGCCGTGCCATCCGAGCTGCTCCAGGGACCTGTAGCCCAAGCACTACCGGGGCGTGATCTGATAATGTGTGTGGCAGATGCATGGCTTCCCTCTGCCATGTTGTCATACTAGGGGACAATAACCAATAGTCTATTCTGGTCCAAGTGTTGTGGGGAGCTGAGTAGTGAGTATATGCAGGTGTATTTTGGTGGAGGTGGCGCCAAGCGTCCGATAGTTTATATGAGTCTATCATGCTGGTTTGTGTCCGTCTGGCTCTTGGTTTTGTATCTGCAGTTATGGATGTACTGTCCACACTCGGATTGAGCAGGATATTTAAGTCTCCCCTAAACAGATATTTTCCGACCCCATCCTATCTAATCGGGAGTGCAGCTCTACAAAAAAGTCCGGATCGTCAATATTGGGCGCATAGATATTGACCAACAGCACTGTGTTCCCAAAGAGCCACCCCTTTACCAACACATATCTACCCGCAGGGTCAGTGGATACTTCTATTGTTTTGAAGGGTAAGCGTTTATGTATAAGGATCAAGACTCCCCTCGAATAGGAGATATAACCTGCAAAGTAGCGAGCTGAACCCCAACTGGAGGCAAAATTCGGGGAGGCATGCGGGGCAAGGTGTGTCTCCTGTAAAAACGCTATGTCCACATGGTGACGTTGTAGATAATGCAGTACATGTTTGCGTTTGCGTGTATCATTAAGCCCTCGCACGTTCCAGGACATAAGTTGAACATTCACATTACTTCTGGTATCAGGTGTCATATAAAAGCCGCTGATTCAGTCTACTTTGTGAACCGATATTAAAAATGTACCATAGGAGTTTGTGTCTGTGAAAGAGAAAAAACAATAAACAAAACCCATCTCTGCACACCCCCCACCCTCCTCCCATCCCCTTACCCGTACTATAGGGGAAACTCCCACCCTCTTGTAACCTCATGAACATCTGTCGTTAACAATACTAAAACTTATTTATCGAGTATAGGTGCCTAAGCACCAGGGGGGTGGCAACGCTACGCCTTGTCCCCGGGTTACAGTTATGAAATAACATTCCCTTATGGCTTTGTCCACTGCGGCCATTCAAGATCCGCCCCAGCCTAAGTAATCACATACCCTTAATGACGAATGCAAAGCAGTTCAGTCCTCAACTGGCAGAAAACAGTTCCAAGCTGGTGCCAGAGTCAGGCATCCGGGGGGACCTGCCCAGAGATGGAGATTTCCGGTTGGGACCAGTTCCCGTTCACGCCTTGAGAAAATCTTGGACTGCCGCTGGAGCATCAAAAATCCTGGACCTGCTTTCAACGTCCACCTTTAACCTAGCAGGGTACAGCATCCTGTATTTCAGCCCTTCCTTACGCAATGCGGCCTTCACCGATACGAATTTCCTTCTGCCATCTTGCACCATGACCGTGAAGTCTGGATACAGAGAGATTAAGGACCCGTGCCAGTTTAGAGGCCCCTTTTCGCGGGCTAGTCTCAAAGCCGTATCTCTGTCCTTGAAATTCAAGAGCCTGGCCATGATCGGACGAGGAGGGCATCCAGGGTTCGGTCGTGGTCCGATGGTACGATGAGCCCTTTCGATCACGAACGTGGAAGTGAAAGATTCACGCCCAAACAGATCTAACATGAGTCTCTCCACAAACTCGTCAAGACGGCCCGTGTTTGTAGACTCTGGGACCCAAGGATGCGGACATTGTTGCATCTCCCCCTTGCTTCCAAATCTTCATTCTTCATGGCTATAGTTTTGAGTATCCGCTCCATCCTTTCTATCTTCTTGTTGGCCTGAGCAGAACCATCCTCTAGGTCTGAGATTCTGCCCTCTGCAGTGTCCAGTAGTCCTTCATGCTGATCTATCCGGGCTCCCATTTTGTCCAACCTGCTACCCAGGGCGTTGAATCGTGTATCCAGCGCCCGGAAGCCCGCCCTCAGTTCAGCCAGAAGCGCTTCACTTCCCTGTGGGGTCACATGAGGTGGTACGGTGGCATCTCCTCCCTCTGCCATTGTGTTGCCTGTTGTTTCCGCGCCTCCGCCAAGCTTTTCAAATGGCAGCTTTTTCTGTTTGGGATCACTCTTGCCCATGGCCTTTAGGGTGGCTGTAGTGGTGTTTACTGTATGGTGTTCCTTGTTGCGGTTATTCTGTTGTTGTAATCCTCCACCAATACCTTGTTTGGTACCTCTTACACTAGCGCACCACTATGCAGGCCGTGTTCGTGGCTATCCTAGCTGTCTGCTGTGGTCTGCGCGTTCCTCGGGTCCGGAACTGTGCCCCGCCTCCACCTCCTTATTAATTTATGCTGCGTGAGTGATAGTGCTAGCAGCAGTGTACCTGGTATCAAACCAGGGCTGGTTCCAGTCTGTGCCTTGCATATAGGCCCAGTATAGCAGATGAAAAGACGCGGAAGGAGCAATCCGCCAAGCGTGTCACCTTTATTACTGTGCGGACCCTGGGAGACTTCAGCATGTTACACTCCCTTCCTTCCTCCAGCCCTCCCAATGCACAGGGGCCCATGGTAGCTCTCGCGTGCAGATACTGCCGGGGCAGGGGAGCCCTCATCTTTTGCTGCCACCTTACTGCTTGCGTGCGTGTGCTCAGAGACTGAGGCCGGCTGCAATCGCCTCACCTTCCAGCCGCCCCCATTCTCGCGGCAGCCTCCGAGGGCCTCTGTCTGAGCCACACTGTGTTTCCCGTCTCAAATTGGGGGCATGTCACAAATCGAGCTCCCGGCTGCGTTTCTCGGTCCGGCCCTCTCACCACCTCCGCTTATCAGCTCATGCCGGGAGCACAAACCGATCTCAGAACATACCGCCGGCTAGGCAGCTGCATCGGAGATGCAACCGCTGCGTTTCTGCTGGCCCTGGTGTGCTGTGGTCGCTCGTGGAGCCTGCTTTCCCTGGGGACTCGGCGGAGCTCCAAAACTATGCGGCCATCTTAGACCGCCACTTGGCCACGCCCCCATGCCATTATATTCTTAATATTTTTGTATTTGTTTTAGTTCAAGGGCCATACAAAAAATAAGAATCGGGCAGAATTAAAAACATTATAGTAATCAGTGGAACTGTAGCAAAAATAAAAATACAAAGCATTGTTGAGCACATTTCATTCAGTGTCTATAGACTCTCCAAAGCCATATTATTCTTGCACCCTGGTATTGCAGTCAGCTCACCAAAGAGATGAGGACACTCACGATAACAATAATTTAAAAGAACACTAACTTAGTATACTGTCATGGGAGTCGATTCACCAAAATGGCAGGGGTAGCAAAAGTGACATCACATACCCTTTAACCTTAATGACGTCACATGAACTGACGTCAGATGATCCTCGACCCTGATTTTTTTCCAGGAAGTCATGTCACTTGACCTTAGCCATGATGACAATACAATAATTCTCAATGCTGAAGCTCCCTTATAAATGCATGATTAATGTAACAGCACACACAATGGTCTATTATAGACACAATCTATAGTTTTCGGCTGGCTTGATCTTTGAAAGTTCTGGGACTTAAAACCTACTCTGAATTGTAGTGAGCGAGTAAAGTGAGAAAGCCAGGCCACTAGAAGGGGGTTTCTCTCCCCTGAGACATTTTTGAAAATAATGTGGACAAATAGTGCATTTTGCCAAGAATTACCTCTAGTATGCTATTGCCTGTATTTTACCCTGGGTGTCCATTATGTCAAGAATGACCTCTGGTGTGCCAGTATTTTGTCACAGGTGTCTGTCATGCTAAGAAACGCCTCAAGAATGCCAGTACGGGTAATTTATATTGAGTGTCTCTATAAGACAATAATTACCTTCAGTAGGCCAGAGCCAACAACAGGCTTGCAGACCTCAATTTAAATGTGCTTAGCCTTGCCAGTATGTTCTTTCTTGCTATTGCAGGTGCATTATCATATTTCTCATTCCCTAGAGAAAGGTTTATTGTTTGTATTAGACTGCTAATAGTGAGGCCTGCAGGGAAGAACTTGGCAGTGAATGTGGAAACCTAAAGGTCAGAAGAGGCATTCTGTTCATCGTGTAGTAGGCAGGCGAGATGTTCATGGTCGCGGTCTATGGTCCCAGTCTTGATGCAATGGGAAACTTAAGAGAGGGTGCGGACGCTCCTCTCAACTAATGATTTGGTTGGCTCCTGTTGGTGTGAGAAAAGATAAATATGTTCCAGAAACTCCTGTTGTTTTAATTGGAGTTCCCACAGTTAGTAAATTCTAATTCTTTCTTACGTGGAGGGGCACAGACGTCTCTGCTTTGCTTGTGAGTGTGAATCTTTATGATGAACACCTATTTCCTTTTTCCTAGACTTCTACTGAAGTCTAGATCATGCTGACATCTTCTATGCACCCTAAATAGAATTCCTGGTTAGATAATCCTATAGTCAATTATGTTTAGTAGAGCGAAGGAACCTATTTACTATACTGTGTTTCTGCATTGTTGTGGCTGTTACTATTCTGTATCTCGTCTTATTATTGCTTAATCTACTGAGATATTTCATTTTACCAGCTGTATTGTTGTATCTTTTGAACTTATTTATTTTCTGTTTATACACCGGATTGATTAATGCCCTACAATAAACCCATTTAACCATACCTAGTGATTCGTTATTGCGGAGTCACATTGGCTTCACAAGTCAGACATGTATTGCTGATGTCCTCTCCTTTACAGCACTTGAAGTCAACCAACAAAGGTCCATACGACCAACGGGGAAGTATCTTTGATGACTTTACTTAAAGACGGAGGTGTAAGTATCAGCACGCTATCAGAAGCAACTACAAAACTAGGACATGCCTATTAGACAGATGCATTTTTCCAAGTTGTGTTATAAACCCATGTTTTTCGGGCAGTGTTCTAATCCCTTACATGCCCTGAAAGGCTATGTGCAGATGGGGAGATGGGGCTTTCTGATTCCTACACTAAATTAAACAGATGTTCCAGTAATTCCTCTCAGTTTGTGTTCCTGTTTACGTTTCTCTTAACATGTGTTCTGTGAAAATGTAACAAAAATAAAAATGCATGTTTCAAAATGAGTCTCTCTCGAAATGTTTCCCAAGAAACATAACGTTTGCCAGTATTTCCTCTGCCCCAGTCCTACAAA
This sequence comes from Calotriton arnoldi, assembly GCA_963921515.1. NCBI lineage: Eukaryota > Metazoa > Chordata > Amphibia > Caudata > Salamandridae > Calotriton > Calotriton arnoldi. The sequence goes on along the minus strand of CAWUFW010007621.1, from coordinate 305,157 downwards.
ATTCAAAGTTGGATGTTTACCTGTCCTCCCTCCTGCCGTTTCCACTGATATATATGAGCAAAAAAAAACATTTCCCAACTACCTAAGAATTCTAGCAAATCTAATCAAACCAACCAAAAATCTTGCAGTAAGTTCAGAGCTTATCTTTAAGTTAGTTTACCCATGGTTCATTAAAATCCTTCAATGTGTGACAATTATCTCTAGCAAGTAATAACCGTGCACTTGTTAACTGCATCAGAATGTAGGATGCTCTCAGGGAGGCGCTAGACTAGCTGCTATCATATTTCTGCTTGGGCGAACCATGCAATCACAACCCCCACCGTTATTCTTTCATTTTGCATTTTTCATTTTTCCCCTTGAATGTGTCTTCTCACTTACTGTACCACTCTAGACAACCACCTGGCTCACCTATGTGGGCAGACCGCCAATTGGCACTCCCCCTCTCCACTACCAGGTTTTATTAATACCCCTTAAACTCTTTTCTCCTCAATGAGTTTTTACATTTTGTCTTATTTGGCAAGGCATTGGAACTATCAAATTATCATTCCTTCGAGGTACTGCATTAGAAGTCATAAAATTGTCAATGTACTCTCTTGGCTAAACATACAGCAGAAATGTTCAGTAATATTTATTGGTTGTTCTGCTACTGTTAAAGGCAAGGATACATTATTTTCGCTGCCAAATGACTCAAGAGTTGTAATTATTGTGAACAAGTTAGTAATATATGGCATACAAAATATTGGCACACCTGAGTAAGCCAAGCATTAGTGTACAAATGGCATAATCAGAAAAAAACTAATCTTTCAAACTCCTGAGCCTCCCAAAATGTTAACTGTACTTGAATGAGATCTGTCAGAGGGCACAAAGCTGCCTGCTTATGCAAATGAATCAAATATTCTCTAAAGAAAAAATATTCTGGAAAAATAGATTAACGAAAAATAAACTGTGCAAGTTGGAAAAAAGATCCGACTGCCCTAGGAAATAAAGCTGAAGGAACATTTCATCAAGAAATGAAAATAAACAGACAAAATAGGTTGAAATGCCCTAATATACCGAAAGAAATGTAAACATTGAAATAAAGCAAGCAGGTGAAATAATCTAATGCACCGTTGCACTCTAGAAAGCTGGACAAGGGAAGATGTTCTGAGTACCACCAGTGTATGAGGAAGGGCAGCCTATCCTTTGTGGTGGGAAAAACGCATGAACGTCTGATTTGCAATCCAATAATAATCCCTTAGAAAACCAAGACAACTACTAGCTATTTGCTCACCGTTTTTTGCAGATCAGTCCCAACAATGGATTACCTATGAACATAGTGCTATATTATAGTGATGGTGCATGTTGTGTTTGATGTCTCCACACGCGTTCCATTAACACAATGACAATTTTAGCATATTCGCAGAAGTCCACAAGGTATGAAAACTACGCCCTCCCGCGCACCACTCCCTTTGCTCCTTATTCTTATATGTTTTCTAAGTGCAATAAAAAGTGGGAGAATATCCCCTTTTAACACTTTCATTTGAAGCTGTTAAAACACAGAACATGAAAGGAGTTCTCACTCTCTCTGTTTCTCGGAGCAAAGTTGTCCTGAGTCTTTATTTAAGCATAATATGGGAATGCGATGCAATGTCTATGAAAACCATGCCATACTAGCACGTAGGAAACCCTGATCTTTCTGTCTTAGAAAACTGCAACTTTGCACTATAGTGTCTCTACTGTCTTAGGTTATAAATAGGCTGTAATGCAGTCAGAGACATAGGCAGTAAAACATACAGATCACACACATAGAAATACTGTCCACACCACACCACAGGGTCGGTTGTAAAGCATTCCATTTATTTGTTAACTGAACTATATTCGAATAGTTGCAATGCTGAAATGTTGAACTGGAGTTTCTTATGAATAATATATGTCAGTGGAATCCTACACTAAATTTCATAACCTCGACAAACATAACTCTTAACCAGAAAATATAAACATCTCAGAGTCTTCTGACAGTGGCAGTTCTGTTCGGCCTTAAAGAAAGTACTTTATTCAGAAATTTGATGAAATTGATCAACCAATAAGTAGGGTTACCTATTAGTTGAATAACTTTTGAGCACCACAGACCAACGTCACCTCTAAAACCACTCCACTTGGGTGGTTATAGTGGCTCACAGCGGCACTGTTTCATGTCTTTCAGGCCATCAGTGTTTGCCAGAACATTTGCTTCCTTTCAATAACTTCAGTTGGCTTGTCATGAACCACGTACCTTTTAACTTTAAAAGATCATTTTACACCTGTACCTTGGCTGATGTCTTACTCTAGTAAAAACAGAATAATAGCTCCTTTCAATAACAACTTCAAGGGGGGGGAAATAAACACCAGTCACTAGGACCATGGATCCAATATCATTCAGTTATACTTTGTGAAGATTGACATTCTGTTGTCACTATCCCTTCAAATAAAAGATAACTTTTTGTTGGATGGGTTTATTCTACTGTGTGAACTCCAACCTTCTCATCAGTCCAAGCCTGGGGGATAATTCCTTCGATTAATGTCACTTATTTAGGATACTGAAGGGACACCAATGATCCTGAGATGAAAGGGTCCGCCTCTCGACTCAAAGTGCCACATTAACGTAAGGGCTTGGCTTTACTAAACTGAGGGCCGGAATTCAGGATCCACGGACCCTTTCTTGAACTAACACAAGAGGAGTCCTGCTAAACTTAATACATTGAAAACTTTATCCTCGGACCATGTTGAATGAGGCTTGTTATTAACTGGTGTGCAGTTGCCTCCGAGTTTATAGCTCAGTATCAACTTGCAACTGTCTCATTCTCTGCCTCACATTCACAGCTTTCAGTCAGCTCAGACCTCCACATTTGGCAGTGTCACCATTCAATCTCTCTGCGGCTCCGGCTGATTCAAGAATATTCCTTGAGTGAAAGCACACCTAACATTCATCCAGACAAATCCCTGTATAAATGTACACTGTAGAACATTCTAGTCTAGAATCTGATCTCAAAACATACTCAGACTAAGTTAAAATTTTGATACTGGCCAATGGGCCTCGGAGACACTTATGCCAAGCTGATCTCAGCCATAAATAAACTAGCTGTACACCTCACCTGTGATACATATGTGTCTACATGTGATACATATGTGCCTTAGCATTAGTTGCATTTTCTTTAGTGCGATGGAGTCTCACACATTGAGAGCAGACATGGACTCTGGACAGACCAGTTACTTGATTTTGTTGGACCTGTCATTAGCATTTAGACTCAATATGGTTGATCATACTATTTTGTTCAGTCGTGTTAACGCAGCGTTTATCAAGGGCAACGCTTTAAAATGGTCCTGTACTTTTCTGTTAAACTGGACCAAGTCTGTGAAAATAGGCCCATTTACTGGACAGCAACTGGCTACCCCTTTGGGCGTGTCGCATGGATCTCCCTCTCCCCCTGCATTTATTGAACTTCTATGTCATTCGTCTAGCTATGGTGTTGGAAAAGAGAGGGCTAAAAACGTACATGTATGCAGATGACACTCAATAGCGCAGCCACACTAAAGGAGAGTGACCACTTAATCTATTGTGTTTCTCACTCGCACCATTCAATTAATTATGCAAATGTTAAAAAGGAGCTTCGCCCACACAAAGGGAAGATGAGACGACTGTCCTTCATGGACACTTCCCTAGCCCTCTTTTTTGAGTGTACTGGACACTCAATAGTGCGTCTAGAAAACAACCTCCCCTCTCAGTTGAAGTTCCAACAGATCATGCAACTAATTTCGAATTGGATGGGGAGCAACACATTGAAAGTCAACGCTGATAAGACAGATGTTTTGGCTGTGAATGGTTAGAGTGATTTATGGATAAATGCTTACTGGCCCCTAGAAAGGGGGAAAACTCCAGCTCCTCAGCAACAGTCAAGCGTCTAGGGGGGATATGTACAATAGAAGTGGCGGAGCGTGTCGTTAGACTCCTGGGCTTAACGACACGCAAGGGTGTCTGTGTGCAGGGAAGGATTGGTTATGTGTAGGAAGGTGTCCCTTCCTGCACATAAACAATCCTAAAATGCCATTTTGTAACTTCATGTGTGCTGCTTCATGCAGCAAACAGGAAAGTTACAAAATGGCATTTTTTAAAAAGGTTTGTTTATGTACAGGAAGGGACACCTTCCTGTACATAATCAAACCATGGCATTTTGCTTTTTCCATGTGTGCTGCACAAGGCAGCACACATGGAAAAAGTAAAACAACGAGGAGAAATAATGCATTTCTCCTCGTTTCGCCAACTTAAGACCAGGGTTTTCCTGGTCTTAATTTTGGCGCTGCCTCCTATGTACGCCACCCTTGTACATAGGGGGCAGCGCCAAATACAATGGGTGTTGCGGTGGAACGCCCACCACAACACCCACTGCACGCCCCACATAGCGTGAAAGGGTGCCTTATGTACAAGGCAGCGTTAAGCCACGTTAAGTGGCTTAACGCTGCCTTGTACATAAGGCAAGGCCCCTATCGCCACGGGAACGTCACAACAAGTGATGTTCCCTTGGCGATAGGGGCTTGTACATATGCCCCTAGGTTTCATGTTTGTTTCTCAGCTGACTTCATCAGCTCAGATTGCATTAGTGTTTTCTCCTGCTCACATCAATTAAAAATTCTACGTATGATTTTTCATTTATTATTGTTGGTCTACAAGCAAACAGAAGCTCGAATACCCTTTGGGTCTTGTTTGGATGATTCCTGTTCTTTAGGTCTCACCTACGCAGCGCGCATGAGCTGCATAGGAGGGCCTTTAGCCGGCGCTCTGCTCATTTTCAAGAACTGCACTCGTGCTTGTGGCGGCATCCACCTTGCGGAGCGAGCAGGGGCGCGCCACAAGCACGAGTGCAGTGCTTGAAAATGAGCAGACTGCTCTCCCAAGCGTGCATGCGCTCTATTTGTTTACTTTTGCTACAATTGCGGCACCCGCGCTTTACTTTAACCATGTTAAAGTAAAGCGCGGGTGCCGCGATTGCTGCAAAAGTAAAGAAATAGATGTTTTTTTCTATTTCTTTACTTTTGTAGCAATTGCGGCACCCGCACTTTACCTATAAAGCGCGGGTGCCGCGATAGCTGCCCCCCTGCTTGCACATCACCTGTGATCTCGACGGTAGCGCCTGTCCTCCTGTACTTACTGATTGCACACTCATTCTGCCGTACTCTCTGCATTCACACCCACACCTGTGCCCTTATTCTTGCACTCCCATTGTACGGGCTGTAGCATACGCACTGCACCTTTAAGAGCCCACCAGTGGAGTGGCAGCCTAGTCACGTGACTCATCCACTACGCATCTTTGGCTCTCCTGATTGGGGGGTACGGGTGCGCTGAGGCTCGAGCAGTGAACTTATTTGGGGGGTGCCTAAGCGGGCAAACCCTGCAGGAGCTCTGCCGGCACACTGGGTGCACACTGCACACACTGCATGGCTCCCATCGCGTGCTGCAGTGGTCCAGCGCTGGACTATCCATGCACAAGCATCAGTGAAGTTCTCCGGCCTCTCACGGATGCTGCAGGGAGTTCTGTGACCTCTCACGGATGCTGCAGGGAGTTATGTGACCTCTCAGGATGCTGCAGGGAGTTCTCTGACCTCTCATGGATGCTGCAGTCCTTGGACCCCTCACTGATTTGATTGCCCCTGGTTTAATACCAGGATCAGAAGCACTTATGGCGCCGCAATTGCTGCAAAAGTAAAGAAATAGATGTTTTTTTCTATTTCTTTACTTTTGTAGCAATCGCGGCACCCGCGCTTTACCTTTAACATGGTTAAAGTAAAGCGCGGGTGCCGCGATTGTAGTAAAAGTAAACAAATAGAAAAAAAAGAGTGGCCGTCATTTTTTTTTATTTGTTTACTCTTGTTTACAATGTGCAAACTCGCAATTGCGACACCTATAGCATTGTAAATGCTTGTTATTCATTCCTCTGGTTTTACTACCATTTCGGGCTCAGTTTCTCCCTTCCACTGGTTTTTCGCCTTAATTTCAGCATTCCGAAGATTGGGTTGACTTTGGGTGGCACATCTTTACTTTTTTGTGGAAAAGAGGGATCTTTATTAATTTGGTGACTGCTGTGCCCAGAGTCGAGGACTTTAATCACAGCGCATGAAAATTATTTTGAAAGAAAACATTGCTCATGAAGTTTTAGGATCCCAGCCTCGCTCAGAGCGTTTGTTGGTGTCCGGTGTTCACAGTTTAGCGAATGTAGGAATTTAATTGATCTCCAGTCCTGATGGGGGTAATAATACTGGATGTGTACTACCGCGCTATCCAACCACAGTGCGTCCTTTGTTCTGCTGTGAGGAGCAGTGAAGAATTTCGGGTTCCAAAACGTAATATCCGGTGTTTGTACACTGAAATGGTAGGTGAAAGTGATATTGCTCCAGAGTAAGTTAACGTTCACCAGAGTTTCGACAGCTCTGGGTTTCCTCACACATACTTTCCCAGAACTCATCTCGCCGCATTGTGCTAAGTGCCAGAGGCGTGGGTGCAGCGTTCGTTTGACTGCTGACTCCGCTTGGAACACCTTCACGTTTTCTCGGGAGCTGGCGTGTAACTCTGCAGGGTTAGATAGGTGAAAGCCCGCCATGTGCACGTGACCCAATGGGGACCTGGAATGCCCCATACTTGCAGAGGTTTAGCAAAGACCTCTGAACAGCAGGTGTTGGGGATTACATATTAATTTAGTGAGAGCAGGAGACGGCTCTGAAGAGACGCCTGTACGCTGTTGTTAACCCGTTCCCCCTCATGGAAACCGTTATAAAAGTGTTGTTTTAAGAAGCGCACCAACAAAGAGCAAACATTCGAAACTCTATTGTGCTCATTATGTGCAGTAAGTTTTTCACTCCCGCAAATCTTCCAGTTTGTAGTATAGTTAGGAGACATTTGTCGGCATTCTCCAAAACTGAGTGGCACCTATCCGTATTTTACCCGCATGAACAGTATTTTTCAAGCCGAGATAAGTAACAAATATTGTGGAAATCCATCAAAAGTCAGTATTTTCTAATGTGAAACCTAAATTGAAATAACTTAATTCGGAAATCGCTTCAAATGTATTTTAAATCTATCCAAACTATTCGTAGATTTTTTTGACAGCTAACAAGGTATTGCATTTTCCGCAAAAAATACAGATGCAACATCAAGTGTTGCATGGCTAAACACTTATAAGGTCCCAAAGGCGAGACCTATTGGCTATGCCAATGCTTGTTTTACTTGTAGTTACCAGCATTTAAAAACTTCAGGTTGCCCAGAATACGGAAGCACTGCGGATTTTTGGTTGTCTCCATGGTGACCATGCCAAACCTTAACTTCGACAAAGACATTGACTTCCAATTCGGCAGTATGCACATCTTAAGGCATGCTGCATTATTTTCAAGGCATTGCACTTCAGTCCAGCTAGTTTAATCAGCAGTCGTTTGGCGAGATGTCAATTCCCCATTTTCACTTTTCCTTGTTTTCCAACTAGCAGACTTGTGTTTTGGATGAGTAATTGATAAAGTTGAGGAGGTGGATGCTCAGTGGACAATGGGTCTTGTGGTGTGCTTCTTCGATTTCTTGTGGACTCATCCCAGCTGACATCGACTTTAGGTGTATTTCTTAAGCCTTCTCTGGTCACTCTCTGGCTTGAGCCCATACAGGTACCTCCAATTGTGTGGATTACAAGGAATACCAGGAACCTCAAGTTGGCAAGAAATATTTATCAGTTTTGTGTTTTATACAGAAGCCAAAGAAAAGTGTTTATTTATACATAGGAAATGAGAAGACCAACTTAATGAACATAACAAACAGGAAGACATTTGGATAATGTACAGATAGAAAGTGTGTTTAAAAACAGAAATTTGCTATCTATGCAATATGCATCTACTTCAACTAGGTAATATAGTTACACAAATAGGAGCAAAAAAACGCTTGTAATGATAGAAAGATCAGTGTTGACGTTTCGGTCTCTTATGGCTCTATGTACGAGAGACTAGCTTCAGGACACAAGTGGGATTCTTAGCAATAATGTATGCCAATTACTGAAATGAAATAATCATAATCTAATTAGAACTAAAACCAGACATCCTCTGTAAATCAAGGTGCCATCCAGGGGAGCAGCACTTCAAAGAAAGGAACAAAGAAATGGTCATGGTGACAGACCTAATGCAGACATCACCAGAAATGGTTACAAGTTGCACAGGTAGGAGGATCAACAGCATTTAATACAGCGTGCTTGTGAGAGGGACAGAACCACAAGGAGAAGATAAATACGCTCTACACCCACCGAAAGAGGAGTCATGTGCCAGTGATGGAGCAAGGACTCATAAATGAGACTTGCTCGGAAGCAATCCTCTTGTTTTAACTTATTAACGAATTACTAATTCGCATTTTAGAAAAGACACGTGGGACAGTGAAGCTTGCATATGTGTTTACTAACCATAACAACATGAACGAAGGACTAAAACGCACTCTAACAAGGGATCTTTACTGCGCATGCGTCTACTGCATCTACGTAGTATGACGTACTAATACTTGGAGGGAAAATCTTGCGCCTGCACAAAAGATATTAAAATGGCCGCTTGAAAGTTCACATGCATGGCACCTGCTTGGCTGAATAGAAAATAAGTTTTATACCAACGCGAATGCAGAAAAGGGTAATAATAATTAAAGTGGGTTAGAGTAGAGGTTGGTGGTATACAGTGAAACCATTTATTTTTGAGAAAAACATTTCTTCTTTTGACTTTATTATTAGTGCGCATTTGGGCCTTTCACACTTGTCTGAATTGAGCTGACTGACTTGACCCCGCACATGCGCAGATGAGAAAGAATAAGGAAGGATGAGTAAGGATTTGTCACGCGTCCAAGGCCAGAGAAGATGTGCCCTGGGAACATGAGGGTGAAGAGTTCATATGAAGAAGACTTATTCATGAAGTTGGAACATTTTGTATTAATAAAGTTTGGAGATGTATGGGAAAGGAAATGATTTAATAAAGTTTGAGGGGATGGGTTTAAAAGACAATGGTTCAATGAAAATAAGTGAAATGTAAACATGGTGTGACGATCATCCCCCCTCGCCTGTCCAATCAGAGTTAGTATTTTATGAAATTGAAACATTAATGGGTGGTACATGGTTATGGAAAGGTATAACTGAGGTAGTTTTAGTTAGTTAGTTTAGCAGTCACTGGAGCAGACACGGGGAGAAGCATCGATGCTGGAAGTCGAGAGCTCGGGATGCTGTCGGTGCTGGGGGTGGTGCTGAAGCTATGAGACGCTGATGAAGAAAATCAAATGCAGAACCATCTATTTTAACTTAATTAGGTTAGAAAGAAGATCGCGGAAGAACCACGAGGAGGAAGAGAGTGTCAGAGAGGGGTGCGACGCAGTCGTCGGTATTTAGAGAGAGGTGAAGTATCCTGTCCTGATTCCTGTCCTGAAGTCTTTGTCTCCTGATCTATCCCGGGGGACCCTTACCAGCCCTTTGGCCAGGGGGTTGGTCTTCACACCATTCTTGGTAACTATAAATTCATCGTATTGATCGATGTTCTTCTCTCTCTGTCCTCTCCTTTCTGAGCATAGTTATTGTGTGAATCTGAATTATTATTACTTATTGAGTATTGATTGAATTGACACTCTTGCGAATGAGGGTGTTTGTACTGAAACTTTGAGATGGTTCACATTCCATTAATTTAGATAAAGATTTTAAAACTTCCAGAGTCTGTGATTATTTACTTTAATTAAAAAAATGTTAAATAAGTTAGGTTAATTATCACCATCAATTAGTTCCAACTAATGGTCCATCGACCAGAGGAAAGAACTTTTTGATCAGTGAAAGGTTTAGTTAGAACAGAAATATAACTATTCCTGAAACATGAAATCTATAAACTAAAAGCTCCAGCGGTCTACTTGGTATTAGTGAAAAAGGTTATATGGGCCCAGGTGAGTATATGGTAGTGGAGTATCTGTTGTTAGTACACCGCTGGATCAGTTTTCTGGTAGCAGAGTTATGGTTATTATTGACTAGTTTGGTGATAAGTATAGATTATTGATTATTGATTTATGTTTAACAAAAAGAGTTAGCGTCTTGTTTTATGTTGTCTGGAAAATTCCCGGGGAATGAATAGCGGGTGGCGATAGACACCACACTGCAGTGAGGTTACTCGTCTGTTGGAATAACACTGAGAAGCTAGGTAGGGCTGGCAGTGTTAAAGTAGGGACTATTTTCTGCATAAAAGTGAGAGTGATTGATAGGAAAGAGTTCGCCAGTGAAACTTTAGGCGTTATATCACCTAGAAAGGGTAACCCTGAAGGAGAAGCAGGTTCTTCCAAGCTAGATTGACAGCAAAAGTAGTTCGCTGGTGAAACTTTGGTCTCAAATTTCCCAAAACGGGTGACACCGGAGAAGTAACAGGTTCTCTGGTGCTTATATGAAGAGTAAGTGGAAGTTTTTACTCGCAGTGGAAAGAAATAAACTATCCTTTGATCTAGTGGAACAGACAGAGTAGCGAATGTTTTATGTCGTTAATAAAATATTGAGAAATAAGTTTTCGTATTACCTTGTAAAGGGAGGGTCAGTTGCTGGAGTTGTACTGACGTCACAGTGAGCCGCACTGGGATTGGTAGAAACAGCGGGCGTGTGACAGGAGCAGCCTTGTAAAGGAGAGGTCAGTAGAAAGGAGCAGAACTGACGTCAGAAAAAGGCTGCGCTGGCATTGGTCAGATCACGAGCGTGAGCCTGATTTTAATTGGATAGCTAGTTAGAAGCCGCGTTAGGATTGGTGGAGAAAGAGATTGTATGCGGGATTTTGATTTGACTGTTAGTGCAAGGCGTACAGGTAGAAGATTTCAAGGGTTTGCAGAATACAATTTTATACATCGTTGCTCAAGGATGCATGGAGAGAAAAGAAAGATGTCATTTATAAAGAAAATTAAGAATTTCTTTATAAAAAATAAGCCTGTGTTGACTAGAGAGGGAATTCCTATTCCGCCACCAAAAGCACCAGCATCTTTCATGATGATGGAAAGAGGATATCATACTTGTGTGTGGTTGGAAAACTGGATAGAATATCCGAAGGATGATGGAGTGTTAGCATTTCCTAAAGATGGTACATTTAATGGGAGGATTCTTCAGAATTTGAGATTGAAAATGAATGATTTAGAACCTAGACCTAGGTTAACTCAATATGAGGCTTTGGGAGAATGGGAGACTGAGTCATATGAACGAGAGAAATGCAGAGGTGGGAGATATAGAGGATTCTTTCTGAGACACTTGCATGAGTCACGCGAAGGGCAGATGAAACAATGGAGGAGAGCTATGGTATCAGAAGGTTTATATCCAGTGTTAATGGCTGAGGAACAGTCTGGAGGAAAGTGTAAGGAGAAAATGAAACACATGAATACAGCAGGATATGGTGAATCAGATGACGAGTTGTTAGAAGATATTTTAATTAAAAATCCACCGCCGTATCAAGAAGCAACTAGTAAGGTTACCCCAAATGCACCAGTAATGGGAATGCCATTGACCCCACAGATTTTACATGATACGTCATATAACAGAGTATTGCAGGATAATGAAAGAGATGTTTTAAACAAAACTAGAGAAGAACCAGTTCAGAAGATAAGTCAATTAAATTTGAATACTGAAGCTTTGACAGTGCCAGTGATCAATAATCCAGTAATCCCGTTGTATTGAGATAAAAAGATTTGCCAGAAACCACAACCTGTGGCAATTCCATTAAATAGTCCTAGGAAAGAGATAATAATTACAGATGATCAGGTTAGTGAAAGTGAGTCAATTATTTCATTAAGGATCTCCCTAATGTGGAACCTTTGACGGAAACTCCAAAAAGAGTTACGCCCATGAACTTGAGAGAAAGAAGACCTTTGGTTCATACAAGAACTGGAGGCGCAACAGTAGTTACCACTGAAGATATAGAAAGATGGGCACAGGAAAGAGATAATCAGAACCCAACACCAAGAATTTTAGACATCAGCAGATTGAAAGTGTAATTGGAAGAGATGATGACAGGATGTGTGGGCACAGAAAGATTGAATGCTTACAATGAAGAAGAATTATTATTTTTATGTAAGAACATAACTAGGAGAGCAAGGGTATTTCATGAGAAATTGACTGAAGTTGCTTCAGAGATTGGAATAGACATAGGGAAATCAAAGTTGTTACAAAAACCATATCGAGTGGACTTTACTGATAAAGATTTAGAAAGTGTAAATGCTTCTGGAAAGAGACTACAGATAAAGGAATTAATGAGCATTTTGCGAAAGTGGGGAGACATTGATAAATGGAGAATTAGATGGATAAGAAAGAAAGAGGAAGTACAAGCGAAAGAAGCAGCAGCTGCATTTCCAGTAAGAGAATCAAGCAAAATGGAAAAATTGTGTCCCATGAGAGAGGTTCCCGGAGGTGGATATTTTCATGTTCCTTGGAGTAGACAAGATATTTTGTCATTTACAAATGATTTTCCAAAACTGAGAGAAAAACCAGTTGAATGGTATAAACAGGTAGAGAGATTTGTGAAGGTTTCAAAGGTTTTATTGAAGGATTTGGATGGTCTATTTGATATAGTGGTACCTGCTGATTTATGGACGGAATGTAAAATTACAATTGACTGGCCTAATGAGGAGTCTGCTAGAGATGCAAAGACAGGAGCACCCTCGGAGGAGGTGATGAAAAAGTATCACCAAGTGATTACGTATTTGAAAGGGAAAATTCCTCCTAAAGAAACAGACTGGGTAAAAATAGATAGAACAACTCAGGAACCAAATGAATCTGTACATGCATATTATGAGAGGTTATTACAGGTGTTTAAGCTGTATAGTGGTTTTGAGAATATCGGTGACAAGGATATGGGACATTTTGTGTATCGGTTTGTATATGGTTTGAAACCAGAGATTAGTCAGATGATACAGCAGCACATGTTGTGTTGGCAAAGCAAGACAGTGGATGAGATTCTAAAGTACGCAAAATATTGTGGAGATGACATTGAGGCCAGGCGTAGAAAGCTAAAGGAGAAAATGATGTGGGCACAAGTAAAATTGGCAGAACAACAAGAAGAGAAAACAAATGCCCAAAATAATAATCAAGCGAAAGAGAAGAGTCAGAATGATCAAGGAGCGAATGGTAATAAATATAGGGGACGAATGGACAGAGAAGAAGCGAAAAAGAAGTTTCCTTGTCATGCGTGCGGAAAGCTTGGACATTGGAAGAACGAGTGTAAGAGTGCTCAGAATAATAAGAGTAATAATGGGCCAAATCAAAATTTGATCCCACAGATGCAGAATGAAGTACTTGTGAATCAGCAGCAGCAGGTAGTTACTCCACAATATCAGGTGCCACCAGCTCCTATGCCAAATTTTGTGAATCATCAGAGTTTCAGTGCAAACACCGGATTTCAAGGAGAAAGTGGTAAGAATAATAGAACAATTACACAATATTTGTTGCAGAATGATGAGGAAAGTTCGGATTTCACACAATGACGGTGCCTGAGGGGGGAGGAAGAGGAGTGCGTGCTTGGCGCATCCTTGCCGGTAGATCAGTCAGGTCCGTTTGTTGATGGAAAAGTAGAAGGTAAAGACATTACTTTCCTATTGGATACTGGTGCTACTAGGTCTACTGTGAGAACAGCAGACATCCCAAACCTACCCCTCTCGGGAGAATCAATCCAAGTTGTAGGCGTGTCTAACCAACAGATTAGAACCCCAATCACAAAACCAATGGAGGTACACATTGGAAACTTCAAAGAAATGCATCGGTTTGTAGTTTGCGATTCCAGTCCTGTAAATCTGTTGGGAAGAGATCTATTGTGCAAGATGAACTGCACAATCTATTGTACACCAGATGGTGTCGCTTTCCAAACCCCTGATGAAGACGTTGTATACAAGATGATGTTAGCCAAACAGGGAACGGAAGTAGATGAAATGTTTTCACTAGTGACTGAAAAGGAATTACCAGAAGAATTGAGAGCCACAGTTAATCCAGAAGTGTGGGATTTTACAGGAAAAGACATTGGGTTAATGACAAATATAGACCCAGTTAAAGTGACAGTGAAAGAAGGTGCAGTGTATCCAAACACCCGACAGTACAAGATGAGTCCAGAAGTAAAAGCAGGAGTTATTCCAGAAATTGAACGAATGGTTAAACAAGGTATTTTAAAAGAAGTGATGGGTAGTCCCTGTAATTCGCCAATAATGGGACTGAAAAAGCTAACGTAAAATACAGAATAGTGCAGGATTTACGAAAAATAAATAAAATTGTAGTGCCATGTTGTCCAATAGTGCCAAATCCAGCAGTGATCCTTTATCAGATACCTTGGAATGCAGGTTGGTTTACAGTAATTGATTTATGCGAAGCGTTCTTTTCTATTCCTTTGCACCCAGACAGCCAGTATCTTTTTACGTTTAAGTTTGGAGGATCGTATTTACGCATGGTGTCGAGTTCCTCAAGGGTACACAGAGAGTCCCTCAATTTTTAATCAGATTTTGAAAAAGTGTCTAGAATCATTGATTATGCCTGGAAAATCTGTTCTGGTCCAGTATATTGATGACCTACTGGTGGCATCAAAAACACGAGAAGATTGTGTCACAGACACAATTGCATTACTGAACCATTTGGCTGAAGGAGGACACAAGGTGTCTCCAGAAAAATTACAGTTCTGACGACAAGAAGTTAGATACTTAGGGCATAAAATAGAAAGAGGAGTTAGAAAAGTGACACCGGAAAGAATAAAAATAATCAAAGAAATGCAATTGCCACAGACTCAGAGAGAAATGAGAATGTTCCTGGGAGTGGTTGGGTACTGTAGGCAATGGATTAATGGTTTTTCTATGCTAGCGAAACCATTAATGCAAATGACCCGAAAAAGATCAAAAGATCCGATTGAGTGGAATGATGATTGCATAGAGGCATTTGTGAAAATACGAAATTGTTTGTGTGAGGCTCCTGCCTTGGGCATGCCTGATTATTCAAAAGACTTTGCGTTGTTTTGTTGTGAGAGAGAAAATTGTGCACTTTCAGTCTTAACACAGAGACATGGACTGAGTCGACGTCCAGTGGCATATTTTTCAGCTACATTGGATCCAGTGGCGTCAGCATTACCTGGCTGCTTAAAAGCAGTAGCTGCTACTTGTATGAGTCTGGAGCAGAGTGAGTCGATAGTGATGGGACATCCGGTAAAGGTTTATGTTCCACACTCAGTTGAGATTCTTTTGACAAGAACAAGAATACACTATCTCACCCCTAGTCGATTCACTAAGTATGAAAGATTGATTTTGGGAGCTGAGAACGTGACAGTGATAAGGTCTACGATTATGAACCCAGCTACCCTACTGCCAGACCCATGCAATGAAGAAGTGAGAGATGAGAGTGATCATGATTGTTTGGATGTAACTGAGTTATGTACGAAGCCCCGGCCTGATATAAAAGAGACCCCTTTGAAAGAGGCTGACCATGAGTTATTTGTAGATGGATCCTGCCTCAGGACACAAGAAGGAGGATTAAGTGCTGCATATGCTGTTTGTAAGATATCTGGGATAATTGAAGTATCCTGTTTACCTGGAGTCAAATCTGCACAAGTAGCCGAATTGGCAGCCCTAACCATGGCATGCAAATTGGGGGAAAATGTAGATTTTCCACAGCCTGATGAGCAGAAAATCTGGATTTTATTAAGGACACGGAGGCTAAGATTATGCAATCTCCTTTTATTGCCAGCTCACACAGCAGCAACAATTAACTAGAATTTAGAACTTTGAAAACATTCTGAACATCTATATAGTCCAGCAACAGGCAGCCATCATAAACAAGGGATCTCCCTTCTCAACCAGAAGGTGATGTAGTCGGCCACGTGTTGTGAGGGGGTCCATTCAGGTGACAGGGGATGTTTTATCATGAGGGGGTCAAACATGTTGTCCCCAAGCGGGTCAAGAATCCCCATCTTAGACCCAGAGGCCTTTGATGCCTCATCAGATGTCCCTTTTTTAGTGGTGGTCGAGTCTTTGTAATCAGAGTCGAACTCTGATGAGCAGGATAGCTCTAGTTCCGGCTCGTATGTCTGGTCATCATCGGACTCGCTGGAAATAGGGACAACCGGGCCTCTTTCATGCCCATCCACAGTGTCGGACACACTGACTCCATCACCGGCGTCATCCGGTAAACCCTCAAATACCCCTTTAGATTTTTTAGATTTTTTATGAGGGTAGTCATCTGATGGCCTTTTTTTGTGAGATTTATGAGGCCAGGAGGAGCATCCGGGTTGTTCAGTTGGTTGATTATTTGAAAGCACTTCTAATTTTTTATTGATGGTGTCATCCAGCGACCCCATCAATTTTCCTAAAGCTCTATTTACCAATTCCTCTAATTTACCCTCAACTAAGGAGTCTAGCTGTTGATCAGACATTTTTTTTTTTTTATAATTATATTCAAGTGGTAATAATTGTATAAGGTAACTATTTAACAGATTATATATTTAGTTGATAGGGTTAGGTTAGATATTGGGCCAGTAGGGGGCAGCTGTAGTCAAACGATGTTCTCCTTCAGTTAAAAATGTTGTTTGTATGTTCAAATAGAGGAAATTGATGTGCCTAAGGTTTCTGAAGGGAGATCCCTAAGGAAGTGAGGTCTCGATTACGATCAGAGTGCCCCCGGCCATCCCTCCCTGATAAAATTACATTGACGCCCGAACTCGACCCAAAGGTCGTGTCTTTCATCAACAAGGGAGGAAAAGACCCTAGAAGAGGCCTAGACAGAGGTTTAAAGTCCTGCCAGGACAGACTCCTGGACATTACTGGCCCCCTTACTAAAATCTTTGAGATGGCCGAGACAGCCTACCTGAGCGATACTCAGGTCGACCCAAAAGAACTGCGAGAGTGGGCGCAGAGAGCTGTTTGCCTCCTTGGCAACGCGAACACGACTCTCTCGAACGAGAGAAGAAAGAGCATCCTTTTAAAATTGGACCCCAAACTCATTGAGCTCGCCAACAAAGAAGGGGGACCTTCTTCCCAGGGCCAACTTTTTGGCGATGACTTCATTAAAGAAATGGCGAAGTATGTGGGGATATTCAGCTCCATACAGAAGTCCCAAAAGGAAATAAGAAAGGTGTTCCATGATAGAGTTTTTGCAAGGGCCGGGCAAACAAGGGGTCGGTTCCCCGGCCGCGGTACACCTTCCTCTAGACCCTACATGGCACGAGGCAATAGGTCCTTTCAACAATCCTATGGTTCCTATGGCTCCTATCCCAACTTCTTTCCCCAAAGACAGAGAGGACGCTTCCGGAATACCAGAGGCGATAGAAGACAGAAAAGCTTCTCATCAGGTAGGTCACACCAAAGACCCTTTAGATTCCCCTATAAAGGTGGGAGGGAGACTAGCCCAGTTCTGTGGAAACTGGAACTCAGTGACACAAGACCCTTGGGTACTACAAACGATCAGGGGATACCGAATAGAATTCACAGACACACCCTTTCAAGACAAAATCCCAAGGGAAATTACCTTCTCTCAAGAACACTCAAAATTGGTAACAAAGGAGGTTCAAGACCTATTGGCCAAAGGTGCCATCAGAGAGGCAACCGATACAGGGGTTGGCTTTATCAGCAACATCTTTTTGGTGGAGAAAAAGAACAGAGATGAGGCCAGTAATAAACCTCAAAGATTTGAACGAATGGGTGGTCTATCGTCACTTCAAAATGGAGGGTATATACCTCTTAAGAGACATCCTAAGGAAAGGAGATTGGTTAACAAGATTAGATCTCAAAGACGCCTATCTCACTATCCCCATCTGGCCTCCACACCAAAAATACCTCCGCTTTACATGGCTAAACAGAATCTGGGAGTTCTCCAGTCTCCCGTTCGGACTATCTTCAGCACCCTGGTGCTTCACAAAGGTACTCCGGCCGGTAGCAGCATGGCTCAGGGCAAAAGGCGTAAGGTTAGTAATATACCTAGACGACATCTTAATAATGGGTCAGTCCAAAGACATTGTATCCCTGCATACTCAGTGGGCAATAGAGATATTAGAGAAACTAGGATTTGTAGTAAACCTAAAAAAGTAATGCCTAACTCCAGCACAAGACACTCAGTTCCTAGGGTTCATCGTAGACACCCTCCACACAGAGCTACGCTTACCCAAAGACAAACTAAAAAAATTACGGAAAGAAATAAAGAAGGTCTTACTAGAGAAGACTATTACACTAAAGAACTTAGCGAGAATCCTGGGCCTCCTATCCTCAACCATCCAAGCCATATTCCCGGGCCCACTCTACTATCGAGCCCTCCAAAGACTAAAAAAGAGAAACCTTCGCATAAATCAATCATACTCTCAAATTTTGTCCCTAGATCAGGACTCAAGGGAGGAATTGGAATGGTGGCTCAAGAACGCAAAAGCGTGGAATGGGAGGGTAATCTTCGGGGAGGAACCCGAAATGGTGATAGATTCAGATGCAAGCCTAGAGGGTTGGGGAGCGAGATGCGGAAATTCTTCCACAGGGGGACGCTGGTCAGACCAAGAGAGGAACATGCACATCAACTGCTTGGAACTCCTAGCGGGCTCCTTTGCAGTCCGCAGTTTCACTCAAGAAAAGATGAAATGTTGTGTAATGCTTCGCATGGACAACATTTCAACAGCAACAATTAACAAGAATTTAGAACTTTGAAAACATTCTGAACATCTATATAGTCCAGCAACAGGCAGCCATCTTCCTTCTTTTATTGCTGCTGCTCACAAGATAAGTAATGTTTACTCTCTCCTTTATTTATCTTTATAACTGCCTTTAATGCGATTTTCTATATGTCTGTTTAGACTTTGTTAGACCATTTGCGCTATACTGTGATTATTATATGCCTGCGAGATGCTAATATATTAATTTTAAGCTATTTATACCCTTTTCTTTCCTACTCCTTAGACTGCTCCCCCCCTTTACGCTTATCTCGCGTATCCCTTTCCCTGTCCTTCAAACATCAATACCCTGCCTCTTCACCGCCAATCAGCCCGACTTTAAATTTAAAAGACGCACCGGGGCCTCGCTCTCACCAGCGCGACCCCGCGCGCGCACACCGTTTCTAAACATGACACGGCCCCTTCACTACCAGATTTAAATGATGCGCCGGGGCCTCGCTCGTATCAGCGCGACCCCGCGTGCCGTATCCTCCCACAACACGGCACTCCTGCCGGCGCGTATGGGAGACAATACCTTTAAATTTATAACACTTACTTGAGTCCAACTTCAAGTACTCCTCGGGACAAAACTACGCTTGTTCCTCTCCTGGTACGGCCGCAACTTTTAACGCGACCGCAACAGAACCACTTTCAAGCCTAAATACACAATAAAGAAGTGAAGCCTCAACTTCACTAATTAGAGGAAAGACTCCTTCAGAAACCTTAGGCACATCAATTTCCTCTATTTGAACATACAAACAACATTTTCAACTGAAGGAGAACATCGTTTGACTCCAGCTGCCCCCTACTGGCCCAATATCTAACCTAACCCTATCAACTAAATATATAATCTGTTAAATAGTTACCTTATACAATTATTACCACTTGAATATAATTATTAAAAAAAAAAAAAATGTCTGATCAACAGCTAGACTCCTTAGTTGAGGGTAAATTAGAGGAATTGGTAAATAGAGCTTTAGAAAAATTGATGGGGTCGCTGGATGACACCATCAATAAAAAATTAGAAGTGCTTTCAAATAATCAACCAACTGAACAACCTGGATGCTCCTCCTGGCCTCATAAATTTCACAAAAAAAGGCCATCAGGTGACTACCCTCATAAAAAATCTAAAAAATCTAAAGGGGTATTTGAGGGTTTACCGGATGACGCCGGTGATGGAGTCAGTGTGTCCGACACTGTGGATGGGCATGAAAGAGGCCCGGTTGTCCCTATTTCCAGCGAGTCCGATGATGACCAGACATACGAGCCGGAACTAGAGCTATCCTGCTCATCAGAGTTCGACTCTGATTACGAAGACTCGACCACCACTAAAAAGGGACATCTGATGAGGCATCAAAGGCCTCTGGGTCTAAGATGGGGATTCTTGACCCGCTTGGGGACAACATGTTTGACCCCCTCATGATAAAACATCCCCTGTCACCTGAATGGACCCCCTCACAACACGTGTCCGACTACATCACCTTCTGGTTGAGAAGGGAGATCCCTAAGGAAGTGAGGTCTCGATTACGATCAGAGTGCCCCCGGCCATCCCTCCCTGATAAAATTACATTGACGCCCGAACTCGACCCAAAGGTCGTGTCTTTCATCAACAAGGGAGGAAAAGACCCTAGAAGAGGCCTAGACAGAGGTTTAAAGTCCTGCCAGGACAGACTCCTGGACATTACTGGCCCCCTTACTAAAATCTTTGAGATGGCCGAGACAGCCTACCTGAGCGATACTGAGGTCGACCCAAAAGAACTGCGAGAGTGGGCGCAGAGAGCTGTTTGCCTCCTTGGCAACGCGAACACGGCTCTCTCGAACGAGAGAAGAAAGAGCATCCTTTTAAAATTGGACCCCAAACTCATTGAGCTCGCCAACAAAGAAGGGGGACCTTCTTCCCAGGGCCAACTTTTTGGCGATGACTTCATTAAAGAAATGGCGAAGTATGTGGGGATATTCAGCTCCATACAGAAGTCCCAAAAGGAAATAAGAAAGGTGTTCCATGATAGAGTTTTTGCAAGGGCCGGGCGAACAAGGGGTCGGTTCCCCGGCCGCGGTACACCTTCCTCTAGACCCTACATGGCACGAGGCAATAGGTCCTTTCAACAATCCTATGGTTCCTATGGCTCCTATCCCAACTTCTTTCCCCAAAGACAGAGAGGACGCTTCCGGAATACCAGAGGCGATAGAAGACAGAAAAGCTTCTCATCAGGTAGGTCACACCAAAGGCCCTTTAGATTCCCCTATAAAGGTGGGAGGGAGACTAGCCCAGTTCTGTGGAAACTGGAACTCAGTGACACAAGACCCTTGGGTACTACAAACGATCAGGGGATACCGAATAGAATTCACAGACACACCCTTTCAAGACAAAATCCCAAGGGAAATTACCGTCTCTCAAGAACACTCAAAATTGGTAACAAAGGAGGTTCAAGACCTATTGGCCAAAGGTGCCATCAGAGAGGCAACCGATCCAGGGGTTGGCTTTATCAGCAACATCTTTTTGGTGGAGAAAAAGAACAAAGAGATGAGGCCAGTAATAAACCTCAAAGATTTGAACGAATGGGTGGTCTATCGTCACTTCAAAATGGAGGGTATATACCTCTTAAGAGACATCCTAAGGAAAGGAGATTGGTTAACAAGATTAGATCTCAAAGACGCCTATCTCACTATCCCCATCTGGCCTCCACACCAAAAATACCTCCGCTTTACATGGCTAAACAGAATCTGGGAGTTCTCCAGTCTCCCGTTCGGACTATCTTCAGCACCCTGGTGCTTCACAAAGGTACTCCGGCCGGTAGCAGCATGGCTCAGGGCAAAAGGCGTAAGGTTAATAATATACCTAGACGACATCTTAATAATGGGTCAGTCCAAAGACATTGTATCCCTGCATACTCAGTGGGCAATAGAGATATTAGAGAAACTAGGATTTGTAGTAAACCTAAAAAAGTAATGCCTAACTCCAGCACAAGACACTCAGTTCCTAGGGTTCATCGTAGACACCCTCCACACAGAGCTACGCTTACCCAAAGACAAACTAAGCAAATTACGGAAAGAAATAAAGAAGGTCTTACTAGAGAAGACTATTACACTAAAGAACTTAGCGAGAATCCTGGGCCTCCTATCCTCAACCATCCAAGCCATATTCCCGGGCCCACTCTACTATCGAGCCCTCCAAAGACTAAAAAAGAGATACCTTCGCATAAATCAATCATACTCTCAAATTTTGTCCCTAGATCAGGACTCAAGGGAGGAATAGGAATGGTGGCTCAAGAACGCAAAAGCGTGGAACGGGAGGGCAATCTTCGGGGTGGAACCCGAAATGGTGATAGATTCAGATGCAAGCCTAGAGGGTTGGGGAGCGAGATGCGGAAATTCTTCCACAGGGGACGCTGGTCAGACCAAGAGAGGAACATGCACATCAACTGCTTGGAACTCCTAGCGGGCTCCTTTCACTCAAGAAAAGATGAAATGTTGTGTAATGCTTCGCATGGACAACATTTCAGCAGTCCAATATGTGAGCAAGATGGGAGGACCACACTCCAAAGACTTAGCAGAACTAGCGAAGGACTTTTGGGGTTATTGTTTAAGCAAAGGAATTTCAGTTGTAGCACAACACATTCCTGGGTTGAGCAATGGAGTAGCGGACTGGTTCTCCAGGAACTTCAGAGACTCCAGCAACTGGAGACTGAACAGGGAGATATTTCTACACATCCAACACATATGGGGCCCTTTCAACATAGATCTCTTTGCAGACAGATTGAATACTCAACTGACACAGTTCTTCAGCTGGAAACCAGACCCTCAAGCAGCTGGGGTGGACGCCTTCCTACAAGACTGGAGAGGTCTAAGGCCATATGCCTTCCCACCATTTGTCATGCTACCCAGGTTCCTCTTACAAACACGCAGATTCAAAAAAACAGTAGTAGTGATAACTCCTCTTTGGAGATCCCAAGCGTGGTTCCCTGTAATTCTAGAAATGTCAGTAGACTTCCCCTTACTAATTCCCCATTTCGAGACCCTAATTCTAGGCCCTCGAGGGGAAATCCATCCTCTGATAGAAGAAGGCTCCCTCACACTGATGGCATGGAAGATTTCCAGAGACAATGGGAAATCCCTGGCCTTTCGCCAGATGCTTTCAGACTCATATCTGAGTCATGGGCATCCGGCACGAGAAAGGCATATAGACTGGCATGGAATAAATGGATTTGTTGGTGTGTTCAACGGGGTATCAATCCCATTTCAACTGATGTAGTCTTTGTAATAAATTACCTAACAGAATTATTTGAGTCAGGTTTATCCTATAGGACAGTAAACATCTATAGATCAGCCATTTCTGCCGGTAATTGCTTGATAGATGGACTACCTGTCGGTCAGAATGCTTTGACAAGGAGGATTATGAGAAGCATTAGGGTCCTTAAACCACCGATACCTAAGTACACCTCTCTTTGGGATGTTAAACTGATCCTTCAAGTTTTAGAGAACTGGGGTGATAATCAATATTTGTCACTTAAAAACTCTCTTACAAACTCACAACCCTCCTATGTCTCGTCTCATTTAGACGCACATCTGATGTTAGAGCTTTAGACGTCACCAGTAAAGCATACCAACCTGAGGGAGTATGTTTCTATATTAAGAGAAGAACTAAGACTCTTTCCTCAACCATTTTCTACCCTTACTTCTCTGGTAACCCAAGACTGTGTGTGGTGCAATGTTTGAAAGAATATGAAAGGAGAACCCTTAATCTGAGAAACGACGTCACACAACTACTAATATCTCATAAAAGGCCTCACAAAGCCGTTTCCCCCCCTACCTTAGCTAGATGGGTAAAAGATGTTATGAATGAAGGGGGTGTGGACACCTCTATTTTTGGAGCACATTCGATTAGAGGTGCCTCAGCCTCCAAAGCTTTCGTCTTGGGAGGAGGTTTACAAGACATTTTAAGAGCAGCCGATTGGTCAAATGAAAGCATGTTCAAAAGTTGTTACTTTAAGCCAATGCCTAATGTAATTGATAATGTATTGTACGCACTTTGAACTTGCATAATATTGGCCTCCGTGTCGTGCCATAAAATGTAGATTTTCCACAGCCTGATGAGCAGAAAATCTGGATTTTATTAAGGACACGGAGGCTAAGATTATCCCACCACTGATACCCACCCGGGTAGAGTAACCTATTTTATACTTTCTTTCAGAGTAACGAGGACTGGATCTGGAACGTTTCTTCTCTTGGATACATTCACCAGGAATTTGTTTGGACTTAAAGTTTATCTTGTTCTCAGCGCAAAAAAGAAGGAAGATGGCTGCCTGTTGCTGGACTATATAGATGTTCAGAATGTTTTCAAAGTTCTAAATTCTTGTTAATTGTTGCTGCTGAAATGTTGTCCATGCGAAGCATTACACAGCATTTCATCTTTTCTTGAGTGAAACTGCGGACTGCAAAGGAGCCCGCTAGGAGTTCCAAGCAGTTGATGTGCATGTTCCTCTCTTGGTCTGACCAGCGTCCCCCTGTGGAAGAATTTCCGCATCTCGCTCCCCAACCCTCTAGGCTTGCATCTGAATCTATCACCATTTCGGGTTCCTCCCCGAAGATTGCCCTCCCGTTCCACGCTTTTGCGTTCTTGAGCCACCATTCCAATTCCTCCCTTGAGTCCTGATCTAGGGACAAAATTTGAGAGTATGATTGATTTATGCGAAGGTATCTCTTTTTTAGTCTTTGGAGGGCTCGATAGTAGAGTGGGCCCGGGAATATGGCTTGGATGGTTGAGGATAGGAGGCCCAGGATTCTCGCTAAGTTCTTTAGTGTAATAGTCTTCTCTAGTAAGACCTTCTTTATTTCTTTCCATAATTTTTTTAGTTTGTCTTTGGGTAAGCGTAGCTCTGTGTGGAGGGTGTCTACGATGAACCCTAGGAACTGAGTGTCTTGTGCTGGAGTTAGGCATGACTTTTTTAGATTTACTACAAATCCTAGTTTCTCTAATATCTCTATTGCCCACTGAGTATGCAGGGATACAATGTCTTTGGACTGACCCATTATTAAGATGTCGTCTAGGTATATTATTAACCTTACGCCTTTTGCCCTGAGCCATGCTGCTACCGGCCGGAGTACCTTTGTGAGGCACCAGGGTGCTGAAGATAGTCCGAACGGGAGACTGGAGAACTCCCAGATACTGTTTAGCCATGTAAAACGGAGGTATTTTTGGTGTGGAGGCCAGATGGGGATAGTGAGATAGGCGTCTTTGAGATCTAATCTTGTTAACCAATCTCCTTTCCTTAGGATGTCTCTTAAGAGGTATATACCCTCCATTTTGAAGTGACGATAGACCACCCATTCGTTCAAATCTTTGAGGTTTATTACTGGCCTCATCTCTTTGTTCTTTTTCTCCACCAAAAAGATGTTGCTGATAAAGCCAACCCCTGGATCGGTTGCCTCTCTGATGGCACCTTTGGCCAATAGGTCTTGAACCTCCTTTGTTACCAATTTTGAGTGTTCTTGAGAGAAGGTAATTTCCCTTGGGATTTTGTCTTGAAAGGGTGTGTCTGTGAATTCTATTCGGTATCCCCTGATCGTTTGTAGTACCCAAGGGTCTTGTGTCACTGAGTTCCAGTTTCCACAGAACTGGGCTAGTCTCCCTCCCACCTTTATAGGGGAATCTAAAGGGTCTTTGGTGTAACCTACCTGATGAGAAGCTTTTCTGTCTTCTATCGCCTCTGGTATTCCGGAAGCGTCCTCTCTGTCTTTGGGGAAAGAAGTTGGGATAGGAGCCATAGGAACCATAGGATTGTTGAAAGGACCTATTGCCTCGTGCCATGTAGGGTCTAGAGGAAGGTGTACCGCGGCCGGGGAACCGACCCCTTGTTCGCCCGGCCCTTGCAAAAACTCTATCATGGAACACCTTTCTTATTTCCTTTTGGGACTTCTGTATGGAGCTGAATATCCCCACATACTTCGCCATTTCTTTAATGAAGTCATCGCCAAAAAGTTGGCCCTGGGAAGAAGGTCCCCTTCTTTGTTGGCGAGCTCAATGAGTTTGGGGTCCAATTTTAAAAGGATGCTCTTTCTTCTCTCGTTCGAGAGAGCCGTGTTCGCGTTGCCAAGGAGGCAAACAGCTCTCTGCGCCCACTCTTGCAGTTCTTTTGGGTCGACCTAAGTATCGCTCAGGTAGGCTGTCTCGGCCATCTCAAAGATTTTAGTAAGGGGGCCAGTAATGTCCAGGAGTCTGTCCTGGCAGGACTTTAAACCTCTGTCTAGGCCTCTTCTAGGGTCTTTTCCTCCCTTGTTGATGAAAGACACGACCTTTGGGTCGAGTTCGGGCGTCAATGTAATTTTATCAGGGAGGGATGGCCGGGGGCACTCTGATCGTAATCGAGACCTCACTTCCTTAGGGATCTCCCTTCTCAACCAGAAGGTGATGTAGTCGGCCACGTGTTGTGAGGGGGTCCATTCAGGTGACAGGGGATGTTTTATCATGAGGGGGTCAAACATGTTGTCCCCAAGCGGGTCAAGAATCCCCATCTTAGACCCAGAGGCCTTTGATGCCTCATCAGATGTCCCTTTTTTAGTGGTGGTCGAGTCTTCGTAATCAGAGTCGAACTCTGATGAGCAGGATAGCTCTAGTTCCGGCTCGTATGTCTGGTCATCATCGGACTCGCTGGAAATAGGGACAACCGGGCCTCTTTCATGCCCATCCACAGTATCGGACACACTGACTCCATCACCGGCGTCATCCGGTAAACCCTCAAATACCCCTTTAGATTTTTTAGATTTTTTATGAGGGTAGTCACCTGATGGCCTTTTTTTGTGAGATTTATGAGGCCAGGAGGAGCATCCGGGTTGTTCAGTTGGTTGATTATTTGAAAGCACTTCTAATTTTTTATTGATGGTGTCATCCAGCGACCCCATCAATTTTCCTAAAGCTCTATTTACCAATTCCTCTAATTTACCCTCAACTAAGGAGTCTAGCTGTTGATCAGACATTTTTTTTTTTTTTTTAAATAATTATATTCAAGTGGTAATAATTGTATAAGGTAACTATTTAACAGATTATATATTTAGTTGATAGGGTTAGGTTAGAAATTGGGCCAGTAGGGGGCAGCTGGAGTCAAACGATGTTCTCCTTCAGTTGAAAATGTTGTTTGTATGTTCAAATAGAGGAAATTGATGTGCCTAAGGTTTCTGAAGGGGTCTTTCCTCTAATTAGTGAAGTTGAGGCTTCACTTCCTTATTGTGTATTTAGGCTTGAAAGTTGTTCCGTTGCGGTCGCGTTAAAAGTTGCGGCCGCACCGGGAGAGGAACAAGCGTAGTTTTGTCCCGAGGAGTACTTGAAGTTGGACTCAAGTAAGTGTTATAAATTTAAAGGTATTGTCTCCCGTACGCGCCAGCAGGAGAGCCGTGTTGTGGGAGGATAGGGCGCGTGGGGTCGCGCTAATTCGAGCGAGGCCCCGGCGCGTCATTTAAATCTGGTAGTGAAGGGGCCGTGTCATGTTTAGAAACGGTGTGCGCGCGCGGGGTCGCGCTGGTGAGAGCGAGGCCCCGGCGCGTCTTTTAAATTTAAAGTCGGGCTGATTGGCGGTGAAGAGGCAGGGTATTGATGTTTGAAGGACAGGGAAAGGGATACGCGAGATAAGCGTAAAGGGGGGAGCAGTCTAAGGAGTAGGAAAGAAAAGGGTATAAATAGCTTAAAATGAATATATTAGCATCTCGCAGGCATATAATAATCACAGTATAGCCAAATGGTCTAACAAAGTCTAAACAGACATATAGAAAATCGCATTAAAGGCAGTTATAAAGATAAATAAAGGAGAGAGTAAACATTACTTATCTTGTGAGCAGCAGCAATAAAAGAAGGAAGATGGCTGCCTGTTGCTGGACTATATAGATGTTCAGAATGTTTTCAAAGTTCTAAATTCTTGTTAATTGTTGCTGCTGTGTGAGCTGGCAATAAAAGGAGATTGCATAATATTGGCCTCCGTGTCGTGCCATAAAATTGGAGAGTAACCATATTTACGGACAGTCAATATGGGTTCGGGGTTGTGCACGATTTGGGCCAGCTCTGGATGCAAAGGGGATTTCTGACTTCTTCAGGATCTCCTATTAGAAACAGCAAAAATGTAAAGGATTTATTGGAAGCATTACAATTGCCAAAAGAGATAGCAGTTGTAAAATGCGCTGCACATCAGTCAGGAAATGACTATGCGACTGCTGGCAAAAATATGCTGACCAAGTGGCTAAATACTGTGCCAAAAATACAGTGGCCATTAACAGAAAAATTGAAACGGGTGAAACCAGATGCCAACTTATGTTTTTCTCAGTACCAGAAACATGGGATGAGATTAGACAATTGCAGGAAGAAGTTGAGGAAAAGGAAAAGGACATTTGGATAAAGGCAGCTTGTACAAAGAGACCACATGATGAGGTATGGGTGTATTTGGATGGAAGACCAGTCATGCCAGATTGTTTGCTTTCAAAAATGGCAAGAGTGTATCATGGAGCAACACACATAGGGAGAGACTCAATGATCAGACTATTCAGACAGAGTTGGTACAATCCGAAATTCAGGGTAGTCTCAGAGAGCCTTTGCCAAAGATGCCTAACCTGTCAACAGCAAAATCCAGGTAGGAAGACAATAGTTAGTTGGGGAAAGATTGGAAAGGCAGAAGGACCCTTCACCAGATTACAGTTGGATTTTATTGAGTTGCCCCCTAGAAATGGACTGAAATATGTACTTATCATAGTATGCCTCTTCTCAAGATGGGTGGAAGCATATCCCACTCGAAGAAATGACAGTCTTACAGTTGCTAAATTGAGGGAGTTAATTCCACTCTTTGGTTTTCCAGTCACTTTGGAATCAGATAGAGGCCCTCATTTTAATAATGAAATAATTCGATTAATCTGTGCCGCATTTAACATAGAACAAAAACTGCACTGTGCTTATCGTCCAGAGGCTTCTGGAATAGTTGAACTGTTAAATGGCACAATAAAGTCAAGACTAGGGAAGGTGTGTGCATCCACAATGCTGAAATGGCCAGATGCATTTCCTCCTGTATTGATGGGTCTCAGAAGTATTCCAGACAGAAAAACAGGAATGAGCCCACATGAAGTTCTCATGGGAAGAGCAATGAGACAAGCATTCATTCCTGGAAATAAATTAATGAATATAACTGATGATCTGGTATTGGACTATTGCAAAGGATTGGCTGAAATGGTGCGTTCTGTCTCTCACCAGGTTGGAGAAGACGCAGTTGAAAGACAGCCAGACCAAGCACATGATTTGAATCCTGGAGATTGGGTGCTAGTGAAGAAACACGCAAGAAAGTCGTGCCTAGCACCAAGGTGGATAAACCGCGTCAAGTCATACTAGTCACTACCACAGGGGTGAAGTGTGCAGGTTTGCCCAATTGGATTCATGCCAGTCATACCAGAAGAGTTCTGAGCCCATTAGAACAACAAGAGCAACCACTGACTGAACATGCTGAAGGGTCAGGAGTTGTAAGCTGTGAAATTGAAGAATCTAGAGTGATAGATTCTGAAAGACAACCATATGACGAACAGCCAGGTACAAGTCAGGAAGAGTGGATACCAGTGATTGAAGTAATTGATGATGCTATTGAACCAAGAAGAAGAACAGAACTGAAAAGACAGGAAAGTAGTCAGGAAGAGACAGGGAAAGAAGAACACACTCAGGTGGAAATAGAAAAAGACTTTCAGGAACCTGAGGAGGGAATAGTAGAAGAACACGTTCAGGCAGAAGAAGAAAAGTTTGAAATAAGACCTGAACAGGATCAGATAGAGCTAGAAGAACAAGTTCAGGCAGAAAAAGAACAGTTTGAAATAAGACCTGAACAGGGTCAGATAGAATTAGAAGAACAAGCTCAGGAAGAAGAAGAACAAAAGTACGATAAGACCTGAGCAGGTGGAAGTAAAAGAAGGTTCAAGCACAGAAAACAGAGAACGAGAACAGATTGTGCCTAGATTAAGTGAAATTAAAAGAACTTTGAGAGGAGATAAAGAAGGTGAAAGTGCAGTACAAATCAAAAGAATCAGAAAGGAGACAATTGGCCTACTGGAGTAAAGAAATTAAGATATCATTTGAGAAAATCAGAAAAGAAACCAGAACAAGTAAATGAAATCACAAGTCAAACACGATCTAAACAAACCTTAGTGAAAATAACTCGAAGAAGTCCAAGATTGAGAAATGTAAACAGAAGATACAAGGCTCCTGAATGGACCTATGTCATACTTGAAGAATTTGAATCCCTAGATCTGAGTGATGAAACAGAAGAAGTTCATGTTGCACAGATTGATGAAAGCAAATTGAGGCCTCCTTAAGAACGAAAAGGAAGTCAAATTAACAAAGAAAGGGATAAGAGAAAAAAAAAATTCTCAGAAGTAAAATGGCAGAAATTGAAGTTACCGAAAGATCAAAACGTGGATTGAAAAGAAAATGTTTTAGATTTTGTTCTTGTAGTATTTTATTAGTAGCATTGGTATGGTTATTCCTAACAGTAGAAGTACCTTTGTTAATGAAAACAAGTGACAAGAATAATGCAGAAACTAATGTTAAGGTAGATAGAATAAAAGGAACTAAAATAGAAATAGGGGTAGAAGATGAAGCAAATTATCATAATGAATCAGACTATAATACGTCCTCTAATGTGTTTATTAAATTGTTATTTCAATATGTTAGTACTATGGAGATTGATAATTGCTATGTGTGTATGAAGTTACCCTCATCAGTATCAGAAGGGTGACGTATCACCATATACCTTTAACATATGGTGTGTCATGTAGTATTTTATCAAGTCTATTTTATGCTACAGGGAGACTTCAGTATTTTTATTCAAATCTAGATGTAGTATTTTCTGATTTACCTATTAGAAAGAATATGAATGCAGTAGTTAGTAGTAAAAATGCACAGTTTATGGGTGAATTTTTCTTAACAATGAGTTCAATAGATTTAGTTCAGGCACATAAAGATAATTTAACATGTACATTGAGAAAAGAAGAAAAGATTTTTGGATTTAGTAGAAGAGAGGAGACAGGATTTAATAAAGAAAGCGACTGAACAGAAACCCCATGTACCTCCATGGGCTGGAAAAGAGGGAATCTATGCAAATGGCAAGGCTCATGCTGCGATGTCCCTGGATTTTGTGAAAAGGGGAAAATTCTGCCTCCATAGATTAAAGACAGATTATAACAATAATTACATTGGTTCCAGTGAATGTGAACACAACTTCCTAATTTTAGGAGGGTGGGGACTAAAAGGGAGAACTGATCCTGTATTTCCAGGAGTTTATTATGTTTGCGGGAACAATGCATATTATAGGTTACCTGCAAGATGGTACGGGAGCTGTTACTTTGGAATAGGTTTTCCAAAAATATATCATGTGGACAGAAACAGTGGAACCAATGGAAATCCTAATGGACTAACACGTAGAAAAAGAGCTAGTTTTTCTGAAATTGTTGGGGATATTTTTAGTGCATTGATACCCTCAGTTGGAGTCATTCTTAATTCACAGAAAATTTGTAAGTTATCAACCATAGTTGATCGTCTTTCTACAGATATTGCAGGAGGATTCTTAATGATTAACACAGAGATGGTTGCAATCAGGTCTATGGTTTTACAGAACCGTCTTGCTCTTGACATATTATTAGCAAAGGAAGGTGGAGTTTGTGGTATGTTGAAAATTCAACATTGTTGCACTTACATTCCAGACAAGAGCAGAGAAATTAAAGGATATATTGAAAACATTACAAGAATGCATAAAGACTTGACCCAACTGGAGGTTGACAGTGTGTTGGGAAAATTAACAAAAAGTATAACATCAATAGGGAAATGGTTTGCTGATTTTGGGAAAAGTTTCCTAGGTCAAATAATAATAACATTAGTTATGATAATAACCGTAGTAATAATAATAATGATTACATATAAGTGTTGTAGAAAAGGAAGGAGAGGGAAAATACATTTTGAAAGAGAAGGAAAGGGAAAGAAACGAAAAAGAAAATATGATGAAATACAGCTGGAAGAAATGAAAGGCAAAATATATAAGAAAATGAAGGATTTAGAAGGAAACAAGTTGATTGATGGAAAATTGAGAGGAGAAATAGAGAACTGAGAAGTGCTAAAGTTGGTATCTGGGATGGGATGGGTAATTTTGTGATGGCTTAAGATGCCATCAGAGAGGGGATTGATGGAGCAAGGACTCGTAAATGAGACTTGCTCGGAAGCAATCCTCTCGTTTTAACTTATTAACGAATTACTAACTATGTGTTTGTAATTAATAATTCGCATTTTAGAAAAGACACGTGGGACAGTGAAGCTTGCATATGTGTTTACTAACCATAACAACATGAACGAAGGACTAAAATGCACTCTAACAAGGGATCTTTACTGCGCATGCGTCTACTGCATCTACGTAGTATGACGTACTAATGCTTGGAGGAAAAATCTTGCGCCTGCGCAAAAGATATTAAAATGGCCGCTTGAAAGTTCACATGCATGGCACCTGCTTGGCTGAATAGAAAATAAGTTTTATACCAACGCGAATGCAGAAAAGGGTAATAATAATTAAAGTGGGTTAGAGTAGAGGTTGGTGGTATACAGTGAAACCATTTATTTTTGAGAATAACATTTCTTCTTTTGACTTTATTATTAGTGCGCATTTGGGCCTTTCACACTTGTCTGAATTGAGCTGACTGACTAATAAGGAATAAGGAAGGATGAGTAAGGATTTGTCACGCGTCCAAGGCCAGAGAAGATGTGCCCTGGGAACATGAGGGTGAAGAGTTCATATGAAGAAGACTTATTCATGAAGTTGAAACATTTTGTATTAATAAAGTTTGGAGATGTATGGGAAAGGAAATGATTTAATAAAGTTTGAGGGGATGGGTTTAAAAGACAATGGTTCAATGAAAATAAGTGAAATGTAAGCATGGTGTGATGATCATCCCCCTCGCCTGTCCAATCAGAGTTAGTATTTTATGAAATTGAAACATTAATGGGTGGTACATGGTTATGGAAAGGTATAACTGAGGTAGTTTTAGTTAGTTAGTTTAGCAATCACGGGAGCAGACACGGAGAGAAGCGTCGATGCTGGAAGTCGAGAGCTCGGGATGCTGTCGGTGCTGGGGGTGGTGCTGAAGCCGTGAGACGCTGATGAAGAAAATCGAATGCAGAACCATCTATTTTAACTTAATTGAGTTAGAAAGAAGATCGCGGAAGAACCACGAGGAGGAAGAGAGTGTCAGAGAGGAGTGCGACGCAGTCGTCGGTATTTAGAGAGGTGAAGTATCCTGTCCTGATTCCTGTCCTGAAGTCTTTGTCTCCTGATCTATCCCGGGGACCCTTACCAGCCCTTTGGCCAGGGGTTGGTCTTCACACCATTCTTGGTAACTATAAATTAATCGTATTGATAGATGTTCTTCTCTCTCTGTCCTCTCCTTTCTGAGCATAGTTATTGTGTGAATCTGAATTATTATTGCTTATTGAGTATTGATTGAATTGACACTCTTGCGAATGAGGGTGCTTGTACTGAAACTTTGAGATGGTTCACATTCCATTAATTTAGATAAAGATTTTAAAACTTCCCGAGTCTGTGAATATTTACTTTAATTAATTTTTTTTAAAAATAAGTTAGGTTAATTATCACCATCAATTAGTTCCAACTAATGGTCCATCGACCAGAGGAAAGAACTATTTGATCAGTGAAAGGTTTAGTTAGAACAGAAATATAACTATTCCTGAAACATGAAATCTATAAACTACAAGCTCCAGCGGTCTACTTGGTATTAGTGAAAAAGGTTATTTGGGCCAAGGTGAGTATATGTTAGTGGAGTATCTGTTGTTAGTACACCGCTGGATCATCAGGACCTAGAAAAAAACATACTCAACCAGAAATGAAAGACTTCATGATGGGCAAAGGGGTAAGTGAACCAAAAGTGATACCACCACCTTCGTATTACATTCACTGCACAACTGTGCATTCCTTACTTACAATGACTATGAAGGAAAATGCATCAGGTCTAGCAAAATCACTTGTATGCTAAACCCTTGTTGGAATAATAAACTCCTGTTAGCTGATCCAGGAACCGAGTCCTTAGGGCACAATTTTATTTCAAATTATTATCAGACATACTTAAGAGCCCAGAAAATGTGCCCAAAAATCGGTCAAATATACTACAAGTCAGGAAATCGAATAATAGGCCACACTATCTAGTCCAAAACAGCCCACTGGGTGACTCTAAAAAATTGGCACATCCATGGAAAGTGCACATATACATAGAGGTTATGGACAGCACACTGCTAAAAAGAAGGGGGCTGGTTCATAAATCTAGCTAAGAAGTCAGTATATAAGATTACAGAATTTATGACAAATATATGATGACAAAACTTACTAAATAGGTAAAAGCCAGCCAGTCAGATTAACTGATCCATGCAAATTGGTGATGGGTGCAGCCTAGATGAGGGATCTGTGAAGAACCTCAGCGTGTACATCAGATGACACGCTACATCAGAAGTATACCACACAAACTTGAATAGACCGGAGCTCCATATTGAATGTCCACAGAACTATTGTGGTTAGACTCACAATTCTTGAAATCTAAAAAAAAAAAATGGTACCAATAGCAAGGGGGAATTTCAATCGGTTCACTGACAGAATATTGACTACAAAAATATAGATGAAAAAAATATTGATGAAAAAATATAGAATGCAAAAATATCGACTCCATATACATAAACTGGTAAGTACAAAAATATCGGAAAAAAATATCAATGTAAAAAATATAGTTGTACAAAATATCGATTTATATATATATATAGTAGTTACAGCTGCAATTACTGGTGAGATTTACATACCGAAAACTACACGAACCAGAATGCCATGTAGAACACGCCCTTCTGGGCAGTACTATCAACTTTGAAAACGAGTACAAAATGCAAGGCAGCTGTTCCTTTCCTCTATAGCCAGCCATTGAAGAAGGGAGAATGTCTCCAGAAACGCGTTTGGCAGATGGCAAGAAGTGACATTGCTGGGACAAGTGCGCGATACTTCGCTGCTGCTCTGATGAATAAATAAGGTGAAATTTACAGCATCGTGTGTGGCGCTTCATTGGGAGCAATTTGCATATGGATATATATATACATATATATATATATATTCCAACAATTGTTCGTTCGTGATAGAAAAACAAACACGCCAGAGCCCTTCGTTCTGCTGCACTCGTGATTTATTGGCAAATTACCCTACGTGCTTCGGAGCAGCGCTCCTTGCTCACGGGTAGTTGGGTATGCCCCCAATGACTTCCTTAAAACATAGTCATGTGACATTAACAAAATAATGAACATAAAGAAAATACTCCCGAAATTAGTTACATTTCATATGGCAAGTTATACATTGACAATGTTTCAGCCATTTTCACATTAAATTATATTATCTTTACACACAAGTAATATATATTATATATTATTCATGTAATCCATAAAGCACCCCACATTTTTGAAACAATCAATTACAACTTTATGTAGTCCGCGATAACATACACGAACAATTCAGCCCGAGTGGGCTTCCATTGTGAAAGCAGTACCCTTGATATATCATATCATGCATATTCACGAGCACTATTTATTGTTTTGTGCTAGTAAGGTACATTCAGTTGATTTGTTTATTGATTACACCACATTTAAAGTGCATATTGTTAAACATTTAAAATACATATTATTAAGGTGGCACTTCACATTATTTAAACATAGCAACTGCAACTAACTGCAGTAAAAACTTGTGTGCATGAACAATTCTGCCCCAGTGGGCTGCTCTTAACAAAAACATAAGCAAAAGATGCATTGTTCCCTAAATTATTTTCGTTGTTTATAGCGCGCATAGTCATATGTTAAAAATAACTGGTTAAATACCATTTATCATACTAAGCGCAAAACACAGTTATGCGCTATAAGTTCAAAAAACCGGCCATAGTTCTGCCCCTGTGGGCATACATAAAATTATAATGGCTACAACAGTGGCTATACCACACCCAACATAGATAATCAATCGATCCTTGAAACCTGCATACTTTATGCTTTTATTTGAAAGATATTTTGGCTTCTTTTTGCTTTCCACTTGCCAGAAGTTCATTACTTCGGGACCTAAATAAATATAAAACAGATCAAAAAACATGGTCACAAAATGTATTAATGTATACATTGTTTACATACCCTATATACAATATTTAAAAACAGTGAAAAATAGTGATAGTGCATAATTAAAAACAGGCTATTATTAATACTCCTGTAATGCCTCCTACATTTTATTAGGCCTTAAAAAAGCTGATTCTTTCAACCCAAGTGTACTGAGAGCGCCTCATCGTTATTGTGTCCAACTGGGTACATGGTGCCGTATTTTATAATCATTTTGGACTCTCGTCTCCTTAATTCCTGCACCCTGTCACCTCCCCTTTCCCGTATAGGGATCCTCTCTAACACACAGAATGACAGCAGGTCACTATTCTGGTTGTGTGCAACTTTAAAATGTCTTGCAATTGGATATTGTTTGTCATTATGTTTAATCGCCCTCAGGTGCTCCAATACCCGCTTTTTGGCTTTATGGATGGTACTACCAATGTAGTATTTCTCACATGGGCACCTGAGGGCGTAAACAACATAATCCGAATTGCAAGACAAATGTTTCTTAATTCTGAAAGGGGCCAGATCTTTGGATAACTTAACCTCTTTACAATTTGTGCTGTGTTTGCATGCCTTACAGCTACGGCACGTGAAAAATCCTTGTATCGTACTGCGGGTCACCTCATTGTTAATCAAGGTACTGCAGATATTATCTCTCAAGGATCTAGCCTTGCAAAATGTAATCTGAGGCTAATCTCTGATATGTTTCTTAAGATCAGCGTCCGTTCTAAGTGCATTCCACTATTTCTTTAATGCACCACGGACCTCATTAGACTGATTATGGAAGGTGGTAATAAATCTCACATTAGTTTCAGTAGATAGATTGATTTCTTTAGGCATGAGCAGACTGTCTCTATCTCTTTTAGTGGCTATCTTGCAAGCTTGATTAATGTTTTTAACTGTGTAGCCTCTAGCCAGGAAGCGTTTGGTCATCTCCCTTTTCTCAGCTTCAAACCCTTCGTTGGTGCTACAGTTGCGTTTAGCCCTAATAAGTTCTCCCAAAGGGATACTATTTATCAGACTGTGAGGATGACAGCTTTCGGCATGTAACAGACTGTTCCCAGCTGTCTTCTTTCTATATAAGATGGTCTCTAATCTGTCGTCTTTTGCCATGATTTTCAAATCAAGGAATTCAATTTCTTCCTGATGAATATGGCATGTAAAGGTAAGATTAAATGTATTATTGTTTAGTTCCTCAACAAATCTGGTAGCCTCTTCCGAACTGCCATCCCAGATACAGAAGATATCATCTATGTACCTAGCCCATATCTTCACGTGTGTTTTAAACATGTCAAGGTTGTCGGACACTTGCTCCTCCCACCAGCCAAGGTAGAGACACGCAAAGCTGGGGGCGAAGCAAGTGCCCATTGAAGTCCCAAGTATTTGTCTAAAAACCTGGCTGTTAAATGTAAAATAATTTTGTGTTAGACATATGAACATCATCTCTGCCAGCATTTCTGTATGAAAGAAGTAAGAGATAGACCTCGCTTTAAGAAAGTATTTGCAAGCTTGTATGCCTTGGTTGTGGGGAATATTAGTATAGAGGCTATTAACATCTAAACTAAGTAATAGATATTGTTTCTTCCACTGAACCCCTTTTATAATTTTTAAGAAATGTCCTGTATCTTTTACAAATGAAGGTAATTCTTGTACATAGGGTTGTAAAAAATGATCAACATAGCGTGAGGTGTTCTCAAGGCAACTACCACGAGAGGAAACAATGGGCCTCCCAGGAGGGTTTTTGTCATCCTTATGCAATTTTGGCAGTAAGTACAGCGCTGGTAATTTGGGGAATTTACATTTAAGAAAATGAAACTCCTCAAGCTAAAGTAGGCCTCTCTCCTTCCAGTCCCACAATTGATTCTGGTAGGTCTCATTCGCTCTCTCATACTCAACTTTAGAGCTTTTTACATATTTAGTGATATCTTGTAGTTGTTTCATGCCTTCCTCAATATACCTATCTTTGGACATTACAACTACGTTTCCCCTTTGTCAGATCTTTTCACAACGATCTTAGTGTCATTTCTCAAATTTTCAATGGCTTTCATATGTTGATATGACATATTATAATTACTATACTTTTTAACCTTTGCCAGTTTCTTAAATTCATTTATGACTCCTCTTTCAAACACATCAATAGCTTCGTTAGCTATCATGGGTAAAAATATGGACTTAGGTTTAAAGCCACTGCTATGGCATAAATCCAGGCAAATATTTTCATTAATCAAGTTCAAATTTGGGTCATGAATAAAATCAGGCTCACCTTGCAGTTCATGTAACGTATGTAAAACATCAATGTCCCCTATAGTGATGTTACTAGGAAGTTGGTCGACTACTTCACTTGTAGTATTAGCCCTGGTTTCAAACCATTTTTTTAGCCTTAATTTAAGGGTAAATTGAAACAAATCTATTCTTCCCTGTGTGTAGTCAAAATTCAATGTGGGACAGAAAGATAACCCCTTAGATAATACCTCAGTCTCAATGTCAGTTAAATTACGATTGGATAAATTAATGACCGTTTTGGTATCCATTAGTTTACCTTGCGTTGTCCCCGCGTTCTGCTTCCCACTGGGCTGCTGATTTCTTCTCTCCATCTTATGTCTTGTCTTTTGTCGCCGCTTCCTCCTCGACCATGACCTCGTCCTTTTACTGTTAGGGCCCCTTGCTTGCTTTGTGCCAACATGCGCCCCTGGGCCATCATCGTGAATTCCCTTAAAATTTGTCCTTTTACCTCTTTAGGAGCCTGATCAGCAATCTGATCATTATTAATGCTTGTGTTGTCTTCCAAATCGATTCGCTCCACATTCTCAGGACTTGATTCTCGACGTGCTGGGTCTTCACTTTCCATATCCTTTTGGTTGCGCATGTGATCATACCTTTTTGCGAACGTTAGAATTTGTCCTTTCTCATAGTCTTGCTGATCACGCACAAACTTTCTTTGTTTTTTTAGTTTGATTTCATCCTCAATTTTCTCAAGTCGTAGGTCCATTTTGGACATGTCGCTCTTAAATTCCTCATCCTCACAAACCTCCTTCAATTTGTTTGTCAGTCTTTCAATTTCTTCAGCGATTCTCTCACAATCTCGCTTGGCATATTTCACTAGTAACTCGAGCATTACCGTGGAGCAACGATAGTTGTTCATCGCCCACTCATCCACCAGCTCAGGATTAGGATTGCTGAAGGTTGGGGTTATGAATATCCTTAACCCCCGGGGCACACGTCCCATGTCGACGTATTTTTGTAATGCCGTTGCCTCCCACCATTTGTTCTGCTCGGTCTTTAGTTGCTTCCACAGCTGGTCCCAAAGTTGTTTTTTAGATGTTGTGATATTACTCGGACCAGCTACTTCACTGCCTGCATCAATGGGTAAAGTCGTCAGCTTGTCAAACAATTTTTTTGGTGCTTCACAACGTTTTTCGTGTCTTTTACTTGCCATGTTAAATATTATCGTTCTTTTGCGCCGATCTACGGGCACTCACGATGCTAGAACTGCCACCTTAAACAGATAAATAATCCGTTTAACGCAGCTCTGTCTGCCCAAAGTCGCAAGTTGTTCAATTTCACCGTACACTGCACTTACGTGGTTTCACGCTATTCACACCGATATATCCTTGCTTGTAGCTCGGTGGGCGTGATCTCCTTCTGGCAGCGGTTAGTAGCGACGGGCGGGCGCGGGTCAAAACTATAATCCAGGTCATCAGTTCGCAAAAACCCGAGCCACTTCCTGACAGCGGGCTGAGGCGGGGTTGCGAGCCCCCAGTATTCCAACAATTGTTCGTTCGTGATAGAAAAACAAACACGCCAGAGCCCTTCGTTCTGCTGCACTCGTGATTTATTGGCAAATTACCCTACGCGTTTCGGAGCAGCGCTCCTTGCTCACGGGTAGTTGGGTATGCCCCAATGACTTCCTTAAAACATAGTCATGTGACATTAACAAAATAATGAACATAAAGAAAATACTCCCGAAATTAGTTACATTTCATATGGCAAGTTATACATTGATAATGTTTCAGCCATTTTCACATTAAATTATATTATCTTTACACATAGAATTGTTCGTGTATGTTATCGCGGACTACATAAAGTTGTAATTGATTGTTTCAAAAATGTGGGGTGCTTTATGGATTACATGAATAATATATAATATATATTACTTGTGTGTAAAGATAATATAATTTAATGTGAAAATGGCTGAAACATTATCAATGTATAACTTGCCATATGAAATGTAACTAATTTAGAGTATTTTCTTTATGTTCATTATTTTGTTAATGTCACATGACTATGTTTTAAGGAAGTCATTGGGGGCATACCCAACTACCCGTGAGCAAGGAGCGGTGCTCCAAACGCGTAGGGTAATTTGCCAATAAATCACGAGTGCAGCAGAACGAGGGCTCTGGCATGTTTGTTTTTCTATCACGAACGAACAATTGTTGGAATACTGGGGGCTCGCAACCCCGCCTCAGCCCGCTGTCAGGAAGTGGCTCGGGTTTTTGCGAACTGATGACCTGGAATATATATATATATATATATATATATATATATATATATATATATATATATATATATATACATATATAGAATAAATTAATAAATATTAAATATGTTAAATAATAAAATTAATATTAAAAAAAAAAAGTAGATTTGAGCAGTGTGGAAGGAATCTTTGACAATTCGATTTGGCTCAAAGTGCTGTTGGAGAGGATAAAACAAGTTTCCGAAAGTACTTTCGGAAACTTGTTTTGTGCAGCCGTTTCTTTGATCGCGGGCACGAGGTTTGTGGTAGAGGAGTGAAGCCTCTTTAGTTTGCGTGCTTTGCTTTCTTTGTAGTTCTTTGCCGGCGGCAGTATCGAGTAAGAAGGAGCGTCCTCTCCAACACCACATTGAGCCAAATCGAATTGTCAAAGATTCTTTCCACACTGCTCAACCCTTTTTGAGCACACTTGGATTTTCAAACCAAACCAAGACTCACAATTTGTTTGGCAAGAGATTGGATAATCTCAAATAAGCTCCTTTGTGTTCCAGGTCCTGAGGAGAACCCCGCCCAAAGTTTTTTAGGGGTTTGAAATGCGTTGACCTCAATTCTGCCCAAACAAGTGCACAACGTATTCACTATCAGGCTAACCCTTTTGTGTACTAGTGACTAATTTTTTGAAATATCATGGAAATAATTGCTTTGGTTACCTGAATGACACACTGTTTGGTCACTGCCAACACCAGGGTTGTGTTGTTTTTTTCTAAAAAAAGAAACATTTTCGTTTTTTTAAATAATTTCAACCCACTTGGGCGTTTTCTTTTTCTTCCTTGTTTCCCCCTTTTTCATTTTTGTTATATTTTATGTTTTGTAAAGTTTGGAACCTGAGCTTGTTAATCTACTATTATAATCGTAAGAATTTGTTGTCTACGTTATGTCTAGTGTCGTCTAATTTATGTGACATGTTATGTATGTGATGTAACCAGTGTGGTCTATGAAAATTGATTAATGGACTACTGTGTAAACAGATAAAGGTTTTTTGACAAAATTAAATTTCAAAATCCTTTAGAAACGAAAGATTTTTTTTTAAAATGGTCTTTTTCAGTCACAATGAGTGTCACGTGTGATTTGATTAAGTAATTTGGTGATCAAGTATCAGTACTGGCATGCGTGTTGTTGCTAGCTTATGAAGATTGGCCTAGCCTTACCGATTATGGGCCAGAACCCTCTATTGTTGATAAAAACTTCCAATGACAAAGCACTGCTGGCCCAGCTTCAGGAGACATTGACGGAATATAGAGATGAGGCACACTGCAAAATTCTCTATTTAGGGAGAGGGGCCCGGGCAAGAGGTTTTGGGGAGGGCGACAAACTGGGAAAAACACTAGTCTGGATAACCATCATTGAGCGTCCGTCTGAACGGATCACCAGTCTTCAATGTATGGAGCAGAGGTTACATCGGATTCGGTTTCCATATTAGGGAAGTGCAGACAATTCTGCAAGCATCTTTTTATGACATAGTGCATAGTAAAAGGGCTGAACTAGCAAACTACTTAAACCAGGTTGCTCTTGCCAGGCTTAACAGTGAGGCCAGGAAAATATTAAACTCCTCGATAACACTTGAAGATGTTAAGACATCATGAGTCTCCCCAGTGGGAAAGCTCCAGGGAAGGAAGGGGGGATGGTTTGCCAGTAGATTTTTACAAAGTCTACATAGATCTTCTTGCTGTGTGCCTCCTGGACATGCACAGTGCCGCATTCACCAAGGGCAGTCCACCACCCACCACAATGGAGGCGACAATGATGGTATTATTGAAGCCCTACAAAGATCCAAGTGTATGCTCCTCTTACAGGCCACTATCGTTGCTCAATACTGATAATAAAATCTTTGCAAAAATCCTAGCGCAACGCCTTCAACCACTTATGTAGTTTCTGGTGTTCCCCGAACAATACAGATTTATTCTCCAACGCTTCACCGCATTCAAGATCAGAACGTTAATGACAGTACTCCACAGAACAGACCCTTTGCTGCCTTCAGTAGAGGTACTCCTCGATGCTGAAAAAGTGTTTGATTCGCTGGAGTGGCTGTTTATGAGGGAAATGCTCCATCGACTGGGACTGTGGAACTCATTTTTGTCACTTATAACACTTTTGTACACAAATCCCAAGGCCTGAGTCTGAGTGAATAAATCGTACTCTGACTTATTTGATATTGGAAGAGGTACCCATCAGGGCTGCCCCCTTTGATTTTTGCCTTAGAAATAGAACCACTAGTTTGTCTTAAATTACATGTGCACCGTGGGTTATGAAGCAGCAGTGGAGCATTGGTCATATCTCTGTATGCGGACAATGAGATACTATGCGTCCAACTTCCTGAGGAAAATCTGTCACCCATCGTCCGAGATATAGTGCGATTCTGTGGATACCCAGGGATGCAAATAAATTGGTCCAAATAGGATGTTTTCCCACTCACCGACTTTCACTCTGCACCCGTAATGGACTACCCCTTGCAGCGGGGTCCAGGAGGCATGCCCTACTTGGGAATCTTGGTCACTCGTGACCATGACAAATGAGTAGATAGTAACTACGGCACTGGAAAAGGTGAAAACGTGTATTGAAAGATGGATGCGGCTCTCCCTCATGCTGATAGGGAGGATATCCCTTATTAGCTGGTAGCGCTGTCTAAATTCTTGCATTTATTTGTGAATCTGCCGATCTCCCTTCCGCTTCACTTTTTTAAACAGCGGCAGCAGGTTCTCCTATGTTTGATGTGGTGTGGTGGTCAACCGAGAGTGCGTTGAGAAATTCTCATGACAGCGTTACAGGCAGGTCACCTAGCCTTGCCAGACATTCATACATACTACCTAGTTGCACAACTACACTACTTGAAATTTGGGGCAACATCCCAGGTACATGCAAAAGTTGAGAGAGCTATCGTTCGTACTCAGTCGATTCTAGG
Source organism: Calotriton arnoldi (assembly GCA_963921515.1). Lineage (NCBI taxonomy): Eukaryota > Metazoa > Chordata > Amphibia > Caudata > Salamandridae > Calotriton > Calotriton arnoldi. Next base: position 261,894 of record CAWUFW010007621.1, on the reverse strand, counting down.
TAGGTTAAGTTGACATCGGTCACTCAATATCTTTCCTGTACTCTACGTATAAGTCTTGCACATTGACACATTACCGGTGGTTAAGTGCAGATGGGAAGATTCCTTGGGCTATCAACTATCGGATAACGTGTGGGAATCCTGTTGTGCACAGGTTAAAAAGACACCACTCAACCACAGGAATAAATTGATACAATTTAAATTCCTGCATCAATACTATTACACTCCTAAGCGTATGGCTACATTTGGTTTGGCACGCTGACGCAAATTTTCTGCAATGGCTTTGAACTGTACCTTGTCTTATAATACTGGCAAGAAGTATTTGAAATTCTGTCGGATATTTTGGATTTCCTTCTCATTCCCTCTCCACAGTTTGCCTTGCTTGGCGACACATCTGCCTTACCTTCCACATCTCAATGGCTAGCATCCATTGCTCTGGTGCTGGCCGATAGGCAGGTTGCTATGGTATGGATGCAAAAGAGACCACCCTCATCGAAACATTGGCTTCAGGACATGGGCTATTGCCGAGCTATGGCGGAGCAGTATGCCAAGGAAATACATCCCACTGCTTGCCCGATGTTCCATTTGAGCCATGTTCCGATTTGATCTACTATGGACATTAGAGAGTGTCTCCTCCCCTCAGTTTGTTGTTTATGTTGCTGTGTATCAGTCCACAGACCCCTTGTAAAATGTCAAAGCATATTATTATTGTATTGTAACCACACTTTGCTTTATGTGCACAGAATAATGAGACTCTGTGATGTTGCACTTTCTCTTTTTGTCTGTTTCGTTCTATTATACAAAATCTAAAAAAGAGTGAATGCAAGTGAGTGAGTAAGAATGAATATGAAGGAGTGTAAAGGGGTGTTAGAGAGTGTGAGTGAGAATAAATGAGGGTGTGTGTTGGTGAGAGAATGAGTGTGAGTGAGTTAATGTGAGTGTGAGCAAGAATATGATGTATTGCTTGTAAGTTTGTCGTTGACCCTGGCATAACAAAGGTATCTACTGAGATGCTCATGGCAAATACTGGCTCTGTCATACTTGCAGCAATTCCTAGCATGACGGACGAATAGGACACGTTACAACTCTTGCGTTTACAATGCATGCCATTACAACGCGGTCATTACAACGACCGCGTTGTTACATCGCATACCATTACAATGCAAGTCATTACAACGACTTGCTGTAGGGGGGACACTGGAGTCTGGAACAGTATAATTTACTATTCCAACTCCAGTCTGTGCAACAGTAGGGAAGGTGTTGGATTTTAAATCCAACACCTTCTGCCCCCTACAGCAAGTCGTTGTGACGACTTGCGTTGTAATGGTATGCGATGTAACAACTTGGTTGTTGTAATGACCACGTTGTAATGGCATGCGTTGTATCGACTTCGTTGTAAACAATGTTTACAATGACAGACATGTGTGACAAAATTCTGGTACTGGCACATTAGGGGTAGTTTATGTCATAAGGGCACCACTGGTAAAATACTGGCACTGTTATAGTAGAGATAATTCATGGCATACAGGGTACTCATGGAAAAATACTGCCATACTTGAGGAAATTCTTGACATGTGGACACCAGTGGCAGAATGGTGGTTCAAGCCCAATGGAGGTAATTCTTGGCATAAAGGTAGACATCCTGGCATATGGAAGGGTGGCAACCATGGCAAAATGTTGGCCCTGAAATACTGAGGCAGTTTTTTTTTTACATATAGGACAGCATAAAAATCCAGTACTAGCATATTTTAAGATAAGGGGCACCCATGGAATATGGCATGGTATTCCCCAAAACGTTTTGCCTTCACCTCGTGGACTGCGAGTGTCGCTTTGTGCTTTTAGATGCTATTTTTACTTAAAACTGTAAAATTAAATATCTCGGTTTCTACTGATTGCATTTTATCGTTCTGGTATCATTTTATTTATTAGAATTCACTCTATTTTTTCTAGATTGGTTTGGGATTATTCTTGTGTTGTGTTTTCACTTCATTACTGTTTGCGTGCTGCATAATTTTTACATTGCCGCTAAATTAAACCAGTGTTCTTTGTTGATTGGATTGAGAATAATAATAACACTTCTTATTTACCTACACTGCAGAACACAGTTACAGCAGTAATTATTTGAAGTGGCTGATTTTCAGATTTTCAATACTGAGGAACTAGCAGAAGTTAATAAAATATGTAGATGTCTGGCTTCATTCTTACAAGCAACATTTGGGAATGCCACATACCTCTGAAAACATATTCTGAATTTACTCAGTATCTAAATATATCCTCAGACCTCCTGCCTTTAGAGTTCCACCTAAGTTAAGCTTCTAACATCTGTAATAACCTGCCCATCTGCTACAAGAAATGTGGGCGTACAACTGGCTAACGTAACCCACCACAGTGACACTTAGAAGTGGGCTAGTGAGCCATTTCTATAAATGAGAAACTTCACTTTGACACAGGAGCAGAGGCAATAACACTGGTCTGCATTTCAAACAAAGTGTCCCAGGATCTGAATATTGCTTACAAAACCTTATTTTACTCTTATTGTCAACCATTGGTTATGAAAAAAGATTATTGCCTCCTACGTAAAGTATTGAAACATTGCTTAAAGTATGCACTATTGGTTATCTTATGCTGACCCGAGTTCCCACGCCTCCATGGGATCACTGGCTCCATCCTCCTTGCTTCTCAATCCGGCTCTCCTCACCCATTGTGCTGAAGCTTCATGTGCTGAGCTCTTGTCTGCTCTACACTCTGTAGGAAGACTGAAGTCCTGCACGCAGTTGATGAAGTGCTATCTCCCTCTCCCTGGTGAGAGAAGTCCTCCAAACAGAATCTGCTGGTGCTTTATCTGTCCTTAAATGGCATTCGTTTGGCATCTCAGCCACCCCTGGCCCATCAATGGAAGGTGTGAGGATAGCACAACAGTGCAAGGCAAGCAGGAAATCAAGTCTACAATCCTTTGAGGTGACCATATTCTTCTGAAGAGTGCTCAAGGAAAGTTGAGGTAGAGTTGCCTCTAGTGCCTTGAGTCGCCCCCCTCGCCATATTGAGCCCAGCTGTCTTCACACCCTGGTTCAGAGGCTAGGCAAACTGTTTCATAAACACAATTCCAGCTTTGAAGCAGGGCATAGGAGGCCAATCATCAAAAGAAGTGGTAGGACTACCAACATGCATCATGTGTCCTGCTAGATATGTGGGACTGCCCAAAGGATCTGGTCACTAATGAGCCACACCAAAGTGATTGTTTGTTGGAATACCTGCTGAATGAAGGAGTGACTACATTGCTTAAGCATACTGAATAGACAGAACCATCTCTAGATGCCTGGATTTAAAGTCAGGCCGCAAGTTGTAGCCAAAAACAGGATAATGATGGGGACTGTCTCAAATGAAGAGACTGGCTGGTCCCTACTTGAACTGAAAACTGTCTTTGTCGCTCGGACCGAGCGAGGATATTAACAGTCTGTGTCTCATTTGTGAGTGCCTTCATGCTTAAGACTGCCATATTAGAGGAAAGATTTATCTGTTCATAGCCACACGCACCGTGAGATCAAGCAACATCTTTTTGCAGAGATCCCTAAGACCATGTGCAAATGGCGAAGAGATCAGTGATCTCTTTCAAAATGACCAGATGTGGATTGCCACTTTACTTAAATCTCATTCCAAATATTCCGACTTTCAGAAATATCATGAAAACTTTTCTCTTTTCATCGTAATTTCTTTACTCTTCCTGATTCCCAACGCTACTTCTGTTCTTTTATTCTGCAAATTTTTGTTGGATGAGTTTTGTGTATTTATTTATATTATTTGTATTTTATTTCTATCAACAATTAAAATTTCAGTCATACACCTTTGACAATAAAAGTACAAGTATAGAGTCTTATTCAAAAAGGCATTTTTTAATATAGCCATGCATTTATGGCCGACAATTACTTAATTTACGAACGGCAGGAATTCACAAAAGAAATCCCGGCAAACATAGTCTATTACTGTGGATTTCTCTGCCACGAGAGAGGAGAAATCTGCAGGATTAAATTACACATAAGGGTTGGGAAGTGATTAGTCCTCTATGGGGCACATGCATCAACGAAAATACCGATCGCAAACGGGCAGATTCGCAGGATCTGCCCCTTTGCGACCGGTATTTTTGCATTTGGGATGTATCAACCTAAATGCAAATTCGCAATTTAAGTAATCGCAAAATATGCGATTACTTAAATTGCAAATGCATTTAGGGAATCGCAAATTGCGATTCCCTAAATGCAATGCATGATGCAATTCCAAATTGCAAATTCGCAATTAGGGTTCGCAAATTACCATCAATTTGAACTTGATGGTAATTTGCAAAAACTTTGAAAAATGCACTAAAGTGCATTTTTCAAAGTTTTAAGTTACACACACATACATGTGTGCAACATGTGGTAACATCTCAATTTCAGGGTGCAACAGGGTGTCCTTTTGGCACCTCTTGCACCCTTGAAATTGCATGCACAATTTGCGAGTACCTATTTGGTACTCGCGAATTGCGTTGTACTTCATTCATTCCTATGGGCCTCTAGGCCCATAGGAATGAATGGGTAGCTATTCCTTAATTGCGACTCGCAATTTGCGCATCGCAATTAAGGAATATGTAGGAATCGCAATTTTTTTTGCAATTCCTACATGCATAGGGATTTGCGAGTCCTAAATAGCGATTTCTTAAAATTCGCTATTTAGGATTCGCAAATCCTGACTTTGATGCATGTGGCCCTTTGTTTCGTAACATCGCCACATTTGTATGTTTCTCGGCCTTTCCTAACAGAAATACAATCCGTGCACACCCTGGAATTTGTGAGAGAGACCCTCCTATGAAGGAAAAGAGACTATATCACCAAATGATTTGGTGAAGTTTACAAGGGCTAACCTCTCAGGAAAAAAAATATTTTCCTCAAAAAAAAAGGAAAAGTTATGCTGTGTAGCCTGACGGGTTAATGTGACATTGTTATTTTACTATTCTCTACAGGTTTTCTCATATATTGTCTGAAACCACTCTAAAGAAAATTATTAAAAAATAATGTTAACTCAAAGGACTGATCATAAAAGTGCTGTAGATATGGCCTTAATATATTTAATTAAGAACTTATGAAGAATTACTCATTAGTATGAAGGACACAATGTCTTAGCTATAAAAAACACGTGTTGGCATCTGTTATAATTCAACTGATGATCTTGAAATTAATGAAACTCTGAGTGAAACTTCTATTCTGATGATCAACTGGGCCTCTCTGTTAGTATTGACAAGAGATGAACTTGAAATTAATTAACATGAGATCTTAGTTATGATAATCAACTGATGCAGTTTCAAATAATAAAAACCTTGTGAAACGGATTAAATAACTTGTAAGTTACATTTATGAGACAACACGGATCAGATACATTGAATACCATGGTGCACTCACATCGTCCTCAGTGTTTTGTGTAAGTGACCCTTGGGCAATGGACCACATATTAGGTTGGCACCTTGCAACAGTCAGAGTCACTCCTGCCCATTAAGTACTAATGGGAGTGTCATGTGACATCCATCTTTAGGCATAATTTTATAGGGTGCAGGTTTGCTACTTTTCTTGTAAATGTAGTCCATACTTAAGAAGACACATATCTAACAACAGGTGTTATCACACATAGATTGCTGGGGTGTACCTGGACAGTTTGAAGTTTGTAAATAAACTTGACATAGTTGATAAAAATCCATATATGCCAAACACCTCAATATAAATCTAATGGCTTCACCAAAAACTGTGATCTACAGGATCCTGAGACACAATAATTTATTCTCAGAATAGCCACCATTTGCACGGCCGTGGTCCATGCCATGTGGAGAAATCCAGTGACATTGGGATGTCCGAAGGATCCCCAAATTTCTGGCTTTTTATTGAAACATCACAAACTGGCCAAGAAAGTGGAAGACAGTCTTGTGAAAACTGGGCGATTGTATGTCAAAATAACAAGGACAGATATATCATCCTGTGGCCTAAATATCAAGATCTAAAATACTGTACAAACATGTATATATAGATAAGTGTATATTTACTATTCTAAACTCCATATTCACATACCCTGAAAATATATGTATATGTTGCCATAGTACATATCTGTGGAGACTCACATCGTAAACATATACATTGACCTTTACAATATTTTGGGAAGTGATTTTTTGGTCAAGGTATTTCCTACGACAATATTTTGTCCTTTTTATGCTGGTAGTAGTTCAAATGGCAAAGTTCCTTGGCCCAACTGCAAGCAACACAACTTCTGCCGTGGCAGCATTGAGTGGGTTACACAAACTAAGCATCTAAAGACCAGTGCTGCCAAAACAGCTTGGAAATCTATGCACACAGTTCAGGGTGGAGGAAATCCCACAATATAACTGTGTCACTGGCACAGAAACAGCATGCACATTACTACCCCTGTATTATATTAAAGAAGCAACACATCTAGCAATTGCATATTACTACAGATAATGGTATATCACTACAGATAATGGCACTCCGTGCCTGAAAGGGCTGTTGGGGGAGGGGGAAATTAGAGGGAGATTTAAAATGTGACTTCTGTTTACCTAAATTATTTAACACTCAGCCATGGCATGATCATACACATGTTCGTTTACCTTCAGCTGGAAGAGAAGAGTGAGATGTTCCATCAAGACAAATGCTTAATGGGTACTAGACTTCACATGACCTTTACCGCTCTGTAGTTGCCAAAGATGTACACTTCCCGGGAATGCTATAGACATTCAGAAGAAGTTAAGAACCATATGTACATGGTTAATCCACACTTCAACACATCACTGATATAAATGATGCCCTTATTATGGGTGTTAGCGGGACACCAGGGGAAGATCACACAGTCACATAACTTATTACGGGTCTCAACACGTTAGGGTTGTAAGAATTCATCAATAGTCTCACTCATATTCAATGTCTTAAACTGCAATCACTCTTTTAATCTCAGTCCACCTCTTATCTCTTTGACATCACTTTCCTTCAGTTCCCAATTAAACCCATTGCATTTCTAAAGGAGAGAGAAAACTCTACCATTCAAAAAACATTACTGCTTTGTACTAGATCAGAATTATTTGTGGCCCTCTAGCAGTAATTGAATTGAACAAGACCATCATTTTAATTCCTTTTATTTATGCCATTCGAATTGTGACTCCTGCAGCTACCTTTTAACATAATATACCAGGCACCTCTATGTCCCTGTCGATAAGCCCATTAAGGTATAGCTGTTTGCAAAAAATTATTAGTCTTGGGTTATGAAGAGCAGTGTTTGTGAAGCAGAGTTCTCACTAGTAGTCCTTTTCCCTTATTTAAACTAGATTAATTCCTTGGATATCCTGTTTACTGCAAAATATTACGCAAACCCAAATCAAGGTATAGTCCGCAATGTAGATGAAATTTAAAGTTTCCATATCACCAACAATATCTGTTTGCTTTACTATTTAACGCCCATCTCATTAAATCTCGTCAGTCATATTCCTGAATGTGTTATACAAGAAGGTGATGAATAATCCGTGATCTTAGATTTTATGGATATTAAACCACTCACTAATTGAGCAATCAGTGGTACCAAACGTTAAAGAAGAAATTATCAGACCTCTTCTCAAAATACCATCCTTCAGCACTGAAAAAATGTCTCCCAATTCTCCAACCTTTTGCTACATAGATTAATATTTGCTCCTATACCATATTAAATATGTATGTAGATAATCCCCCTTAATAGGGAACACCTGTCTAGTAGACTGTAATTCCATTCTTCATATTTCAGGCACTAAAAGTATAATTTCTGCATTATTGCTTAATTGGACCTAAAAGAAACACTTTTTGGTTATTACATTTTATGAAATTGTTTACTGGATCATGACAGATTGTCAGCAGAAATTTTGTTCTGTTCTTTTCTTAAAGGCTGGCATTAACTGGTAGTAAGTAGAAAAATACCTAGTTGAACTATCATTTTTGATTAGCAGGATTCATACTTTTTCCAACAAGTCTAACAGCTCTATGGCCCCACTCCTAAATCTGATTTACAACACTGATTATGGGTGTTAATTTAATGCCCGTCACTAAAATGTATATTAAATCAACTCAGATCTGAGTTTGCATAATGTTTAACCCAAATAGCATTTTGCATGACAAACAGCGAAACTGTATTAGAGAATGTGAGAAACCTTCAACAGCTTCAAACTGTTTCTCCTTTCCTCCTTTTCTTCTGCCTATCTATTCCAATAAAAGCAAAATTTGAGAATGCAGGAATATAGCTAAATAGGGAATTAAACACTACGGGGCATATTATCAAGAACGGCATTAAAAATTATCGCCGGTTTTTGCCGTCAGAAAACTGCCGCTAAAGCGGCGATAATGGGCTTGATAATATGCCCTTGAGAATTCCAGTAGAAGTCCATGTTCTGGTGTGAACATGGGCTTCTATTGGAATTCTCCAGGGCATATTATCAAGCCCATTATCGCCGGTTTAGCTGCAGTTTTCTGCCGCTAAACCGGCGATAATTTTAACGCCGTTCTTGATAATATGCCCCTACATTCCCAAAGCATATCCCCAATAAAAAGGTGTTTTACCAACTCTGTTGCCTGAAAAACCTAATTGTGGAAATAGTCAAAAACTTCAAGGTAGATCACAGGAATAGTCAACACAACTTGCAGAGTTCTCCAATAAGGGGCTAAACTTGAAACAAATAGCCCAAACACAATTATAACATTGATTGGGCACCTATGGAATAGGAAGGGTTCAGCTAATCATTAAAATAATGTTACACCTTATGGGTCTGATTCCCAAACTGCACTTAGTAGTATGTAAAGTAGTACCACAGTAGTAGTAGTCGCATACTATAAAAATTCACTAACTTAAATGTGGAGATAACGTCTTCCTCCACCCCTTTCTTGCGTGGAGATCTCTGCTCACGTAGGTATATGTTTTGGTACTGAATATGAGAAGGACTAGGGGGAGGGGCTGGAAACTGTGGAATACTTATTCCTAAATGGGTGGGCTTCAGAGAGGTGTAAGAAGAGGTTCCAGGTGGGATATCCAAATGCAAATACCCACTCACAAAAGAGTAGGCAGATTGCTATTCAGAAACAACAGTTCTAAGGCTGCTACAGTCAAAAGGTAATAATACAGTAGTTAATATAATTCAGGTCATAATTGGAAAAGTCTAGTCCCACCCATGGCCACTCATAGGTACTACAACTTAATTAATCTGCTGTGATAGTTACATTTTCAATGCAATAGGTCTCGCAATTGCGAGATTTTGAGCTAAATGGTATTGTAAATGACAATGCCTTTTATTTATGTTTAAAAAACCTACAATAATAAAAGGCATTGTCATTTACAGTACCAATAGGTCAAAGTTTGAAAAATGTGAGACCTATTGCATTGCAAATGCTTGTCGTTTACAAGCGCTCCATGCTGTGCTTTCATGTTAATAGAGGCCATGCCCCTTTCTTTAGACGAGCCGTGTCTAAAGAAAGGTCTGCGGCCGCTATTAAAGTGAAAAGGCGGTATGGTGTGCTTTTACAAAAAAGATAAAAGATCTCTGCCAAAGAGCCTCTCATAGGGAGCCCGTAAGGTATTGGAGCAACGACCTGACGAGGAGCACGCCCTATGATGAAGCATGACACTCAGCTGGCTGGGTGTGTGAGGGCCCTAATTCCAAAAGGAGGAATTCCCCTTCCCTCCTGCTATTAAGTGAGGACGTTTCACCACCTAGTTGACCTGTCTCCCTTTGCCCAGTTAGGAACTGCATACCTTTATTGATTTACTTCATTTGGGCATGTATGCTGGACCTCTGTAAAGCCCTTAGTCCCCCCTTCCTTGATTAATTATATGCACAGGCGACCCCCTGGGACCAATTTCTTGGTGTGCCAGGAACGCAAACTGCCTTCACCTGGTCCTCGTCATACCCCTGTAATCCCCAGACTACTTCACCTTTTGACTGTCTCGTTCCACCATTATCAATAAATTATTACGATGGAGGAGAATCAGGGACTTAGTATTGGTGATGAAATGGTAGCTGAAATTCTGAGAACACCCTCAATTCTGGGATCCGATGGAAGCGCGGCATCCGGTAACCAGTCGGAAGACTGGCTATCCCTTACCTCTATGAAACGCGAATGGCTTAAGATCACTTTACATGGTGCAATGATGACCGAATATTTGCGGGCGAACATAGCCCCCAATGGTCTCATAGTAAGTAATTTTCCACGCCTATTCCTGGAAGATGCTGTCTTCAAAAAAGAGTGGTCCCTAGTAGCATGGAAATGCACTAGGGACTGGCTTATTCTTATCATGAACACAGCTAAAAGGATCGCTGATGCCTTACTGGTTAGGATCCAGATAGCAGAAGACGCACTTAAAACCACAATCCAACTCTCTGCTTTTAAAACCAAACTCTAAAAAATAAACAATGAGATCGCAGAGAATAAGGAATACTTAATGAAACAGAAGATTACTAAGCTACAAAAGGACATACATAAATTTGACAAAGAAAAAGTATATCCTTATCTGAAAGCAGACTTCACCCCGGCGGGGATAAGTAACTCATCAGATGAAGGCTCAAATGCAACTAGGAGAGGTTCCTCAACCAATAGCAATTCGAGCACCGGCAGCTGGGGGAGCAATAGCTCCAGACGGAACACACATCCCGTGTATCCTAGTTACAATATGCCACCCTACCAGGGACCACCCTTTTGGCAGTACCCTATGTACCCACGAGGCCACCCACAAGTCTTCCCACCAGGCAATAACCCCCCGTTTTTAGACAGAGGCTGGGGCAGAGAAAGAGGGCGAAGAAGAGGGAACCAAAAGCGAGTACAATAGCAGGAACAACCGCAACACTCAGTGGAGTCATGGAGCCAAACCAAGAAGAAAAAGTAATTGTCAACCTCTCACCTAGGATACTGACGGATTCAGAGAAGAGGGTCTTACAGAAGGGCCTGGGATATGTTCCCACACCCAAAATTGACAGGTTCTGTGACAATTGTGAAATTCAAAGCTTCTGCCGGAAGATCCGCCTCAAGGCGTTTTTCCATGATAAACCTGCACTAACCACAGAGGACTCCAGGCTACACAATCCATCGACCTTTACGCCCAACAGTAGCATGGTACCCAATGAAGTGCTCACATTTGAGCAAGCCGTACTCAATGACTTAACTAGCGGCACCACACCCACCCCTTTCCACAACCTGTCCTCAGCAGAACTGACGGCTGTCAAATCTCTAGCTGATGACCCGACCATCACAATCAAACAAGCGGATAAAGGAGGGGCCACAGTGATCATTTCCACTGTTGACTATGACACTGAGTGTAACTGACAGCTGAGTAATCGTAGATACTACACTCCCATTGCTGTCAACCCCACATCACGCCTCTCCACTATTATCTCAGCAATGGTCTCTGCAGAAACGCAGGGGTGGATCAGTAAAAAGGAAGCAGATGTCCTCATCACCAAGGACCCCAAAGTGCCCTACTTCTATATCTTACCCAAGATCCACAAAGGCATTACCCTTGTCCCAGGTAGACCCATCGTTTCAGGGATTGGGTCACTTCTGGAACCTTTGTCGAGATTTTGCGACCACTTCCTACAACCTTTGGTCAGAAAAACACCATTCTTTCTTCTAGACACCACTGATGTCTTGCGCCTCATCGAGGAGGTCCAGAACCCAGAGGAGATTAGCCTTCTGGTCACCCTGGATGTTGAGGCCCTCTATACTAACATCCCTCAACGAGCTGCCTTGAGCGTTATAGAGGATGCCCTCAATAGCATAGACTGGGACTCCCCTACACCAGTGCCCTTTGTTCTGGAGTGCGCCACGCTGGCCCTGACGGAATTTTTTTGGGAGTACAGCAATCAACTATACCATCAGACCCAGGGCACTTCCATGGGGAGCACTTTTGCCCCTAGTGTGGCTTGCCTTTACATGGCTGCATTCGAAGAAAGACTAATCTTCCACATCTCTAACCCTTACACCTCAAACCTAGTGTTGTGGAAGAGATTTATAGATGCCATCTTAATCTTTTGAAAGGGTGAGAGGTCAGCCTGTGAGGAGTTCTGCAAATGGATCAATACCCTCAATCCCTATTTGCACTTCACTAGCACTATCTCAGAGACCAACATCCCATTCCTGGACAGTGGCGGCTCGCACAGGTAATGCTGTGGGGCGGCGAGGCGGGGTGGGGGAGGGGCTTGGTGGGGGGGTAGTGGAGTACGACATACGACGGGAAAGTGAAATGTAAATAAATAAAACCACTTAACTTGTGCTGGCCGCATCGAAGATCAGCGATGCAGCCAGCGCAATTTAAGTGGTTTTATTTATTTATTTATTTACATTTCACTTTCCCATAGTATGTCGTACTCCACTACTCCCCCACCCGGCCCCTCCCCCGCCCGCCTCGCCGCCCCACAGTGTTACCTATGCGAGCCGCCACTGTTCTTTGACCTTAGCATCAGACTATCAGAAGGCCAACTAAGCACTACTTTGTATAGAAAACCAACTGACAGCAATAGTCTCCTCCTGTTCAGTAGCCACCACCCTAGAGCACTAAAAGAAAACCTCCCTTTTGGTCAATTTCTCAGAATCAAGAGAAACTGTAGCGTTCTAGAGGATTACAAGGTCGAGGCATCCAGTCTTGCAAGCAACCTTAGCAAAATAGAATACCCACCCGCAACATTGCACTCTCTATGAAAAGGGCCAGGAACAATAACCGCGAAGCCCTTCTAGAAGTCAAACATAAAGATACCACTGAGTCCCTTACTTGTGTCACTACCTACACCCCTGACTCCAACAGAATCAGGAATATCATCAAAAAACATTGGGGTATCCAAACAACTGGCACACTTAACTTACCAACACCTAAGTTTGCATTCAAGCGCACAAGTAACCTCAAAGACATGCTTTTACACTTGAGACCTAAAACGCCACATTTAAACCCACAGAGACTCCTTTAGGATCTTCCACCTGTGATGGGACATTACCCATGTGGATCCTGTACTGTTTGTCCCCTTACGGAGATGACAAAGCAAATTGTATTCTCCAATACGTTCAAATGGGAGCTAAGAAAACACACTAACTGAAATACCGCAAATTGTATATACATGATCACCTGCCCTTGTAACCTCCGTTACATTGGCATGATGACTAGGATGATCAAAACATGCATCACAGAACATAGGAGTAACATCAGGTGCCACAGAGTTAACACCAGGATGTGCACACACTTTGACCAAGCAAGACACTCACCAGGCACTTTACGCTGGGTAATCCTCGAGGCTCACCCTAAAATGACCAAAGGAGCACTGTTCAGGACTGAACAGAGGTGGGTCCACCGTCTAGCGACTGACAAACAAGGACTCAATGAGGACATCCCATGAAGTGCATTGAACAGTTAACCGCCTCTTGGAGATGGTACTACATATACCACACATCCCTCACTCACCACAGATAACTGGGTCTTTTTACTTGTAATCCAGTTACACACACTTGCTGTACCATGGCCCAGTTAACCAGAGGTGGGGGAGTTCTGGCTGATGTGACCACCATCGTATACGCCAGTGTGCTTCGCCTCCTTAGTAAATACCTCGCTGCCTATTGCAGCGTTTTTATACGTCACCTGGTTTTGCCATTCACCTTTACCAGCCGCTACCTGAGAGTACTGTTCATCGACGAACACGACCCGGCCAGTTCTCCTGCCTCCACTGCCGCCAGACCCTCACCGCCACTCCGGCCTCCAACACCGCCGACGCCAGCACCGGCGACACCCTAAAATGCATCCTCCTCAACGTACGCTCCGTACACAAACACGCCATGGAAATCTGGAACCTACTCGACTCTCTTTCGCCCGACATCGCCTTCTTCACAGAGACCTGGACCAACGCATCCTCCGCCCCCGACATCAGCACCGCCATCCCAGACGGATACAAGATCCAAAGGAAAGACCGCCCCAACCACCCAGGAGGGGGCCTCGCCATCGCCCACAAGATCACCCTCCACCTCACCACCTCCAGCGAAACCTTCCCCTCCGCCGAACACCTGCACTTCAAGATCCAGACCACCCCCAAAGCCACACTCCGAGGAACCCTCGTCTACAGACCCTCCAGCCCCAGAACACCCTTCGCCACCACCATCACCGACTTCATCACACCCCACGCGATCACCTAATCAAACTACATACTCATTGGAGACCTGAACTTCCACCTCGACAACTCCAGCGACCCCAACTCCACTATCCTTCGTGACAACCTCGCCAGCATCGGACTTAAACAACTCGTCAACACACCGACCCACAGAGCAGGACACACCCTCGACCCCATCTTCGCGGCAGGAAACAGCGTCCATTTCAGCCACACAACGCAGCCGCCATGAACCGACCACCACTGCGTACACTTCGCCATCAACAAACCCAAGGCACCCAAACCAGCCCCACGCCCACCACGAAGGAACTGGAGCAAGGTTACCGACGAGCAACTTAACTCCACCCTCACCCGAGACAACCACACCTGGGCACCCGACGCAAACAGCGCAAACGACGCAGCCAGAGAACTCCACACCTGGATCTCCAACTGCACAGATGAGCTCGCCCCGCTACGCAACCCTGACAGACAACGCCCCAGGAAAGCTGCCTGGTTCACAACCGCTCTCCAAGAAGCCAGACGCACCTGCAGACGCCTGGAGAAGAACTGGAGAAACACCAAGACAACCAAAAACCACACCACCTACAAGGATGCCATGACGGACTACCACAACCAGATCAGAGCCACCAAAAGGAACTTCCTCCACAACAAAATCCTGGCCAACTCCACCAACTCCAAGGAACTTTTCAGTGTCATTCAAGAATTCACCAACCCACGCAGCGAAGCCACAGACATCACCCCATCACAAGACCTCTGCGACAAGCTTGGAATCTATTTCCACCTCAAGATCAAAAACCTCTATGACAACTTAATCGACCATCCACCAGGCGCCACAGACGGCCCCCCGCACTCCAGAAACACCAGCCAGCCCACCATCTCCAACTGGACACCGATCACAGCCGAAGACACCGCATCGACCATGAAAAGCATCCACTCGGGGGCCCCCACCGACCCCTGCCCCCCTCACATCTACCACAGAGCCGTGGCCGCCATCGCACCCAAACTACAACGCACCATCAACACCACCTTCAAAACAGGCACCTTCCCAGATGACTGGAAGCGCGCAGAAGTCAGACCCCTGCTCAAGAAGCCCACAGCTGACCCCACCGACCTCAAGAACTATCGGCCCATCTCGCTCCTCCCCTTCGCAGCCAAAGTTGCAGAGAAAACAGTCAACAGGAAACTGACACGATTCATTGAAGAGAATGCCGTCCTCGACCCGTCCCAATCCGGATTCCGAAGCAACCACAGCACAGAGACCGCCCTACTCGCCGCCACAGACGACATCCGCACCCTCCTGGACCAAGGCCACTCCACAGCCCTTATCCTACTCGACCTATCAGCGGCCTTCGACACCGTCTTCCATCGCACACTAGTCGTCAGACTACACGACGCAGGCATACAAGGAACAGCCCTGGACTGGATCCGATCATTCCTCACCGGAAGAAGCCAAAGGATCAGACTGCCACCCTTCCTCTCCGACCCCATGAAAATCACCTGCGGAGTCCCACAGGGTTCATCACTGAGCCCCACCCTCTTCAACATTTACATGGCCTCCCTCGCAGCCATCGTCCGACAACACGGCCTCAACATCGTATCCTACGCCGACGACACCCAGCTCATCCTCTCCCTCACCAAAGACCCCACCACTGCCAAACTCAACTTCCAGAAAGGAATGCAAGACGTCGCAGTCTGGATGACCAACAGCTGCCTGAAGCGCAACGCCGAGAAGACAGAAGTCCTCGTCCTCGGTACCACCCCTTCTGCATGGGACAGCACCTGGTGGCCGACCGTCCTCGGAAGCCCACCTACCCCCTCAGACCACACCAAGAACCTTGGCATCGTACTCAACTCATCACTCTCCATGAACCGACAGGTCAACGCCGTCACCTCCAGCTGCTTCAACACCCTCCGCATCCTCCGCAAGACCTTCAAGTGGATCCCCCCTGAGTCAAGGAAGACAGTCACCCACGCACTCATCACCAGCAGACTGGACTATGGAAACGCACTCTACGCTGGCATCAACAAGTCCCTACTCCGCAAACTCCAGACAGTACAAAACACCGACACCAGACTCGTCCTCGGCATCCCCCGACACGAACACATCAGCCAACACCTACGAAGTCTCCACTGGCTCCCCGTGGAGAAAAGAGTCATTTTCAAAATCCTCACTCACGCCTACAAATGCCTACACAACAACGGACCCAAATACCTCAACAACAGAATCAACTTCAACGTACCCAAAAGAAACCTCCGAACTTCCAACCTCACACTGGCCGAAAACCCGCGCATCCACAGAGCCAGAGCAGGCGGAAGATCCTTCTCTCACATTGCAGCCAAAACCTGGAACGAGCTACCGGCAGACATCAGACACGCCCCCTCCCTGAACACCTTCAGGAAGACCCTCAAGACCTGGCTCTTCGGCTAAACAGATCTGCGGACCCCCCCCCTCAGTGCCTTGAGACCCTCACGGGTGAGTAGCGCGCTTACAATTCCCTGATTGATTGATTGATTGATTGATCGAGCAGCCTATCTTCACATTTATCAGGTACCACCTACTGGGTTGCCTTTCTCACATGGGGCTTAACTACCCTTATTACCTAACATACAGGAGGAGCCCGAGGTCCCTCTAGAGGGGCTGAGCTGTATACATAGGGCTCGATTTGGTTGTTGCCATTCATCATAATATTTCATTACTCATGTAAACCAGTGGGGCACTACTACCATCTGACCTCCGGCAGAAATTTTATCGCTAACTCACCAGGTTCGGGAGCACTTTACTCCATTCTTCCAACATGGCTGCCACTACTGACGTCAGCACGGGGGTTGGCAATCTAGTGCGCCAGCCCCGACTAATTGGTTGCCCCGCCCACTCGCTGCCAGCAATCGGGGCTACTTCAGAGCTACGAGGAGCGTGATCATTTCCTCCCGGCCCCGGCAGCGTTTGGGTAGGTCCACTGACGACTTCGCGGTTGGATACACGTGAGTACCAGCTCCTTGTTGCACACGGAGCCTCTGTGAGTGACAGGATTTTACTTCCCAAACCCACTTGCAAGAGGTGAGTTTGTGCCTGTTATCTAACGAGGCAGCGGACACACTTTAAACGCCAGGGGCTGCATTGTATTACTAGGACCCCTGCACATTGATGATTCAGCCAGCTCGGTTCTATCGTCCACGGATACCGTGAGCTCCGACTCTGGAGCATGGTACCTCTTGGCACTGGGAGCGAGTGACTGGATCTCAATTCGGTTTTTGAATCTTGAGCTCGTGGGGGCATACGGCATCCTCCATGCTTGGCCCGTTCCTTAACCTGCTTACTTTTGCCTTTTAACAGTGATGCAATTTGGGAATTTTACCTAGCCACACAGGTCCATACACCTCACTACTTGGTGTAAGTGACCTCTTACTTTTTCTCCTTAACCAAACATTGTACCTAAATTGACCCCCTTTTAGGACACTGGAATTACCAGGTGTCTTACCTGCCGGGAGTTGATGGTGTGAGCCACCAACTTTTTTGGGGCGAGTCTGCCAGTTTCAGCTACTATGATATTGCGGGTGCAACAAACCCAACATTTTTAATTCATTTTAATTCATCATGAGCATGTCGCAACTGCGTGACGCATGTTTTGGGCACTATGACTATACCACCTATGTTTTACTTTCTTCTCTGTGTGCACAATGCACAGTGAGTCATTTAGGGGACACGTGTGTCGTAGATTGAACTGCATTAATTTTCACTGTCGTCTAATTTTCTTGATTTTATCTCACTAGGTTGGCCATTACAACTAAAGGTACCACATCTGAGGTGCTTTTTGTGGTTTATCAAGGTTATTAGACTAGAAGACCACCCAAGTGTAGATAGACTGTTTCTAGGTCCTGACGAATTGCCGCTAGATCGTATGACATTAAGGCAAGAAACATGTTTCTTGAGCGCAGTATCCTGACACATTTGTTTTGGTCTCTTACAAGGGCTCAGACCCTTGCTGGGTTTTTTTGACGCATCTACATGTCAGGTCATTATTCAATCGACGGTTATGTCGAGACTTGATTATGCCTGTTCGCTCTATTTAGGGTCCAATAAAGCAGAGGTCTCGAGGCTGCAAAGGGCATAGAATGCAGCAGCAAGAACACTCCTAGGTCTGCGTAAATCTTGCTCTGTGTCAAACGCCATTCGATGTCTCCACTGGTTACCCGTGGCCAGACGCATCGAATTCAAAACCCTATGTATCTCTTTCAAGATTTTTAAATTGGCCACGCCCCCTAATCTGGGTGATCTTTTGCTGCCATATGCCCCTACTCGACTCCTCCGTTCACAGGGTCAGCATTTGGTGGTGGTTCCTCGGACACGCAGAGTTAGGGCTGGTGGCCGCTCTTTTCGTTTCAGAGCCGCTACTCTCTGGAACTCACTCCCTGGGCAGATCGTGGTCTTGTTAATTACTTAGCATTAGAAAGGCCATTAAGACCTATCTTTTCTCTGCATCTTAGTGCTTGCCGTTTCATATGTTCCGTCAGTCTTTCCTGCATTAGCGCCCGGACGCCCCTTCGCTGGGGCAGCCTTACGCTCTACAAGACACGATAACATAACATAACACATCATATCAGGAGTGCGCCACATTTACTTTTTAACCAGGTTGGAAACCATATTTATTAAACCTTTTTTGTCTGGACTTCCACTTCCTGTTTTAACCCTTCACCGTCCACTGACCCTCACTTCATACATCTACACCTATAGTCCCCTCACACCCACGGCACCAAACGGCATGGAATAAAAGATCTCCGCCAAAGAGCCCCTCATAGGGAGCCCGTCAGGTATTGCAGAGCCTACCTGACGAGGAGCACGCCCTTTGATGAAGCATGACACCCAGCTGGCTGGGTGTGTGAGGGCCCTAATTCCAAAAGAAGGAATTCCCCTTCCCTCCTGCTATTAAGTGAGGACCTTTCACCACCTAGTTGACCTGTCTCCCTTTGCCCAGTTAGAAACTGCATACCTTTATTGAGGCATGTATGCTGGACTTCTGTAAAGCCCTTAGTCCCCCCTTCCTTGATTAATTTATTGTAAAAGCGCCCCGTGAAAGCATGCATGTCGCACTGAATGTTGCAGGAAAGCATGTCGTGCCTGCAGTAGGAGAAACTCATTAAAGAAAATAGCGCTTACAGACTAAATGGGGGGAGGAGTTGGCCTAACGGCTAGGGCGGTCAACCTCAAATCTGGGGAACTGGGTTCGAGTCTCGGCAATGATGCTGAACACCCTGTGATTCTGGGCAAATCACTTAATCTCCCCGTGCCTGACAAAAATGAATGTGTCCTCATGTAACGCAACTGGTGCTATGTAAAGCGCTCAGATACCCGATACCTTCGGGTAAAGTTTGCGCTATATAAAACTCTGTAAAAAAATAAAATAAAATAAAAAATAAGACGTACCGTGGAACAACTGAAGTAAAAGGGCCAGTCCTCGTGGGAGGTTACAAATGAAGACAAGGCGGTATTAAGGAGGGACTAACACGCCTATTAATGAATCAGAAGCCAGCATTTATGAAGGACAATGACACAAGCCAATGACAAATATGAGTGGAGAGTGGGCGAGGCTTCAGGTCTATACTCCAATACAGAATGCCTCGCAGAGCAGCGCATGCGCTGGCCAGGCTTGACCTAAAAAGGCACAGACGTTACATTGCCCCCATTCTCTAGTGTTGTTGCATGAGGGTGTGCCCTCTTTATTTTGAATCCCTAATTTCCCAATATTTGTGTATATATTTAAAATAATGCAGC
Organism: Calotriton arnoldi; assembly: GCA_963921515.1. Classification (NCBI taxonomy): domain Eukaryota; kingdom Metazoa; phylum Chordata; class Amphibia; order Caudata; family Salamandridae; genus Calotriton; species Calotriton arnoldi. The sequence goes on along the minus strand of CAWUFW010007621.1, from coordinate 241,957 downwards.
GACTACTCCTAAAGAATAGGTACTTTATATTTCTGTATACACGCACATGTGGTGTTTTTAGACATATGGAATAGTGGTTAAGGTGTTTTAGGGGTTTGACAAATATTTGTTTTAAAAAATTAAACAATTTACGGACTTAAATATAATTTTAGTACAAAAAGCAAAATAATGTAATCTGAATTAACTGTCCAAAGTAATCGCAATCCGAAGAAAACCCAAAAAAAAAAAAGCTGAGGTAAAGGTAAGGGAAGTTTTCTTAAAGGAGTTTTGTCATCAAACCTGTAAGGGCCTCGCTGGGTTTGGATTTCCCGCTACTTCCCTCTCACCCAGGGCTTTAAGTTGAATGGAAAAACTAGGGGGTCTCTCAAAGGGGCGTGGCCAATGTAATTAAGGGCGAGGCATAAATATACAAGATAAAAATCTGTGCTTAGCATGGTGTGCCACCCAACTTGTATTTTGCTGCTTCTGTCATTGCATACAGATGTATAATACCGATACAACAAGTAACATTACAACTACAACAAGCCAGGGCTATTGGCTTTGCCAATGGTTGTTGTTTGTATAAGATAAATCAGCAACAACTACTGCTTCCTTGTATATAACATTGAAAATGCTTCCGTTCTGAAATGATGAGACTGAAAGAACTATAACGAGTCTCTTTGAAGTTACTTCAAAAGCAGTGACGGGTGGTACTGCTGCAGAGGTAAGATTTTTTTTTCAACCCGAGGGCAAAAATGGAGAGCCCGATAGAGACCCGGCTTGGCAACTGCTTTATAGAACTGCCGGTGCAGAGCACCGGCAGGACGCGGCCCACTTAAAGCCCTGGCTCTCACCTGTAGGAGGATGGAACCCAGCAGGGCCCACAGCTCCTGACGCACTCGTGATCACGCGGCACACACAACACTGGCAGTAAAAACATGTCCTAGCCATCAGTGCCCCTGCATCTGCAAAAGAAACAATTGACGGACGGAATGCTGGACAGAGCAAACATTCAACCCCAGTCACAAAGATCTGGGTTTAATCCATCATTCTTTTGCTCACCACACCTCCCCAGTTTGGACCCAGCCATATGCAAATCAGTCTTGACCCTGTTCCTTATGGGAACAGTCCAGCCCGAACTGCCAAGCCAGGTCCTCCCTGGACCGGAAACAAGCATCCTGGGACCGGTTTCAGGGCATCACCCTTCATCAGCCAGGCTAGCTTGAATCCAGTGGTGTAGTGAGCATGGGACCCACGTCTGGGCATACCCTTCCCACTTTGGGCGACATATGCAAAAGAAACAATTGACGGACGGAATGCTGGACAATGCAAACATTCAACCCCAGTCACAAAGATCTTGGTTTTATCCATCATTCTTTTGCTCACCACCCCAGTTTGGACCCAGCCATATGCAAATCAGTCTTGACCCTGTTCCTTATTGGAACAGTCCAGCCTTAACTGCCAAGTCAGGTCCTCCCTAGACCGGAAACAAGCATCCTGGGACCGGTTTCAGGGCATCACCCTTCATCAGCCAGGCTAGCTTGAATCCAGTGGTGTAGTGAGCACAGGACCCACGTCTGGACATACCCTTCCCACTTACGGCGACATATGCAAAAGAAACAATTGACGGACGGAATGCAGGACAATGCAAACATTCAGCCCCAGTCACAAAGATCTGGGTTTAAGCCATCATTCTTTTGCTCACCACACCACCCCAGTTTGGATCCAGCCATATGCAAATCAGTCTTGATCCTGTTCTTTATGGGAACAGTCCAGCCCGAACTGCCAAGCCAGGTCCTCCCTGGACCGGAAACAAGCATCCTGGGACCGGTTTCAGGGTATCATCCTTCATCGGCCAAGCTAGCTTGAATCCAGTGGTGTAGTGAGCACAGGACCCACGTCTGGGCATACCCTTCCCACTTAGGGTGACATATGCAAAAGAAACAATTGACGGACGGAATGCTGGACAATGCAAACATTTAACCCCAGTCACAAAGATCTGGGTTTAATCCATCAATCTTTTGCTCACCACACTGGGGTGGCATGGTGAGCAAAATAATGATGGATTTAACCCAGATCTCTTGACTGGGGGTGAATGTTTTGATTTGCTCTGCATTCCGTCCATCAATTGTGTGTCTTTTGCTTTCTCGCCTTAAGTGCGCCGAGTATGCCCCGACGTGGGTCCCGGGCTCACTGTGCCACTGAATTACAAACTGTATCAACTTGCTGCCGGTTATTATGCCGTGTCTTTCTCGTGATTCTACGTAATGTTCCTATTATAACTGTGTGTTCGAAATTTAAGGACAACAGTGAACTTTGGGCTAGATAATTCGGATGCCCTTTGATTGATTTCAAGATATCGTGTTTGTGTTTTCTTTGTGTTACTCTTCATACGCGCCCTCTTATACTGAAGAGGAGCGGCAGTTTTTTAAATACTGTGCTAGGACCATATATAAATACATCTTTTGGAGGATTTTACAAAAATACTTGAGAGATACTTGGACCAATCGCAATTGGATTGATTATATGTAGTGATCAAAATAGGTGACCTTATACCTATATGGACAATTTGTGATTCTTCTGTATATGAGTAAGCCCTGACGAAGTTCCCGTGGCACTAGGGAACGAAACGCGTTGGCTGTGTGCCGGTTTTAAAGCAAACAACTTTAATAAAAAGAAGAATTTTAAAGCAAACAACTCTAATAAAAAGAAGAATTTTGAACTATACATGCTTCATGAACGACTTTATTTAGAGTGCACCTTCCTTGTGTATAGACTTTCCTGATTATTTGACATCCTTCAGTAGCGGATGTCGGGAGCAGTTGCACTCTTATGAATAATGTGGAACTAGTGGAATTTAAGTGCTTGACCTGGGTCAGCTGCTGTGTGCGTTTTTGTTTGTAATTGTGTGTCTTTTGCCTGCATCTGTGAGGGGCAGGAACAACTAATGGTGGCGCCTAGCCAGTTTTGGTGCAGGGCAGGTCAGTTCACACAGAGGCCCAGAGCTCTGTGCAAGCTACTACAAGCAAGATTAGCCAGGACGGGAGGCAACCCCAGCAGGCCAGCCAGCAAGATGAAAACAAATGTAAAACCATGGTAGAGTAGCGTTTATTGCAGTTTTATATAGTGCGAACTCCATACAAAGATATTGGATCACTTTGCATCAGCACCGGTTATATTACACAAGATCACATTCATGTTTTGAGGCACGAGGAGAAGTGATTTGCCCAGAATCACAGGGTTTTGAGCACACGCTGAGATTCGATCATGGTTCTCAAATTCCAAATTCGGCAGCTCTGGTTGTAACGCCACAGTCAACCCTGCAGCTGGACAGACATGGAGATTAGGACGGACAGCGCCATTAAACGGAGCCTAGCTGGTGGTCGTGTACGACTGAAGAGGCAGGGGCAGACCATCATACCCACCATAGACCTGAAACACTACACGTGCTCAAGTACACAAAGACACCAAAATGAGTGCTTCAAGGGGAGGGGCGGATGTGGCGTACGCCTCTAGCACTATAAATAAAAGAAGTTTTAGCTCTCACAACGCCCAGTGGGGTGACGGTCATCATGATAAAAATTGTAAATGTACTGCAGCCATGCAGCGGTGCACCGAGCAGCGCTGCCATGTCCGTAATTCCTAACACACAGGGCAACACTACTGCTCTGCTCCCCGCGCGCCATGACACATCCCTCAATAATAATTCCCCCTGACAACTAGTTGCTAGCCTCAAGTCGTACTCTCAACTTGTTGGTTACTTGATCATTTTTGCTACTTAGAGCACTGGAGATGCTTTCTTCTGTCAGTGCTGGTGGTTGTTGGACTGGACCCTCTTTTTTGTCTATGACTCCATTCACCTGTCTTCCGGGCTGAGGTGCCATGTGAAACCTAAAGTTTACGGCTGCTGCTTCTGCAAGCTAAGCAGACAGAAGTCTCCGGGATGTTTTTGTTTCACTTTAGCCTGCAGCACAGCTTCAGCAGATTTGCCTCTAACTGACGCCCCATGCTAGAAGGCATCTGTTCATCTGCGACTGCCGTAAACTAAAAAAAAAAAGTTCTGTAAAAGAATTGACGAAGAAAGTGAGCGTAAGGAGACTGTGCTTGGTCGGTGCTCCTTAGCTTTGACCGGAAATGAGGTATCGGCTGCCTGAACAACTTAGGAGGCAACGAAGAAGAGCGACGTGGGAGTGATCCAATGGTGAGTAGAGGTGGGCTTACACTCAATGTACGCTCAGTGTAGTGCTTACAACAGGTCTTGCAGACAGCAGCGCATGCGCTCTGTCTAGGCTTGACCTAATTACTCGTACTAAATTTATACTTGTAACTTCTGTCTTAGATGTCTCCATCCCTGAACTTAGGGGATGGAGACATGTAAATCTGCACCAAGGTGTAAATCTACATACAAAATTGTGAATTGCAAAAAAGTGAAGTGTTAAACTGAAGTGCAAGAGTAAATTTACAGTGAGTATATCTACATATGTAAATTTATATTTTGAATAGGGCCTGATATGCTGGGTAAGTCACTCAAGTTGGAAGGATAGGGCTTTCGTAACATAACAGTATTAGCTAGGTAGATGGTATCTTAATCTGCCTGGGTGGGAGTGAAGTCTGGGTGAAGGGGAGAGGATGTAGACTTATGGCTAGAGCGGTCAACCTCGAAGCTGTGGAACCGAGTTCGAGTCTCGGCAACGATGCTCATCATCCTGTGATTCTGGGCAAATCACTTAATCTCCCCGTACCTAACAAAAATGAATGTGTCCATCTGTAACGAAACTGGTGCTCATGTAAAGCGGTCTGATACCCGTTGTCTCGGGTCTAGTAGTTTGCGCTATATAAAACTCTAAAAAGACAAGCATTTGCAATGCAATCGGTCTCGCTTTTGGGAACTTATAAGTATTTAGCCATGGAGTAGAAAGTATACAAATTTGGTGATTTTGTGCACAGATGGAACTAATTTCAAACCGCATTCAAAAAGCCCACACCCTGGCTGTCCAAAGTACAAAGGTCACTTCATATAAGAGATGGTCAATTTTACTTCATAGCTGCTCAAAAAGTGAATCTCAATCACGGCGAAAGATAAATTGGTAACAGTTCTTTCCAGCTGCACCGATGACTTTCATGAGCAATCAGTACTCTAGGACACTGCGCACGTTGTAATTGGGGGGACTTTTAAAGTTGTTTTAGATTGCTTAAGGCCAACCATGGCATGTGTTTCAGTCTATATAGTGATACATCAAATATCCAAAAGACGATGGGAGGCTTCTTACAATAAGTCTAATCAGTGGCAATAGCTTGGGGTAACTCTCTCTCCCATCTTTCTTTTGCCCATTATGCCACCTCAGTTTGAAAGAAAGCGCCCCTAGGTCAATTCATGCATTTAGGACCGTCATATACGAGAAAAGGGTGTAATTTCTAAAAATTATCTCTTGACATGGATGCAACTGTCTTATTTCAGTCACAATAAAGTGTCACTCATAAGGCTTGAAATAACACACAAACGGGCTACACACATGGGAATGCCACTCTTAAGCAAACTGAAACCTTGGCATCAATGGTACCCAGGCTCTAGCTCAAACGTTTTTAGAGGAAAACATGTGATTTACAAATGAAATCTCGAGTATTTATTTCACATTTCGAGGTGCGATTATATTGATTTGTTATTTATTCTGGTACGTGATCATGAAGTTAGAAAGTTACTGCAGAACATTAACAGACATGAGGATTCATCTTCACGTAGCAGTACGTGTATAAGCTGACTCACTCAACAAAAACATAACTTGGTCACAATTCTAAGAATAACATGCCAATTGTTTATTATATCACAAGTAATTGTGTTTCACTTCATATGTCATACAACAAATCAAATAGCTAACAGCCAAGGAATGCAGTGCTTCTGTTAAATAAAATCCGCTCTCAAGTCTACTTAAAGTCGGAACATATTTATTAAGCAAGAATAAGTAAAGTACAAAATCACTACGCAAAGTGCCAAAAACTCCCTCTCACAGCAGCTGAGCATCTAATGCTGCTCAAACACCTTTAACGTGGCCAGCTTATAGACATTTCGCACTAAAACATCAAAAGAAATTGCATGTCACTGAAACCAAAACTTGGATAGCACCACATTTACACAGCTTCCTCATGTGAAGAAAGCAGAAGGACTTGAAAAGAGATACATGCACAATAACTTTAGACAATGAGAACTTTTAGGCAAGGAAATGCAAAATCCTTGCTTACAGTTGTCAACTATGAGAGTGGGGCTTATCACATCAGAGGTGAGGCAGCGGTGTTTAATATCGGCATACAAAATAGCAGCTGTTATATCAACATGGTACCAACTATTACTGTGTTTTTAAAGCAAATTTACGCAGTTTCTCCCTTCTTAAAACCAGATATGCTTTCTTCAATTTAGACTTGACTACATAGCAGGAGTTTCACAAGGGCATTATTTTATGCTACGCGAATAGTTAAAAGTGTATAAATGCATGTCGGCATCTCTAAGCTATTTATGCAAAAGTAAAATAATAACAGGCTTTACTGCCTAGAGCATCTGTGCATTGCAGTCACAAAAAGTACATTCATAGAGGAATATATTAATTCTATATCAGGCATTACAATATTTTAACTTTCCCCACTGGAAAATTACTCTGCCCAATAAAAGTTAATGTTAGCATGTAGTCCCCCATGTTCCATTAAATATGTCCCACATTGTTGTGCCAAAATACATGTATGCCTTCTACATGTATGAGGGCATACACTTCTCATGTGCACATTTATATCATGTGAATCTCGGTTCGTTCCCATTAAAGAGAGACATAAACCGCATAATAGACTTGCAAGGTCTCTCTCTGTGACATAACTGCCCACTGCCTATGCTAATTAGCAACACCCCCCTCCCCCCCCCCAAACCTCCCCGCCAAACTATTTTTTTTGTATAGGGCGTGTGCCCCACAAGCCAATGACAAACATGGGCGGAGAGTGGGCGGGGCTTCTATTCCCTATTCCACTACAACAAGTCTCGCAGAGCAGCGCATGCGCGCTGACTCAAGGCTTGACCTTAAAACAGATTCACATCTCCCATGAAAAGCTCCAAATAAAACTCCCCACGAGGTGTTTTCTTTGGAGTCATAACCAGCTACTATCTTCAAACTATCAGATATTGACTAAATGGACTTCTTCAATTTCATGGGGAAAACAGTGGTGCAATACTTCTAACAGGAGAGTACTAAGACTGCTCAGTAGTGAACAGTTACTCTGGGATAGTGCATACCTGCACTTTTATATTTCCGATTCATTGACTGCCAGTATTAAAATCCCATTCTTGAAATTCCGACCCAGCAGCCTCCCACCCACCCCCTAAGTCCTATCCAGCCCATTCCCTGCAAGGCTACCCAGAACCCCAGTAAAAACACCCCACATCTAGGGTTGCCACCTGGACATTTTTTTTTTTTACCGTCAAACAGTACTTTAATGTCCAGGCCAGTATTCAAATTAGCAAAATTGTCAAAAGCGGGTATTTTCCCCCCATTATCATTCAATCAGTGGTGAGGTGCCAAGTCGGCCTAAATTTCTTCTTGCTACGGGCAGTATGATGCTCGATAAGATTACTCTACATAGTGCTAAGTTCTGACCACTGAACACAAACAAGATGAACAAAAGAATCATGATAAAAATTAAAGACATCTGCGCGCGAAGAGACTCAAGACTGATGGCACGATGAAGTCCCACAGAGAAGAGGCACCACACTCCACGGAGAATTAGCACTACAAATGTAACTGGTGGCCCGCGCATTTCTGATCTCATAGGTGCCACAGATTCTAAAGGATCTCACTCCCTGGTGAAAAACAGTTCAGGAGAACTGAATACCCACTGTGCCTCTCTAAACATCCCTTGTGCCACCATCTGAGGATATGAGTAGCTGCTGTCTGAAGTCAGGGTCCAAGATGAAATGTTAAAATGCAAAGTTAAAAGCAAGGTGACCTCACAAGATTATAGAATGTAGTCTTGTGCACTCAGTACGAGCTCCAACAGCAACCGCTCAATTACATGAATGACTAGCACAAAAAAGTACGGTTACAGAAGACGGGGTTGTGTTCTCAAAGTGGGGAGAGACAAATGAGTGAAAAATCACTTTTTTATGTTTCACAGGCAACTGCTCTATCATTTTCAGTGTTTTTAGACAAACCACTCCCTTTTAGAAATGAAAGTGCCTTAGAAAGTGTGCACTAGCACACCAAAGTAAGGCCACCTTAGCACTGTGCATGCAACAACGTTGAACCGCTGTCAGGAATGTGCATGCTTGTTCAAAATTAACAATTAATTAAAATATATATTGGACAGCATGAAAATCACAACCTGTCAGTTAGATGAGTTTTTTTAAAATTTTAAAGCAGGTGGAGTAATTCTTGGAGCAAATTCCTGGCAAAATATTAATATTCCTGTAATTCTGGTGACCGTCGATTGCAGATTATGGTCCATATGTTCTTTCTCTGCCCAGGAAAGAAATGAAAAGCCTTGGGACAACCATACCAGGCATCACTGTTTAGAAGACTGATGTACGTACATTACATGATGCAATCACGGTGTCGTGTAAGGCTGATATTGTCAATATTTGCTACTGAATATACAATGGTTTTATTTAGTTGCATTTTTTTCAATGTAATATATGCATTTTATTAAATATAAAGCTGCAACTGTTTAATTTTGCCTCTTTGCTATCTTCTCTTCCAATGGAGCTCCCAAGGTAGAGTCACGTGTTCCTGTTTCTAAAGGTTGACACAGTGCAGTAAGCCCATGAAGAGGCAGAACATGGACTGTGGCTTGGTGTGAACACTGAAAGAACCACAGCTGGACGGGCATGCCGTAACATATGTGTTGGACTTGGCCCTTTTTGCAGGGTCATCCCAGGACTTTTTGCCTTCCTCCTGTATTTTTCTGACCTGTTGTTGGTGGTTTTATGACTCTGGGCACTTTACCACTGCTGATCAGTGCTAAAGTGCATATGCTCTCCCTGTAAACTACTGTTATGACTTGGTGTTTCCATGATTGGCTATTTGATTTACTAGTCAGTCCCTAGTACAGTGCACTGTGTGTGCCTGGAGCCTGTAAATCAAATGTTGCTAGTGGGCTTGCAGCACTGATTGTGCCACCCACATAAGCAGCCTATAAATGTAACTCTGGCCTGCCATTGGAGAGCCTGTGTGCAGTCTGGTACTGCCATGTCGACTTGGCAAGTGCATCCACTTGCCAGGCCCTAACCTTCCCTTTTCTTACATATCAGTCACCCCTAAGGTAGGCCCAAGGTACCCCTGTGGGCAGGGTGCAGTGTATGTGAAAGGCAGGACATGCCTTATGTGTGTGGCATGTCCTGATAGTTAATTACTGCCAATTTCGTTTTTCACTATTGCAAGGCTACCTGTTCCCATAGGACAGAATGGGGAGTTTGTTTATAACATCTTATATACATAACTGGCCCTGGGAACGAGGTAGGAAAATAAAGTTTAATATGCCTGAACTCAGAATGTTAAACTGCATCTTTTAGTGAGGGTGATTTTTACATTCTGTGTTTGAAAATACCACTTTTAGAAAGTGGGTATTTTCTTGCCTAACCATCCAGTGTGCATCTGCTAGGTTTGTGTATTGCATGTCTGGCTTTTGGATGACAGGGGCTGGAGAGGGGCAGTGGCTCCAGAAGTCTGATGAGTCAGGGCTGGGCTGAATAGACCTGGGCTGCATTTAGAGTAGGGGGAGGAGATTTCCTTTCACCTGAATGGGCCTGGTCTGCCTTCAACAATGCTGTCTCCACCTCCTGCCAGGAAGCTGCACCAGTGAGGACAGACTTGGTTTTGGCTGGGTACAGACACTCTCTGCCTTCAGAGAACAAAGGATTTTTGTGTATAAAAAGAGGGGCCCAGATCCCAGACTTTTAGATCACTTTTGGGAAATCAAGAGGAACCTTTGCCAAGGAGAAGAGCCGGTGAAGCTGAGGAGGAATACTGCCCCTGTGCTGTTAGCTGTCTGGGGTTGGCCTGCAGTGGCTACTTGCTGCCAAGGAAAGGAGAAAAGGACTTTGCTGCTTGCTTTGTCCCCATGCTTGAAGAAAATATCTCCAAGGGCTTGAGCTGAGCTTGCCCCCTGTTCTAGAGGTTTCAGGAACAGCAAAGACCTCACCGTGTCTGTGGGCGCCGTCTCTGATCGTCTCCGCAGAAGAAAAAGGGTAACCGACTCTGTCATCGAGTCCATCGCAGGATTCCGTGTCCTGAAAGCACCGCCGAGAGCAACGCCTCGCTTCACAACGCAAGCCTGGTCTCACCGACTCCGTCAATGAGCCGCTGCTTGCACTGCATCCTGTGGGCACCGCACTTCGCAACGCTTCGCTGCATGCTGCAAGGACGTCACCGACTCCGTCGCTGCCTGACCCGAACATCGACCGGCTCCGTCGCCGCACCGTGACTTGCCAGCATCGCAGCGAGCATCGTCTCACCCTTCAACGCAAGCCCTGGTCTCACCGACTCCGTCAACAAGCCACTGCCCGCACTGAATCGTGAGGACATCGTCGTCACAACGCTCCGTTTCACAACATGACTGCAACGTTTGCCCCGACCGACTCGCACCGACGTGTTGGTCGCAACAAGAAGGATAAGCAGTAGAGAATTAGAAGAGGCTATTGGGGGAGGTAAGAAAGGGAGGGCACCAGGACCAGATGGTCTCCCCCATGAAGTTTATAGAGCTTTGGCCAGTACACTAAATCCTATTCTTGCCGAACATTTTAATGCAATACTCTTGACAGATGCTGCAATGCCGGAATCTTGGAAAGAGGCTATTATAACTTTAATCCCAAAACCAGGGAAATGCCCCAAGATTTGCGATTCCTATAGGCCCATATCGCTTTTAAACTGTGATTATAAGCTTTTTGCAAAAGTCATGGCAGAAAGACTAAATGGGGTTATGCCACAGCTGGTACATGAGGATCAAAAGGGGTTTATTCGAGGTAGGACCTTGAAAGAACTGACGTATACGCTCATAGGGTCTATTGACTTGGCCTCTGCTTATGGGCCCCCCTTAGCAGTAATGGCGCTAGATGCTGCCAAAGCATTTGTTCGCGTTAATTGGGTTTATTTGCAGGCTGTGGCAAAATTTCTTAATTTGGGCCCTAATTTTTGTAAAGTTTTGAAAGGAATCTACACTGCACCTGAAGCCAGGGTCTTGGTTAATGGGGTTTTGACAAAGGCTGTCCAGATTACAAGGGGTACAAGGCAAGGCTGTCCCTTGTCCCCACTTTTGTTTGACCTATATATTGAGCCGCTAGCTAGAAGAATCACGAGTAATATAGACATTCTACCCTTTGAACATAATGGCTGGAGCAAGAAAATAGGATTATATGCAGACGATATCTTAATCTTTACTACCAAATTACAAAAAACCTTGAGTTGTGTCTTAACATTAACAGCAGATTTTGGGAAAATCTCAGGTTATGATATTAATAAGGAGAAAACGGAGGTTATGGCCTGGAATACAGAGATTGGCGAAATAAAGTGTAAGAAGGATATGAGATATTTAGGGGTCAAGATCACCCAGGATATTGCAAAGCTTACCAAAGAAAACTTTGATAATGTTAAGAAAGAAGTGATTGGCTGGCTGAAGAGCTGGTTATATCTGCCGCTAACTCTGTTCGGCCGAGTCAATCTTGTAAAAATGATAGTTCTCCCGAAGTTTACCTTTCTGTTCGACTCAATCCCCTTACCTTTTAAGAAAGAGTGGTTTGCTAAGATGCAAAGTCAGATCAGTTCCTTCATTTGGTCCTCTAAAGGGCCACGGATAGCTTGGAAGAAGCTGAGAAGAAGGTTGGAGAAAGGGGGATTAGCGTTACCAGATCTGCTTTTTTACTCCTGGGCTTTCTTATTAAAGAATGGGAGAATGCTTTTGGACAGACCCACAAAGTCTGAGATTGGCAAGATGTTTGAGGTGATGTTAAAGAAAGAGAAGGGAGGGGACTGTGGTTTTATGTATAAGTATACGGATCCAAAATACTTTTAAAAAGTTATGCTGAAGATTTTAGGGGGTATGGCTGAGACTTGGTATAAAATCAGGAAGATTACAAAATTGCCATATTTCAGTCAGCTTGCCCCCATTTGGGAAGCTCCGGGCTCTCCAGAATGGACAAAGGATGCATTGGCACTTCCATTAAGAGAGGCTGGTATACTAAGGTGGAAACATCTACTTCAAGAAGGTCATCTGATTACGTGGGAATGGTGTAAACAGGAAATGGGCCAAAGGATCTCAAGATTTAAGTTTCTCCAGATTCAAAGTTGGTATCAGGCCACAGACCCAAAAATAGGAGAATCTAATGAATTTGAGGAGAAACTGTTGTCGGGGGTCGTACCAAAAAAAGAAATCGCGATGTGGTATTGGCTGATGATAGAGATGGAAGATGGGGATTTCACCTTGCCGGAGGATCTATGGGGAGGATGCTTGCCTGAGACCATGCTGGAAGACCAATGCCAAGTATCTATGTCTATGTTGTACAAAATAGTTAAACCTGCATACCTGAGGAGGAATCATCTTTTTACCATTCATAGGGCCTATTGGACCCCAAAGGTTATCCAAATTTGGGACTGGAGGTGATGTGGCATGTCCCAAATGTGGCAGCATGAAGGAAGATGATCTGCATATGTTTGTATACTGCCCAAAGATCCAGTCATTTTGGGAGGCTGTGAGTAATGTCCTGTCTAATTCCTTGAACCTACAAATCATGGTAAGCGTCTTACTAGTTATCTTTGGAGGTTTGGATCCGCAAACTACAGTCAATAATAATAGTGTAAAACTGTTTTTTTATGCTATACTTTTGGAACGCAGAGAGATTTGCAAACAGTGGGTGTCACAGGCCCTTTCGAGTTGTGAGGATTGGTTAAACTCCGTGAGGAGCATGGCCAAGCTGGACATTTCAGATAAGGGGAAAAAGAGGTATGAGTTTTGGATATCCTTCTTATGTTGGTGTGAGCAACGAGTAAGAACTTCAGATCAAGGGTCCAATGATTAAGCCTTTCTCCGCCTCGGCTGGCACCTTTTTCTACTGAGCAGGGTGGCTCGTAGAGATTGTGTGTGTATTGGAAATAAAAGAGGAGGGCTGTCACAATCCAAGGGCGACAACAGCTGAACCCTCTTCTTGTTCCTTTCTTCAGCGAATGAGGTTTTGGACACTCCAGTTTGGAAACGTAAGTGGAACGGTGTGAACGAAGCAAATGAGGAAAAAAAAAAAAAGAAAGGTATTGTGTCCGAGTCTATCGACGCTTTAGCTGGCCCGTATCAGTGCGGTCGGCTGGACTTGTTAGACTCTGTCGTATTCCGGATCGCGGTAGCCCCAGGAGGAGCTACCGAGTCGGAATAACTGTGTTTTATTGAGTTTCCTGCAATTTAAAGGTTATTTTGCACAAGTACTATTTTTCAAGAGTATTGTATGTTGGATTTTTCTCGTATTTGGTCTTGTTGGTTTAGATAAAGATTTACTAAACTGGTGTGGTGTCCATTTGTAGTGTTTTCACTGTATTACTGTCTGTGTTCACAAATTCTTAACACACTGCCTCTGAGATAAGCCTGTCTGCTCGTGCCAAGCTACCAAGGGGGTGAGCAGGGGTTATTTTAGGAGTGTATCACCCTTACCCTGACTAGAAGCAAGGGTCCCTATTTGGACAAAGGTACCTACCTCTGCCAACTAGAGACCCCCATTTCTAACAATATGCATTCCATGTTTACTCTGGCAATACCTAATAGGCCAACAACCCGCACTGCACCGTAAGGCACATCTAGATCACGAGATGACTGTCGCAAGCAAGCACCATTCTTCCTAGCACTGTGCAGAGGCGCACTTATGCAACACATGTTTAGGTATTTACAGGCCTACACCAACATAAGAAGGGAAGGAACACCCGTCTCAGCCCCAGGCAGAGAGGGGACCCAGTGCAGGGATAACTGTGTCAGCTCGCGCTTTATGAAAACATGTTCACAGAGAAAGAGTTTCATACGTAATAAAGCTTTGACTAAAACTGTTAAAATAAACCATACAAAAGTATTCGTGTTCCAAAGCGAGTCAGCGAGATAGAAGAATTCCTGCCCGTCCTCCATCCCCATTTGTTTTTGTGAGCTGTTGGATAGAGTCCTCGCGGGAGCCTCCTTGCATCTGGTGATCGAAGTGCATAAAGGAAAGTATGGGAATTGTGATCCTGCGCATGAGCGCGGGGTCAGAGTAGTGGCAAAAAAGAACATTATCTGTGACTATTACCTTGGCCTTTGACCTACAGGTATCTACACATAAAATATAATGCATTCTAACATACTGGTACCTTACCCCGGAGCGGATAGAGAAGTGGGCCACTACCAAAAGAGCCTTCTGTTGGATCCCTCCCACCCCTCGTGGCGCTATCCCAAGCTGGGGAACATGGGAAGACATACTCACCCACCTCGACAGGTAACCTTCTACCAACAGGCATATTCAACCCCACACCTTACTCCGCAAGCCACCACCTGCAGAGTCCCTCCATACCCAGGTGTGTTTTTTTTATCCCCTTGCTTTTTTACATGTACGTGTCAAATTGTTTTACTGCCTGTACAGTGCCAAGTGCAAGGATGCGGTATACACAAAATGAAAGGCGGACAACCACCACAAGTAAAAGTTTTTTACAAATAATCACTGGACAATGGCCATTGGTGGGCCATCTCCCCCACATACTGATACCACATCACACCTGGCTCACATTTACACTGGCTTTTCAACACTACTGCGCCGTTTTGCCCCATGGGACGGCCATCCAGTGTGACCCCAGCATTCGGCACAGCACATGGCCCCGCGCAGCGTTCAGCTCTCCCGCTGCTGGCAGGGTACTGACGGCACGGAAGGCACTTTACTGCCATGAAAATAACATTGGCAGGTTACTCCCACGTGCGCTCACCCCCCAAAAATAAGCACCAGGCTGAAAGCACGCATTAGAGGTCATTTTTGGGGGAGTGACAGAAAATGCATAGCAAAATGCGAGCTGGTCAGTTTTTTTTTTTTGTTGCAGATTTATATAGCGCGAACTCGACCCGAAGGTATTGGAGCGCTTTACATGAGCACCGGTTACGTTACACAAGGACACATTCATGTTTTTGGTGGGCATGGGGAGATTAAGTGATTTGCTCAGAATCACAGGATGTGGACGCAACCCCGAGGCTCGAACCTTGGTTTCCAACTCCAAAGTCGGCAATCTAGCCGACGGACCACATCCTCTCCCCAATTCAGTTCTTCGAGAGCTCAACACAGTCATTTAAAGAACATTTACAAAGACAAGCCAGTGTGGGCCGTGCAGTGAAGCAGCAGTCTAGGGCAGGGTGTTTCAGACTGATCGGTTTAGGTATATGTAATGTAAGTTATATACCCTTGGATAAAGCTGCGATGGTGCTCGCACCTCAGCTGGCTGGACAGGGCGATGGTCGGGGGTTGGGAGGCTGCATAGACGGCACATGCTCCACAGCAGCAAATCTTTACGATAATCGAGGTTTCTGGGTCCGAATACTTCAGTTTACCAGTGGAGACAGGCGATTATAGGCAATTTGCTGTTTCTATGTGTGCTGCACAAGACAGTACACATGGAAACAGCAAAAACGAGGAGAAATAAATCATTTCTCCTCGTTTTGCCTGTTTAAGACCAGGTTTTCCCTGGCCTTAATTTTGTCGCTGCCTCCTATTTAGGCTGCTCTGTAAATAGGGGGCAGCATCAAAATCAATGGATGTTGCAGTGGAACACCCATTGCCCTCCCCTTTCACGCTAAACACAGCGTGATAGGGTGCCTTATTTACAAGGCAGCGTTAAGCCACGTTAAGCCACTGAAAGTGACGCTGTGGTGGCGATAGGGGATGCCCCTGCATGTCCAAACTGATGAGTGACCTTTTTTTTTTAACATAGCAATTAGACACAGCAAAGATCTAAAAAAAAAAACGATAATCTGGGGGTAATATCAGAGTCCCAAATCGAGCGATAATTGAGTTCCATCTCATTCTGTGTTCTTCTACGACTTCAAAAGGACTATCTTGAACTCTGAGTACTGTGAACTTCTAGCCACTAAAGTGAACAATTGTAAATTTCTTCAAATTGATTTAATTAATATCTTGGATATGAGCGACTAAATTGAATAAATAAAGTGTAAAAAAAGTGTTTTGTTTAAACCTGTCAGTATTCTATTACTGGTTTTCAAATGAGGGAGGTTTTGTGCTGCAGTACTTACTAGGAACTTTATTACTTTTAATGCCACCCACTCCATTTACTTTAGAAAACCAAAGAAGAATTTGTCAAATATGTGTTGCCATACCGGTCAACCACTAGTAATCAATACAATTTAAATGCCTCTTCATACCCTGGGAAGGAAGGGGAAAGGAAAGGAATAACTCAGAACATATAATGTATGGGAATAAAAACAAAAACAAAAATGCGCCAACACTTTAGTTTAGTAGATTCATTTTTTTTGTATAAGTTTACTCAAGGTTAAATGCAAACGTGAATCCTTTGGTAAAGATTCTACCACATCAATACAAATAGAGGGTTGCTCAAGAAAGGGGAAGGGTGTGCTCGTGTTGGGAAAAGAGAAGTGAAAGTCACTGGGTTCGGAGTTTACAAACTGTTCATTGTTTCAACAGAAAACTGGTTAAGCAGACCAGTACAGTGCGGCCTGTCCACAACAAATTATTTACAGCATGTTTTTCATTATTTCGTGGGTGCATGAATGCAACATCAGATGGTAGGGATAAGACGCGGTACAGGCCCTTTGTGGGTGGGGGGGCGTCGACGTTTCGACCCGACTAGTGCGTAGAGGGTGATTTAAAACCTCCGCTTGCGAGTCTTCTTCAGGACAGAAAGGAGCAACCTAATCCTGGTGCCAGGAAGGCATCCCAGGTAACCAATAGAATAAATCCTGGTGGCAGTGAGGGGATCCAGGAACCTATTTCCGGTCAGTAAATAGTCCCCAGAAGTGAGGTGTAACACGCTGACGAGGACCCAAGCCTTGTGAAATCCTCACCGGTATTAAAACCGTAATTATTGGGCATTAGACATCGGGAATGTGAATGAATCCATCACCGTAATTCTTAGACAAAGGCATAGGAAATGTAATTAATCCATAATTCCTGAAAGGAAACGGGCGCCGCACGCCTCGAGGGAGTTGCTCTGTCATTTTATTTGCTGTTTTTTTTTGTTCTCGAGGTGCTTGCTGTTTGGATAATTTAGCTTCTCACTAAACCACAAAGCTCTTCCTTAATCGCCCTTGCATGTTTATTTGTTTTTGTTTGCTGTCATTTGTTGGACGCTACTAATAAAGTCTGTTCATCAAAAGAGTCCTTCTACTCCCGAATATTAAAACAACTTCCTCTAATAAAAAGACAGACTTGTTCGCTTTATCAATAGTTGTTTAATATCACCACGCTTGATAATATTCACATGTTTTCTTTTATCATTTCTGTCATTTCTTATCGAAGTGATCACCTACTCATGTTTTAGCAACCGGAAGAAATGACAGCACTTTAAAACCAATAGTAATATATCGCTTTATTAATCTTTTGTGGCAATATAAGTCGATCTCTTTGTAGATGGGCTGTTTTAGTATGAGCTGTACCACTTAATCCGCGACTTCCATGCAGGCAAAATGTCGTTTACATAAATCACAGACAGTGTATCCCGTTTACCTAATTTCTCGCAATCTAACACTGCAGGGGAATTCACCAGAGAACACACAGCAAATACAGTAACCTCCGCTGCTGAGTGCAAAGGTGAAATCAGGAGAATTTGAGAATATTTTATTTTTCGAATTTACAAGGCAAAGCAGCCTGATGTGATATTCCATGCATGACCTGTTGTCATTTGTATTTCTTCAGTTATATTTGCATGCAGACCCAGAACATCAGGGCTGGACCTTTTCTAGTTTAATTCAGCGTTCAGACACAGCAGTTGTATGAATACATTTCTATGACTTCCTTGGAGTGTGGATAATGGGGACTAATTTGTTTGTTGCTCGGTTTCGTTGTGGATTTTAACAGGTCTCGGAGGCTCTGTGTGGGTTTGTGCTCTGCTTTTCTGCTCAAGGCTAATGAAGGCAACCTTGGATAATCATATTTAAAAAATGTTCAAGTTGAAAAAGATCGTCTACAATGGAAAGTGACGTAGTTTGCTAATTAGCATATTGTAATGGAGAGTGACATATTTGGCTAATTAGCACGTGGGCTAAAATATTGCAATTTACCGTAATTGTTAAATCATCCAAAGGTTAGGAAAAAGCAAAACTCTTTCACATGTTTATTGCAAAACATTCTGGGCCTCGTGCACTATTATTTCATTTGCAAAAACTGGCTGCAAATAGCTCATCAACTTTTTGCAAATGGAATAGCATTTTGTGCACTGACCCATGTACTAATCAGTCGGTTCACAAAATACTGAATCATAGGAAGTCACCGGATGGCCTGCGTAATTAACATCAATCAGGCAGGTCGCAATTTATGACCCCTTGAGGTTGGCTGCGGTCACAGGGATGGTGGCCTGCAAGGAACAGCAGACCACCATCCCTATGACCGCAGTCCTAAATGGAAAACATTTGTTTTTTAAAGCAGCCCATGTGCCTTAAAGGCACTAGTGCTGATTAAAAAATCTTTCCACTGCTTTCTCCATCTGAGGTTGACAATTCCATTCCCAAAGTGGAAAGGGTCCAAAGGGGACCACTTCCCTTTTGCAGATTAGTTACCATCCCAACTTAGGGAACAATGACTCATCAATGGAGACCGTTTAGTTTGTGGTCCTAAACCATCAATACATTCCTTTCCAAATCAGAACTAGGAAAGGGGCGCTCCATTCATGCCCACTACTACCTGCGATTCGGAAAGGGTCGCACAAGTCCTTTTATGAGTCAGAAAGAATTTTCGGATCCGTGAAAGCCCTTTTGTATATATTCAAAATCAGGGTTTCCAATAGGAAAAGGGCTTTATAAATTTGTCCATCAGTTATTATGAATTTTAAAGTGAAATTTCCATCTTTTTAAACTTCATATCATGAAAGGTATTGTTCCATCACCTTCAGAGGAAGAGCCAGAAGATGTGGTACACCATGTGGTGTTTTACAGATAGACCACTAGTTCTAATAGCAGACCACCTAATGCAGTAGTTGGATATTTTATTCAATGTATGGCCCATACCGGAAAAATACAACAAATGACAGCAAAGCATCAGCATAGCCAACAGGTTTAGTGTTGGCTGCCAGCCTTATTTTCGTATTTTTTTTAAAGCTTTACGTTCTTCTGAATTTTTACAAAAAATTTGAGAAACTGAGCAGCAGCATGTGTGTCCTTATGTGGATGCACAGGAAGCCATCTTTAAATGTTTTGGTAATAACATCTTACAAAAAGATTGCAAGATAGGTGGTATGTTATTTTTCTACCCCTGTGTCAACATTACACTTGGGATGTGCATTACTATTTCCTTAAGGGGTCCTTTGGGTTTGACCCGCATAGTCCCATTTTCTTTGACACACTAGATTAGTATTACACTAGATTGTTTTGGTCTAGATGATGTTAAAAGCTTGATTTATTATTGTAACTATTAGAAGTATAGATGAGTACACTGACTGCTATTTAGTGTGATGTGCTTCTTTATTATTTTCTGTGATCTGATATGCATATCTTGTGTTTCTTATACTTCCTCTATTTTAACAAATTTTTGCATAATGCCGCCAGTTTACACTTTGTGTACACATACTCTCCCTTGTTTCCATTACCATACATTTTATTTAGATGTGCATCATGGCGATCCTGGGGGTATGTCTCTCAACATTCCATTCTTGTGTGTCTTTGCACATTCCCTTTCAACAACCAGGGAGGGATTATTGAATAATGTTTATGATGGATGGATTCAAAGACCCAGGAGACTTACTATGTTTTTAAATGTTTTTGGGGGTGGGGAAGGCTGTTGCACTGCTTGCAGCCCTCCACAACATTATAAAAATGTTTGTTGGTGCCCCTGCTCCTTCTAGGGCCGCAACCAGCAAGAAAATAAATAATTCAAAATTGCCCTAGAGCATTATGGGGTGCTCCTTTCCAGAGCAATGAATAATAAATGGGTGGCTTCTGCCGCTCATTTATCATTCTCTTATTATATTTATATAATATTTTGGGTTGTCCCGGCCCTCACCTGGGACACCCACATGTTTAATAATTTTCATTGGGGGTCCATAGGGGCAGCCCCAAGGCACATACAGCCCCAGACGGCTACCTAGCCAGTACCATACTGGGTGCTGGTTGGAGTTGACTACTAACTTTGCTCCTACCCCAGAGGGAGCAGCTGGTTTTACTGCTCTCACCTGGAGCAAAGTTGTGTTTTGTGCCCAGGAGAGTGTGAGCAGGGTATGCTCGCACTATCCCGGGCAGAAAACAGCAGTGTCCTTGAGGATAGGGCCCCTGGAACACTGCCTCGTTCTGGCTGCAGAAGATGGGGTCCCTGCATTCAATCTACAGCATGAGAAGGGGAGCTGCATACTCCTCCCTAATAATTTAAATTCCCCTGGGAGATGGGGCCTCCTAGAGGCAGGGGAGGGGAGCCGAGCAACCCCTCCCCTATAAATTCAAATGGCACTGGGTAATGGGGTTCCTGGGGCCTCCAAGAGGCTCAGGGAGGGGGGTAGCACACCCCTCCCTTTATTATCGATACATTCCTAGGGAATTGGGTCCTCAGGGCCTCATAGAGGATCATGGAGGGAGCACACACTCTTTTCCCCAAAATAAAGCAATGCACTGCCCCCAGTCCCTGGCCAATACTGGGGTTTTAAAAATGTTTTTTTTACTGTGGATCCACAGATCTTCCATGAATTTGTAGTAAAATGTTTTAGGGGGTCCGAACCATCCCACCGGGCTTAGGGGGATAAAGCATCCCTTCACTGCCACTTTACATTTTCTTTACACTTGTTTTCAGGTTTCCAGGACAGGGGATTCAGTCCTCGAGCTCTAGAATGGCTGCAGCTACATCTTTGTTGATGTGGTGGCAGCCAATCAGACTCTTATCTAAAGATCTGCTGGTTTCGCAGATCTTCCACTGTGTGAAATATCTATTTTCTTTTAGCCATAACTTCTCAAAAACTACTGAACAGATTTACCCCAAAACACAAAAAGCACGCTTTCTGAACCAAGATCTAGTTTTCTGCCGAATTGGTGTAACTCCGTTCAGCCATTTCTTATTTTCCTATGGATATATAAATGTGGAAAAAAAGGTCTGGGACCCCCCTTTTTCTCTGCCCTCACTTAAAAAAAACCCATTTTTATGGAGTTTTATATAGCGCAAACTTGACCCGAAGGTATCAGGTATCAGATCGCTTTACACGAGCACCAGTTGCGTTACATGAGGACACATTCATTTTTTTTTGTTAGGCGCGGGGAGATTAAGTGATTTGCCCAGAATCACAGGATGTTGCGCGTCCTTGACGAGACTTGACACTTGACACGGATCACTCTGAAACCTTTCAGGAAGGAGCGGAGTTGGATGAGACTTTTTCTTTTGAACTTTTGTGATTATTCGTTAAACAGCGCCAACGTTGTAAGCTAGCAAAAATACTTTTCAACTATAACTTACGTTCACGGAATGCACTGCTTATGACCTCACATTTTATATCTCTCATGACATGGTCAGTGACATCACTGATGACATCCCAATTGACATCACTGATGACATCATCCACAGAACCACTCAAACACCCATTCACAGACCCATGTAAGTACTCACACAGCTACTCTACTCATCCATAGTGCCACTCACACACCACCCACTCAGTCACTTATATAGCCACTTAGAAAACCATTCAGTCACCCATACAGCTACTCATACAACCAGTCACTCACCCATACACCCACCCACACATCCACTCGCTCACCCATATAGCTACTCACACACCCACTTATTCACCTATACAGCCACTCACACACCCAGTCACTCACCTATAGAGCATCTCAACACAGCCACTCACTCACCCATATAAGCACTCACACCACCCGCAACCACTGACATACCAATTTGCACATCTGTACAAGCACTCACACATCTACTGACTCACCCATACAGCTATTACTGCACTGTTCCCTGTCTACAGTTGTATGTGTTATTGAAAACTTCAAATAAATCTGTTTAAAAAAAAAATTAACAACTCTAAGAAGAAAATTATGCTATGAATAAATCGGTTCTGCACAGCAACCTAAAGTTTCTTTGGAATCATTCCTCAACAACCAAAGCATAAGAAAATGTTAAACGACAATTTAAGGATTCAAGGGGGATATTCACAAGAACTGGCGATAATTATCGCCAACCTAGGCCAACGCAACTTCACATAACGCCGTCCATCGCGGGAAACTAACGCAGCGTTAACGTCGTATACTCAACACGCCGGCAACAAGCGATAGTGTCCCGATAACGCGTCAAATGTCCGCGATAAAATTACTGGGCCGCCGATAAAAAAGGAAACTTGAACGTGAAAAAAGTGGCGATGGGCCCAACAGCGATAAAAACATCAGCGATAAGCAGCGCCAGGCCTGCAATTCCCACGTCAGGCGGGAAAAATCACCATAAAAGCTGCAAAAAAACCAAGAGAAATCAAAACCCAAACCCAAACAACTGAGAAGCACCATGGAGGACGCTGGAGCAACTACAGAGCCCAACCACAACCCCACAAACCCCCCGGAGGACCAGCCAGGGACCTCGGGGAAGGAGAAGGGCAAGGAGAAGAAGAAGAGGAACCCGCGATTCAGTTCGCAGGAAAACAAGATCCTGATTACGGAGGTGATAGAACACCACTAACAACTGAGAGATTCACCTTCAAGCTCCTCACACACTCCTATAAGGCTCTCCACGATGCAGGACCAGAATATCTGAACCACCGCCTAGCTTTCCACACACCCCCCAGACAACTTCACTCCGCCCAACTCGCCCTGGCCAACGTCCCACGGATCCACAAGACCAGAAGCGGAGGAAGATGCTTCTCCTACCTCGTGCCAAGACCTGGAACACCTTGCCCATCCACCTCAGGCAATCCGCGTCGTTGACCCAATTCAGGAAGGACCTCACGACCTGGATCTTCGACTGAAACTTCCACACCCAGATCCCACATCAGCAGCCCCCCTCAGAGCCTTGAGACCCTCACGGGTGAGTAGCTGTGCTATATAAACCAGATTGATTCCTGCTCAAAATCAGTCAGCCCAGCAATGCAGGCACCCTTGCACCATAGTGCCAGGGTGCCTGCGTTGGCGCATGGCAGCCCATTGCGCACCAGCACTGGGGAAAAGGGCAGGAATGCACAGTATCTAATATATACAGCGCATTCCTGTTCTTTTCTTTTGACACAGGCACAGCAGCAAGACTCCTTGCGGCGCTGCCCTGCGCCAAAACCTCATAAATGAGGCCCCTATTATACAAGTGTGCTAGCATCATTTTTAAGACTTAGTGGCAGTTCTTCTTTTTTAGCGACGTACAAGGAAATCCTTGTAAATATCGCGTTGTGTGTTTTGCAGGAGTTTTTTCGGGGGAACCCCTAACTTGCATCTCATTTTCAGTAAGTCACGCTAAGCAAAGTGACGCTGTAAAAAATTGACGTTAACGCTTAAAAAAATGCCAATAACTGAGCTTTGTGGCAACTTGTAAATATGGCGATAAAAAATAGCTGCCGTAGCGTCAAAAAATTGACGCTACGGCGGCGTTAAATCCTTGTAAATATGCCCCAGAGTGTTTTTCCTCTTTTGCTCACTCAAAATGTCTGATGCCAAAAAATAAGTGCCCGTCCCCAAAAATGAGTGCTGGTGGCCTCACCACCGACTCACATTAAACACTGGCTTTTATTAGACTTCCAGGTACTGATAAATGTACTCTGCTACCCGGTGGGTCTAGTTCATGCTATATAATACTGAAACATATAAATTAATAAAGAAAACAATTTTTCTTGCCTTCTGTTCTTACAAAAGTGTGTGATTTAAGGCACAGTCAGTAGTGAGCTGCTGAAAAAACACATTGTAAACCAATGTATTAATATTTGGCTCCACTTAGCACAGAGATCCCATGCACCTACAGCACCACCACATAAAAGAAAATTAATTTTAAGCTTTAGAAGAAAGCACATTTTCTTTTGAATGTTTGAGCCCAGGTTCCACCAGCATTCAGATTTTTTTTTTAACTTTAACAACATGTCTGCCTTTCTTGGCAGTCTGCTTCGATTACACTTCTGTGGTTTTCACCTCATTAAAGTCAAGCACGTTATCACCCACATTTTTTGCAGATAAGAAAACTCTTGTAATTATATTGTTCCTTTTGTTTCCTTTACTTAAGGCGTGAAATGCAGGAGCAACGAAAAGTAATTGTAGTAGGGAGGCCGAAGCAGGCAAGGTATTTATGTTTCTATTCTACAGAGACACTGAAGAGCCAGCTGGGATACACATTAGGATGCTGGAAATGATGCAACTGGTAAAACCCAAGTGGCCATTACAGGAATATCAGGTATAGTCACAGAAACTGTCCATACGTATTTTTCTTTCATTGGCAGGGTTTGACGAGACCTTTTTGTAATTTAAATAGATATGAGCACGGTGTTCATTATTAGCAGCAGTTAATCTCATGTATCATGTTGTTAGCCCTGATTGACATAACAGCTTATGAAAAAACACTGCAAGCACGGTCAGCAGGGCTGAGAAGTAGTGTTGTAGGGATTCTGCACATATACAGAGCTATGCACAGGATAATAGGACCTCGGAGTATAGTGGTGAACCAACCATGCACCTTAGTACCCACAATCCCAGTCCGACTAGCTTTAGCGTCTCATTCGCAGCAATGCTACCAATGATTAGACAACCCAGAACACGGTCTCTCTCAGGACTCGCGGGAGCAAGAACACCCTTTCATAACTCACTCATACTTGTCCACAACGTGCGTAATAAGAGACACAGTATAGTTTAAAATGTTTATTTCAACTATCGTGCTCTAAGATACAGTACAAGTGCCAGTACTATCAGCATAATGCATAATGATAAAATAAGAAGCATAGTTACAATTCCATAGAATACAAACGGGGAAAGCATGTCATAAAGCAGTGGATAGAGGGCTAAATGGCCTTACCACCCTCCCCGTGCTATTAACTAGTTTATTATAAAAATAGAAGACCTCTGGGCGTTGTCAGACGGACCCCCATACCTCAATATCTAGATGCAAGGTTTACATCATCAGACAAGCACAGCTCTTCTCTCTGGAAAGGTTTTTCTCCGAGTGCCACAAACAGCGAGATCACAATATTAAAAGCACACGAATTTCTCCAGTGCAGCTGTACTTAGTGTTATGTCTAAATGCGAGGGACTGGCCAGATCAGCAAGAACAAGGGACGTTGTTTTTCGACCTTGTACATGTTGTGCAGACGAAACCCACAGGGAACAGGAGAAAAGGTGAAAGGCAGACAGTTCTAATATAGCCGGGCACAAGCAGAGGCTGGAAAAACAAAGTCACAAAGTAACGTGTGCAAAAAGGCATCATGGCAGCCAGGCCTAAGCCAACTTAGCAATGCAGACAATGAGGTCACAAACCACACGACACCCTCCCCTGGTCAGACCATAGGCGAAGACATAGGACGAACACAGAGTTCAAATAGATGGAGCAGAATGGAAACGTCTATTCATAAATAGTCCCCAATGAAGGACAGTGAATGGAATAAAAAATCCAGGATTAAAAAATTCCAGAAAGGGCACAAAAAAGAATCCAGAGATGCAGGACGCTGAAAGCGGAGGCCCCCTAATCCAATAAAGTGTAAGTGCAAAAAAGCGCCACACCTTCCAAGAGGAGATCGTTGGAATCGTCTGAAAAAAGAGACGCCATCCAGTTCAACAAATCAAAACTGCATTCATGTTCCTCGCAAGAGGGAGTAGTGATCAGTATTGCGGGACAACTTGCGTGATACTCTTTTTTTTCTTTTTTTTTATTCTTTTTTATTGAGCGTAAAAAACCAAGCATCGTACAGACACATTTGCAGACTCATCTCTCCCATATAATAAATAGACAATAAATGTACCCAATCTCCTAATTCATTAGTACATAATAAATATGATACACCCAATATACTAAAAGACTAAGAAAAAATAAAACCTGTTGCATATTAAGTCTCACATTCAGGATATACAGTAAAAAGCGAGATATAAATTCATACTCCTTTTTCTACATGATGTGCAAAACCAGCATTGTAAACAACAAGTCCATAATAGCATATCCCACTTAGCTTAACAATCTATATGCTTTCACTCTTCATCTAGAAATCTCCCTATAAATAAATCCGATTGCATCGTTAATGTGTGTAGTTGCAACATAGCCCTTCTATATCATCCCACGTTTCCGCACCGCCCCTATCCGCTTAGCATACGCCTCCTCAAATTTAAAGGTCCTCTCCATTTTGTATAACCATTGAGCCATTGTAGGTGATTTCTGAGATCTCCAATTTTGTAAAATTAAAGATCTGGCAACTGCTATGGCTAAGGAAACAAAAGATTGCTCATATAATGGAATCTGATCAATTACATAGGAGAAGCCAAATAGCGCCAGCGATGCACCTGGAGGGATGTTTATTAAAACACACTTACTAATAAACCTGAAGATTTCCTCCCAGAAGTGTTGTAGTCTCGGGCAGGTGAAGAATATATGTGACCAGTCTCCTGCATCCGGCAAATTGCATCTAAAACAGTCATTCGGAATCGTGGGAAACCATTTATGCAGCCTAGAGGGAGTGTAGTAAGCCACCCATCTAGAGAGAAAGGACATTCGCTGGAAATTGGCCGCTCTCAGTGCCCTATGGCCCAGCTCACAGACTCGTAGCCATTCCTGTTTACTAAACCTACAATTAGTTTCCTGGGCAATCTTTGGGAGCATTTGTTCAATGAGTTTCTTATTCTTCTCTTGGCGTAATACCTTATACCAGTTACCAATCCCGATAAATGTGACTCGAAGGCAGCTTTCAAAATAACTCTAGTACTTTCAGTAATTCCTCTAAAATTAGTCTGAAGAAAGCATGAGATCTGCCTAAAACTTAGCCAGAGATCCCTACTCTGCATTGCGAGTTGTGTCTCAAAAGCCTCCCACGTCATCTGGTTAGTACCATTGTAAAAATCGCCCAGCTTACAAAACCCCAACAGAACATAAGGCTGTAGCCCCTTTTGTGGAAGTTTAAGGCCCCATATCTCACAATCATAAAGAGAGGAGTATGCATGGCATGAAGGGATATTATAATTTCTATTGAGACGCTGAATGCGACTCAGTATTGTATTCACCACCTTATATCTTGTTTTCTTTGGTAGCTTTGCAGTGCGCAAGAATACTGGTAGCTTAATAGCACTCTCCTCAAGCATATGGTTAATTAAAAAATTATCAAACTTTGAGGACGGGGACAAGAGCTGAGTAGTTAAGCTAAGTAATGAGGCTTGATAATAACTAGCTAAATGAGGTAGTGCCAAACCACCCTGGTCTACATCCAGTTGCAGAATGGATAGCTTAATTCAAGACTTTTTCTTAGCCCAAATAAACTCACATAAAATCCTATCGATTTCATTAAAATACGAAATTGGGATCTTTAGAGGGAGATTTAAAAATAAAAATAGCAACAAAGGAAGAATCAACATTTTTATCAGAGAGACTCGACCTATTATTGACAAGGGCAATAATGTCCATCTTACTAGCAGACTTTTTATTTTATCAAGTGTTTTACCATAGTTTAGCTGAAAAAGTTGGAGAAAGTCTACTGTAACATACAGGCCCAGATATCTAATGGGTTTAAGAGGTACAAATGTGAGCCCTTCCGGCAACTCTGTTCCTGATGCATTAAATAAAAGGAGTTCCGTTTTGGATTGATTGACCCTATAACCCTCTAATTCTGTGAATACCTGGATTTCGCCCAATGCTCTCTCAATGTTAGATTTTTCTGGATTCAAATACAGAATAAGATCATCAGCAAACAGCTTTATTTTAGCCATTTCTAATAGGGGGGCCCGGATTAATATATTTGAACAGATTTTTATTGCTAATGGCTCGATAAAAAGTGAAAACAGAAGGGGGAGAGGGGGCATCCCTGCCTGGTGCCCCTCCTTATCACTACCTCTCCCGCCTCCTCTGAATTTATAATAATTCTTGCAATGGCTCCCCTATATATTCTCTCCAACATCTCGATCAATTGGCGTGGAAAGCCAAACTCACCCAAAATAAAAAAGAGAGCCTGCCAATCTACCAAATCAAATGCTTTTTCTGCGTCCATCATTAAGATGGCCGCAGATTCCTTCGTAGTAGAAAAATAATCAATAGCTTGCATCAGATAGAAAGTATTTGCAGCCATAGATCTCCCAGGCACAAACCCTGCCTGATCTGCATGCACCAAATAGTGTGCGCAGCCTGCAATTCTATTCGCCCAAATTTTCATAAGAAGTTTATAGTCTACATTAAGTAGACTTATTGGGCGATAAGAACTTGGGTCCTTAGGGTCCTTATCTTTCTTTAAAATTGAGACCACCACTGATTCTTTAAATCTATCTGAGACCTGTGCTCCTGCCAGTACTTGGTTGTATAGTGGTACTAGGAAAGGTGTAAGTTCATTTAAAAACAGTTTATAAACTTCAATAGGGATCCCGTCATTGCCGCTCGCCTTCCCATTTGCCATTTTATTAACGGTTTCACTTAATTCTGCACCAGTAATCGACTCATTCAAGAGCTTACAATCCTCCTCACTAACTTTTGGTAGGTGTACAGTTTTAAAATAATCAGCAAGAGCTTGAGGATCAACTATCTGAACATCCGCATATATCTTGTTGAAGTGAGATATAAAAATTTCAGCAATTCCGTCCTTATCACTCACTAGACACCTAGTCCTTGGATTTCTGATTTGTGGAATGGTCTGTTTACTCTGTCGCGATTTTGTAGACCATGCCAAAAATATCCCGATATGCTGGCTTTCCTCGTACACCTTTTGGTGAGCAGCTTTACTTCCAGCAATTTCCTCGAGCAAAAAGAAACTTTTTAGCTCCTCCTTAGTCCTAGAAAGTTCCTGCTGAAATGTCTCTTCCTCACGTTCCCCTACTGACCTCCCCAGAAGTTCTCTTCTAGCCCGCTCTACCGCTTCCTGGAGTCCAGCAATCTTAAGTTTCCTTTCCTTATAAAGATTAGCTCTATATGCCACCACCCTTCCCCTAAATGTAGCTTTAAAGGCCTCCCATACCATAAAACCTGATGCCGAGTTCACATTCTCCTTAAAAAACCATCCTATAAAATCGCGAGTTTCATCGATCCAATTTTGATCTGATAGCAATGCTTTGTCGAAATGCCACCTGTTACTCTTTCTCCTGGAGGCGGGCAAGTGTAATAACAAGGATACTAAAGAGTGGTCTGAAAAAGGATTAGAGAGAATCAATGATTCCCCCCTTGCGAACAGATTACTGATCAAAAAGAAATCCAAACGAGATGCTGTTTTGAATCTCGCTGAGTGGCACGTAAACTCAGTGGCACCTGGGTGATCTATTCTCCATGGGTCCAACAAAGCAAAATCCTCCTTAATAATTTTTAAGAGCCTATCTGTTTTAGGTTTTAATTGCTTTTTCCCTTGTTAGAGGTATCCAAACGTAAATCTTGAATTAGGTTAAAATCTCCCCCATAATTATCAACCCCTGCGCACCCACCGACAGATCGTATACCTGTTCCAGGGCCGCACAGTCGTCAGTGATTGGGCCATAATAGTTAAGCAGCACTAAAGCGATCCCATTAACTACAACTTCTATCCACAACCACCTGGCTCGCTCATCCCGAATCACCTTACCCACCTCCCAATCTAGATCCGAAGAATACCCACTCCTCGCACTGCCGCCTGGGCTGAGGCAAAATATGCTTGAGCGTATTTCTTTGGGAGGGTGAAGTTGGGGGAACTAGATTTGAAATGTGTCTCCTGCAAAAAAATCACCTGGGGGGAGAAGGATTCCAACCATTTTAACATTGCTCCTCTTTTTTGTGCATTCAAGAAGCCATTTACATTACATGAAACTACCTTCAACCCTTGTGTCATTTTTTATACCATTTTTCAAAAAGGACTTTTATATTCTCCTTTTCAGCTCTTTTGCAACCTTCTTCTACTTGTATCCGGCCCCTCAATAAAACCAACTCAACCTGTTTAGTAACAGAGACCCTGTCCTTTTCTGCTTTGCCACCATTCCTAGTCTGCCTGTTATTCATACGCTAATTTTTTCTGATGCTCCCCCCCTTACCCCGCACCCTTCTACCCACCCCAAACTGTCTGTGGAGTGAGGCTGCCCTTCCCTCACCACCACCACCTCCCAATAACCACAAGGTGCCTTGGTTGGGCACCCGGGAGCGCATCCTCCCACCTCTCCTCACTGACACCTCTGTCAATATTAACCCCGAATAGTTAAAGTATACAACATACTTCGGGGACCCCGCAGCTTACTTACATAATAACGAATACCAGCTTTGTGAGGGACACAATACAAGAGTACTCCAATGCTTCAATACCTCAATAAGTAGAATCATATGTAATACAATATACACAGTACGTTAAAGAATAAAGTGCATTATGCAATGTGCAAAGTGCCATACGGAAACAACAGCTCTACGCCTACTGCAACCAGTGCAGCGAAATATCAGTGTCGCACAAGATAAAGTGCAATGTGCAAAGTGCCAAAAGCGAAAAGTACGGTGCGAAATGGTAATAAGTCCTATAAGTCCTATAATAGGTCCTACTTAGATTATCTAAAATGACCAAATGCCAGAATATTCAAGCAATAAAGGAATGAAATATCTCACAGCTCAATCAGTGAGTTGATTATAACAGAGCAAGAAGAGACTATACTTAAGACTGTTTAAATTCAATTAAGTCTGTTTGAGTCTCTTATTTTTTATTAACTTGAGTCATCTTCAGCAGTAACTCTTGAGCTTCTTCAAGAGAAGACCATAGGTGGGACCTTCCTTTCCATAAAACTCTCAATTTGGACTGTTGCGCAATCGAGGCCTGGGCTCCTGCATTCTTGAATTGACTCAGCAATCCAACAAAGTCCTTCCGTCTCCGTGCTGCTGCTGCCGACATATCGGAGAATACTCGTACTCGACCTCCACTGGGTAGGACAATCTCTCTCTTCTGGATTGCCTTTGTTAGTACTGCCTCTCTAATACGGTAATCCGAAAAGTTCACAATTATTGTCCTAGGATACTTAGCCCCAGGAGTTTTCTGGAAGGGAACTCTGTGGGCCCTCATTACTGTAAGATCTTCCGGCGTCTTCTCCAACAAGTGGTCTCTGATTAATGATTCAATATAGGCCACTGGATTAACTTGGCCGTTTATGCGTTCGCTGTCCTCTGGGATCACTGTGAAGCGCAGATTCGAGCGCCTTGCATAGTTCTCCATCTCGTCCATCTTATTCTGAGAGGCCTGAACTTTCTTCTGGAGAGAGACAATATCAGAATCCCATAATACAGAGTGGTCCTCAATATCAGATACCCGTTGTTCCAGTTCTTTAAATCTCTCAGGTATTTGCTGTACCATAGTTTCAATTTTATCTAAACGTTGATGCAATAGTGAGAGTTCCTGAGCTTGTGCGGCTTTGCAATCTCGAATTTCTCCCAGAATGGTTTCGAAGAGCTGCTGCATCTGGGTTAACGGAACAACTAAAGACTGGGCCGCATCAGAAGCATCAGAAGCAGTGCCAATGGTAGCCTCCCCAGCATTGACGATACCCGTTCCCTGCTGGCCAGCCGGGGCCCTCGCTTCTGGCCTTGTTTCTGGTCCCATCACCAACTCATGCTGTACCAGGGGGGATAGAGACCCCAGGACCTCACTTGCCCTGGAATTACATCGTGCCATCTCCTGCGTTACCCCCTGTGTATCCCCTGCCAACTGCCTTGGTTGGGTTTGGTCCTCTGAACTTTTTTCGAGAAGGGGCTCTCCTTCTTTTCCCAATGGAGCCCCAGTACACATAGTGACGACAGTGTCTTTCTCCTGAATTACGGGGGCCGCCTCCTGAGGAAGTATCTTGACCACTGTGCTAACCAAAGTAGCCATCTGATTGGATTTGCGATTTATAGAAAAAACCGGGTACTCCTTAGGAGGATTGACCCCAGATCTCAGTGTGGACGACTCCACTACCACTGGCCCCTCGACTCTGCCTTTGACCCCGGAACACGATTCTGGTGAAAGCTCCAGTGAGGTAGAAGAAGTTCCAGGAGAGTCAGATGGTGTAGAAGAGAACTTCTGAGACAAGAGAGCCACTTGTGAGGTCGTAACGTTTATATCCCCCCTAATTTTCTGAACAGTTCTTCCTCTCCTTACAGCCAAAATACGGGCCTGAGCTGTTTGACGTCTAACTTTCTGTGCTGACGAAGGAGAAGTAGGGGGAGCTGCAGCTGAGGCCCCTGCGCGTGCTGTTGTCCCTCTCAGAACCATCTGACGCATAGCTCTTGGCTCAATCCTAGTCAGGGCCCCTTAAATCTCTTCCGTAAAACAAGTTCTTACTTCACAGACCACGTAGAGCAAATGAGCTTCTGGGCGTAAAGTCACTTAATTGCAAGCTAACTGCCAGAACCAGAACCAGAACCGGCAGAGTTTACATAGAAAACAACTCTCTTTCCCTTTCCCCTTCTTCCTCTCACGAAAAGAAAAGAGGGGGGGGAGCAGCTCGAGAATCCAACTCACCAAGTTACTAAGAGTAGATCCAACCGTGTCTGTCAGCTTGAAGGCAGTAGAATCATGCCTGGTAAAAGTGCCGCTCCTGTTTCATATTCTCACTCACAGCCCTTTTGAACTGCTCGAGCTCTATGGCCGCTGGTTCCAGCGTGCTACACCGACGAGCAGCTCCAACTCTAGCCCCGTGTATTCTCTGCCGTTTCTGCCGTTTCTGAGGCTCCTTGTAATTTTCCATCCCAGGACAGTCACAACCTGGGGCAGCAGGCAGTATACACTTCCCGAATGCCTAGAAACCGCCGCTCGCCGAGAGCCCTGGAAATGCCATTACAGTGCGCGCTGAAGCTTCGCCTTTGCTGCCGCTGCTGCGGTCATCCGGAAAGCCGAAGGTGGAGGAAGGGGGAGGGGCGATGCGCTCAGAGTCAGCAGGACATCGGGCTCCGCCTGCCAGACCCACCAGTGCGTGATACTCAACATAACTTCGTTGTAGGAGAGACTGAGCAGCCGCCCAGACATCCCATTGCGCCAAAATTCCAAGTGCAGCCGCACGCGCCATCAAGCCATTGCCGGAACAGTCCCGTTCATGGGCCTCTAAGGGACCCATCAACTGGCCAAAATCCGGGTCAGACAGAGACGTATTGGAGAGGCAATAATCCAAGGACCAAGAGAAAGGACATCGGATGCAAGACATCATAGGTTGCACGCAAGTGAAATACGCAATGCGAAAAGAAAGTCTATAGGACACACTGAGTGTCGCCAATGGCAGGATGCCAAAGCCGATGAGCATGCGTTCACGGAGCATCCGGAGTCGACGGTGGTCGAGGAGGCCCCCAGGAAGTACAGCCATTGCGTAGCAAACAGACCAAAAGCAATATAGCAGCCGCTAAGGCGAGGATCAACGGAAAGCCGCCAAAGACGCTGGAAAAAATAGAATGAATAAAAGCTGGTATTACACCAAATATAGTTTGAAAGGAGGTAACAAGGCCAGAGCCCACAACTTTAAAAAAGTGCACAAGACCTTCGGTGAGGGATGCATTGAAAACACGGTGAATCAGCTCACCGAAATGTTGTGGGAGGTTTGTGTTCAAACGGGCCTGTATCTCACTGCGGGTACTAGCCACCTGGAGGATGAATGTCTCCAGAGCGGATGTGAGCATAACCTCCCGGTTTAATAATAGCGCCTTTATTCTGCTCAATTTATTGAAATCTGCCTTCAAAGTCGGAATGGAAGGCCAAATGGAACTATCTATTATGTCGTGCGGGGGAGGAAAATGCACATTTTTGCAGCACACAACCCGGTGGGAAACCGTTACAATATAGGGGATGCCAGCCAGCATGCCACAGCAGTCCTGATTATTCAGAAGGAGATAGCTACCATTTGCAAGCACAGTGAAAGTAGGTGATATAGCAGGAGCAGGAATGCCCTTTAAAACACAAGCACGATTCGGAGCCAAAACATTACACGCCCCGTGCAATTGAATGTTTTTACAAATCAGGGAATGACCCACAGTAGAATCGCATGACTCTCCTGTGAGAAAAACTTCTTTTCCATCCCTAAGGCATCTATACATAAAAGGCAGGGACCAAAGTTCATGCAAGAAGGCACTGCCTAAAGGCTGAAAACGGCCAACAGGATAATGTTTCATGCAGGAACTGAACTCAAATAAAGAAAAAGGCAAAGCGATAACCCTGTGAACTAGCCACACTGCAGAGTCCAACTCCGCCACAGAGAATGGTAATGGCTCTATCTTTTCGATATGCAAGAGAGTGTATGTTGCATCTTTCATGGACATGAATTGCTTTTTTTCAGTTAAATTAAACGGCAAGAATGAGGCAGAGGTGTTCAAAAAATGCCAAGGAACTTTACCCATCTTTAGTGTTTGCAAAGTCCATGCAAACTGCATCACTGAACGCAATTGATTTTGACCATGATATAACACAGACACATCATCTTGTACAATATCAACAACAGAGGAAACAATATTCTCTAATGTGTAAATGCGTGAAGACAGGGTATTAATACTATTGTCAACAACAGCAAGCACTTTTTCTAAATTTGCTTGATCGATTTCCCGAAGACGGGAAGCAGCTTCAATTTGCGAAAGCTTCCAGAGTTCATTGTAAGTTTCATAAATGAATCTCTTAGGTCGAGGACCACGAGGCCCCAGAACAAAATCGGACGGATCAATGTTGCCTGATAGGAGGGATAAATGTTGTTTCACAGAATCTAAGGAAGAGTGCTGCAACCACTGTTTACACAATTTACCAACAGAATATGTTGTAACAGTACGAGAGTCAGAAAACCTCGGATCCGGTCTATCCTGTTTGTAACCAGGAGCTGAGTCATGAAAACGCAGTTGGCAGGCATTTGACGCTATGGGCCAAGCCAACCATGGTGACTGAACAAACGTAGAGACATTAAACGAATTGTTTTGAAACAAAGCTTGCAAAGTGGCAAGGGAAATATTGAAATGCAAGCTTTCGTGGGGAGTAGAAGACAATACGGGAATGGATGGGGCATTTAATTGTTTGGAAGTAGCCAAACCCCAACACGTTGTTTGATAGATGGTATGATTTAAAAATAAAATTTGGGCCGGGATTAAGCAAGCACGGTGTAAGGCTTCCGTGCCGCGTACCTGCCATGTTTTGGTGCCCCAAATAGATTTTAAGTCAATGGTGTCCTGCCAGTGCTCATAAC
The DNA here is from genome assembly GCA_963921515.1 of Calotriton arnoldi. Classification (NCBI taxonomy): domain Eukaryota; kingdom Metazoa; phylum Chordata; class Amphibia; order Caudata; family Salamandridae; genus Calotriton; species Calotriton arnoldi. The sequence goes on along the minus strand of CAWUFW010007621.1, from coordinate 206,560 downwards.
CACCCACAGCTAAGGCGTTCAAAAAGGAACCCGAATATAGCAAGTTGGTGTGGGTCAACATGATCTTCTGTGCGGACGAAGTGTTCAATTTAAAATAATGGGACCCAGGGTTTGATCTATCAAAGTCTGTAAAGTAAGTGAATTTACTTCTAAGAGTTTGGGAGCTACCTGGCAAAGGGGTCGGACAATGTTCCCATTGGGTGTAACTAAAAGGACCCCGAAGAGTACTTGGTTTATGGAGAAAGTGGTTGCCCCAATGCTGGTAACAATATAAGTCAGCATAACTTGCAGAATTTAAATACAGATCTTCAGCATTAAAAGCAGCATAATATTTCAAATCAGTAAATAACGATTCAACTGCATGCACATCACAATCGTCAGAATGAATATTACTTTTAACGACATCACCCATAGAAACACGTAGGACATTTGGTACATTTATAATCTTGGTTGGTCCATGAATTTGGAAATTTACCGCATCCCATACGATGCCATCAGCGACTGGGAAAGCTGAAATGTTCACGAATGTGTGGTCACGCTTCATGATGGGAGAAGAAGAATGCGGAGCCAAAGTTCCAGCAACACAGTTCACTGCAGAGCGTTCTGGTAAATAGTGACCATTGATGAGTAAGAAAAAAACTGTCACAAAGCCAATGGACATGAACAGAATAATCAGGAAAAGTACCAACCAGATGTATGTCCATGGTGGGATAAAACAATTGTCTCCAAACCAGGATATAAAAATACTGAAGCTGGACGGGATAAGGGATGAGGTGGAAGCCAAATCAAAGGAATAACGGGTGGGGCTCAGTGGCGTTGTTGGTAGGTGAGCCACCGACTCGTTGGCGGGGTATGTATACTCGGTCTCCTCGTTGCAGGGGGAATCTGGGTAGTCGAGCAGGCGATCAGGCAAATCTACCATCTCAATGGCAACATCAGTGACCGTGTGAGCTGGAGGGCCACAAGCATTTGTCCTAGAAATGGCTGGACAGGAGTCCGCTGGGGTAACGCAATTCAGGATCGGCCAGATGTTGTAGCTTGACATTGTCCACTGAGATGTATCTGTTGTCTTTGCGACAAGGAAGCGGTGGTAAGATGACTGTACGAGTACCCTTCAAGCCAAGGACTGGAACCGGTGCACGATAAGAGGGGCCAAATTCTTTTTTGTTCTCCACTTTCTCTCGGACCAGATCTCCAACGTTCGGAAGCCAGCCGGCAACCGGAATCTGCAGCGCAGCGTCTGTGGCTGAAGGTAAATGTTCGTTTGCAAGTTTGTCACAGGCTTCTTGTAAGTCCTGCAACATAGTAGAATGATTATCTACGTCAAAGATTGCGGATTGCGCCGCCATGTCTAGACCATCAAGGTCGGGCACAAACATTTGGATGCCAAAGAGCATTTCGTATGGGGTCCGCCCACCCAGAGATCTTCTAGGGAGATTATTAAGTGCATGTTGTACGCTATACAAGTGGGCCAGCCAGTTCCTGCCAGTACCTAAAACTCCAGCTGTCAAGGATTGCTTTAAGTCACGGTTCATTCGTTCAACAATCGAATTGCCCTCAGGCCGATATGGAGACGAAAAGTTCACCCGCACCCCCATTGACCCCATCGCGTCCTTGTACGCCTTAGAGGCGAACGCCGGACCTTGGTCAGAATGGAAGCTGCCACAGGCAAAAATTCCCACAAAGACACGCAAATCCCTTATGACATTTCGAGCGTCAGCACTCCATTGTGGCCAAACCCAGATGAAACGTGTGCATGAATCCACTGCAACTAAGATGTATTTATATGCAGTGTCAGTGGAAAAAGGACCGCAGTGATCCAGGTAAACACACCCAAAAGGTCTTTTAGAAATGCAGTGCGGTGTTTGTGGTGGTCGTGTAACCGTTGAAGGCTTAATTTGCTGACAAACGTCACAAGAAAGCACATAAGTACGGGTCTGTTTATATAAACCACGCCACCAGTAACGCTGCTGCAAGATGGAAACAGTCGCAGATACGCCAGCATGGGCCGAAGCCAAGCCTTCGTGTGCGGCCGTTATCAAGGAAGGTCTGCGGTCCGCATTGGGAATCAGCCGATCACCAACGTCTGGAATTCTTACGTAAGGAACCTGTTCGGGACTTAACTGATAAGAGTACTTGGAAGGGAAACCCCATGGGTAATTAGCACCTTCCTTTGTTGCAGTAATAGCTGCCAAAATATCATTATCTATTTTAGTCATGGATCTTGTAACTGCTGCTACTGAGCACGTGGCTACTGCTGATTTGGCAGCTTCATCTGACAAACTGTTACCTACCGCGTGTGCGCCCACACGCTGGTGGCCAAGGGTGTGAATCACCTGCGTGAGAGGCAAACGTTGTTTAAGATCTGCCACTCGAACCCAAAGCATCTTATGCTTAATTGTGCTGCCTTTTGCATCTTTATAGTCGTTTTGCGACCAAAAGAATAGATTGTCATTGAAAGATTGAACACAGTAGTAAGAATCGCATACAATAAGGGTCGTCACGTCTGGATTCGCGAACTCAAGTGCGAGCACCAAAGCACGCAGCTCGGCCAATTGTGCAGTACTGTCTCCTAGTGCCTGAGTGTGCACTACAGTCGATTTGAACTCTCCGTTCACCATAGTACCTGCAACAATAGCACATGCTGCGGAATAAGCATGCTTGGAACCCGTGGCCGGTTGTGCCGAACCATCGGTATATATAATACATTCGTACTCCTCAAGCGGTAGCAAAGACAGAGGAGGAGGATGAACAAATTCATACTGTAAGAACTCCCGTGTCTGAAGAGAGGAATCAAAGATAAAAGTGACATCCGGGGACGTCAGAGATGTAGCCCAATGTATCCAATGGGGGTGCAAAGCCTTAGAGTTCGGTACACTTGCCTTTGTTACTGCCTCTAGGGCAGGATATGGTGTTACCACCAAAATGCATTTTCCCTGTGCCAGCGCGCGTTGTTTCAGAATCGCCATTTGCACTGCAGTCAAAACTTTCTCCACAGAGGAAAAGCGCAACTCCGCTGAAGTGTAAAGATGTGACTTGTATGCAATCGGCACTGTGTCACCTTCGTTAAAGGTTAAGTAAGTGAAACCCACTGCCCCTGGAACGATTCTAATCACCAGGTTTGTGTGGTTATCACGAGTCAACAAGAATTTAGATTCAAGTAGATCAGACTGCAAAGAATGCAGTATCGAAGAATGCTCAGGAAGCCAGCATGACTTCGAAAAGTTGGGCTGTATCAAGGCATATAGAGGCTTGATACGCTGGGCATATTCGGGAATGTAAGTACGACCGAAGTTCAGAAAACCCAGTAATGACTAAAGCTTCTTCAGGGTGGTTGGAGGGCACAAAAGTGCGCACTTCTCTAAGAAATGGGGAGCTAAGCCCTTACCTTCATTGTTGAGCTCATAGCCCAAAAACAAAACGGTAAATTCAGCAATGTGAGATTTGGCAAAATTAAATTTGTATCCTAAGACCGCAAATTCAAGAATAATGCGGTCTACACGTGAAAGATGCGGCCATAATTCTTCGTCTGTCAGATAGATATCGTCGACGTACGAACACGCATCTGAGTCTATGCTGTCCAACAACGAGACAACACGGGCGGCGAAGACACCCGGGCTGTTCTTATAGCCCATGGGCAAATGCCGAAATTTGAACTGTTTACCACCGGAAGTGAAAGCGCTCCATTGGCTGCACTCCGGGGACAAGTTGTGCGTGTAAAAACCATTGGATAGGTCAAGTGTCGTTTTATATTTTTTACGAACAAGACTGTCTACAAGCGCAGAACTGTGGGTATTTTGTACCGCAAAGGTCCGACAATGAGAGTTCAAATGTCGGTAATCCAATACTAACCGGTACGATCCATCGGGTTTAGAAACCGCAAAAAGGGGATTATTCATTGGTGACACGCATGTTTCAATTACTCCTTGATATTCTAACTGTGTCAGAATGTCGGAAACGGGACCTTTAGCTTCCCGCCGGATGGGATATTGTGGTTGTGGCTGTGGCAGCGACCGCAAAGGAATATCATGGGGGGGAGAGTCTTCATCCCAGCCCACGTGATTACGGTATAACGCCGGAGCTAGGGCCCCAGCCCATTCAGCTGCGAGAGCCTCCACTTTGTCCTTGGGGACATGACGAGAAAAGTTCGGAAGGATTACCTCCTCCCCTCTACAAGCAGCAAGTATGAATGGGGGCGGCCAATTCGCCTCTGCCAACAAAATGTCGTAAGAAGAGGTCAGTTTCTCCCAAAGAAAATCCCTTTAATAACACGCTGGATGTCACCTTCAATTTGAAGGACAATATTAAATAGTCTGTCAGGGGGTGCCACTCGGGTGTCAGATGTCTCGACAGTAATGAATGTGCCAGTTGCTGTCGCCTCCACATGAGGACGTAGCGCCTCCCGCACTATGGTAACTTCCGCGGCGCTGTCTAGGAGCGTCACTGCCCACGTCCAATTCAGGAGTCTCGTTCTCACCGTCTGTGGCATACCTCGCTGTTAAAGCTGCAACTTTTTTCTTCTGAAACTGTGGGCGAGAACGTGGAAATTCTTCTGGTTTCCCTCGGACTTGTTGTCGAGGTTGGTCTCATCCCTGGGGGGCCTCACGACCCCTGCCTCTATCCTGGCGATCTCCTCCACCAGTCTGGGAGGTTGATGGTGCCTGTGAAGAATGAGGAGAACGCGGATCAGGGACTTGAAATCTCTCGGGAGATTTCATTCTCGCTCTGTCGCGCAAATCATAAGTGCGTTCAGAAGATATGGAAACCGGGGATGCGCCACACGACCCTGGTTTCTTCTGTTGCTTACCCTGTTTCTTCAACCTCCAGTTCTTTTTAGTAAAGAACGGCTTCTCATCTTTCTCAGATTGAGTTTTTTGTTGTGGCTGTGATTGAGTTTGCGTTTTAGCAAAAGGCTTAACGCCCAGACTATTGCGGCCAATGGTTTTATAAGCCTGTGCAATAATTTTCGGTAATTTGCGTGGCTTGTCCGGTTCTGGGACTAAAGCCAAAGCATTAGCTACTTGAAAGTTAACTGCATCGCCCTTGACGTTCGCAAGGATTAAATCAGCCACTACATCGAACACTCCCACCAGTCTCATCCCCAACTCCACAGCCGCTTCAGGGCCATGCTCATCCTGCACTCGTTTAATTACAGAGGGGAGAACTATCATGGAAGGAGTGCCGAAACACTTCGCATATACTGCTGCGAATACCTTGCCCCAGTTGTTGCATTCTGCCAACTCGGGAATTAAGTCTTTTGGCAAACTAATCGTCAAAATCCTGTGTTTTTCCACAGGAGAAGTATTTGGAAAAACTGCCTCCAGCTGGTCAAATTTTTCTGCAAGCCAATAAGGTAAATCATCCTCATTTTGTGGGCGCTTGCCCATCACCGAATTAACCATGACGGGACTTATGGTTACACCGCCCGGTCCAGCTGGATGCACCGCAACTCCAGGAGGGGCTCCCTGGACGTTGCCTGTAACATACTGTACTAAAGCTCTGTGAACGCGTATCAAAGACGTATGCAATGCACGCAGTTCATCAACCGCAAGCCTCAAATAACGCGGATGTGGGGTATACCCGGCCAAAACTGGCCAAGTGGCCCGTCTATAGATAGGGGGCCTAAACGAACCGGTGTGACCGGATGTGGGAGGGCACCATTAAACCAAATACGGTGTTGCCATGCCGTAAGTGGTACTTCAAGAGCCTGATAAGGCCGATAAGCATTGGGTAGGGCAGTGAGAGTGTACTCATGGAACAAATCGTCGGTTCCATCCACCGCCGGAAAAGTGACCCAAGAGTAAAACACCTCAAAGTGGTGAGCCGGGTCAGCTTGCACCACAAAGATGAGTGCGACACCCGCGTCAGACACTCCATAAGCCAGTAAATTAGCCCGGAGCGCAGCGCGGCTATGTGCCGGTATATTTATATCCGCCATTAAGACCAGAAACTATCGACAACCTAATGTGAGGCAGCGCAATATAGGGTTAACCGAAACACCTTTTAATAACTTCAAGCTTGAAAGAACCTATAAAAACGTCAATATAGGAGGTATCACCCTCACACACGTTTCCGGAAGCGTATGCGAAGGGTGTTGTGGACAAGCACAAGCACTACTCAAGCGTCTCGCAGATAAGCAGCCCACCACATTGGTGGCGCCATGTTGTAGGGATTCTGCAAATATACAGAGCTATGCACAGGATAATAGGACCTCGGAGTATAGTGGTGAACCAACCATGCACCTTAGTACCCACAATCCCAGTCCGACTAGCTTTAGCGTCTCATTCGCAGCAATGCTACCAATGATTAGACAACCCAGAACAAGGTCTCTCTCAGGACTCGCGGGAGCAAGAACACCCTTTCATAACTCACTCATACTTGTCCACAACGTGCGTAATAAGAGACACAGTATAGTTTAAAATGTTTATTTCAACTATCGTGCTCTAAGATACAGTACACGTGCCAGTACTATCAGCATAATGCATAATGATAAAATAAGAAGCATAGTTACAATTCCATAGAATACAAACAGGGAAAGCATGTCATAAAGCAGTGGATATAGGGCTAAATGGCCTTACCACCCTCCCGTGCTATTAACTAGTTTATTATAAAAATAGAAGACCTCTGGGCGTTGTCAGATGGACCCCCATACCTCAATATCTAGATGCAAGGTTTACATTAACCCTGGGCGTAGTTCGCGAAGTAGCGCTACGCGAACTGCGTAGTGCGCTGTTCGCGATGATTGCACAGTGCCGGATGCTTGTCCGCACTGTGCAATCATTGAAAACGGCATCTTGCACAGTGCGAGCAGTCTTTTACTGCCGCTCGAGTAGATTTTTACTCGAGCGGCAGCTTTCTCAACGCGGACTGGTAGTTTCTCATCGCGAGCGGTCGCTAGCATACGCGACCACTCGCAATGAGAAACCTGACCTCCCAGCGTTGAGAATCTCGCCGGGAGGTTTATTTTCCACGCTCGCGATCGGCAACTTGATGTTGCTGATCGCGAACGAGAAAAAAGTCTCGCCGGGATGTCATTTTGCTTGCTCGCGGTCGCCAACTTGACGTTGAGGACCGCGAGCAAGCAAAAAATGACCGCTGCACTACGCTACGCGTGTTTGCACTGTGCTACGTGCAATTCGCGTAGTGCGAAGTAGCGCAAACTTCGCAAACTACACGAGCGTAGCGTAGTGCTTTGCCCAGGGTTAGTTTACATCATCAGACAAGCACAGCTCTTCTCTCTGGAAAGGTTTTTCTCCGAGTGCCACAAACAGCGAGCTCACAATATTAAAAGCACATGAATTTCTCCAGTGCAGCTGTACTTAGTGTTATGTCTAAATGCAAGGGACTGGCCAGATCAGCAAGAACAAGGGACGTTGTTTTTCGACCTTGTACATGTTGTGCAGACGAAACCCACAGGGAACAGGAGAAAAGGTGAAAGGCAGAAAGGCAGACAGTTCTAATATAGCCGGGCACAAGCAGAGGCTGGAAAAACAAAGTCACACAGTAACGTGTGCAAAAAGGCATCATGGCAGCCAGGCCTAAGCCAACTTAGCAATGCAGACAATGAGGCCACAAACCACACGACAGTAGGAGGAGCAACTTCAGCAAAGATGGAACTTGAGGGGCCTCCCCCTGCACGCGCTCCCTCGCTGTATTTCCGGTGTATCAACATTGCATGCTATGCTTACTGAGATCAGCCCCGCTACATGCAGGATGACCTTTGACCCCCATTTATCAGAGAGGATCACGGTCCTGGGGTACTTCTTCTGCCAATACTGCAGGAAATGTACCCATGAAATTGTTAGTTTATCCAACCTAACCAATCTTAGTAGTTTCATTCTCATACACTGCTTCCCTACCAGTCCATGGTATTTATAACACTGCCAGTCCATGGAGCGGACTCTTGCTCCACAATCCCAGAAAAAGAGCCGGCGCCTGTAGTTAAGACAGCAGTCTGTAGGAGCGGTGCACATAAAACAACAGCAGTTGGGTTTTCAATATAGGAGCCACCATTGCACAAATTAGGGTCTTTATCAGGTGTTGTTGTAAGACTTGTATGGAATGGATGTTTGTGAGTAATTGTTTCATCATTCAACAGAGACAGCACTAGTCTGCTATGAGCTGGCTTGGTGGTAGGGTAGAAGCAGCAATGGCTGCCTTATCCAGTGCTGGGTCAAGAACATAAATAGTCACACATAGTAACTATACACAGCCTAGAGGGTCCTTCTTCGCCGAGTGCATTATGGGAGGGTTGCTGTAGCAAGTGCAATTATATCAACCTACAATTGTGTAGCATTCAATACATCACCAACCACTAGATCGTCATTGTAAGCTTATTATTACTATTTTTACCTTCACATCATCATACCCTTATAATTATTGCATTCGACTGTTATACTTACCTATGCTTACGTTGCAACGTAGTGGGTAGGTTGGTGTAGTGGATGTGATGTAAGTGTCGTGACGTAATGCATATGATATTTTGGGGCATACCTATAGGACGTTTCTTGAAGTTTTCAACACAGCAGTATCAACTAGGGGACTATATAAATAAAAATCTGTCCAGATCACCCCAGTATCCCACTGGCACTTAACCTATCGTGGAGATAAGGGCTGCAACACCAAAGTAGCCCTCATGGGCAAACACAGAACAGAAGACACAAACCAGTGATAACGACAGCTCTACTAGCAGTGGACTCACCACACCTCTCTAGCAGCAAACACATAGAGGACATGGGCTAATGGTGTCGGAAGAATGCCTTTTTTCCAGGTATCAGTCCAAGGAAACAAGAGATAAAGTAAACTGACGATTCAATAGTGTGATATTATGTGAAAAAAACATAGTAAGAACATGGTCCTGGATCCTTACAGCGCTGTGGTGGGTAGAATGCTGAAAGGATGTTTGCTGTGTGAACCTGGGATTCTACCTAGAAGTCTGCAAAGAAATAATCATGCATAAATAAGCTGCTTTATCCCCAGTGGGTTGTGGTGGTGACAGTGCCTCAATTAAGAATGATGTACACCGCTAATAGAAGTCTGGGTTGGGATAAGAAGATCACACAGGCCACCCCACTGTGGGAGACGGAGCAGCTGGGCACCTTAGGCACCACGAAGGGGTTCGACAAGTGGGATACAATTGGCATATCAACAGTTGGAGACCTATGGGACAAGGGAGGGGTGGTCACGTTCGCCGCCCTGCAACAGAACTATGAGTTAGCTGGCACGGAGTACTACCGTTATTTGCAGGTTAAGCATGCGCTCTCATCCAATATACCCAGGGGCACGACTCTGCCAGACTCTTCACCACTAGAGGACAGATTGCTGGATGGATATATGCCCGACAGAGCAATATCCCTGACATACAAAAAACTGGTTAATAACACCCCAAACCCCCTCACATCCCTCAGGCAACACTGGGAGAGAGATGGATTAGAAATAGACGACGAGGAATGGCAGGAAGCAGTGGCGTCCCCAAGAGAGGTGGCAATCTCGTCTAGGCTCCGTCTAGTGCAGTTGAAAATCCTCCATAGAGTATATATCACCGGGCCTGCCCTAGTTAAAATGGGTAAAGTGGAAGACGGCAACTGTAGACGAGGGTGTGGACTGTTGGGCTCCTTCATGCATATAATATGGGAATGTAAACATATCCAATCTTATTGGGCAAAAATCCTTGATTGCATGAACGAGGTACTGGGGGCTACCTTGCGACTGGAGGCTAAGAGATGCCTACTGAACATTTGGGAACCCACCGATCTCAGCGCTAAAGATAGAATCTGGGTTGTGCTGGGACAGATGGTGGCCAAGCGAAATATAGCACAAATGTGGGGGGCGGGGGCACCACCCAAAGTAGGCTCTTGGAAGAAAGACATGGACTGGTGCATGATTCGTGAGAAAACTGTCTATGTGGCACGGGGATGCCCTAGAAAGTGGTCCTCCATTTGGAGTAAATGGAATGTATATAGAGGCAATATCTGTGTTCCTCCCATTGTTCCAGATATAGAAGATCCAAGTGTTCCGTAGTAATTGTTAATTATCGAGATGTACCTAAGTAACCCGCCATCATGACAAGAATTGATTCAATGTTTCTGCCTTCTATGTTGTAACCTGTGAAATCGACTCGAATTGTTAATAAAAAGAATTTTAAAAAAAAGAATGATGTACAAATAAAGTGTTCCCAGAGGAATTATTTACACTCAGATCAACAATATATAGGTCAGTACAATGATCCAGCTGTGAAAAACTCTCACATATTCCATAAACGGCATACTGTTGGAAACACAGATATTTGTATATGAAATTGGATTAATAAAAGACTATATAGGAGCTACATGAAGTGCTACCAGAGCTGCTTAAGAATTTTAACATGGGGAGGTTGAGGGGCTTCCATTGACTTTGTATTTAATCGGTCGGAATAATTATTTGGAGAAGCACAGCTCCTCTCAAATAAAAAAATTAAAAAATCATTATTACACGAGGGACCCCGTCACAACCTCAGCTGTTAATTAATAATAGGTCACCCTCTACTTTACAACACAAAAGCCTACTTATACCTACTCACAGTGGGAGGACTCTTGTCGCACCTATGATGTCATCAATACAATGTTGGTGCAGTGAAGACAATGATTGAGAAGTTGGGACTAGAAGGCTGAAGAGATAGGATTGAGCAGTAGAAGCAAAGAAGGGGTGACGAGAGACCAGATGCCACCCTCATTCAACACATAACCATATTGTAAGTCTTCACACAGATACCATCAGTGGTAAAAAAAATTAATGCACCTGGTCCCAGTACTTTTTTCATGCTTATGCTGAGAAAGGTGGCAGGTTCCTGAAACCCCAAGTTGCGATTCAGTGAATCAGCCTCTTTCTCAACAGGAGACCTACAGTTGAGAGGGAGACCCTGATATAAAAAGTATTTCATGTGAACTGTCAGGATCCCAACCATTAAGTTGCCTTGAGGTAACAGAGTTAATCCCTTGTGTGTCTTCAGTAACACGAAAGGACTGTCAGGTATTACTGAAATAATGGTGCAGGGTGTCTCTGAATTAAGTAAGTGCATGAAACCCTAATTATATGCTTATTTGAACATTTGTCCGTAGATTTCCCCACCAGAGATATAAAAATTGAAACAGTGTTAATCACCACCATCTGGTCAAGGAGGTTTTTTGCTTAGCAAAGTCATGTAAAATAAATAAACTCAAAATAAACTCTTTGACAGTTATTATGATAATGAATAATGAACAATGCTGTTCTTAACATGGTAGCACCCATGAGAATAAGGTGGAGCGATGTAAATGAAGCCGAGTTCCAGCAGAAACTCTTACCTGAATATTTGGCTGTCTGTTAAAAGTTAAATAAACAAAATTGAGTTTTACACCCAAGAAAATGGTGTGGGCAGTGCACTGTATATCTTATACCTCGTAATGATGATGTTGAGTGTCTAGTAGGCAGTATAATCAGACATGATGGAGGGTAAGGCAATGACATCAAGATTAGACTGAACAAGACAAGGAATGCCTTCAGGATGTTGAACAATTTTTGGAGGTTATCTCAGTAGAACACCAATACAAACACCAAATTGAGGCTTTAGCAGAACTGCCTTCTGTCCACACTCCTGTATGGATCAGAATGCTGGTGGATGATAAAAAGTGACATCACCAAATTTTCAGGCTTCCACACCAGTGACCTGAGAACAATCTCATTTTCTGACCGCAAAGCATCTCCAACCAGGAACTGCTCACCAGATGCAAGCAAGAGAGCAAGGTCACCATTATTATGAGAAGAAGATGGATATGGATAGAACACAACATCAGAAGAGAACAAGACTACAAGAGCAGCCCTACACTAGACCCAAACCAAAAAACACCTAGAAGCGATGGAATCAGAAATGAAGGCCCTTAAGCATAGCTGCAGCACCTCGCAGAAACTTGCCCAAGACAAACAGAAGTGTAGATCCTTCATTTTTCCCTACATGCCATTTGACATAATGTGAAGTAAGTAAGTACCTTTGTTAATAGGATCCATAGATGTTTTTTCTCTCTGGTGAAAAGTGTTACATGTTAGATCCTATTCACAAAGGTAAATGTCCACCTGAGTAAATCTGCACATGTAAATGTTCTCTTACACTTTGGAGAAAATGTACTATTTTCAGCTATTCACCATTTCTGATGATAAATTTACTCCAAGTGTAGACTTACATGTCTCTACCGCATGAAACCACTGAGTTCACTTTTCACACGTAGGTGGAGATCGCTGCCTCCTTGGTGGAGATCTCTGCCACTGTAGCGGAGCTCTCCCTAAATGAAAGAATAGGGAAAATGATTAAGTGGTTATTTTTTTTAATATTTCATTAATTTTATTATAAAATGTAAATGTAAAATAAATTAAAATAATTATTTTTAACCTAAGACTAGTAAAATAAAACATTAGAATACAAGAACACATTAGCTCTTCAAAATAAATGCTTACTAAATAATTGAATATTTAAAATATATTTATATATTTTATAAATATTAATTTGTACAAAAAAACACTATCAATTTCATTTTTAATTGCATTGGGTTTAATTCATCTAAACTACATTTTCACCTCTGACAACACGCAACTCATACTCTTCCTCTCGGACAAGACCCACAATACAAGAAACAAGTTCACCGCCTGCTTGTCCGAAGTGCCAACTGTATGTATGCCAACTGTCATAAGTTCAACTCCTACAAGACAAAAATAGTGATCTTTGGCAAGAACATTGCACCATGGTACTCCAACTGGTGGCCGGCCAAACTCTGACCCACACCCAGAAGCCACACCAGGAACGTCACTAGCTCCTGACACACAAACAAGCTCAATTCAAACTCCTCACACACATTCAAAGCACTACACAACTCAGGCCCCACCTACTTGAGCAGTCACATCTCCTTCCACCAACCCCCAGACACCTCCACTCTGCAGGACTCTTACTAGCACACATCCCACACATAAACAGAACCAGATCAGGATAATGGGTATTCTCTTACATCAGTCTTACAGCATGAAACGACCTCTCACTCCACATCAGAGTCTCCTCTTCTCTTCTTGAATTCAACAAGAAGCTGAAGCCCTTTTTACAATAGGCTAAAAAAGAAAAAAGAAAAAAAAATAAAGGAAAGGGAAGGAAAAAGAGATTCTTTAACAATTTAATTGAGTCCACCCAAGTCTCTTATTAATTATCTTGTGTAATTTTCTTCTAGAGAAACACATAGATGGAACCTTCCTTTCCATAGCACTCTCAATTTGGACTGTTGCACAATCGAAGCCTGGGCTCCTGCACTCTTAAATTGGCTAAGCATCCCAACAAAGTCCTTCCGTCTTCTTGCTGCTGCTGCCGACATGTCAGAGAACACTCGTACGCGGCCTCCATTGGGTAGAACAATCTCTCTCTTCTGAATTGCTTTTCTTAGTACTGCCTCTCTAATACGATAGTCTGAAAAGTTCACAATTATTGTCCTGGGAAACTTAGCCCCTGGAATTTTGTGGAAAGGGACTCTATGGGCTCTCACTACTGTAAGGTCTTCAGGTGCTTTCTCAAGCAGATGATCTCTGATTAATGACTCCATATAAGCCACTGGATTGGATTGCCCGTCCATACGTTCATTATCTTCTGGGATTCCTGTGAAGCGCAGATTCGAGCGTCTAGCATAATTTTCCATTTCATCAATCTTATTCTGAGAGGCATGGAGCTTCTTCTGGAGAGATAATGTCAGAGTCATATACTTCAGATCGATCCTCAATATCAGAAACCCGTTGTTCCAGCTCTTTAAATCTCTCAGGTATTTGCTGTACCATAGTTTCGATTTTATCTAGGCGTTGGTGCAGTAGAGAGAGCTCTTGGGCTTGCGAGGTCTTACAGTCTCGGATCTCTCCCAGAATGGTCTCAAAGAGCTGCTGCATCTGATCTAACGGGACAACTGAAGATTGAGTCACGGCAAAAACAGTATCAGGGTACCTCCTCCAATATTGGGGCCGCTATTATCCGTTCTCTGCAGAGAAGTCAAAGCCCCCACTTCCAGCCCTCTTTCTAGTGCTGGTGAGCCATGTTGTGGTGAAGGGGTTAAAAACCCCTGGTCCTCACTTGTCCTGGAATTGCGTCTTGTCATCTCCAGCGTTCCCCCTTGTGCAGTCGCTCCCCCCGATATTCTTCCGTGTTTCAATTCGAACCCCAAGAGGTACTTAGGGGTCTATTTCTCGTCACACGTTTCGGATCTTTATGATCTGAATTTTGCCCCATTGCTACGAAAAGTTCAGGACTTATTCACACGTTGGAATTCTCTCCCTTTATCTATTTTAGGACGGGTCGCTCTGATTAAAATGTCAGTGCTTCCATTGTTTAATTTCCTTTTCTCCACAATTCCCTGTGTGTTAGTGAATTCTTTTTTTTCGAAAATAGAGTCAATGTTTACATCGTTCCTGTGGGATAAGAAAATTCCCAGAATCGCACTTAGCACCTTATATGAGAATGTGGAAGATGGTGGCTTAGCTCTCCCCAATCTCAAGGAATATTATTTTGCATATTTTGCACAATACATGTCTAGATTTAAGCAGGGTTTACAGTCGGGTCTTTTTATTAACTTTTTATGAATTTAATATTTAAAGATAATCAGATCCATTGCCCATTATCAATATTTCGATCCCCAAAATTAGTTAGATATAAGTGTCTACATTGGTTTTTTCATAAACGCCAGGCTTTTTGTAGACGGTATTCTATTCCAATTATTAATGTTATAACCCTCATAGCTGATCTTTTTGTTTCAGCAGGCATTAAAGATTCATTTTTAATTTCACAAAAGTGGTCGAAGGCTGGTTTTTGAGGCTTTCCGACTTTCTTCTGAATGATAAATGGATAAGTGTAAGTGAAATGTCTCAATTAATCCCGGTGATTTTCTCCTCCTGGGGTCATATAACACTCTTAGTAAATTCTTTGGCAATCTTGATCTGTTCCAGATCACAGCCCGGAAACAGTTAGTTTATGACTTGCTGGGAGACAGGGTAATGAAAAAACCAGGGGAGTGGAAAAAAGCTAGCCAGAATTAAAGGGGTAGATCTGGAGATTAAGGCTATAACAAAATGGGGTAAATATGAGGACCAGGAACTTACAGCAAATATGTGGACTATAATCAACAATTTAAATTTTACCTTACTCAGAGGGGCTAATTGGAGAAGGATGTTATATTTTAGCAAATGGCTATTGTACAGAACCCCGTCTTTTGTGGCCAAGGCCTATTCCAATCAATCAGGGCAGTGTTTCCGATGCCACACTCATCCTGCCGCTAATTGGACTCATATAATATTACAGTGCCCTCGGATCCAGAAGTTCTGGAGCGATATTTTTGAGTATCTGACAACAGAATGTTCCATATCAATTAGTTTTAATGATCGACTGATATTGTGGGGTTACGATCCAGATTTGCAGGTATCTGAGAAGCTGATTGGAATTTTATATATTGGTATGGCTGTTGCCAGATCACTTTTACTTCAAAGATGGCGATCAGATTTAATTCCGTCTAAAATTGAATGGGCTCGGAAAATGGGTCAGGTTAAGAGAAGCGAGCGAATTTATGCTTTACGAACAGGGGGACTTAAGAAATTTGAGAGGATCTGGACAATATATTTTGATTCTGTTCTCTAAAGTCACCATATAATTTATCCTTCCCCTTTATTCTGTCCTCTTTTTTATGATATGGCATTTTTATATGGATAGTACACTTTTGGTCATTGGATTCTTTTGTTGGCGGCAAAGGAGACATGTTTAGAGATTCTAGGTGTTTTTATTAAGATCCCCTGCTTATTTATCAATTATTAATGATTGGATCTGCTATGTATTGATCAATTGATGTTATTTATTATCCTTGTGAATGTTATGGATGAATTTTATAGGATGTATATTTGGATTTATTGTATTGTATTGCATATGGTTTTCAATAATAAAAAAAAGAGAAAAAAAAAAAGAAGCTGAAGCCCTGGCTTTTCAATTAACCACACGATTGCAGGGAAATAATTATTTTTATTAGAAGAACCCTCAGCCACCAACCTAGTTGGTGGCATGCTTCATCATCGGGTTCCCACCTGGGATGCCGAATGCCTCCCAGGTGTGCTCCCAACGCCTGAATTACAGCAGAGCGGGATTTTTTGAGCAGTGTCAGTGAGTGAATAGGTGGTGAGAGTTAAAATTGCCTCTAAGATCCCCCTCTATATTAGGGTGACCTAATTCTTTATTAGTGGGGTCGTAGGGCAAGATTAAAAGGATTATGAATGGATGTTGTATGAGATTTTAATTGCTCTCAAAACATCACTGTGTTGGTCCTCATGTTTCAGCCTCCAGCACTGATTAGCTAGACTTTCTTCAGGGCCAGCAAAGTAAATACACTCGCTAAGGTGAATTTGGTTGTGAGTAGTGAACCGAAAACTTACGATTTAGCTAAATACGAATCACCTGTAAAGCAAGATTCATGGGATTAATACAGGTTACAGTCATTTGAGAGAATCCCTGCAATGCAGTAAAATGCAACAAAGACAGTTATATGCCCATAATGTGTAAACACTACCATCACTAGTATCCCTGGATAGTTAGTGTTTCCATCCCGCCATTCGCTAGAATGACGACGGCCTGCATCATTGTGCTTTTATCCAAAAAGTGTAAGGCCATGTGAATGCCAAGTTCGCATATTTTTTCAAACAGTCGTCACAATTATTTAAGTGATCCACAATCAGAGAAGCACCTAATTATGCAGCTTATTCAGATTCGCCCCATGCTTGAGCGGGCTATAGGATTAAGAGTGATCACATTACATAAAAACAGTTAGCACCCCTATTGCACATGTGTTTGTGCCAGGCAGTAAAGAAGTTGTCAAGGAATTAATAAATGGATCTTACAGTTATCGCAAGTTCGCAATACCTCATGGATCTCAACGGGGGGCGCTGTCTTATTGTCAAACCCTGCCGATTGAGAGAAAAAGTTTAAGGTGTGCCCAATGGGAATGGAGGGGAGGCTGTACCATTTAGGCGGTAGAATAACTGCAGGTTTTCTACTTACTTCGTCAAAGTCAGCAGCCCGTATCTTTCACCTATTCTGGCCCAGTCAGGAGATCCCGGAGATGATCGGGTGGCCCTCTGACTGCCGTTAAATACATTCCTGCCGGAAAGCAATCACTTCCCGTCACGTGGGTGCAGCAGGCGTGGTGACGCCAATGCATTCCGGTCAGGTGCTTTCCAAAGACAGGGGTCTTTAGGAGTTAACTCCCTGTGTGCCAATACTTCTTAAGGCAGATATTTCATTATTCTCATAACTCGTGCCCGAGTTATGAGAATGGATCAGCATACATAGAGTTCCATTACCTATTCCGTTTATCTAGCTCAGCTGTGGTAGCCATCAGCTTGGGCACGTTTAATCACTCGCTTATACAGTCAGTCACGCACCCACTAAATTATCCATTCAGACAATCATACACCCACTGATTCTTCAATACACCTTGGCGTATATATATATATATATACATATATATCATTAAATCCTCACACTGATGCAAGGAAAAGTCGCACTCAGGATTCTTAATGGAGTTGAAAAGTATTTATTGACTTGACGCGTTTCGACACCACGGTCTTTGTCAAAAAGTCATACAATGACCCGGAAGTGGCAATTCATTATAAAGCATTTCCTGTGTTACAACAAACATAGAAGAAATATGCACAAAGCAAAGTCATGATAGAGATTAAAAACAGACTTTGAACACCTAATTAGCGTGCAAGAATAAATACGCTAAAATTAGTGCAAAACACATTATAATAGTGCATAAATATTTACAAGTAAAAAACACCAAAGTGAAAAACTTGGTCTTAGTGCAAGCAAGTGCTGCAGCCTATAAGCGATTTAGTGAGTAAGCGTCGTGCAAGATTAAAATTAAACAAGCCGGCGCTGGTGGCTGGGAAGTCAAGGTCAAGTGACCTAATAGTGAATTCTCCAGCCAGAAAACTCATACTGCCAGTTTCTAGGCCTATAGGACCAATTAAAAGGGCTCACAAGACAAAAGGAAATGCGCTAAAGAAAATAGATGCCAGATATGGGTCATACCAAAAAGGGAAAGGTAATAAAGGATAATGAGGAGGAGAGTAGGCTATAACAGTGTGTCAGAGCAGCCGCTCTAGACATGTAGACTATTCCCTAAGTGTCACTGGATCACAAGGAAAAAAGAAGAAAGGGCAAAGAACGTTAGCTGGAGCAGATTGATAATGATACAGGAGCAGACAGTACAAGGGCAAGGATTGCAGAATACTGCATTTCTCATCCAATTTTCTAACCCAAATGTACATGAAGATCTTCTTCACAGTTAAGACCCCCAGGTGTTTTGCTTTGGAGCTTAATAATATATTCAGATTCCAGGTGTCGCAGATGACGTTCCCGATCTCCTCCACGTTTTGGAACTGGAACCCTGTCAATGCCAAAGTACAACATTTTAGTACTGATATTCAATACATTCCTATGTACTGCACTACAGTGTTTTGCCAATGTATAGGACATGTCTCCATTTCTGATCACGCGCAAGTGCTCTAAAATGCGTTTTTACGGGAAAGATTGTGCTCCCCAAATACCGTAGCCCACATACACATGTTATCACATACACAACAAAATCTGTATTACAATTGATGAAGCAGTGAATCTTCCCGATTTTACCATTTGCTAGACCATACATTTTCACATTAACACTGTTACTGCAGGCTTTGCAGTGTCCGCATTTATGGAAACCTGGGAGTTCCCTCAACCAATTGCCCTGTATTTTGCTTCTCTCAGTAAAGTGGCTGTGTACTAACATGTCTTTGAGAGAAGTATATATATAAAATTCTTAAACTTTTTAAAAACACTCAGTTACAGGATGATGTCATCAGTGATGTCATCAGTGATGCCATTTGAGATGTAATCAGTGATGTCATCAGTGATGTCACTGACCATGTCATGAGTGATGTAATATGTGACGTCATCAGCAGTGCATTGCGGGTGCGCGAGTTATAGTTAGCTCTTGTACGAGTGAAATGTCAGCCTAACTATAACGTCCCTGAAACCTGTGGTTTTTTTCAATGAATTTCTAAGGTTTTTTAAATGCTAATCCCTAACTATAACGTCCCTGAAACCTGTGGTTTTTCAGTGAATTTCTAAGGTTTTTAAATGCTAATCCTAACTATAACGTCCCTGAAACCTGTGGTTTTTCAGTGAATTTCTAAGGTTTTTAAATGCTAATCCCTATCTATAACGTCCCTGAAACCTGTGGTTTTTCAGTGAATTTCTAAGGTTTTTAAATGCTAATTTCTAACTCTGCCTACATAGGTAGAACATGTACTGAAAGAGGAAGAAAGGTGCAGAAAGAAGCAAGAGAAGTGCAGAAAGAGGGAAGAGAGGTGCAGAAAGAGGAAGAAAGGTGCAGAAAGAAGCAAGAAAAATGCAGAAAGAGGCAAGAGAAGTCCAGAAAGAGGAAGAAAGGTGCAAAAAGAAGCAACAGAAGTGCAGAAAGAAGCAACAGAGGTGCAGAAAGAGGCCTACTTCGATTGTACCTTTCCACAGACTCATACAAAGTAGCCTAATCACTAATCCTTCTCCCAAGATGTCTTAAACCTCACTTTTCTCTTGAAGGTTCACTATTCATCGACTGTTCAGAATGTTAGGCCTACCAAATGTAAAACAGCGATCCTAACCATATCACTGTTGTAAGTCTGACCAGGTTTGTGAAGGCATGCATGCGTGTGTCTCTGCTTTTACCTGGTGACATGTTACATAAAAATAAACATACAAATACTTGAATATCCGTGTTTCAAACAGCATACTCTGTAAATTTGTGTACAAGAAGGTGTATGTATTTCTTTCTGCTCATAATACAGGGCACATGCGTATTCAATTGTACATTTGAGGGGCTCTATAACACCTATATACATAAGACATGTCTGCCTGTGCAACCGAATGACAGAGCACAACTAAGAAGATTTGACCACCTATAAGAGAATCTACCCGCTTTTTAAGCTACCATCTTCAGATCCATAACACATCTGAGAATATATGTACAAGTAGACATATACCTAAGTCACGACAGCACGCAGACCTTTAAACTTAACAGCTTGCACTTCTCATTTCAATATAGAAACAGGCGAGAGAAATACAGAGAGAAGCAAGAGAATTGCAGAAAAAAACAAGAGAGGTGCAGAAAGAGTAAGAAATGTGCAGAAAGAGGCAAGAGAAGTGCAGAAAGAAGCAAGAGAAGTGCAGAAAGAGGCAAGAGAGTTGCAGAAACAGGCAAGAGAGTTGCAGAAAAAGGTAACAGGGGTGCAGAAAGAGGCGAGAGGTGCAGAGACAGGCAAGAGAGGTACAGAAAGAGGGAACAGGGGTGCAGAAACAGGCAAGAGAAGTGCTGAAAGAAGTAACAGAGGTGCAGAAAGAGGCAAGAGAAGTGCTGAAAGAAGTAACAGAAATGCAGAAAGAGGCAAGAGAAGTGCAAAAAGAAGCAACAGAGGTGTACAAAGAGGCAGGAGAAGTGCAGAAAGAGGCCAGAGAGCTACAGAAAGACACAAGAGAGGTCCACAAAGAGACATGAGAGGTGCAGAAAGAGGGAAGACGAGTGCAGAAAGAGGGAACAGGGGGGCAGAAAGAAGCAGGAGAGGTGCAGAAAGAAGCAAGAGACGTGCAGAAAGAAGCAACAGAGGTGCAGAAAGAGGCAAGAGGGTTGCAGAAAGAGGCAAGAGAAGTCCAGAAAGAAGCAACAGAAATGTAGAAAGAGGCAAGAGAAGTGCAGAAAGAAGCAAGAGAAGTGTAGAAATAGGCAAGGGAACTGCAGAAAGAAACAAGTGAGGTGCAGAAAGAGGCAGAAGTACAGAAACAGGCAAGAGAGGTGCAGAAAGTGGCAAGAGACATGCAGAAAGAGGGAAGAGGGATGCACAAAGAGGCAAGAGGGGAGCAGAAATTTGCAAGAGAGGTGCAGAAAGAAGCAAGAGAGGTGCAGAAAGAAGCAACAGAAGTGCAGAAAGAAGCAAAAGAGGTGCAGAAAGAGGTAGGAGAACTGTAGAAAGAGGCAAGAGAGGTGCAGAAAGAGGCAAGAGAGGTGCAGGAACAGGCAAGAGAGGTACAGAAAGAGGGAACAGGGGTGCAGAAAGAGGCAAGAGAAGTGCTGAAAGAAGTAACAGAGGTGCAGAAACAGGCAAGAGAAGTGCTGAAAGAAGTACCAGAAATGCAGAAAGAGGCAATAGAAGTACAAAAAGAAGCAACAGAGGTGTAGAAAGAGGCAGGGAAAAGTGCAGAAAGAGGCCAGAGAGGTACAGAAAGAGACAAGAGAGGTGCACAAAGAGACAATAGAAGTGCAGAAAGAGGGAAGACGAGTGCAGAAAGAGGCAATGGGGGTACAGAAAGAAGCAGCAGAGGTGCAGAAAGAAGCAAGAGACGTACAGAAAGAGGCAACAGGGGTGCAGAAAGAGGCAAGAGGGTTGCAGAAAGAGTCAAGAGAAGTCCAGAAAGAAGCAACAGAAATGTAGAAAGAGGCAAGAGAAGTGCAGAAAGAGGCAAGAGAAGTACAGAAAGAAGCAAGAGAAGGGCAGAAAGAAGCAAGAGAACTGCAGAAAGAGGCAAGTGAGGTGCAGAAAGAGGCAGAAGGAGTGCAGAAACAGGCAAGAGAGGTGCAGAAAGTGGCAAGAGAAGTGCAGAAAGAGGGAAGAGGGATGCACAACGAAGCAAGAGGGGAGCAGAAATTTGCAAGAGATGTGCAGAAAGAAGCAAGAGAGGTGTAGAAAGAAGCAACAGAAGTGCAGAAAGGAGCAAAAGAGGTGCAGAAAGAGGCAGGAGAACTGCAGAAATAGGCAAGAGAGGTGCAGAAAGAGGCAAGAAAGGTGCAGGAAAAGGGAAGAAGGGTTCAGAAAGAGGGAAGAGGGGTGCAGAAAGAAGCAAGAGAAGTGCAGAAAGAAGCAAGAGAAGTGCAGAAAGAAGCAACATAGGTGCAAAAAGAGGCAAGAGGGGTTCAGAAAAAGTCAAGAGAGGTGCAGAAAGAGGGAAGACAAGTGCAGAAAGAGGCAAGAGGGTGCAGAAAGAAGCAAGTGAGGTGCTAAAAGAAGCAAGAGAAGTGCAAAAGAAGCAACAGAGGTGCAGAAAGAGGCCAGTGAGGTGCAGAAACAGGCAGGAGAGGTGCAGAAAGAGGGAACAGGGGTGCAGAAAGAGGTATGAGAGGTACAGAAAGAGGGAAGAGGGGTGCAGAAAGAGGGAAGATGGGTGCAGAAAGAGGCAAGAGGGGTGTAGAAAGAAGCAAGTGAGGTGCAGAAAGAGGCAACAGAGGTGCAGAAACAGGTAAGAGAGGTGCAGAAAGAGGGAACAGGGGTGCAGAAAGAGGTAAGAGAGGTGCAGAAAGAGGGAAGAAGGGTGCAGAAAGAGGCAAGAGGGGTGCAGAAAGAAGCAAGTGAGGTGCAGAAAGATGCAACAGAGGTGCAGAAACAGGTAAGAGAGGTGCCAAAACAGGTAAGAGAAGTGCAGAAAGAGGTAAGAGAAGTGCTGAAAGAAGCAACAGATGTGTAGAAAGAAGAAAGAGTTGTGATGAAAGAGACAAGAGAGTTGCTGAAAGAAACAGGAAACATGCAGTAAAAAGCAAAAGAGGTGCAGAAAGAGGCAAGTGAGGTGCAGAAAGAGGCAAGAGAGTTGCAGAAAGAGGCAAGAGAGGTGCAGAAAGAGGCAAGAGAGATGCAGAAAGAAGCAATAGGGGTGCAGAAAGAGGCTAGAGGGGTGCAGAAATAGGCAAGAGAAGTGCAGAAAGAGGCAAGAGAAGTGCAGAAAGAGACAAAAGAAGTGCAGAATGAGGCAACAGAGTTGCAGAAATATGCAAAAAAGGTGCAGAAAAAGGGAAGAGGGGTGCATACAGAGGCAAGAGAGGTACAGAAAGAGGAAAGAGGGGTGCAGAAATATGCAAGAGAGGTGCACAAAGAAGCAAGAGCAGTGCAGAAAGAACCAACAGAGGTGCAGAAAGAGGCAAGAGGGGTGCAGAAAGAAGCAAAAGAGGTGCAGAAAGAAGCAAAAGAGGCGCAGAAAGAGACAAGAGAAGTGCAGGAAGAGGCAAGAGAGGAGCAGAAAGAGGCAAAGAGGTGCACAAACAGGAAAGAGTACTGCAGAAAGAGGCAAGAGAGTTGCAGAAACAGGCAAGAGAGGTGCAGAAAAAGGCAAGAGAGGTGCAGGAGAGGTGCAGAAAGAGGGAACAGAGGTGCAGAAACAGGTA